>LR990652.1:3771110-4971110 GCA_905147715.2 Xestia xanthographa | reverse complement strand
ATCCAGAAGATGGCGGATTCGACGTCTATACAGGGTTATTGTTGATTTATTGTGATGATTGTGATAACGATAACGATGATTGTGATAATGATGCTGATGATTATGATGATGATGATTGTGATTACGATGAAGATTGTGATAATGATGATTGTGATTAAGATGATAATGATTGTGATTACGATGATAATGATTGTAGTAACGATGATGGTGATTGTGATAGTGATTTTGATGGTGATTGTGATGGTGATTGTGATGGTGATAGCGATGGTGATGGTGATTATGACAGTGACGGTGATAATGATGAAGATGATTGTGATTACGATGATAATGATTGTGATAACGAGGATAGTGATAACACAATAACTATCACTATCACTATTGATTGTGATAGTGATTGTGATAGTGATTGTGATAGTGATTGTGATTGTGATTGTGATTGTGATTGTGATTGTGATAGTGATTGTGATAGTGATTGTGATTGTGATAGTGATTGTGATAGTGATAGTGATTGTGATAGTGATTGTGATTGTGATAGTGATTGTGATAGTGATAGTGATTGTGATAGTGATTGTGATAGTGATTGTGATAGTGATTGTGATAGTGATTGTGATAGTGATTGTGATAGTGATTGTGATAGTGATTGTGATAGTGATTGTGATAGTGATTGTGATAGTGATTGTGATAGTGATTGTGATAGTGATTGTGATAGTGATTGTGATAGTGATTGTGATAGTGATTGTGATAGTGATTGTGATAGTGATTGTGATAGTGATTGTGATAGTGATTGTGATAGTGATTGTGATTGTGATAGTGATTGTGATTGTGATAGTGATAGTGATTGTGATAGTGATTGTGATAGTGATTGTGATTGTGATAGTGATTGTGATAGTGTGTGATAGTGATTGTGATTGTGATAGTGATAGTGATGGTGGTTGTGATAGTGATGGTGATTTAGATGATAATAATAAATTGTGATGATTATGAAAATTGGCACATACATAGTTTATAACCTGGATTAACATGTAGGATACTATTTATCCCTTTATTATGATTCAGTGGGACAATTACCGAACTATACGTGGGCGAAGCCGCGGGCAACAGTTAGTAGAAGATAAACAAACAATGTGTCAGCAGTTTACTTGCAGACAACAAGTAAATCTTCTGTCTGTCCATAGGTGATGGGTTGTAAAAAAGTTATAATAGACTTTTTACAGCTAAAATAGTTTAACTTATAAATACTTAGTTTTCTATTTAATCTATTGTACAGAAATGGGCCTAAAATGTAAAGAATCTTTCCACAAAGACATGTCTGGAGGTTGTATTAGAAATGCATACTATATCATTCCGTCTCTTGTTATTGATGCCATTGATTCCATGATGTTGATAATGTTGATAAGAGAGCGTTGTTGGTGAGAAAACAAGATAGCATGCTCAGATTGGTATTGGGGCACTCGCCAAAGAACCTTGTATACTTGTACATGGATCTATTGGTGCGTGATTTAGAAATAACGCTACCATTTATTTTTCAATAGATTTTTACAACTTTTTCTCAAAAGTGCCCTCTGTCAACATTCTTCGAGCTTCAAAAGATCTTTGAACCGTACGGTCATATTATTGGTGAGATCGAGTATGACTGATTGACTATAGTTTTGTAAATTAATTTAAAATTAGGCAATTGTGTTTTATTTAATCTTTTACAAGTGTAACGACAGTGGTAAGAAATAAACTGCAATATGTATTTAAACTTTTATTCGGGCAGAGTTTTCCCTTTCAATGATTATTATTAAGACAGTGATCCCACAAAATCATCGCTCCGGGCTTTTATAAGACTGGCTGGCTGGCGGCTACTTCACCTTCCCCGGCTCACAGTTTGGCAGGGCTAGGCTCTCGTGGTGGGGAAGTGACGTAGTGGCTTGACGTGGCGGGCTTCACGGCTGTCAAGCCGGCTGGCTTAACGGCTGGTTAGCGACATCTGGCGTTACACAAGATAATTTAGTGACACTCTTTCTTTTTCGTCAGTAACAGTGTACTGTGTATGTGCACAAACTTGTGCAGTATAATATTTCCTGAGTCGCGTCGTTGGCTGTTCTCCGCGGCGATTGGCCGCTATGACTAGTCACAAAAAACACCGATGAATTTATAATCTAATTGAAATTTGTAATTTACTGTTTAAATTTTATTATTAGTTTGTGATAATTTAATAATGTTTTTAGCTTTGTTTAATTTCTTACCTATGTATACATAGGTAAGAAATTTCGTAAAAATCGTATTTGTTAGAAGGCCGAACATGATCGATCTTTTTGTCTATGAACAACCTATATAGTATAAGATCCCTTTAAGAACGACCTTCACCGAGCTGGTTATTGGATGAAAAGTGTTTTATTTCAAATTAAATATGTCAAAAAATATATTGCAAACGGGTTGTCTAAAAAATTTCAGTCCAGAATATTTTTTTTTTTTTTTTTTTTTTTTCAACATTTCACTGGTTTGGCTAATAGACGAATTCCATACCAATCGAAAGTATGAAACCTGTAAAATATGCAAACGTTAGGTTAACCTAACATTTGCACATTCTATAGGCTGCATAACTTTTGCATATTCTACAGCCTATAGAATATGCAAACGTTAGGTTAACCGGTCAACCTAACGTCTGTATATATTCTATAGGCTTCATACTTTCAATTGGTATGGAATTTGTCTATTAAGCAAACCAGAGAAAAGTTAAAAAATATATTTACAAAATAAATTGATAATTAATCATATTCTGGACTGAAATTTTTTAGACAACCCATTTGCAATATATTTTTTGACATATTTAATTTGAAATAAAACACTTTTCATCCAATAACCAGCTCGGTGAAGGTCGTTCTTCAAGGGATCTTAGACTAATATATGTATATTCATGTTTCTACAAATAAATGTCTTGTCTTGCCTTGTCTTGTCTTATCTTATCTTGTCTTGACGTACTCTGCCCAGTACAGCCACACGACCATCTCGGAGTTGTCGTATCTCGTCGTGTCATCTTGAGACCTTGCACAACACCACGCATGTAATCCCCTAAGAGTTAAGCAGAGATGTAAGTACCTAGGTGTGCCTTGCAACAAATACCTGTCTTTATTTTTGTTTTAGGGTTCATTTACGGAGACGCGGCACGTTGCGCGGCACGTCATGCGGCGCGGCCGCTTAAAATTCAAACATATGACAATGTATGAGAGCGTTTACGGAGAGGCGTTTTTACGCGCATTTGCTTGAGATGCAGCGTTGCCCGCCGCGTGCACCAACGCGGTCAACGAGGCAGTGCGCGCGCATATACAAACATATGACAGATGACACCGCCTCTCCGTAAACGGAAAAACGCGCAACGCGCCGCGTGACGCACCGCACAACGCGCCGCCCGACGCACCGCTGGACGCGCCGCTCAACGCGCTGCGTGTCCAGAAATGAGCGCTTAGAGATAATTAATAAAGGTTTTAAAAGTTACAACCAAAAGGAATACCTGTTCCAAATATATTTATTCAGGATGAAACTAATAAGTTAGCTAAACGGGTGGAAATTAAACATTTTATTTAAGTACTGTTTGTATTTTGGGTCAAAACCTGGGACATTCTATCAACAGTAAAGTTTTGGGGTCCGCTGATGACATTGTTTTATTCAAGCTACGAATTGTTGTAGAAGGCATTTCGTTAGTATTCATTTGTTTTAAAGCCCACTAGTTCTTACCCGTGGCGTCACCTGCATGATGGAAGTTGGAATTGATCGCATGGGATTGGAAAATTCAGGGCAAAAATAATCCTATATTATAGTCTGTTTGTGTGCTAAGGCATGATGTTACGTCATGATGTTGTATAAAAGCGTGGAAAGGTAACAGACAGACATATAGACACAGTAATTAGGGTCGAGCCTATTACCATCAATCGCGCACAAATTCAGCAAATTCAGACGGAAACCCGATACCGCTTTGCCTGGCTTAAGAATTGACCCCAAGAGACCTCTATTGTTTTATTTTCTTTTTTTTTCTACCTCAACAACACACATATTATATAACAAAATAACTTACTTAAAATTCAGTCTGGTTATGTGCCCGGTTGATGGCAATAGGCTCGCCCCCTATTACGTGGGACTTAAACATATCTGGTGAAATATCGGTGTACTATAAGGTACACTACTTTAGGTACTCTTCAGGGATACGGCGCGTTCGTGTTCCACGCGCGCCTCAAAGAGAGTCAGCAAAAAGAAAGGGGTCCGTAAGGACTGATGCCTGCCGGGGTTGCGGGACAGTTCGAAAGAGATATCGTGGCCCCGGAACACAAAGTGCGATGAAGGAACATGGATGGGTTTTTGTCAGTAAAAGTCTGACACTCCCTCCTGCTCCGCCCAGAGCGGGAGGAGTCATTGGATGATTTCCAATCCGAAAAAAAAACAAAAAAACCGGCCAAGTGCGAGTCGGACTCGCGCACGAAGGGTTCCGTACCAATTATTATAAAAAAATCACGTTTGTTGTATGGGAGCCCCCCTTAAATATTAATTTTATTCTGTTTTTAGTATTTGTTGTTATAGCGGCAACAGAAATACATCATCTGTGAAAATTTCAACTGTCTAGCTGTCACGGTTCATGAGATACAGCCTGGTGACAGACAGACAGACGGACAGACGGACAGACGGACAGACGGACAGACGGACAGACGGACAGACGGACAGACGGACAGACGGACAGACGGATAGACGGACAGCCGGACAGACGGACAGACAGCGAAGTCTTAGTAATAGGGTTCCGTTTTTACTCTTTCTCTTCAGGGATTACAGATGCGATGTTATGTTATGTTAAAATTCAGTTGTGTTTGACATTTACAATCAGCACAAAGTCTAGAAAATCTTAAAGACTAACTGAATTAACACACTCCGTTAATTCTCGCATCTAACCGTTCTGCCAACCCGTTTCAACTTCATTATAATTATAACCTTTCGTAGCTCGGACAACCCTCGTCCCTTCACTGTCCTTCCTAATCATGTCCTCTCTCCAACCCTTTAATTTAGCCACAGTTATACGACAAAGCTAAATCAAATTATTCAAATATTTAGACAACACGGCCGGCCACTAATGAATTTAGATTAGTTCGTTCTGAATCAAACGAATGATGGGATTTTAGTGAATTGGTTGGGTTAAAATTCGTTTGAACCATTGTGCGGTGGTTTTGATGTAGATTGATTGGCTGTGCTATTATCTTTTGAACTGCTCAAACAAGCAGTGTTTCATAAAAAAATATACTGATATAGCTACTTTTAGCCTGCAGTGTCCTGCTGGCTCAGACCAACTAAAAAAGTTAAGACAGAACTCTGCGAACAGAGAAGTAAGACCGGTTTCATAAACATGTCTGCATTTATTGAGACGTAGTTTCATTGTGGTTTCATAAACATGTGTGCATTTATTGAGACGTAGTTTCATTGTGGTTTCATAAACATGTGTGCATTTATTGAGACGTAGTTTCATTGTGGTTTCATAAACATGTGTGCATTTATTGAGACGTAGTTTCATTGTGGTTTCATAAACATGTGTGCATTTATTGAGACGTAGTTTCATTGTGGTTTCATAAACATGTGTGAATTTATTGAGACGTAGTTTCATTGTGGTTTCATAAACATGTGTGAATTTATTGAGACGTAGTTTCATTGTAGTTTCATAAACATGTGTGCATTTATTGAGACGTAGTTTCATTGTGGTTTCATAAACATGTGTGCATATATTGAGACGTAGTTTCTTTGTGGTTTCATAAACATGTGTACATATATTGAGACGTAGTTTCATTGTGGTTTCATAAACATGTATGCATTTATTGAGACGTAGTTTCGTTGTGGTTTCATAAACATGTGTGCATTTATTGAGACGTAGTTTCATTGTGGTTTAATGTAAATGTGTGCGTGTGAGCGAGTATGCATAGAGCGAGACGTAGTTTTGCGCTGGCCTCACTTTATTGTTCTCAGCCCTATGTCTTGGTTTTTTTATTTGGTCTGAGACTGCTGGGCGAAAGCCTTTCCCTATTCCTTCCACTGCTTACGATGTCGCGAGGAAGCCATCCAAGGCGTCATCCACCATCTTTACCTCGGTCTGCCGCGACCCCGGCCGGGCTCCAGCTAGCACATTACTTTGTGTAATTTAATATATATTAAGGATCCAGAAGTGAAGATGTTAAAAGAAAAACCACAATATACATAAAATAATAACACAAACATTTATTCTAAATTAGGAATAAAACAACAACCACAGAAAACTACCTTAACCACCACACAACTATCCTAAACTACAACAAAACATAACGAACTGAATTCACACGTAATAACATTAAAAATTAGTGAGAAACTAAACAAATAAGTAATTAAAATCCTACAGCCTACAGCCCCTTGAGCGACGTTCCGTCAAGAGTTGGCACCCGACCAGCGACAATGTGTAGTTGTCACTCCTTTTCATAGAGCTAACATGAAGTGCTGCGATCAACCTCATTTTTTCCTAATAATATTACCACTGCTTTAAAACAGTTAAGAGAAACCTCTAAGGTCGTGGATACGGGTCGGGGGGCTTTCGGGACCAGGACCGCGGTCCCGAATTCCCCTTAAATATTTTTGAGTGGTATTTTGGGACCACAAGAAAACAAAAGTTAAAGTACAGTAACCTGAAATAATATTGTGATCACAATTGCTACGACCTTGAAAATATGAAAAAACAAAAATAGTTTCAGCAAAAAGGACAATTTTACAAGACATCAAAACGACTGAATGGTTTAACATGTTATTTTTAGTAAATGTATCTGTATTTTGGCATGATTATTTTAATCTTAATTTGTGGTTTTGTATGACATAATTATATCAAAGTAACCAATGGCTATCGTCCCTGAACATAAATGGAGACTAATAAATTTATTTAAGATCGGTTTAATATAAACAAAACTAAATGTTAAACTCGTTGGTTCTTAATTAAAGCATTATTATAACCAATTGATTACCAATTTCCTGTAATTAATAGGCAAATGGTTTCAAAACTAACAATTACTAGTTTTGATATGTGATCGCTGTTGCTAATTATTTGAATTCAGTATGTACAGTCGTGGTCTTTTCCGCCTGACCAGTTTAAAATTTTGTCGCTTAAATCATGCGGAGGCACTGGGCCATGCCCCTTTAAAGTTTGGGCCTATTAGGAAAGCGTCAACTTTGGCGCGCAAAATAACAATAACTCTCGTTCGTCAGTGAGCTCGGCCGATTCGGTATCTTTTTACTCATTATTTATATACAAAGTCAACGGGGCGGGGCTAGAGAGCGTTTCTATGTTGCGCTTGCAAGCAAAAATTAGCTTAATGGTGATCAGGCGGGAGTGTCCTCGATAGTACATAATTTACAATTTACAAATTAACATTTTAAAATAAAATAAACTAACTAACTTATCTTACTTGTCCGTATGGTGTCGGACGTAAATGTCCGTATGGTGTCGGACGTAAAGAATAACACCATCCCATATCTTCCCGTGGGTGTCGTAAGAGGCGACTAAGGGATTTACCAGAGAATGGGCAGCAGCGCTCTCTGTGTCTTGTGTAAGAACCGCACTCACTGCGATCGCCAACCCGCCTGCCAAGCGTGGCGATTATGGCAAAACCCCCCCAAATGAATAGCGCATCACAAAAATGGCCCCTAGTGCCCGGCAGCCCGTCTACCCTCGACTACGGCAGCGGTCGAGGCTACGGCGTGGCAAGGGGTGCGAAGAATCTCCGGAAGGGATCCGGCTGCCAATACCGACGACTAGACCTGGCAACATATAACACGCGCACACTCCGGACCGACGAGAAGATAGCGGAACTCGAAGAGGAATTGAGCAGGCTGCGATGGAGTATTGTGGGATTATCTGAAATCCGAAGAGAGGGGGAGGACACGATAATCCTGAAATCCGGCAACCTGCTCTATTTCTGCGAGGGTGACCGGCAATCCCAGGGTGGTGTTGGGTTTATCGTCCACAAGTCCCTTGTGAACAACGTGGTGAAGATCGAGAGTGTGTCGACCAGGGTGGCGTACCTTATACTCAGAATATCCTCAAGATATTCGCTGAAGGTCATACAGGTCTACGCCCCAACCTCGGCACACCCCGACGACGAAGTGGAGACCATGTATGAGGATATCTCTAAAGCCATGCATGGTTCCAAAACTCACTTCACAGTTGTCATGGGGGACTTCAACGCGAAACTGGGCAAACGAGACGGCGATGAGCTGCAAGTGGGGCAATTTGGAGTTGGACGTCGGAATCGCCGGGGTCACCAACTGGCTAGTTTTATGGAGAAGGAGGGCCTCTATATGATGAACTCCTTCTTCATAAAGCGTGAGCACAGGAAGTGGACCTGGCAGAGCCCCGATGGTGCAACTAGAAATGAGATCGACTTCATCATGTCAACCAAGAAGCAAATGTTCAATGATGTCTCTGTGATCAATTCGGTGAAAACCGGGAGCGATCACCGCATGGTAAGAGGCACATTGAACATCAATATCAAGCTTGAAAGGTATCGACTGATGAAGTCTACGCTCCGTCCAGCACAGATCCAAATCCAAAACCCCGAGAGCTTTCAGCTTGAACTCCACAACCGTTTCGAGTGCCTAGGAAGCTCAGTGGACGAGTACAACGATGGGTTCGTGGAAACTGTCCATACGACCGGGTCTAAGTTCTTCAAGGCGCGTCGTACAGATCAGAACAAGAGGCTCTCCGATCACACTCTCAAGCTCATGAAGGAGCGGCGTGAGATGATCCTGCAGTCTTCAGACGAGGCGTGTGAATATCGGCAGCTCAATAGACGGATCTCTAAATCCTTGAAGAGCGACCTCCGCCGCTTTAATACCGAGCGTATTAAAGACGCGATTGAGCGGAATAAAGGCTCCAAGGTATTTGCAAGAGATCTGGCTATTGGGCAGAGCCAGCTCACGAAACTGAAGACCGACGATGGTAGGATCTTATCCGCCAAACCGGAGCTTCTGAGGGAGATCGAGAGCTTCTATGGACAGTTGTACACGTCAACTAGCAAACCCGTCGTAGATCTAGCAAACGACCCAAGAGCTAGACTGACCCGACACTATACTGAAGACATTCCGGACGTCAGCCTGTACGAGATTAGGATGGCTCTGAAGCAGCTCAAAAACAACAAGGCACCGGGTGATGACGGAATTACGGCCGAACTCCTGAAGGCGGGTGGAAAACCGGTACTTAAGGCCCTTCAGAAGCTGTTTAATTCCGTCATACTTGAGGGAAAAACGCCACAGGCATGGTGCAGGGGTGTGGTGGTGCTCTTCTTCAAAAAGGGTGACAATGGCCGGTTGAAGAATTATAGGCCCATCTCACTTCTAAGCCATGTCTACAAGTTGTTTTCTAGAGTCATCACGAATCGTCTCGCGCGCAGGTTTGACGATTTCCAGCCACCCGAACAAGCCGGTTTCCGAAAAGGCTATAGCACCGTAGACCACATACATACGCTGCGGCAAGTTATACAGAAGACCGAAGAGTATAACCTGCCTCTCTGTTTAGCGTTTGTGGACTACGAGAAAGCCTTCGATTCGATCGAGACCTGGGCTGTACTGCAGTCTCTCCAACGGTGCCAAATCGACTATCGGTACATCGAGTTGTTGAAGTGTTTGTACAAAAACGGCACCATGTCAGTCCGACTTCAAGACCAAGTCTCAGAACCTATCCTCCTGCAGCGAGGTGTGAGACAGGGAGACGTCATATCTCCGAAACTGTTTACTGCTGCACTGGAGGATGTCTTCAAGGTTCTGGACTGGAGAGGGCTAGGCATCAACGTCAATGGCGAGTACATCACTCACCTTCGGTTTGCCGACGACATAGTGGTCATGGCTGAGACCATGGAGGACCTCAGTACAATGCTCGATGACCTCAGTAGAGCTTCCGGAAGAGTGGGTCTTAAAATGAACATGGACAAAACCAAGGTCATGTTGAATGCCCATGTCACACCCACTCCTATCAAGATCGGAGACTCTACACTCGAAGTTGTAGACGATTATGTGTACCTGGGACAAACGGTCCAGTTAGGTAGGTCTAACTTCGAGGAAGAGGTCAATCGTCGAATCCGACTCGGCTGGGCAGCGTTCGGGAAGTTGCGCGGTATCTTCTCGTCCAACCTACCGCAGTGTCTCAAGACGAAAGTCTATGACCAGTGTGTGTTGCCAGTGATTACATACGGGACCGAAACGTGGTCGCTTACAATGGGCCTCATCAGAAGGCTTAAAGTCACCCAAAGGGCAATGGAGAGGGCTATGCTCGGAGTTTCCTTGCGCGATCGAATCAGAAATGAAGACATCCGCAAGAGAACCAAGGTTACCGACGTAGCCCGAAGAATTGCCAAACTTAAGTGGCAGTGGGCAGGGCACATTGCTCGCAGAACGGATGGCCGATGGGGCCGAAAAGTTCTGGAGTGGCGACCGCGAACCGGAAGACGTTGCGTTGGAAGGCCTCCCACTAGGTGGACCGATGACCTGGTGAAGGCTGCGGGAATCCGCTGGATGCGAGTCGCACGGGACCGTTCAATGTGGCGACACTTGGGGGAGGCCTATGTCCAGCAGTGGACGTCTTTCGGCTGAAATGATGATGATGATGATGAACTAACTTATACTAAAAACTTAAAAATGGCGTCAAAAAACTTCTCCTCAACACTGTCAACTGGTAATGTCTCCAAGAGACTGGCGGCGTTACCACGCTGTATGGCAACGCTAAGCCTTTGGCCAAGGTAAAAGCCAGCCCTAGGGTCACGGGAAGTGTCAACTAAGCGTTTTGTTGCTAATTATGGATCACTTAATCAAAATATTGTAAATAAAGCAATGGGTATGTCACATCTACCTATCCTTTTCCCAACTATGTTGAGGTCGGCTTGCAGTCTTACCGGATTCAGCTGAATACCAGTTTTATACATAGAGCGACTGCCTATCTGACCTCCACAACCCAGTAAGTACTGGGTAATACGATACCCCTTGGTAAAACTGGTTGTTAGACTTTTTTGGGCCACTGACTATCTGTAACGACTGTCAAAGATCTGCAAATGACAGCCGGGACCAACGGCTTAACGTGCTTTCCGAGGCACGGAGGAAACCCGGTATGTAATGGGTGGTCACCAATCCACAGACCAACCTAGGCAAGCACGGCTTAACCTAAAGATCGACCGGAGTAGCTGTTATTATTTAACCACGGGCTCCACGCGCCCATAATGGATGTGTTTATTCTAGAGTGCCGGAAATTTATTATTTTGGGTCAAAATAAAATCACTTTAATCAGTGTTTTTTTTTGCTTGGATATCTTTGGTTAGACGTACTGAACACTGTGTTAAAATTTGTCCATCTATTTTAATGGGGCTTTAAATATCTAAATCCTAAGTAACAAGCTTGTTACTATCAACTGGCCACCATCTTAAAACTAATTAAAAATTTCAGAAACCAAACTACTAAAATAACAAGAAATCTTCCCCAACTTATCAAGCGCAAGTACCAAAAACGCATCCGTAGGGGACAATAAGAATTAATAATACACTCACAATTCAAAAACTTGGGACACCCCGCGTTAAGTGCGAAATGCTATGCATTATACATCACCCCCAGTGCCGTGGGGTGACCGAGATCATAGCCTACTCATACATTTATCACGTTTTATAACGTGCTTGACGTATAGAATGGGTTTATGGTTTCTTGGTGTTATGTTTTGATGGTGAAATCGATTTAAAACGGTTTTGGATTGGTAAGTTGATATTTTAATAGACTGGTCTTGTTAGTTTAGTTTTCGCAAGGGTGATTGTTTAGTGTAAAGTTCTAGCTTTGATCACCGGGTCGGGCAGTTGTATTGGTTTCGAGTTCGGAGACTAGATCGATGCCTTGTAACCGGAAATACGTGGGTGTTTCTTTGGGGAACATCATCATCATCATCATCAGCCTATTAATGTTCCCATTGCTGGGACACAGGCCTCCTCTCTATGAGAGGGAATGGGCTATAATCCACCACGCGGGCCCAGTGCGGGTTGGTAGATGTCACATGTCTTCGATTTTTTGGCTTTAGGATATGCCGGTTTCTTCACGATGTTTTCTTTCACCGTTTTGAGAGTAATGATGAAAAAAATTACACAAAGTAATGCACCCGCATGGGTTCGAACCCACGAAATACTGTTTGTAAGTCGGGGCCGCCACCATTGGGCCACCGCTGGACATAAGCACGAGATTTGGCAATGATATTTTATCACAGTTAAAGATAAACCTACCTATATAACGCAAGAGCACCAACTCTTTCACGTGCCCGGCTTAAGCATTTTATTTATGCTTAATATGGCTACTGCCGCAACAAGCTAATTTGTTTAAAACAACGTTACAACTCAAAAACTTAATTCTAGACATAATATACACTAGTTTGGTAATCGGTTAAAAATGTAATCTATTTTGTATGGTAGTGCTTATAATTATCATAGTAGATAGTCGAAAATAGGCACGCTTGGTTTGCCTACGGATCGTGATACTTGTGTTATCTGCATATTTATAAATATCTGTGTATTTTACCATTTTATTCTTTCTTCGAAGAGGATCTTCCCTTGTCTATCCTTTCCTGAAAAGCTAAAATATTAACAATAAATTCCCTAATATTACAATGTAAATTCAAACAATGTAAATTGTACCCAAAATCTCAAGCAACATATAAATAAACGTGCATTCAAAAAGACACACATTCTTAACTGCGCCATCTAAAAGTTTCATCATAAAGGTGGCTCGGAATAAAATATTCGTGAGCAGTTGGAATAGTTCCTCAGCACGGATCATAACTCACGTGAGGGGAAGACGCTCTCGAAAAGCGCTGGAGTTACGCATTTATGGGAAGATTACGGTGCTCGTGACGTATTTTTGGGAAAAGGAAAAGTATGTCGCTAGCTTTTAGTCAGTAATCTCTCGAGACTTATTCTTTTCAATGAAGACATGGATTTTAATGAAGATGTTCATCTTTTAGTGCATTCACTACATTATAGTTGGGGTAAAGGTGTTCTTGAGCCGAGTTGGGGTGAGTGGAGACCGAAAATCGGCAAGCGTAACGTGGGACGCCCTCAGGCTCGATGGAACGACGATCTTCGCAGGGTGGCTGGTAGGTAGCAATTGGACGAGATTTGCCCATAATCGACTTAAGTGACGTGCGATTAAAGAGGCCTATGTCCAGCAGTGGACATAGACTGATGATGACTCATCATCATCTGCCTAGCCTTTTCCCAAGTTTTATTGGGGTCAGCTTCCAGTCTAACCGGATGCAGCTGAATACCAGTATTTTACATGGAGCGACTGTCTATAATCTGACCTCCACAAGTTAGTACTGGGTGTATCGTATTACCCAGTACTAACTCGGTTGTGGTAAGACTGGTTGTCAGACTTTTTGGGCCACTGACTACCTGTAACGACTGTCAAAGATCACAAATGACAGCCGGGACCAACTGCTTAACGTGCTTTCCGAGGCACGGAGGAAACTCGGTATGTAATGGGTGGTCACCCATCCATAGACCAACCAAACTGATGATGACTACATTATAGAAATATAGCTGTTGCCCAAGGCGTCATCCACGTGGAGGACGCAAATTATCCCACGGAATCGTACTGTCGAGATACACAGTATCCGATGTCAAATCCTTGGTCATGGTCTAGCTATTAAGGAGTAAAAGGCAATAGTCTCAGTTATTTTAGCATTTATGACATGAATTTGAATATATTACATTTATATAATTAATCTTAAATTTATCTCTAATCGAATTGAATTGACTTAAAATTTTGTCATGAAATGAAATTGACTATGAATAATGAAATTTAACTTGTTTGCATGTGTAAATAATTGACTTTAAAATCTTGACATGAAAAGGAATTGATTTTGAATAATGAAATTTAACTTATTTGCATGTGTTAATACAATCATATTAGGGTACTATAATACTTTTATATTTTTATTTTAGTTTAATTTAATGTAATAGTTTAGAATATCATAATAATCGTGGTTTTTATTTTGTTATAATAATTTGTATGTCAATTGGCAAAACATAGCGCACTACCTAATTTTTAAAGATCTTGTTGTAATTATTACTTAGGTTTACGAATAAATGATTCTGATTCTGATTCATTTTTATAGTAATAGTATGAATTTGAAAAGTAGATTATTCTGGAAGCATCAGCTTCTTTCGAAAGCAAAATGAACGTGACAGTGAAGCAGTAATGTGGTATGCCATGAAGAAACCAGAAGACATTTCAGAGGATATTTCTTATCTGAAAATGACTACCCAGGACAAATTGCATCCTGGCGCCAGAAAATTAGGAGAACCGACTGTAGTGTTTGTATCTATGCAATAGATACAATATATTGCCTCTTGTACACGAGGGAGGGGATCGCAGTCAATCGGTTAGTCTAACGACAGACACCGTGAGAGTAGGACGTACGCTTGAGCCCTGCGTGTAGCAGTGAGCCCGTAATACAGTGATAGTGAACACTACACCGACCCCACTTAAAGTGGGATAGAGCTAGGAAGAAGAAGAAGATAGAGAATAGAAAAACGGTATGACAAATTCAAAAATACAGACACAAATATATTTTCCAGATGATTTTAAAAATGTCGCAACCAAAACGCTCACAAATACACACCATTTATTCATAACAAAGCATTATTGTTTTCAAAGTCAGAACAAACCGGCACATAAAATAACCCATAAAGGTTCTAAAAAGACGAAAAAACCTAATGAAAATAACCATATCAGTATATTTTCGCCTCTTTTAACACAACATGGACGATTAATTCCGGCGAATAGGGTGAAGTCGCTAGTTGTGGTCAGAGCGCAGTGCACGTTGCAGTGATAAACAGTTTGCGACTCCTGTTATACAGTTTGCCGGAAAAAGTATTTTGTTACGTACATTTATTGGTGCGTTTACCCTGCCTGAATAGGAATTACGGTGTTTGGTTTTGTTTGTTGCATTTTTTTTAAATATATACAACCTGTTTTTTCTGATATCCCATAACTCTAGGGTTATATTCTGTAGGTAAAAATAATACTACAACTCCTAGAATAGGTGGTCCGAAAATGCATAGTTTCGGAGATATCATCAATCATTTATCTAAGTTTCATTGATAAATATACGAGTAATTCATTTTAATTCAAGCCAATCTATACTTCTATACTAATATTATAAAGAGGTAACATTTGTTTGTAAGTTTGTATGTTTTTAAGTTTGTATGTAGGAGGTAATCTCCGGAAGTAATTAAAAAAAAAATATATATATAATAATATATATATGCAAACAATAAAATTATATATAATAAAATACAGTTGATTCTTAGATATGGTCTCAATCAGTCTCAATCATACCCTAGGGTATGATTGACTGATGAGTGATTGAGACCATATATCTATATATCTATACAACCTGTTTTTTTCATTGTGTTTGGTTGCGGTGGATGACCTGATGAGGAAACGGACTTTACGTTTACGTTACGTGCATTGCAGATAAACACTGCCTACTTGCCTACCTGACAAAATCCAATTCAACTACATATTTTTAGCTGTCACTATACACTGTTTTAAGCATTCTCGGTTTAAAAATAAACTTATACTGTTACTTACGGGATATCTTCCGTGATTGTTCATTGTTTTGAGCTCCCGATAATGAACAATCACGGAAGATAATCCCGTAAGTGATAGTATAAGTTTTGTCACTTCATACTTATTAAAGATAGTAAGATATTTTAATGGATCTTATGAGGTAGGCAAGTGGGCAGTGCTACCCGAAATGCACACGCCAAGATTTAAAGAGAATCATTCCCGCTAGTTCTACTATACAGTTCTACGGTAGAACTAGTGGGATTTTTTTCCCACTAGTCCTACAATTTCAGGTATTACAAAATCGTAGAACTGGTGGGAACAAAAAGTCCCATTAGTTCTCAATATATAATTTCACAATTTTACGGTAGAACTAATGGGAATTGTTGTTCCCACTAGTCCTACTATAACGTGGTACAAAAAAGAAGAACTAGTTGGACCAACATTTCTATTAGTTCTACCTGTCCTATCAAACAGTTTATAGTAGAACTAAAGGGAATTTTTGTTCCCACTAGTCCTACTATAACGTGGTACAAAAAAAAAGAACTAGTTGGACCAACATTTCTATTAGTTCTACCTGTCCTATCAAACAGTTTATAGTAGAACTAAAGGGAATTTTTGTTCCCACTAGTCCTACTATAACGTGGTACAAAAAAGAAGAACTAGTTGGACCAACATTTCCCATTAGTTCTACCTGTCCTATCAAACAGTTTATAGTAGAACTAAAGGGAATTTTTGTTCCCACTAGTTCTACGATTTTGTACCACTTGAAATCGTAGAACTAGTGGGAAAAAAAATTACCACTAGTTCTACCGTAGAACTGTGTAGTAGAACTAGTGGGAATGATCCGCCAAAGGGTCAATGAGGTTTATAAAGTAAAGTTATAACATTAATCAACTTGAAATAAATAAATAAACAACTTGTAATATAAAAAAAAAACCTGCAAAAAGTTGGAACTTTGACCCCCAATATAAAAAAAAAACCTGTGAAAAAGTTGGAACTTTGACCCCCAATATCTACGTAACTAGAAAATTCCCAGGTATGTTTCAAAACAAAAAAATGATCACAAAGACAGAGAAAACAAGTGCCTTTTGGCTTTATTAAGGACTAACGGACATCACGCGGTTTTACCAACGTAGTTCCCGTTCCCGTGCAAGTACGGGGATAAAATATAGCTTATGTTACTCAGGGTGAATGTAGCTTTCTAATGATGAAAGAATTCTTGAAATCGGCGCAGTAGTTTTTTCAGAGTTTATTCATTACAAACATACACACACACAAAATTACAAATCTTTCCTCTTTATAATATTAAGTGTAGACGTAACGTTTTTACTCCCATTATGCATTCTTAGAGCCAATCTACCCGTCAACTCCACAAACGTCCACACATTGGCTAAAACATATCCGTGCATACAATACACGGGACAGTGATAAGGTGCAGCACATCACGGCGGATTTGCGCGCGGTGACGTCATTTGTCACGTGTCTGTTCAGGGACGCACGTGGTTAGACCTCGCCTTTATTTCGACAATAATTTATGCTATTTTTTCTGGGTTTACCTAAGTAACTATGTTACAAAATAATACTATAATAAATATGATAAAAATTACTGTTGCCTGTTAATTAATAACTTATTCAAAATCTGTCAAATATAGAATCTGTCGATTGTAGAATCGGTCAAACGTAGAATCTGTCGGTTGTAGAATCTGTCAAATATAGAATCTGTCGATTGTAGAATCTGTCAAATAAAGAATCTGTCAAATGTAGAATATGATGTCATAAGTAGAATCTGTCAAATGTAGACTAAACGGGGTTTTTGACTTGTACTTACTACAGTTTGGCCGCTGAGAGAATGAATTTTTTCTCTTCTCTTCTTTTTTTGAAGTGGCAACACTGCCCGACTGACATGTAAAATTTTTGTTCCGTGTTTTAAATTAAATTTAATCAGTAATTATGATAAATTAAGGTGTAATTGTTTGTTCATACGTATCATAAATGCGTAAATACTCAGGAAAATTGTTATCCTGATAATTAATGAAGTTTTCGGCACTACAACGGTACCGGTAACCTAAAATAAAAAAACAGCTGACGTTCTAACTACGGACAAAAACGGATAATTCAGGGGAAGTATTGTTTACTTTTCATTTAATAACAGCACACAAACGTCTCTTTAGGTCTATAATACAATTAATGCCCATTTCTGGTATAATTTCTAACTGATTTATTACTCTGTACTGGTTGTAAATCTCTTTGTTGACAACTGGTCAAACAACAAAACAGTAATTCCACAACTCTGATTTTTTTATTCAAATCAATCTTTCAATGCAAATGATTAGATATATCGTTTAAGATAATTTATTGTGCATTATTGTCTTGTATTAATATCTTATTATTTTTTACTTTTTTATGCAACATACCCACTTAAGAAAAAGTAAATCCCTAAGGCAATAGAACCATTGAAACTGAATTTTTATTCAATTAGTTACATTGAATTAGATAATCTTCTAAAGCTAATATAGCAGCCTACCTCGTTTCATTTCATAACTTAATTTTTTTCTTTCCCTTTCATCGCTAACTTCCCTTTATTTGTCTATTCTATTAGTTCACACCGTTTCTTTATTTCTAATTTTCAGAAACCAATCCTGAAACTATGCCTGTGATGACCCGTAGGGCTACTGCTCAGGATTTGGAGCTAAAATTAAGAACGGCCCTCCAAGAACTCAAAGAATCCAACCTCCAAGTCCATCAACTGTTACAGGAGAGAGATGAGAGTGAGGTGGAAATCGATAAGGTTAATGGCAAAAACTCCAGCTTAAAACGGGAGCTAGTAGACCTACATCAGCAATACTTGGACGTTGTTGATGAACGGGATCAACTGAAGGTGGTCACGGATGGTTTCCATAATTGTAGTAACTTGTATGAGGAGGCTTTGTTTAAAATTAGGGACCTAGAAGATGAGTTGATTCATGCCAATAATTGTATAGTTAAGTTACAGAAACAAAAAGAATGTACTCAGGTTAAAGAAACAAATCTCTTATATAATGAATAATTCAAAAGAAATAGTAACCCCCCCTCCTTAGTGACTATTGATCTAACTGAAGATTCCTTATTAAAACAGAATTTTATAGTTAGCAATAGGAAGATTAAAAAATATGCAAAATTAAACAGAATAATTAAAAAATGTAATCAATTTAGGAAACAACAGAAACGCTTTTCCAAATTTATTCCACTGAGGAAAGAGCGTGTTGATTTAGTTAATAAGTTAAATAATTATCAAATAAAATTAGAGGACAGTATAAAAATTTATGAAATTGATACTCAGCATTTACAGTCTGAAATACAGGTACTTCAGGACTCACTAAGTTCCCTTTCTAGTAGGTATAAGATTTCTCAAAACCAAATTAGGGAACATATTTATGCAGCAAATGAGTTGGTAATGGGTCAATGTAGTTGCCAGACAGTTACCAACCATGATACTACTATCCAGCCTGAGATAATGGAGGACCCATACCAGGTTGAAAATTTGTCTCAGGACAGCATATTGAACCAACAAACAACTAATATTACACTAGATTATTCACACGTGGTACAGTCTGAGTTGTATGATAGTCTGCCTGGGATTAATAATTTTGTTTCTCCTAATAGTCATGATTGTAATCGTTCAGTTATGTTCTCTGACAGTATAGGTAGGGGGCTAGGTAAATTAATTAGTAATAACTTGAGTTACTGTACCCAAAACAATTGCATGCCAGGGTCAACATATAAACAGATTATGGCATCAGTAACAAAGACTGTTTGTGATCCTAGTACCACCATTACTATATGTGTTGGTAATAGTTCAAAGATTAAAAAGGAAGACATCACTGACTATGTTTCAGAGTTGTTGAAGTTAAAGTGTAATAAAATAATATTATGTGCTTTCCCATACTTTGAAAATTTATGTAACAGAAAAAACAATTATATTCACATGTTAAATAAACATTTACATTTTTTAGCAGGTCATTATTGTGACAAACTCATATATCTTGATATAAACACTTTTGTTGATAAACTTAGATCGACTCGGGGTAAAGTGTATCTACCTATTAGTTGTAGACACAAAATAGCTCGGCTATTAGCTTATAATATTCACACAGACATAAATAGTATGTCTAAGTTTAGTTCTATTATTAATACTGCGACTATTAGTAGTAATACTAATGTACAGGTGACTTTAAATGAATATAGCATTAGTACTATAAATGTTTACAAACATTGTACTGAGGAGGATCCATGTGTCACCGTAGAGAATTCTCAATTAGGGTCTATTAGTGATAGGGTCTTGTTGTCTGAGGATGGCACGGGAGTCTCCGGCCTCACTCCAAATATTAATTTAAACTAGAATGTGAGACAACAGAAGGTACCATTAACAATATTGTTAATCCTACTAACGTATCTTCTTGCACTCAATTAGTTAGTAAAAAAGGGCCTCAGCAGAACACTTTAAAATTATTCCACCAAAATATCCAAGGCATTTCTTCCAAATTATTAGAAATTGAATTGTTTTTAGAAAATAGTAAGTTTGACATTATTTGTTTTACTGAACATTGGCTAAAGGATTACCAAATGCTTATCAATTATGAGAACTATATGGTGGGTAGCTGCTTTAATCGTAAAACTATGCTTCGTGGAGGTTCCCTAATATTAATAAAAAAATGTTTTAAATATAAGCAACGTAATGATATAGTAGGTCTCTCGGTTGAACATTGCGTCGAACTGTCCTGTGTTGAGCTAGATAAGCATGTAATTGTGTGTGTGTACAGACCCCCAAACTATCAAAACTTTTCCTTATTTGAATCAATAATGGAAGATGTACTAGCAAAATTGGAAGCCAGTAATAAATCTACAATTATTTGTGGTGATTTCAATATCAATATTTTAGAAGAAAATTCAAATAGCAGTCGGTTATTAAATCTTTTTAAGTCATTTGACTTGACCAACACTTTTATAGAACCTACTAGAGTCACTCCATCTTCAGCTACTTGTATAGATAATGTTTTCTGCGATTGTGATTACTTAGATAAAGCCATAGTAAATTGTCTACCGTCTGACCATAGCGGACAAACTGTAACTTTTAGATGTAATACACCATTGCAAAAAGTTCAGATAAAATTTAGACCTATAACTTCTAACAAATTAAATGGGTATAATATTTCCCTACAGAACAAGTTAGGTGTTATGAGCCATGACGATATTAATATAAATCAATTGTATGATCGTTTCTTTTCAATAGTTCACACGGAATTCAACAAAACTTTTGAAAAGAAGACAAAAAGTATTAGCCCTAAATTCATATTTAGTGATTGGGCAACTAGAGGTATCAGAAAAAGTAGGGAAAGACTATTTGAGCTTTATGGCCTTAAGCCTTTTATAAACACTGAAACTTTTAACAAGTATGTTGCTAAGTATTCAATAATTTTTAGAAATACGTGCAAGGTTGCTAAAGCCCTGCACATTAGCAACAAGATCAAATCAGCAGAAAACAAAATAAAGACAGTTTGGAAGGTCATAAATAATGAGACTAACAGGAATAAAATACGTAACACTAGCTACACATTAGATTCAGCATGTGGTCCTAAAAGCTCTACTCTGGAAGTAGCTCAAGAATTTGTAAATTTCTTTACCGATATACCATTAAAAACTACAGAGGCTCTTAATTCCTCACCTGAAGTCTCAATTGGTTTATTAAAGGCGAATGTATCTGGCTGCACGGTTGAATTTAAATTTAAACACATAAACCCTATGTTAGTTATTAAAGCTTTCCGGCAAATAAAAATAAAACTGACCGAAGATCTATGGGGAATGTCTATCAAAGTTTGTACATCCATACTTGAGACTATAGCCCTATACTTAGCTTTAATTTTTAATTTGTGTGTAGACCAAGGAGTTTTCCCTGATCTAATGAAATACAGTAAAGTCATACCTCTTTTCAAATCCGGGGACAGTAAAGATACTAATAATTATAGACCTGTATCCGTGTTGCCGGTTTTTAGCAAGGTGTTTGAAAAGGTAATGCTGAATCAAATGCTCAATCATTTTAACACCAACAAAATTTTAACCGATCAACAGTATGGTTTCACCAAGGGACGCTGTACGGCTGACGCCGGTGTAACCTTATTAAAGCACATATTTACTGCGTGGGAAGAGTCTCAAGATGCCATAGGAATATTTTGTGACCTTTCCAAAGCATTTGATTGCGTAAATCACGACACATTACTTTTGAAACTTGAGCATTACGGATTAGGTCAACTTGCACTTAGTTTGGTAAAATCATATTTGAGTGATAGACAACAACATGTTCAAATAAATGGTGTTAACTCACAGGGTTTAAAAGTAGTAATGGGGGTTCCGCAAGGCTCAATATTGGGTCCTTTCCTCTTTCTCGTGTATATAAATGATCTACCCTATTTATTGAAAAACCAACCTCAAAATATGGTGTTGTTTGCTGATGACACTTCCCTAATTTTTAAGATAAATAGACGGGCCCAAAATCTAGATGACGTGAATAATGCCCTACTTCAGGTCCATAATTGGTTCACAGCAAACAATTTAGTATTAAATGAAAAAAAAACTAAATGCATAAGATTTGCTTTACCCAATGTTAGAAGTAGTGATTGTGAAATAATATTGAATAAAGAGAAACTTGAATTCGTAGATAAAACGGTTTTCCTGGGGATTACGCTTGATTCAAGGCTACAATGGGGTTCTCATTTAACATCCCTTGCGGCGCGGCTAAGTTCAGCGGCATATGCCATTAGAAAAATTCGTCAATTTACTGATGTAGATACCGCTAGACTGGTCTATTTTAGTTACTTTCATAGTATAATGTCTTATGGCATTTTGCTATGGGGACGGGCTGCAGATATTGAGTCTATATTTATTCTGCAAAAAAGAGCCATCAGAGCCATATATAATCTTCGTAGGCGCGATTCTCTAAGGGAACTGTTTAAGGATATTGGCATCATGACGGTACATTGTCAGTACATCTACGAAAACATAATGTACGTCAGAAAAAATCTGCACATTTTTGGTAAAAGAGGTGATAGACATAATTACAGTACTAGAAATAGGGACCAACTCGTTCAGCCAGGCTTCAGACTCGCTAAAGTAGACTCATCTTTCATGGGGTACTGTTTGAGATGCTATAATAAAATTCCACAAAGTATTCTTGAACTGAATGAGACGAAATTTAAAACATGTATCAAACGCACACTATGTAAGCAAGCTTATTACAAGTTGGGCGATTATATCGCTGATAAAAATGCGTGGCCCAATGCTGGTCCTGCTCCACATGAACAGGGGCGCATAAATTGATAGCATTAAATTGTATTGTTGGAGCTGCTGAAGAATGTACAACTATCTTTGAATTGTATAGAATCAATCTCTAGTATTATATAATCGCATAGCCCATATTGTGTGAGTACTATGTACTAGAAAGCTATCATTCACTGAAATCCTACGTTTTTATTTTTATTTCTTGACTTGAATGTGCCCTGGCGGTTGAGAGTATGTCATGCTCACTCTAATGTCTCGCTGATGGTGGCGCGTGTGTTGGATCATTTAGTTCCCTTCGAAATGGTTGAGCTGAATGGTGCTGATCCATGCGTCATGTTCGTGAACGGGCGCTGTCAGTTGCGACTGGTCATCTCTTAGTTGCCATGGCTTATGTTATAGGCTTAATGTTTATTTATTAATTGTATTTTTTGTTTTTACTATGGACACTTTTAACGTGCACATCTTGCTACATTGTTCTCACATAATATACCATCTTAACTTGAATGATGTAACCAAGATTTTGTAACAACATTTTGATTTAAAAGAGTGTCCATGGAGTTTCTTGCCCGTTCTTCTCCATAGAGATCTACGCTAGGGAATGGGCAACTACAGTACTTTCACAGTTTTTATGTCTTGTGACTGTGACTGTAGCTACATTTAATTTTCATTTTTGTTTCGACAATTCAAAAGTGCCTGGAACTGGCCTACTTGAAATAAATGCTTTGATTTTGATTTTGAATTTCTGACGTCTGTCAGTTGGTACGGTCGAACAAGCTATTTGGTTTTTAAAATCAAAAATGTTTATTTGTTAGGACATGGTACATATAGATGTTACAATATTGGTTCCAGCATATCCTGCCATAATATGGCGTAAAAATATTTTTATACAAAAACAAAGCTTATGTCACTAACCCAGAATCAGAATGTTTATTTGTTAAAGTAGGTGTTACAGACACCTACCCATTTTACAATGTAATTTGTTGGTTAAACTGTAAATAAACCTAATAGCTTGTTCGACCGTACATAAATTTAGCGCGAAATTATAACATTTATTGTTACTTGATTTATTGATATCGTTTTTAGGGTTCCGTAGTCAACTAGGAACCCTTATAGTTTCGCAATGTCTGTCCGTCCGTCCGTCCTCGCTTAATCTATGTGACCGTTAGCACTAGAAAGCTGAAATTTGGTACCAATATGTATATTAATTACGCCGATAAAGTGGTAAAATAAAAATTGGAAAAAAATGTTTTATTATGGTAGCCCCCCTATATGTAAAGTGGGAAGTGATTTTTTTTTTAATTTCAACTCTAACGTGTTATATATTTTTGGAAAGGTATTTAAAAATGAATAGGGGTTTTCTTAATTCATTTTTTGATAATGTCAATAATTTCTGAAATAATCGCTCCAAAAGTAAAAAACAATGTGTCCCCCCCCCCTAACTTTTGAACAATAAGTTTAGAAAATATGAAAAAATTCTGAAAAGTAGAACTTTATAAGGACTTTCTAGGAAAATCCTTTTGAACTTGATGGAAACAACAGTTTTTGTACAAAAAAGACAAAAAGTTGTACAAAATAATTTCTGGACTGTTTGTAGTATATTCGTATATGCAAGCATTTTTACATAATGGATACCCACTTTTAAAGTCATAAGTGGGAACACTTATTGTGACGGACGGGAAACTACGGAACCCTACACTGAGCGTGGCCCGACACGCTCTTGGCCGGTTCTTTTTATAATATTATTTGTTAATAGGGCAAAAAAACGATAGTTAAACACTTCAAAGTTACATCGTCCTTTCGCTCACGACCTGTCAGGAACGCTTCTCTCAGCGGCCAAACTGTAAAAGTATTTAGTGTATGTAGACTTTACAATTAATAAAAATACATTGACATGACACACTATGTCTACATCTGTTTTTTTCTCTGTTTATCTACTCTCCTTTCGCAGGTAGGTACCTATGCTGGAAGAGATTTCTTTAGAAATAATCATCACTTGTACCTATTTTTCTGTTTCTTCCTTTTTTTCTGTATTTAGTGTTATGTACTAAATGAAATGACGCCTAGTTCCCATTGAGGAGGGCCGAAATTGTGCGGAACCTAAGTTGGCAGCTAAGTTTGTCCAATTAAGGACTCGTTATCACATCATTTTATCAGCAATTTCTCTGATTATTATAGTGAAAAATATTTGACATATGTAGGACTGCAAAAAAAGCCTTAAATATCAAGTCTTTGTAGAAAGATAAAACGAACGACGCTTTGAACTGCGCAAATAGTTATCTATTATCTTTACTAATATTATAAAGAGGAAAGATTTGTGTTTTTGTATGTAACGAATAAACAAAAACTACTAGACCGATTTGAAAAATTCTTTCGGCAATGGATAGCTACATTATCAGCAAGTAACATAAGCTATATTTTATCCCCGTACTCCCACGGGAACGGGAACAAGGTGGGTGAAACCGCGTGACGTCCGCTAGTTACAAAAATATTTGCAACAACCAAATAACAGGACCTTATAAAAATAGCGGTTATGTGGACAGATCCGATAAATTACAACGGCAAAAAATCTTGAATTTCTAATAAATAATACCAGCTGCACCAAACCTCTTACAGTTTCACAAAAATAGAGAATAAAAACATTATCCAGACAGCCGTAGACGTAATAGTAGGAAAGTATAATGCTGTTGGAAATATCTCGGAAATAAAACCACGGTGAAAGTCTTGGGGACCACAAAAACTGTTCAGTATTCCACCACGGCGCTACGGGGACGCGGAGAGCAATGAAAACGTTACCGTCATGGTGTAGGGAGATGGGAGAAGTATCACTCTGTGTTGTCACACTCACACTTCACACACAAACATACACACGCATATTAATTAACCGACTTCCCCAAAAGGAGGAGGTTCTCAATTCGATTGCAATTTTTTTATTTTTTTATTTATGTACACCGTATACGCTGACATTTATGATCCGATTTACGTGATTCTTCTTAAATTTGATGCGGAATAGTTGCAGTTGCGGAAAAGTTGGTGACAAAAAAAACTAAATGAATAAAACAAAGGTCACCGACTTCTGAAGCTAAAGTTATTTTTCACTTTTTTGTGTTTTTTGAAGTTGATTTATTTTTTTGCAAAAAAAGTTTTTTTTAAATTGTATTTCATTATTACATTAGTACTTTTTCTTGTAATTCTTTTCACAACAGTCTTACAATGACATGTCGCTCTAAAATTGTCATAATGCCAATCTCGGCGAGGGGGGCCAGGAGTACATAGCACAGGGTATCTTAGTTTGAACTCCTGACTCCCACAAACCTTTGTACCTCCAATATTTGTAACACCTCTGTATTGAAACTTTACTTTGTGGGAGAAAATTAAAATTTATTATTATCTCCTTTATTCATTTAGCACCTTATTATTTACATTTTTAAATATTTCTTAAAAAAACAAAAACATTAAATATATAAAAAAATAGTAGTCCGCCGGTGTCGGGAGCAGGATCCAAGCCACCGGTGGTTAGGGCTGCAGAGACAGGAACATCCTCACAATGCGAGCCGTATCGAGGAGTATTGCCTTCTGAATCAGGCCCTTGATCCAACCGCCTAAAGCGAGCTTCGATAGATGGTCATCGAAGCTTATTGTTATTATTGATAATAAAAACATTTCTAACCCAATATTTGTACTCTTTTGGCGTAAATGATGCCGTGACGTCTGATAGGGGAAAATGGAAGAAGAAAACGTGTTGCGCCGACCCCAAGTAGAATGGGACAAGGATGAACATAATGATGATTTGTATTCTTTTGCTTACTCCAAGTAGGTATGTCATACACTTAGTTCTACATTATGACTAACTAGCGGACGTCACGCGGTTTCACCTGCGTTGTTCCCGTTCCCGTAGAAGCACGGGGATAAAATATAGCTTATGTTACTCAAGGTAAATGTAGCTTTCTAATGGTGAAAAAATTTTTGAAATCGGCGCAGTAGTTTTTGAGTTTATTAATTACAAACATAATTATACACAAAAATACAAATCTTTCCTCTTTATAATATTAGTGTAAATTATTATTATTATAGTATAGATAGTGTAGATTGAAAATAGTGCCAATGATGCAAGAGTACTTACGCTTAACCTGTCAAACGGATGTTTCTCAGCACGCTTGTGGAAATCCATTTAGTTTGACAGATATGGAGGTATGACTTTTTGCTGTTTTACTATGTATTTATATGAGGTGTTTTTTCATTTTTTTGTTGGTTATGCAAATCAAATCAATCAATGTTGTCATACAGTTTGAAAGGAATCTAAGCAACCACTGTCCTCGATTTGACAAGCAAATATAGATTTTATTTCCTTACTCTACTTGTAGGTACCTATTTACTGTCATCTGTCCTTTATATAGCACCTTGTCATTCCAAACAACATTAAACAAATTTGACCTCAATAAAATACTAATAACTAACTTAAAAAAAATGATGCGTAAAAGTGTTTGTAAAAACCTCAATTATAACTGGAAAAAGTAAAATATACCTCAATCAAATGAAAAAACATGTAGAATCGAGGACTTTATTTGATAAGCCGCTTTCACTACTTTCCAATTTTACACTTTTATACATTCACGAGTACGAATACAGCAATCGAGCATTACCTCTCTTCTATACAGAATTATTCTTCATATATATGTATGTATATCATAGGTAAATATTTACTATAGTAGTTTTATTTCATTTTATTATATGTGTATGCATTTGTATGTATGTTTATTATTATAGATATAGTTTTGTTTTAAGTTTTTAATTCAAATTTTCGTGCCTGACTTTTGTAGAAGAATCAGGCAGTGTGTAGACACTGTGTCTACATTTCTTATCCAAATTTCCTCTCGCAGGTCTGCTGGAAGAAATTTCTTAAGAAATAAGCAGTACCTTTGTGCTCTTCTATGTAAATATATTGTCCTGTAAAGTATTTTGTGTGTACATAAATAAATATTACCGACTAAACCCGATTTGTATTACACAGCTAAAATACGAATAGTGGCAAGTTTCACTACTTTCCAATTTTGCACTTTTATACATTCACGAGTACGAATATTACCGAATAAACCCGATTTGCATAACACGGCTAAAATAGGAATAGTGGCAAGTTTCAGTACTTTCCAATTTTGCACTTTTATACATTCACGATTACGAATATTACCGACTAAACCCGATTTGTATTACACGGCTAAAATACGAATAAATACGAATAGTGGCAAGTGGCTCATCAATTAAAGTCCTCGACTGTACATACATTTACATTTCAAAATCATTCGCCATCCTTCTTTACAACCAAGCCTATACTTCTGTGAATCCCGCACTACCCGTCACCGAAGTTTCAATATAATTAGAGCGAACGGCACCTTTTCAATTGGTCCGCGGAGAACTTCCACCGCGGGAGTTGCAGCCTCTGATTTTATAACTGCACTGCTGATTGTTCATTCTTACTGCATAGCCCACCAGATTATGTTAAAAGGTAAGGTAGTTATTCTAGGATATGTTTCAGCAGTTTAAGATTGGGTGGGAGAAGAAATTGTCGTTTGACTAAGTTATTATGGTAGTTTTTATTTATGGTTTATTTCGAACCTGATCCGGTCGCGGGTTAGGAGAACTTGAAAAAAAAAGGGGTATGATTTCGGGTCAGGTTCGGAATAAACTATAAAAAAAAGGAATTTGATTTCGGATCAGGTTCGGAATAAACCATAAAAAAAAGGAAGTGAAAAGAAATAGGATAAAATAATTAGTTATTTTTTTTTTTAAGTTCCTAATCTACCCCCCCCCCCCCCGTCCGGGTCAAAATTTCGGGTCGTTTTTATTGCGTCGGTTGATGGTAAGTGAAGTGTGTGCGTTTTGTTGGACTGTCTTATTTAATTTTGATTAAAAAAAAAAACCTTTACTTCCGGAAGTCGGTGACTTTTGTTTGTTTCATTGGCTTTCTGCCTCGTATTTTTTATGCAAATAAGGCTTTTATTTCAGCGTATCTAATTGTGGTATTATGGTGTAACACAAATTATTGTCTAGTACTTATTTTCCATTGTTACTAAACAAAGAAGATTTCTATTTATTTATTATAGAAGAGTATTTATATGGGACCACCGCGCAATCTAAGCTAATCTAAAGCTAAACGCAAGCTAAGCTAAATTAAGAATCACGTAAATCGGACCAGTAATCACAGAAATCGATGAAATATATATCTAGAAATATCTCTTTCAACGAGAATAAATAAAATATCCGCATATTATATAATTAAATTAAGAGACAGTGGTGTCGATTCTGTTGTGCACAAATCAAACTTAATAGGCTATTAGGCTGTTGCTATCTTTTTCTCTCTATTGATTAAATAGTAAATTGAGAAACAATTAGTCGATTTTTGAAGTGAAAATTTCTTTATGCGGTTGGGCACTTTTTGGGTATAGGAAAAACATTGAACGATCATCACCTCACATCACGCTTCGTAGCACTCGTAGCCGATCCGCTACGGCGTAGCACAACTTAGGCGTGCGCGGGGCACAACTCGCAATGCTACGACTGGGGCAGGGCCTGAGGGGGTTGGGGAGGGGTGGTTGGAGGGGGTGCGTGGAGATGTTCCAAAATGTATGGATTCACAAGTTACTTAGTTTTCACTTCTATGGGCAGTCCCCAAAGACTGTCCCGCATTTTTTTATAAACGTTTCCCTACACTAGAAATTTCTCCTGTATCGTGGGTGCGTGTATAAACATTTAAACTTACATACACAACCAGCCAGATCCGGAACAACTATCTGTAGGCTATACAAATACTTGTTTCGTAAAGGAAACCCGCAATACTCAGCAGTCAGCGCTTAGCCTCTGCGCCAACCTTTCCGTCAAATACATGATAGTGAAACAGTGGATGGTAAAAGTCGCAGGAAATCAGTGAAGGCGATCAGTTAATGCTCTAACCCCT
Organism: Xestia xanthographa; assembly: GCA_905147715.2. NCBI lineage: Eukaryota > Metazoa > Arthropoda > Insecta > Lepidoptera > Noctuidae > Xestia > Xestia xanthographa. The sequence goes on along the minus strand of LR990652.1, from coordinate 4,941,229 downwards.
GAGGAACCTCATGTCTTGTCAATTGTGTGAATTTAATTAAATTCAAAACTTAGAAAAACTTAGCAGCCACGGAGTCTGGATCTTTATCCGGTTCATGGCAATAGGCTCGACCCCTTTAACATGGGATGTAAACATAACTGGTAAAATGTGGGAATACCATCAAGTAGGTATACACCTCTGCTTAACCCATCAATGATTAGGATTAAAGACTACGTAGCAAGGGAATATGTACGTTATTTTTAGGGTTCCGTACCCAAAGGCTAAAAACGGGACCCTATTCTAAGACTTCGCTGTCTGTCCGTCTGTCCGTCCGTCTGTCCGTCTGTCCGTCTGTCTGTCACCAGGCTGTATCTCATGAACCGTGACAGCTAGACAGTTGAAATTTTCACAGATGATGTATTTCTGTTGCCGCTATAACAACAAATACTAAATATAGTCAATGGTACGGAACCCTTCGTGTGCGAGTCCGACTCGCACTTGGCCGGTTTTTTCTTCACTTAAATCAATAAAATACAGTACTATCACCCCAAGAAAAGTATTAAAAGTTAAGTTCAACTACTGCTTGTCGCTTAAAAATAATAAACTCCTACGACAGTTAAACGTTCGTAGCTGTCGCGGCCATGATGTGACGTCATTTACCACAATCTGCCTTGTTTACATCTATTTTTTTCCCCCTATTAGAATAATTTTACTAATTGTATGTGCTGTAGTCAAGTTAAAATTGCAATAACAATTTTATAATAAAATCTTAGTGAAACTTTCAGCACTTTTCAAATAAAAGTGTTTTTTTTTACACCTAGACTTTGACAACACTACCAGCGTTATCGAGGACGACGCGTTTTGACAGTGCGTTCCGTTTAACCAAAAACATGCTACATAACATAAAACAGTAAATTGTAAAATAAGTGATGTATTATCAACTTAAACAAGTGTACCACAATGTTTTTATAGGCCAATACAAGGCATTTTTAATAAATAAAAAGAGTTTTGTATTTCATGCATATTCCCTGTTATGTTACGTTCAAAACTTCGACGCAAAATTGTTGACCCTTCAATAAAAAAAATTATAAAAGACAATCTACTCTAACCAGATTGAATATGGAATTAATAGCTCAACAATAATCTCAATCAAGTGAAGTTATTAGTCCTAACCCCCGTCATGGATTGTCTGACGTAATTTGATCACTTGTCATTCGCAGGACGTATGGATAACAGATGGACAGGTAAACTAGAGGTTGAATGAGTGATTTGGATGTACTTGTACATAATTGACATTCATATTTTGTTGTAATAATAATATGAGTATAGTTACATGTTCACCGCTGCACTGGAGGATTTCTTCAAGGTTCTGGACTGGAGAGGGCTAGGCATCAACGTCAATGGCGAGTACATCACTCACCTTCGGTTTACTGACGATATAGTGGTCATGGCTGAGACCATAGAGGACCTCAGTACAATGCTCGATTACCTCAGTAGAGGCTTCCGGAAGAGTGGGTCTTAAAATGAACATGAACAAAACCAAGGTCATGTCGAATGCCCGTGTCACACCCACTCCTATCAAGATCAGAGACTCTACACTCGAAGTTCTAGACGATGATGTGTACCTGGGACAAACGGTCCAGCTAGGTAGGTCTAACTTCAAGAAAGAGGTCAATCGTCGAATCTGACTCGGCTGGGCAGCGTTCGGGAAGTTGCGCGGTTATCTTCTCTCGTGTCTCAAGACGAAAGTCTATGACATATGATCTATGATGTGTTGCCAGTGATTACATACGGGACCGAAACGTGGTCGCTCACAATGGGTCTCATCAGAAGGCTTAAGGTCACCCAAAGGGCAATGGAGAGGGCTATGCTCGGAGTCTCCTTGCGCGATCGAATCAGAAATGAACACGTTCGCAAGAGAACCAAGGTTACCGACGTAGTCCGAAGAATTGCCAAACTTAAGTGGCAGTGGGCAGGGCACATTGCTCGCAGAACGGATGGCCGATTGGGCCACATGGATAAAAGCTCTGGAGTTGCGACCGCGAACCAGAAGACGTTGCATTGGAAGGCCTCCCACTAGGTGGACCGATGACCTGGTGAAGGCTGCGGGAATCCACTGGATGCGAGTCGCACGGGGCCGGTTATTTTGGTGAGCGGGGGAGGCATATGTCCAGCAGTGGACATCTTTCGGCTGAAATGATGATGATGATGATATTTACTTTAATAAAAATTCATCGATTTTGAAAAAAAAATGCGCTGTTCTATTCATTTTGACCGTGTAGTTGTTGCAGTTTTATAGGAAACAGCTGTTTTTAGAGTTCCGTACCCAAAGGGTAAAAACGGGACCCTATTACTAAGACTCCACTGTCCGTCTGTCTGTCACCAGGCTGTATCTCATGAACCGTGATAGCTAGACAGTTGAAATCTCACAGATGATGTATTTCTGTTGCCGCTATGACAAAAAATCAAGCAAAACATGTCCGATCTAATATTTTTTAATAACACCTTGTATACCATGTGATTGGGGTATGCGGCAGCCTATTTTACGCCGAGGCAACATCATGCCTAGCTAATTTTCAAAGCATCGTAAAACTTAACTGATTTGAATTTAAATCTTGATTTGAATTTTATTTTTGATTTGAATTTTAATTTAAATTTTGATTTCAGTTCTGATTGGCTAGGTTTGGACCACCGCAGTGAACGGACGCCTCGCCGGCCTTACAAAAAGTCTATTGTTTTACGACCCAGCGTCGCTGCAGAAATTTGAAATTTACAGTCGGTTGCGTTTGTGAACCATAAATTTGAATCGAATTGATTTTTATCGTGAAATTAAGTAAGATTAGTAAGACCGGGGATAAAACGTTTCCATATCCAAATACAGTGTTGCAGTGTAGTGTTTGTTAACGGACTGGCAAGACGCCCAAGATATCATCGGGAGCCTGTGATCCCGCCCGAGCCTGTAGCTGGAATTTGGTGAACTCGTTTTTTTTATATTATGTTGAGTGGGCGCAGCTTATTTTTCAGCCAATCAGTGGTCGTTTGTGTGTACAAATCTGAGGTTTCCCAGTCTACTTACCTAGTTAGGAATGCTCCTTATTTAAATGATTGACTCTCTAAATAGCCAAAATACATTATTGTGCATTATAATAACCTAAACCAATCCAGTGCTGTATTGTGTGCCCGATCTGGCCTGGAACAGCCGCCAAAACAGAGCTGCAAGTCAGCCCAGAGCCTTCCCCAGCTTTCATACTTGCGCCGACCGCACACTAGCGTGGTACTAATTGCATAAATGGCAGCATAAACATGTTGTTGTGAGATTTACTGGGGCCTCTCTGTCAACAATATCTCCGCGTATACCGTTTGATGATTAAAAATACTACCAACACACTCACTACACTACACTCACTCTACTATAACTTGCAATACTGCGACAACGATGCATACGTGTTAGATTAGGCCTTCTAATACGTAATAGCATCGCTGTGATCGGCCTTCCAGGGCACCGATACTGTGCTCCGCACATTTGCCAGCAACATGTTACACCCTTGTCACACAAAAAACAAAAGCATAAGCCGTACTCTTAAAAGGGGTTATTGTACATTCGTCACAAAGTTAATTCGTCACATTTTTGTAAACTCCATACATTGAAAGTATATTCGTCACATGCATAAAATGCACCACATGATAAGAAGCGACCTGGCGAAATATGTCAAAGAGAATAAAGACCAGCCGAACATAGCACTAGCGCTTGAGGGAAAACTGCCTACTACCACAAGCCAAGGAAGTGTGGATGAGCAAAGGGAAAAATATATCGTACAACAACACAAAGACGGCGTCTGGGGGGGGGGTGAAGATATCATCATTGCAGCAGCCGAGTACTACTCCATTAACGTAACGGTATACCAAGCCGGGCCTAGTGCTCCCATTACATACCGCCCCAGAGATCCACAACAAGCGGTAGCCACTATTAACTTACTATATCACAATAATCACTATGACAGCCTTCTTAGCGCGCTTAATTCTCAAGAATCTGCAACAGAATGTACACCACAAAGTACGCCAAATACAAGCGCAACGTTATCGCCTGCTGAGCAACCTGACGCCACCGGATATACAATACTAAGACCCCCACCCTGCCCTGGTAAAGTAACAGAAATTAATAGTGTCAAAATCGCAACCTAGAATGTTAGAGGCACTGCCACACATTCCAAGAAAAATAAAATTGACAAAATCTTGAAAGATAAAGGGATACACATAGCATGCCTACAGGAAACAAATCTGAGCACCGGATTATTTAACTCTAAGCACTACACCTGGCACCTTAATGGCTCTACTGAACGCCGCGGTCTCGCGTTACTTGTAAGAAAAGACTCGACCATAACAATTCAAATAACAAGAAGAAATACAAACGTCATGGCAGCAGTTATAACAGCTCTATGCAAAGGACAATCTGTGAACTTGTATATAATAACAACACACATACCAAGCACTAAGCCAACTAAGACATTTTCCGATTTGATCACCTGCATCAATGCAAAACCAAAAGGGTTAAACATGATCATCCTAGGAGACTTTAATGCCCACATAGGAAAGCAAGACATAAACACCAATGGAAATCAAACGACTGATAAAATTGGTGCCAACTTGTTGCACACAGCATCGAATGACAATGGTGAAATCTTATTACATATAATAAAAAGAGAAAACCTTAGATTAGATACAACACGAGGCAGATCAAGCTGCAAAATAACGTGGCAATCTGGAAAAAGGAAATCGCAAATTGACCACATACTTACTGCTGCGGACGAGCCAAATATATTTAATTACATAAAAGGCGAGTGGAGAAAAAATATGTCAGACCATAAAATTATTCTAGCGGATATTATTATTCTGAACCTTAAGAGGGAAAATTCGACACTGCATATACTGAAATCCAGCACGAAACCAATGCATAAATCTGAGCTCGAATACAACTACAGAAATCACGACTATAGCCGGCTCAAAAATGAGGAAATAATGAAAAAATACCAAGAGGAAATCAAGAGGCAACCTCAGGTAATAAATCTACAACACAAGGAAAATAGCCAACTAGTCCCATGGGATTCCCTTATGAATATCATGAAATCAGCAGCGGCAAAGATTCTTATAAGCAGGCCAATTAGATCCAGGGAACACAGAATCGCGCTCGCAAAACTGCAAAAAGTCAAGTTTATAAAAAACTGTTACCCCAGAGAAGCATTTGCAATCAAACAACTAAGCGAAGCAAGACACAAGCTGCAAAATATAAGAAATAAAGAAGAAGAGGAAAAATGCGAAATATTCTTTAGAAACCTAAGCGGAACTCATCCATCACAACGCATGAAAATCACATACGATTTTTACAGGAGACATAAAATGAACACGAAGCACAACAACAAACAACGTTTTATACCCATGTCAAGGTGGGAAAAAGACTTAAAAAAGTCAGCAGGCCCACACATAGAACTCCTACCCAATGAAAACCCATCAGATTCAAAAGAAGAAATATCGGAAGAGGAAATAAGTGATATCATTAAAAACATGAGCAACGGCAAAGCGCCAGGTACTGACAAGGTGGTGTCCGAGCTATTCAAAGCCTTGCCAACAGAAATGCTATCGGAAATTATAAAACACATGCAGGCAGCATGGGTAAGCAATGATATACCAATGTCTTGGAACAAAACGATCCAAATACCTGTACCTAAAAAAGCAAAGCCAGACGGAATTAATGACTACAGAAAGTTATCTATCTGTAACGCGGGATATAGGATATATGCAAGTTTTCTTCTTAGAAAACTGGACGCCTCAATAAAAGAATTAGGAAACTACCAAGCAGCCTTTCTTCGCAATAGATCGACTGACGACCATATGTACACACTTAGGAAAATTCTTGACGAGGAATGGAGAGCAGGCTCAAAAACCTATGTGCTAGCGTTAGACATCGAAAAAGCCTTCGATACGCTGGACTTAAACTCTCTTAGAGACATTTTAGCTACCAGAACTAACAAATATCTAACGAATAGAATTATTAAGGCGTGCATGAATGAGTTCACCTGCATAAAATAGTTTGGACAGCAAACGGAATCGACACACAAAGGCAAGGGAGTCAAACAGGGATGTCCACTATCCCCGCGACTATTCACCATAGTAATGGATGACGTTCTCAGAACATTAGAAGAAGAAATAGAATACCTTCATCTAGACCAGGACCATGAGATTCAACTCCCTATTATACTGCCCTTTGCAGATGACGTGATAATAGCAACAAATAATCTCAGTGAACTGGACGAAATTGTCACCAAAATCAAATCGTTGCTGGAATCAGTTGGACTCCACATTAATGAAACGAAAACAAAACTAGTAATCAGAGACCCACTCAGCACCGCAACCCGAAGTCTTATTAGAATTGGAGGAACCAGTATTCAACCGGCAGACGAGATTAAGTACCTTGGCACGTATATAACATCGACACTTAACAGAAACAACACAGTTAACGCCAGATGCAAACAAGCGATGCGTAACTCTAAGGCCTTAATATCCTTCATAAAAAACTCGAAAATGGAGTGGAAAATCGCACGTCTTATCTATAAAATGGTCATTGAACCTGCAATGACTTACGGCCTTAAGGCAGCGGCACTCACAAAGGCAAACCGATCGAAACTCAGAAGATACGAAAGACTGATTCTTAAAGATATGATAAAGAGCACGCGAAACCCCCCGAATAAGAAAACACGTGAAATTCTTATGGGAAAAACAATTACCAAAAAAATTAAATGCCTACGGCTATGCTACTACGGGCACATTTTTCGACGACCAGAGCCTCACTTACTACACGCAGCTATTAGATACAAGGCAAAACGGTTAAAAGTAGGAAGACCAATATATACATGGAACGAGTCACTCCAACAAGACATGGAATATTTCAATAAAAGCAAAGAAGAATGGATTCAGCTAGCAGCAGATAGAGAAAAATTCAAGTCGGCCACTCAGGAAATATATCACCTCAGCGAAACTGACAGTGAAGCAAATACTACTGACGACGAAACATATACACGAAAATAATGTTTAAATAAGACGTGTCAAAAAACGAATAGAATCGCAACCATCAGAAACGAACATGATTCTCCAATGTTAGAAGAGACCAACCAAACGAAGGTTAAAACACCAATGCTCATTCCTATGGATTGTACCTGTCTTTACCACTATTCCTATATTGGCTCTAGGCTGCATAGTCGGCTGATTGTGCCCGACTGGCTGCGGTTGGTCGGGCTTCCTTTCCCATCCCAGAGTATGTCTTTCCTTACAAAAAGTGCCCCCTGGTGTATCCGGCTTGTCCGGGTCAGGCTTACTCCTGGCTGGGTGTGGTGCTCAATCATCATCATCATCATCATCATAACACCTTGTATACCATGTTTTATGCAAATTAAATATCTTATCTTATCTTAAATACTAAAAACAGAATAAAATAAATATTTAAGTGGGGCTCCCATTTAACAAACGTGATTTATTTGCGGTTTTGTCTAAAGTTGTTTAGATAATGGTACGGAACCTTTCGTGCGCGAGTCCGAATGTGTCGGTTCAGAATGATACTATACTACTACTGTTCTAGCGTCGGTGTCTCTTCCAGCTTGTATCATCATCATCTGCAAGCCTTTTTCCAACTATGTTGGGGTCGGCTTCCTGTCTAACCGGGTGCAGCTGAATACCTGTTCTTTACATGGAGCGACTTCCTATCTGACCTCCACAACCCAGTTAGTACTGGGTAATACGATACCACTTGGTAAGATCGATTGTCAGACATTTCGGGCCACTGATTACCTGTAACGACTGCCAAAGATCTATAAATGACAGGCGGGATCAACATATTAACGTGCTTTGTTCAACCTGTATATTGTCCAAATATGATTGCCTCGTTGGTATAGTGGTTGCAAGCGCGACCGCTGAGCATGAGGTTCTGGGTTCGATTCCCGAGTCAGGCAAATGTTATTGGGTTTTTACACCAGGAATTTCTCAGTTGCAGCCGGAGTCTAGATTTGTGCCCGGTTGATGGCAATAGGCTCACCTCCTATTACATGGGACTTATACATAACTGGCAAAATAGGACTGTAATATTAGGTACAACTCTAACTAAACCTTCGGTGATTACAGTCGTGATGTTACATTAAATATTATTGCACGTTGAGTTTTTAAATCTTGGCGTGTTGTAAATCCTACACAGCGCTCTTGTTTATACTTTATATTGATTGTTAACTGTGGGAACCTACTTATATTTGCCTATTTTAATATTGTACCCTTTTGTTTACCAATAAATGGAATGTACGTTCGGGAAGCTTGTAAGGGTGTGCGGGGGCTGAAGCTAGCGGGCGCAGGGCATGGGAGCGCGGGGGCGCAACGCGAGCGCACACGTACAACCTCCTTGACTGCGATACTTTCAAAATTCTTTACGTTCGGTTTTCTTCATTGCTTCCCCTACATTGGCGTATTATCTAAAACAGGCTTAAATACAAACTACTCGTTATATTCTGACACAGACACACACAGAATTTACAGATTACAGATACTTCATTCTAATACTAGCTCTTTTGATTACACTCTGGCATAGGTACCAATGAGAAAGGCCTTTTAATACACACAATGCATACCAAAGGGACCGACACAGGTGTTGAAAGTGCCGCCCGAATCAATACTGTGATGTAACAGTCAAAGCGCGAATAATTGCACCGGTACAGTTAACCACGAGGTTCCAAAGGATATCTTCGTTAGAACACTATTTCGGTACACGAAATTGTGTTTGCGACAGTATGGTGTCCACTGAGCCTATTCTAGTATGAAATACAGTCTCACATTGGAGAGAATTTTGGTTATTCTATTAATGTCCTAAAATGTGAATCAAACATACACATAACATCACGCCTGTAACACCCAAAGGGCCAGGCAGAGGTGGTCCTAATAGGCTTGTGTCCTGAAAAAATCTAATTAGTCCGTCAGTTAGATTATCAAAAAATATTTGACACGTATTTTTTCTTGTGATAAGTAAACCAAACTTGACGAAGATACGACGCTTTTAAAATTCTCAATGCGTCATGCCGTGCTATAAAAACGGGACGGTATATGCGTCTGGGGTGAGAGAATGTTTGTTTGTGTTTGTTTGTGCAATTACATGTTGCCATTTTTCTCCAAAACTACTAGTCCGATTTTGATACAGTTTTCAGTTATGGGTTCCAGTTTGATTGGTGCATGTTTTTAGATAGGTGTTACGGTGACAATTCACCAGGGGGCGCTGCAGTAAGCTTTTTTGTGCAGATATAAATTGCCATTTTTCTCCAAATCTACTAGTCCAATTTTGATGCACTTTTCAATTATGGGTTTCGGTTTGATTGGTGCATGTCCCATGTAATAGGAGACAAGCTTATTGCCATCAATCGGGCACAAATCCAAACTCCATAGCTGCTACTGCGAAATTCCTGATGAGGAAACCCAATTAGGTACATTCTGCTCGATCTGGGAATCGAATCCAGGACCTAATGCTCAGCAATCACGCTTGCAAGCCAACCACTAGACTTAAGAAGCAGTTACATAAACCTTTAAACGACTAATTAGTAGACACAATAGTTAAACAATTGACATAAATCTCCTGGTGATTTAGTAACAAACGGGAGGATAATATTAAGTTTAACTTTCATCATCATGTGCCGAGCCCAGACTATGCTGGCGTCGGCTACCAGTCTGATCAGATTCAGCTAAATACTAATATTTTACATAACCTCCACAACCTAACGTTACTACAAAACGAGTTCATTTCATAGCAGCCTCCGACGGATATTCGTGGGTTTATTATTAAGTTGTTTTTTTTTAAATTATTTTATGCTTTTTCAATTACTTTTTAACCAACAAACAACAACAACAGCCCATAACGTCCACTACTGGACATAAACCTCTCCCATGATGGGAGGAATTTGCCGTAATCTCCACGGTTGGCAGGCGGATTGGAGATCGCAGTGATGAAAGACTAACAGAAAACGCTGCTGCCCATTCTCTGGTCTATGGAGGCGCAAGGTGTACTGCCTCAGACATTAGTCGCCTTATACGACACCCGTGAGTGTAATGGGACTTTTTAACCATCGTGGGTTTTTTCAAAATTTTTAATTTTGCTTTTTATTTTAATCTTTTTAGAGAGCATCAAAATCAGACTAGTAGTTTTGGAGAAAAATGGCAACATGAATTTGCACAAACAAACATCCTCTCACCCCAAACGCATATACTTACCGTCTCCGTTCCGCCATGGGTAAAAATACTGGTATTCAGCTGCATCCGATTAGACTGGAAGCCGATCCCAAGTCAGGAAAAGCTTTTATGAAAGCTTTTCGTTTTCATTTACTGAAAGGTTTATTTTCTTCTTTTCAGTGCATTTTTATTAAAGATTTTTTAATTGATAATTTTATAATTTCTTATAGTTTTGTCGTAATAATTGAATTCGTGCTATTTACCGTTGAGGAGTTCCTTCGTAAGAAGACAATCCTGGCTGTAGGATCAGGTCATGATAGAAATCATGTTTATCTATCAAATATGAACGCGTCTTCATTAATTTTCATATCCCTGCTTTTTATCGTTAAGGAGTTCCCTCGTGAGAAGACAATCCTGGCTGTAGGATCAGGTCATGATAGAAATCATGTTTATCTATCAAATATGAACGCGTCTACAAATTTTCGTTTATTGATACAAATCCTTACAATAAGCTTTATATCTAGCTAAAGTTCAGAATAGTTAAGGCGTACAAAAGCTGAAACCCTGACTCCTAAACTAGGAACACCTGATGACTTAGGAGTCAGTGTTCTACTGCCACTTGGACACTATATTATACCTTATGGAAATTGAGAGCTGGTAAGCTGATATTATTCGAGAGAGTATATTATTAAGTCATCATCATCATCATATCAGCCGAAAGACGTCCACTGCTGGACATAGGCCTCCCTCAAGGGGGGGTTTTGCCATAATCGCCACGCTTGGCTGGCGGGTTGGCGATCGCAGTACGGTTGTTACAAAAGCTCAGAGAACGCTGCTGCCCATTCTCTGGTAAGTCCCTTAGTCGCCTCTTACGACACCCACGGGGAGATATGGAATGGTGCTATTCTTTACGTCCGACACCATACAGACAATTAATTATAAATTAATTATTATTAAGTAGTGTTTTAGAAAGATAATATAACAAAAGTTGAAAAAAAAAAAAAGAAACTGACATTTAAAAAGTAAAAAAAAAGTATAAAATGACTGTGTGGTGGATTCTGTATGTGTGTCTGGAAATCGTATGACTTGCATTGTGTGAGTGTGTGTATGTAACTGTGTGTATGTGTGAGTGAGTGTGCGTGTGACTGGGAGACGGGTGTATTTTCGTGTTCTGTGAGTATGATATGAAGACCCTAAGTATGGTTGTATGGTGTCGGGTGTAAGACGGAACAATCTATTGTTTGCTTGGTGTACAGACTGTGTTACACGTTTTGTATAGAATGTTGTGAGTTATGTGTGAGTGATTAATAGTTCCTCAGTTTGAGCGTAGTCTAAGAGGTACAACATGTCTTTCAGCTTCGTCTTTGCTTCGTGTTTGCTTAACCTTGCTATTTGGATGGTCTTACTTATATTTCTGAAGACAAGAGAGCTCAGCACATACTGCTGTCTTCTGGCGAAGGCAGTTCTATGACCAGGAATTGGGCAAACTATTCTTTGACCACGTTTGTTTGAGTCTGGGAGAGGAACTTGGCCATGTTTCCAAAGAGTGGTTCTGAGTACAAATAACTGTCTCACGGTTAAAAGTTTGAGCTCGGTGTAAAGGTTGTGAGTCGGATAGCGAAAAGGCTTTTGCAACATAACCTTAAGTACCGCTTACCTACTCAAAGAACTTTGTTTTGGCCGATCCACCCCAAGCTAGAATACAATAGCCGATGATGGACTGGCTAAGTGCAGTGTAAACCATTTTTTGGGTCTCTAAGTCACCAGAATGCCTTAATGTCTTGAATAGATGGATTGTTTCCTGACTTTGCTGGCGGTAGATTCAATATGCTTGTTCCATTTCAGCCCATCATCGATTATTTCGCCCAAATATTTTACCGATGTTACTGAGGGGAGGGCTATACAAGAGCAAGTTGCAGTGTCCAGGCAGGTGTGAGCTTTAATTGAATATATGTTTAGGGGTTTCGTGCTAGCATGAATAGAAAACGGGATGAAGTTAGTTTTTTGTAGGTTCAGGGTAAGGAGATTTTTGTGTAGCCATTCCATTACTATTTTCAGGGATTCTTCTGCATTATTTTTCACCTGGACCCAGTTCTTCCCGTGTACTACAATGGCTGTATCATCGGCATAAGTAAATATATTAGCAGATGTTAAAGTAAGAGTGCACAAGTCATTGATGTAGATTAGGAAGAGCGTTGGGCCAAGAACGCTACCCTGCGGGACTCCATATGACATTATCTCATCAGCACTAATATGTGATCTTATTTTCACACAGATTTTTTGGTCTATCAAGTAACTCTTGAAGAGATCATGAACAATACCTCGTATGCCGCCGATGCTATGCAACTTGGATAGAAGGGTGGGAACAGAGACTGTGTCAAACGCTTTTGTTAAGTACTAAGTATTAAGTAACCTATCTAAGAACATGCACCAATCAAACCCAAACCCATAACTGAAAAGTGCATCAAAATCGGACTAGTAGATTTGGAGAAAAATGGCAAGTTATATCTGCACAAAAAAGGCTTACTGCAGCGCCCCCTGGTGAGTTGTCACCGTAACACTTATTATACTATATAAAGCTCGATTACCACTCACTGACTCACTGACTCACTCATTGACATAATTTTTCTCCCAGATGGTGGATAGGGAGGTGGGTATATTTTGACAGATTCGTAAACAAGTAACTCCCGCGAGTATGGGAAAAGTGCCAAAGCCAAACCTCCCCTTTTCACCCCCCTTCCTCCCCCTTCCTATCGTATCTCGGAAACAAAGTATTTTTCGTTTTTTACGGATTCGTATAGAGGAGGCTTGGAAAAGTAAAAACCAGTTTTCAAAATTGACCCCTTTTTCCCCCTTCTCCCCCCTTTAGGCGGATCTCGGAAGTTGAGAGACGTAGAACATTTTTTTTTTCAGATTCTTATATAGGGGCAACGCGTTAGTCAAAATCATTTTTCAAAACTCCCCACTCTCCCCCCCTTCACCCCCCCCCCCATCGTGTCTCGGAAACTAGGACACTTAGCGGCTTTTTGTTTTTCACCATAAATTATTATTGAAGAGCGTTTAAATTTGTATACGGAGGGTATCCTCCCCTCCCCAACCTCCCCTAAAAATAAAAGGGCTATAGCTTCGTAACGGTCAGAGATAGCCATTATGTGTTTGAACAAATATTATAGTAGGCGTCGAAACCTGTCCGGTGGTGGTAGGTTCTGAGTGGAGCGGAGGGGGGAGGTGGCGAGCGAAGCGAGCCGGCGACCTCCGTAGCGTAACGAAGGTCGAGTGGGTGAAACGTAACTCAGGGGCGACGACAAGCAACTTTAGGGTTAAGTTTTTAAGTAAGGTTTTTACTTTTATTTTATTAAGTTTTTTTTCTTTAATTAATTTTATAATGTTTTAGGGGTTCTTAAGGGTTTTCATAGTGATTTAGGGGTCGTTGTAACGGATTTTCTAATTATTTTAAGGATTCCTATGGATTCTCAAAATTTTATGATGGTAAGGAATACTTCTCACGAACACGACAACACGCGAGCTGCGCGCAGCTCGCGCACCCACGCAAATACTAGTCTTTGTATATATATTATATAGTTTTGGAGAAAAATGGCAACATGTAATTGCACAAACAAACACACAAACAAACATCCTCTCACCCCAAACGCATATACCGTCTCCGTTCCGTCGTGGGTAATTAAAACTTAAAGCAAAACTATATCTATATAAAATAAACATAAATAAAAATACATACACACATAAAAAATAAAACTACTATTATAAATATTTACCTATAATATATATACATTTAAATGAAGAATATTACTTTATAGAAGAGAGGTAATGCTCTTTGACTAGCTTTTCAAATACAAATACAAATCATTTATTTGCATAACACAGGTTCAGAGGATGTTACAAAAGGTTCATAAGGTACACTGTATTATAACCATGCTAGGTGTGCAAATATGTTAGGAACATTAGGTTAGCAACATAAACATGGCATAACATGGTTCATGGTTTGTATTTAAAAGAGAAATAAAGTTGTAGAACTTTTACGGCTGACTGTACAACAGCGTAACCTTCTCGTATTCTACGGAACCTCGTAGTATCCCCTAGTTCGTCCGCTTTGTCATCCAGTACACAATGGTCTGACTAATTGCTGACAACTGACATTAACAATAATTAGTACGCACCTCCCCTTTGGGGTGTGGTTCCAAGGGAAAGGGGAGAGCGGGGAAATGTTTTTTTAAAGGAATTTGTCAGTCTTTTGTTTAGAATTTTATGTTTATTTTTCGAATAATGGAACTGTCTTTGTTTGATTGGCAGTTGTTTTTGAGTGACGACTTTGTTGATGATGCTTTCAATCTTGTTTTCGTCTTCGAGTGTACTTACTCATAAGGGCTCATTTACAGCCGGCTTTTAATTTAAACGTTTATAACAATGTATGAGAGCGTTTACATGCAAGCGATTTTACACGCGTTTGTCTAAATTATATAAATTTTATTTTATTTTCAGGCAAATTTGGCTCATAAATAAATATGTTAAAGACTAACATATTATGTCGTAAAATACAAACACGAGTCTGTTTCGTATTTTGTTGACGAAACGTTAAAAAAGCTCCTGTCAGTAATACATACCTACCTACACCGATTTTTTGCTAGGTAAATGTTAAGAAAATATAAAGGTTGTAAAAAACCTCTTAAAGAATCTGAAAGGCACTTGTTTTCTTGTCATTGCGATAATTTTTTTGTTCTACACCATACCTAGGAACCTTTTAGTTACGGAGATATTGGGGGTCAAAGTTCCAACTTTTTAACAAGTTTTTTTTTAAATACAAGTTTTGATTGTAAGATTTTTAGTTTAAACACCTCCACAACCCCCGTACTATTCAATCCATCCATTAGCACAATGTTGTGAGTGCGTTACATTAAGTTCAACCACAAAACATGATTTTTCAGCCCCAAAAATAAAAATCGTTTCCCAGCAATTATTTTTGCATAGGGTTACTTAGTTTGATGTACAGAATGCTTGGTTGACGGCTTCGTGATGAGATTGTTTACACTCTATAGGTGTAGTTTATTTAAATATTGTACCTATGTAACTGCCTCGTTGGTCTAGTGGTGGTAAGTGCGACTGCGAGCATGATGTCTTGGGTTCGATTCCCAGGTCAGGCAAATTGTTTTTGGGTCTTCCATCAGGAACTTCTCAGCAGCAGCTACGGAGTTTGGATTCGTGTCCGGTTGATGCCAATAGGCTCGCCCCTATAACATGGGACTTAAACATAACTGGTGAAAATGTGGGTGTACTATTAGGTACATCTCTGCCTAACCCTTCGGGGATTACAGGCGTGATGTTATAATGTTATGTTGTACCTTTGTAACTCATTTTAAAAATATCAATGTAAATATAAATAATATAATAATAAATATGTATAAAAAAGTATATATATTGTGCACGCCACAGTGTGCACCTGCCGCACTAATACAAAAAACTGAACGCGGCTCATCACTATCTGCGGAGGCAACTCATCTGGCAACACTGCGCGCCGCCCGTCATTATTATTACGATTGGAACATCCGGCGCATGCGACGAGAACCAACTTGTTTATAATCATATTCTATCTGCTTGTAAATGCAAGATTAATAATTAATAAACGTTGATAAAAGAAGAGGACTATTAAATGCAATCCCCTTCCTATATAAATATATAATATATATATATATATAATATAATATATATATAATATTTGTATATATATAAATATCAATAGCAACATTTATTTATAAGCACGATTTCTTTAGCCTTTTCAAGAATGAGTCTATGAATTCAAAGTCGCCCAGTGTGTCAGGAGCACATTCAAGTAAGATAATCCCAATTTTCCGAAAACATAAAGTTCTATCAAAATCTCCACATTTTCCACCCAAACCAATCATAATGAAGGTAACTTAACCGTAACTTAAGGCACACCCTAAGCGGATAATGGCTGTTTAAGTTAAAAGCATTATTGTTTATTCGAGGAACCCGGGATTCATCATTTAATGCTGAAATGTTTCGGGTAAATTTTTCAGTCATTACCCGTTTAGAGACTTTGTCGTTGTTTGTTTGAATATAATGTTCAGTAGGTTGGTATTATTTACTTACAATAACTAGATATTGTTACTTAGTAACAAATATATATACGCAAATTGTTAGTGCCGAGGAAAGTCAACGTTTTCACTGCATTGGGAGTCATAAAAAGCTGATTCATGGGAGTCAATACACTTGTATTTACAATACTAGCTGACCCGCGCAACTTCGTCTGCGTCACATAATATAGCTTATAGCTGTTCCCCGCGGTTTCACCCTCGCTGCTCAGCACCTGTTGGTCGTAGCGTGATGTTAGATAGCCTATAGCCTTCCTGAAGAAATGGACTATCCAACACTAAAAGAATTTTCCAATTCCAACCAGTAGTCCCTGAGATTAGCGCGTTCAAATAAACAAACAAACCAACTCTTCAGCTTTATAATATTAATTAAGTATAGATTACGACGGATTTTCAAATAGCACTGGTGACCACGCGTGATCAAGAAGACACGGAATATTCCCATACATTTGGCATTATTGGAAGTTGACGCGGCGCTGTACTGCACGATATTGTTGGGATCACACATCAACAAACAAATCTGTATTTTTACTAATAAGGTAAAATTGGTTTGTATGTAGGTAGTAATCTTCGGCACTAATGATCCAATTAAATATTTGACTAACGGAAAGCTACATTATTCGTGCTATCTATACTAATATTATAAAGAGGTAACATTTGTTTGTAAGTTTATATGTAGGGGTAATCTCCGGAAGTAATGAACCGATTTTAAAAATTGTTTCACTGGTAGAAAGCTACATTAATCGTGAGTGCTACAGGCTGTATTTTATTCCCATACTCGCACGGGAACGGGAACTACGCGGGTGAAACCGCGGGACATCAGCTATAGGCTATAAATTATATTTATATCATGCATATTAATCGAGTTATCACGACGAAAGTTATTAGGACGAAAGCGAGGGCGAAGCGCTAACTAGCTATATAATAATTTGTATCGTATGACAAATATACCGTAAAAAACGTAGTTATCACTGTTTTCAACCACCACAGATAAGGGGATGATATTCTTAAACCTGATAAAACCATATTTTTACTCAACACAAACATTTTGGTTTTCTCAGATGTTCAGAAAAAGTAAGATTGGCTTTTATTCCACAAACGAATCTATTCTAAGATCTGACCAATTCCAACTTAACATCACATTTTGCGTGTAAGTATACAAAATTTCCGACCCAATTGCCTAAGGGAAGGACAGAAACAATATATAAGTATTTATATACGTACAATATACATATATACTGATAGGAACAACCGTTTGTCCCTCATGTCAAGTTGACCGAAAGTAATACTGTTGCTGATCAATAGGGCGGAAACGAACTGCGTAAATCTATTACATTTGATACTAAAGAACGGTTTCCTTTGTATTTCTTATGTGTTTCACCCCTTATCTTAGGGTTTTCTTGTTTTTCAATAGAGGTATGGAAGGGCAATGATGGAGTCTTGAGATTGGAAACGAATACGTCATCAGACCCAGGTTTTGAGTCGAGGGAATTGTGTGCAAAAGTGACTTTGCACTCGAAGTGTTTGTATTTGAAAGGTTTTCTTTTCAAGAAATCTCTGAATCTCTCTAAATTGAGAAGTTCCGTGATTATGTATTTTCTCCGATATATTAGAAAAGTAACATTTGTTGAGTCGAGGGAATTGTGTGCAAAAGTGACTTTGCACTCGAAGTGTTTGTATTTGAAAGGTTTTCTTTTCTAGTAATCTCTCAATCTCTCTAAATTGAGAAGTTCTGTGATTATGTATTTTCTCAGATATATTAGAAAAGTAACATTTGTTGATTATTTATGTCACTTGTTCAGTATACTAAAACCCATAATAAAATTGCAATATAATAAATGGTAAATTCAGCCGAAAGACGTCAACTGCTGGACATAGGCCTCCCCCAAGTGTCGCCACATTGACCGGTCTCGTGAGACTCGCATCCAGCGGATTCCCGCAACCTTCACCAGGTCATCGGTCCACCTAGTGGGAGGCCTTCCAATGCAACGTCTTCCGGTTCGCGGTCGCCACTCCAGAACTTTTCGGCCCCATCGGCCATCCGTTCTGCGAGCAATGTGCCCTGCCCACTGCCACTTAAGTTTGGTGATTCTTCAGGCTACGTTGGTAATCTTGGTTCTCTTGGTTGGTTAATAAATTGTGACAAGTACATTTTTGGTGGTTTAAGTAATATAATAATTTTGTAATGATTTTTTTACTGTTTTTACTATTGTATTCGTTTCAATTTACTATGTTATATATGGGTATTTTATTTTTTTCATGTTTTTTTTAAGATAGGGCTTCTTGTTGAAGCATTTGTCCGAACCGAACCTGTCCTATGCCCACATTTTTTCCACTGCAGAGTAATCCTAGCTGGCCAGCAAGCGCAAACAAAATGATCAGAACATCACGCACGATTTTTGAGTGAGGACTCAATAAATCAATCGCACCAACAACATCTGACAGTTCCACCAACTTCCACAAAAAAAGGAACACTACAGTATTCCGTTTCTTAGGACGTCGACAGCAGCGCGGCAACGTGTACAAATCGTCTCCAATTTTCATACTACACGACTACTACAATTGGCGCCGACATCAAAGCGAAAAAAGCGCTAAAAGCGAAACGAGCGAGAGGTGTGATTGTCAGTTTATTTGTGTCGGGAGTGTCGGCTCAGATTCCAATAACGCTGGGCCGGTGACGCGGTAATGATGACGCATTCGGTCTTGAGAGGAATTGGGACATGTGACTTTGATTTGGCTTGTGTTTCTGCGCAACCCAAGTTTTAGGAAGTGAGGTGAGTTTGAGGATTTTTCGTTTCGTTGCACGCCCATGTATTTGCAACAAAAATCACAGAAGACGTATGGGAGTTCAAAACATAAGTATTAAAGTTTTCCATAACGTTAATTACGTTTATCGATTTTCGCGGTATTTACGTGAGTGTATTTTATACTAAACAGTAGTTGCAGTTGTTTTTGGTGTTGTTGTTGTAGTTGTTGTTAAGCAGTTGGTCCTGACTGTCAATTGAAGATCTTTGACAGTCGTTACAGGTAGTCAGTGGCCCAAAAAGTCTGACAACCAGCCTTACCAAGGGGAATCGTATTACCTAATACTATCTGGGTTGTGGAGGTCAAATAGGCAGTCACTCCATGTAAAATACTGGTATACAGCTGCATCCGGTTAGACTGGAAGCCGACCCAAACATAGTTGGGAAAAGGCTAGGCAGATGATGAGTAGTATACCCTTAGTTATATGATATTTCGAAATAGAGTAAGGTCTACTTTTTTTCGGTTACCCAGACTTCCTAAAAACACTTTTAAGGTCAAATAAACTGCCATCAATACGAATACCCAAAAGTAATGTATCAAGTTACACAAAAAATGGCGTCGGAAGATAGCAAAAGAAACCAGATAGACTACATTTGCTACAAGTTTATTACGGAACTGCTCAATGTTGCGAACTGTCAAAGAGAGTTTATTATAGTGCTGTGTTTTAGCGTTTCCTTTTATAAGTATCAAGTGTGTTATTACGTGTTTTTGTCTGACAAATAACAGGATCTTGTGTTAAATTTTGGGTTAAAAATAAAACTGTTCTTTTTTAGGGTCTTTGATAGCCGTAGTAAAATTCTAGAAAACTCAAACTCACAGCATTTATTACAATTAGACCACTTTAAGCACTTCTAAATGACAAGAAAAACAAAGAATACGACGCTACAGTCACAGTCTCAAGGCATAATAACTTGTGACAGTACTGTCGTTGTCCATTTCAAAGCGTATATCGTAGTAGTATCTCTATGGAGAAGAATGGATAAGAAAAACTGGTGCTGGTTTACTTGAAAACATCTTAAATGAAAATAGCTTTTATGAAGATTCGTCATGTTGTGCTTAAATCGCAGAAATAACTTTGTTTTACAACAAATAAAAAAAAAAACTCAATGGTGATGGCCAATGGTGAAGGGAATCTGTTTACAGACACTTGAAAATTCCCGCATATCGAGAAACACATCATCATCAGCCTATTAATGTTCCCATTGCTGGGACACTCCTCTTTATGAGAGGGAATGGGGTATAATCCACCACGCGGGCCCAGTGCGGATTGGTAGAAGTCACATGTCTTCGAATTTTTGGTTCTAAGACATGCCGGTTTCCTCACGATGTTTTCCTTCACCGTTTTGAGAGCAGTGGTGATGAAAAAAGTGACACAAAGTAATGCGCCTGCCTGGGTTCGAACCCACGGCTTACTGTTCGTAGGTCGGGGCCGCCACCACTGGGCCACCGCTGCTCTCCGGAAGGCAGAATTTTCCAAAATGTTATATGCGTATGTAAAGTTTAGCATATTGCTATAGCGGTGACGCATTGCACCTGTGGTTAACCACCGCTGATGAAAAGAGCTTGTGGAAATTAAATTTAAATATTCATATGTCAAAAATATTCATTGCACTAAAAGTATTCTTGTAAAATCCAATCATAATACTGTTACGAGCTGGGTATGGGATAAATTAATTACTACCGATTAAACAATAAATAACTTTAATAATCACCAAACACTTAAAAAAACTTAATCACAAATACACTACTAATCACTATTCGCTTAGATATCGCACTTCTAGTTCACTTCGATTCGCCTCGTTGTATCGCCTAAATCAGACTGACTTTCCCGCAAACATGTCGGCTATTTATATCGCGACCGATCCTTCGAGAAAGATCCACGACTTACTCGAATTATTCTAGACAATTCCATAGTGGGTCATTGTCCTTCCACAACTTGTTCAAAATAAAGAAGTAGGTACTTTATGCTCTCGGCGTACAGTCGAAATTACAAGGACAATTTCCTGATGTTTTTTTATAGGTAGTTTGCGAATTTGTACTTACATCATTCGAGGCTCGTCCTTCCTACCTACCTACTACTACCTACCTACCTACTTGTAGGTACCTACTACCGAATGATGTAGGTACGGGTACAACGTAACAATACTATTTTTCTTGGATGCAGAAAGAGTTGTGCTATATCCCCGGGCGAACCTGTTTCAAAAAAGCTTTATGAATACATACTAAGTTTTGCTGACCTAGAAGTCTTTAAATAGACTCCGGACCCAGGTTGACCACAGCAAAGAAAACCTGTGACCTGCTCAGGTGGAGATTCATTGATGACTTTGCCCTGGAGTGTAAATGTGGTGCTGTTTCACCCTGCGTGTCTTTTTGTTTGTTCATTACAGGAACTGATAGACGCTACTGAAAGCGCTTAAATAGCGGCTCAGTTCTGAGCGAACACTACGTAGCCTTAAATATGCTTGATGTGGGACGTCCCTAGACCGAACCAATGACTTTAGGTTGGATGGGACCGGGGCGCCCTGCGGACTCTCCGTCCGCATACCGGCCCGTGGTGCTGCTCGACGAGGTGGGCAAGCTCTTTGAAAGAGTCATTGCAAACCGCCTCGCCGAGCACCTTGCGGGGACTGGGCCGGACCTTGCGGAACACCAGTTTGGTTTCCGCAAGGGGCGCTCAACGGTGGACGCCATCATGCGCGTGAGAGCCCTCACGACGGGGGATGCGGTGTCGAGGGGAGGGGTTGTCTTGGCGGTGTCTCTCGAAATCGCCAACGCTTTCAACTCCATGCCCTGGAGCTGCATTAGGGAGGCACTCCGGTATCACCGGGTGCCGACCTACCTCCGTCGAGTGGTCGGGGACTACATGACGGATAGAGCCGTTATCTACCCCGGTCGCAGCGGAGAATGGAACCGGCGAGAGATGTCGTGCGGTGTTCCGCAGGGATCGGTTCTGGGGCCGTCCTTGTGGAACATCGGTTATGACTGGGTGCTGCGCGCCGACCTACCTAGCGGTGTCAGCGTGGTTTGTTACGCAGACGACACGCTGGTGCTGGCACAGGGGGGGTCGCACGAGGCGGCGGCCGAAGCGATGACACGCGGGGTTGCGATAGTCGTTGAGAGGATCCGGCAACTGGGTCTCGAGGTGGCACTGCACAAGTCCGAGACCATGTGCTTTCATGGGCCTCGGAATGCGCCACCTCCGGGATCCTCACTGACGGTAGGAGGGGTATCCATCGGCGTCGAGTCGACGTTGAAGTACCTGGGACTTGTCCTTGACAGCTGGTGGAACTTCGTGGAACATTTCCGACGTTTGGCCCCCAAACTGGAGCGGACTGGGGCTGCCTTCAGGCGGCTCCTGCCCAATCTGGGGGGGAGTCTCTCTAGGCGGGAGTCGTGCGGTCAATGGCCCTTTACGGGGCCCCGGTGTGGGCGCGTTCATTGAGGCGGCGAGCCGCCCACTACCTGAACGCGCCCCAAAAGGTGGTAGCCGTAAGGCTGGCCCGGGGCTACCGCACGATCTCCCGCGAGGCGGCGAGCCTCCTTGCCGGATTGCCGCCATGGGATCTGGAGGCAATAGTCCTCGCGCGCCTACATGAATGGCGCGCGGAGGCGCTACGCCGGGGGGAAATTCCGCTGCCGCGGCAAATTGTCGCTCAGCGGACAGACTTCCGGTGGGATCTCATGGCGACATGGAGAGAGCGACTGTCGCAACCCCGTGCAGGGCACGCCACGATAGTGGCGATAAGTCCCCTCTTTGAGGAGTGGCTTGAGCGACGCCACGTCGTCCTCACCTTCCGCCTGACGCAGGTCCTCACCGGACACGGGGTGTTCGGGAGGTTCCTGCACCGAATCGGGCGGGAGGAAACTTCCGGGTGCTTCCACTGTGAGGATCGACCGGAGGACACGGTGCAGCACACGGTGGAGGTGTGCCCCGCGTGGGCGGAGCACCGCCGTGTACTCGAAGCGGCGATCGGCGGCGCCGACCTCTCGCGTCCGGCCCTGGTGCAAGCCATGGTCCGGAGCGAGACGGAATGGGACGCCGTCACCTCCTTCTACGAAGCAGTAATGCTAGAGAAGGAGGTGGCGGAACGTGAGAGGGAGAGAACCTCTCAACGTCCCGGCCGCCGCGGGAGACGCCCCGGGCGTCGGGGGCCACCACCACGTGGCCCCCGGCCACCGTAGGCGCGGGCCTGTGGACGGTGGGCTATGGGCTAGCTCGCCGTCCGTCCGTCTCATGACGACAGGCCGTGTCGACGGCGCGTTCGTGTTCTACGCGCGCCTCAAAGAGAGTCAGCAAAAAGGAAGGGGTCCGTAAGGACCGATGCCTGCCGGGGTTGCGGGACTATTCGAAAGAGATACCGTGGCCCCGGAACACAAAGGGCGATGAAGGAACATGGATGGGTTTTGTCAGTAAAAGTCTGACACTCCCTCCTGCTCCGCCCAGAGCGGGAGGGTTTATTTGATGATTTCCCATCCGAAAAAAAAGGGTGGATGGGACAGGCCAGATGCGGTGGACAAAGAATATAGAGGTCGGGGGAGGCTTATGCCCAACAGTGGATTACAAGTTACAGCTGCGGTGATAACATTGAACTCCTAAAAAAACATACCGAAACTCCCAGAACAGTTAAAAAAAAAGCAAATACAAAGACTTCCAACTCATCAAACTTCACCCACATTAATCTAAACAAAGCAGACAGTTTTACACTTATTATTCGTATTATTAAGATTTATATCATTTTTCACGGAAACTGGTTTATCAGTCGACTTTTATATTCCTTTTGACACAACCGTCTCTGGCAAGTGTCGTGAGAATTGGAATAATTTATCCAAGAGATTTCCCAAGGGTATTGTCGGAGGACAAACGAAACAAAATGTTTCTTTTTTGTGCTACTTCGCGAATAAATGTAATGGAACATACGTAGATGTGTTATGGGAAATGTGATGTTGGTATGGGAAGGTTCCGGGTTCGCGGGAGGGTTTTTTGTCTTTCTGTTGGCTTTGTATGGCAAATGATTGGCGAATGGCACACTTATCTGTGTGATCGTTTTATTGAGATAAAATTCTTTATTCTGGTGGTGGATTTGGTCAATTATTTAGTTAAATATTTGGAAGTCAAAGATAACAACAGTGTAGTCATAACTTGTCATGAGCAGTGTCTTGCAGAAATGTTTATGTAACTGTGCGGGACAGTGCAATATACAGTGAAAAGTTATAGTGATACATAGACATTGCACAAACAGTACATAAAGTGATATTATAGTGGAAAATAAGCCGATAGTTTAGTGTTTGTGTGCAAGACAATAATGATAGTGTATAGTGGTATATATAAGTGTATAGGGTACATAGGGACCTATAGGATAGTAAATAGGCACATAAGGAATAGTATATAAACGTCTGCACATAGCTTAAGTCGTATAGTAGACTTAGCGTTAGGAGTATATAAGTTTATTATGTAATGTTTTTGGTGATTTTATATTTTTGTATAAAAATATAGTAAATATAGTAGTATAGTTCTTGATAAATAGAGTTCGATAACATATAGTTTTATATATGTTTACATGGAAAAAGTTAGCAAAAAACGTAAACATTAAATAAATAAATAAATAATTTATTATGTTTTCATTGGTTTTTAGTTTTTCCCGCGCTTTTTGGAAATTTGTTATCGATTCTGATTGGTCATTTACTTAGAAAATTCTGTATATAAATAGGGCCATTTTGTTCGACCGACACAGTAGTCGGCAAGATAGTAATAAGGAAACACTCTTCCCAATAAAGAAGCAAGAAGTTCATCAGTGGTTTTACTCCTCACCACACCAGCAGTAAATGTGCTACACCGCACAGTAACTTATAATGATAAAAGGTATACTTACTGCATAAGAGTATAGTACATTATACAGTCTGACAACTAGCCTTACCAAGGGGTATCGTATTACGCGGAGGCGCTACGCCGAACTCCGCTGCCGCGACAAATTGTCGCTCAGCGGACAGACTTCCGGCGGGATCTCATGGCGACATGGAGAGAGCGACTGTCGCAACCCCGTGCAGGGCACGCCACGATAGTGGCGATAAGTCCCCTCTTTGAGGAGTGGTTTGAGAGACGCCACGGCGTCCTCACCTTCCGCCTGACGCAGGTCCTCACCGGACACGGAGTGTTCGGGAGGTTCCTGCACCGAATCGGGCGGGAGGAAACGCCCGGGTGTTTCCATTGTGAGGATCGACCGGAGGACACGGTGGAACACATGGTGGAGGTGTGCCCCGCGTGGGCGGAGCACCGCCGTGTCCTCGAAGCGGCGATCGGCGGCGGCGACCTCTCGCGTCCGGCCCTGGTGCAAGCCATGGTCCGGAGCGAGACGGAATGGGACGCCGTCACCTCCTTCTGCGAAGCAGTAATGCTAGAGAAGGAGGTGGCGGAACGTGAGAGGGAGCGAACCTCTCAACGTCCCGGCCGCCGCGGGAGACGCCCCGGGCGTCGGGGGCCACCACCACGTGGCCCCCGGCCACCGTAGGCGCGGGCCTGTGGACGGTGGGCTATGGGCTAGCTCGCCGTCTGTCCGTCTCATGACGACAGGCCGTGTCGACGGCGCGTTCGTGTTCCACGCGCGCCTCAAAGAGAGTCAGCAAAAAGGGAGGGGTCCGTAAGGACCGATGCCTGCCGGGGTTGCGGGGCTATTCGAAAGAGATACCGTGGCCCCGGAACACAAAGGGCGATGAAGGAACATGGATGGGTTTTAGTCAGTAAAAGTCTGACACTCCCTCCTGCTCCGCCCAGGGCGGGAGGAGTTATTTGATGATTTCCCATCCGAAAAAAAAAAAAAAAAAAAAAGGCGTATCGTATTACCCGGTACTTATTGGGTTGTGGAGGTCAGATAGACAGTCACTCCATGTAAATTAATGGTATTCAAGGTATTCAACGGTAAAGCTGGAAGCCGACCTCATACTAGTTGGAGATAGGCTAGGCAGATGATGATGATGATGATGACGATGATGATGATGATGACTCACATACCACCACCACCACCTACATATTCAAGTTCGGTTTATTTGAGTAACTACAAGAGAATGAAATAAATAAAAAGTATTTATTAGACTCAGATCAAAGAAACAGGCAGATAGAGCGCTCAGAACACGCGAGTGGTTCCACCAAAGCAAATACAAAATCGAAAGCAAATACAAACTCGCGACAGTACCAAGCTACGCATCGTCTCGCTCACACGTCAAAACATGCCGTCTTGTGTGTTTAAACACTGCAAAAGTTGTTCACAAAAACTAAGAAAACAAGATGGAAAATCTTTCCACAGGTAACTCTTGTTATTTTTATTGTTTTGGTATTTATTTTCCATCAAATATTTTCGGCTCACTTGAAACACAAAACCTTAACAGTAAGTCGTCTGTGTTGCTAGTTTATGACGGGAAAATTACCCTGAATTAGGGGAATGTGTATTGTGCATAAAAAATATCGATTAATTTATACATACGTAATTGCGTATAAGGAAATATTGTATCTAAAGGGTGCATTTAAATTCATGACGTCAAGTGTCAAACTGCTGTCAGAATCACTTCGTGCTCCCCAAGTTTTTCCTAAAATAATTATTAAAACAGTGAATTAAGTGCTAAAAATACAATCTAAGTGTAGTTAGAGTGTTCACGCGAGTGTGTTATCGTTATCCAGTGCTAAAATTCATTATAACATCATTAAAATTGCAATCAAAACTTTCGAATTATCACAGTGAAAAACTTCTACCCTCAATTAAATTAATAAAAGTTAACTGTAAAATATCCGTTCTTGTCATTGTCAAATGACAGCTGCCGTCATGGATGTCACGGGTTAGTGTTGCCACGCCTCGGGAAAAAAACTCCCTTAAAATGGATCCATCAGGGGAGATTCCGGGTCCGCACCAAGAGCAGCCAAAAAAACACTTGACGCAGCAAGTGTTTCACAAAGCTCTCTTCAACAGCAAACCACGGTCACAAAGCCTTACTTCTACACCTCTGCAAAGTACTGCTAACATAGACCTTACTGATGAAAGCAGCTCAAAATCGGAAGAAAACGAAGATGGTTTTAAAGAAGTCTCTTACTCAAAAAAGAGACAGAGAGAAAGTCCAGAGATACACAGGAACGAAAAGCAAACCAAACTTAATAACTACTGGTTAAGCCAAACAATTGAGACCTCAAACAGCTTTGCCAACCTTGAGGAAGATGTCCTTACTTCAAATACCCAGCCGAAAGAAATAACGAAGCCTCCACCAATCTACGTTGATAAGGTCAGCAATATCCAGCCTCTTATTAAACTGCTTGATGAACATGCCAATGGTAGCTATGAAATAAAAGTTCTCCGTGATGAACAGGTAAAAATTCAACCAAAGTCTTCAGAGACATATTCAAAAATTGTAAAACAATTGGAAATTAAACAAACAGAGTTTTACACATACAAACCCAAGCAAGACAGGAGTTTCAAAGTGGTATTAAAAAATATTCATCCATCCACAGATAAAAATGATATATCAGACGAACTCCTTAGTCTAGGTCACACAGTAATAAATATTTGGAATATTAAGCAGAGAATTACTAAAAAACCTTTACCAATATTTATTGTGGAATTACAACCAAAAAGCAATAATAAGTTAATCTACGAAGTTATGAGTTTACTACATTGCCGTTGTTCATTCGAGCCTCCACGGCCAAAACGTGAGATTCCACAATGTGCTAATTGTCAACAGTATGGGCACACTAAGAGATACTGCCATAGGAAACCCAAATGCATTAAATGTGCTGGAGACCATTCCTCTATTAGCTGTGAAAGAAAGGGAAGATCGGATAATGTAAAATGTGTTCTGTGTGAGGGAAATCATCCCGCAAACTACAAAGGTTGTGTCGTTTACCAAGAGCTTCAGAAAGTCAAATACCCACCTATAAAAACAAAGATATCTTCAGATTCCAAAGCACCCAAGCTTGTGTCACATCAAAATGTACCATCCAGCAATACCCCTTTCCGCATGGCTTATAGTCAAGCAGCTCAAATAAACAGGAATGAACTCCCAACAACTCAAACCAGTCAAAGTACAAGCGAAACAGAACTCATGCTAAACATGTTAAAACAACTAATGCAGCAAATGACAACAATGACAAACCTTCTTATCAACTTCATGACCAAAATTACTCAAAATTCGATAAATTAAACATGGTCATATGGAATGCCAACGGCTTGTCACAACATAATCTAGAACTGAAACCATTCTTAGAAATTAACAAGATAGACTTAGTACTTATTTCAGAAACACATTTTACTGACAAGAGCCATTTTTCAATACCTCAATATACACTTTATCACACAATGCACCCAGATGGAAAAGCCCATGGTGGATCTGCAATTCTGATAAAATCAAACATCAAGCATTATGAAAACAATCCTTACTGCACACAAGAAATACAGGCAACTAGTGTCACAATTGAAGACTGGATAGGGCCACTGGTAATATCGGCTGTTTACAGCCCACCCAAACACAATATTAAGACAGAAGACTATCTAAAATACCTAAGTACATTGGGGTATCGATTCCTGGCTGGGGGCGACTATAACGCCAAACACACACACTGGGGATCCCGGATAACTACAACAAAAGGACGTCAACTGTATCAAGCCCTTCAAATACAGAATCTTGATATAATATCGACAGGAGAACCAACATACTGGCCAACAGATGTGAACAAAGTACCGGATCTCATCGATTTTTGTATCATAAAAGGCATCGGTAAAAAGCATATTACTTGCACTTCCAGTCAGGATTTGTCATCAGACCACTCGCCAGTATTCATCAAACTGAGACGCAAAATACTAGAAAAACCAAAGCCTTGCAAACTACACAGCCGAAAAACCAAGTGGCCACTGTTTAGACAGCTTGTTGAGTCTTCTATAAACAATGGACTCCCACTACACACTGAAGATGATATCTGTCAGGCAGTTGAGCATTTTAATTATTGCATTCAACAATCTGCATGGAGCGCCACACCTCCACCAATAACAAAACCTACAGATATACTATGGTCTGAAACAGTCAGAGATTTGCTAGATGAGAAGCGCAAAGCAAGAAAACGCTGGCAAACGACGAGATACCCTGCTGATAAGAAACATCTTAACTATGTCACAGCTCGTCTTAAATTAGCACTCAGTGAAGATCAAAATCGAGACATGGAGGAATATACCAAAAAACTAGATGCAACAGCAGGTTCAAATTATTCTCTCTGGCGAGCAACAAAAAAGCTTAAGAGACCTGTAGCAAGCCAAGCACCAATACGCAAAAGCGATAACACATGGGCCAAAAGTGACTTCGAAAAGGCACAAACTTTTGCCGAACACCTAAGCAAAGTATTTACACCCAACGATGCTCAAGGATCACAAACACTACACAGTGAAATAACATCATATTTACAGCAAACATACCAACTCGACTTGCCTCTGGAAAAAGTTACGAAAAATGAAGTAAGAACTGCCATCAATAAACTAAATGAACACAAAGCACCAGGATATGATTTGATTACAGCAAAAACATTGAAGGAACTTCCTGAAGCAGGCATTACTTTCCTCACCGCTTTATACAACGCAATTCTCTTGAAGGGGTATGTACCCTCTCAATGGAAAGTAGCTCAAATTATTATGATAGCTAAGCCAGGAAAGTGCCCTGGGGACGTGAAGTCCTACCGGCCGATTAGTTTGCTGTCTATCCCTTCAAAACTACTAGAGACACTGTTCATGAAAAGACTAAGACCACTGATAGACCAAAACTCTTTGTTACCTGACCACCAATTCGGGTTCAGAAAAAGTCATGGAACCATAGAACAAATACATCGGCTCATCGAAAAAATTCATGTAACATATGAAGAGAAAAAATACTGCTCGGCTGCTTTTCTAGACATATCACAAGCTTTCGATCGAGTTTGGCACGAGGGCCTTTTATATAAAATTAAAAAAACACTTCCAATAAATTACTACATTTTCATTAAATCTTACTTAGAAAAGCGGTACTTCTTTGTAAAACAAGGCAATGAAATAACTGGACTGCACGAAATTCGGGCAGGAGTTCCTCAAGGCAGTGTGATGGGTCCCACTCTTTACCTTCTTTATACAGCTGACCTCCCCGTCTCGGAAGGAGTAGTCTTAGGCACGTTTGCCGATGACACTGCTACACTAGCTGTGCATGAAGATGCCGCCCAGGCATCTAAAATACTACAAACAAGCTTAGATGAAATTTCAAACTGGCTAAGAGAATGGAGAATAAAGGCAAATGAAAGCAAATCTGTACATGTGACGTTCACAACAAGAAGAGATACATGCCCACCTGTAAGACTAAATAATGTTGTGATTCCCCAAGCGGAAGAAGCTAAATACCTTGGAATGTACTTAGACCGGCGACTAACCTGGCGAAAACATATATTCACTAAGCGTAAAGCATTGAGCCTCCAACTAAGAAAACACTATTGGCTACTATCAAAAAAATCCAAGCTGTCCCTGGAAAATAAGCTCAGGATTTATAAGTGTATCATAATGCCTATCTGGACATATGGAATACAGCTGTGGGGCACGGCAGCCAATTCAAACATTGACATACTCCAAAGGTTTCAATCAAAAATGCTTAGGATAATAACGAATGCACCATGGTTCATGACTAACGATAGCTTACATCGGGACTTGAAAATACCAAAAGTGAAAGAACAAATCACGCAAGCAATCAGTGCCTACAAGAATAGGATTACTACTCATCCTAATAAACTGGCATCGAACTTGATGAAAACCAAGTCATTCAAAAGGCTTAAAAGACAAACCCCACAAGACCTGATACTGTGAAAGCTAACACACCATAAAACGGACTGATATGGATGCACCACTGGGTGCATACCAAGCATGACTACTAAACTTAACACAAAAGATGCTGAATGTCAGTAAATGGACAGATCGCATCCTAATAATAATAAAAAAAAAAAAAAAAAAAAAAAAAATTCATGACGAATATTTTGACCTCCGGCATTACTAACGATACTAATTGTACTACGCAACTCAAAAACACTATTAAATTATTAATGCATATTAGTATGCAGTATTTAAAACCTCACAACAGCTGACTAACACATACTACATCACAGTAACAGTTCACTAACACTGCGATCCAAATTATCACTACGAGTGGCGCGAGCGCCGTTTACGTCACGGGACAAATCGATCAAATGCGTCAATACACCTGCGCAGTCGTAATGACACGGGGTCACTAGTTAGTTCCGTCGAGAGTTAGTTCGTACGTAAAGACTTCGGGTCTCGGGAGGGCACCCCCGCGCGCGGGGCTGTATTCGTATTTTTGCGTGAGAAAAAGGGACGGAGAGCATGCCTCTAAACTATTTGGTACTTGTAAGGATATGCCGCGCTCGCGCCGCTGGATTATTTTATTATTTGATGTACGTTTACTTTTCGTTCCGCGCGCGGTGTACTGCGCTTTAAAATTTTAATATTTCAAGACTTATTGGGGTTTATGAAGTATTTCCCTTATTATTGTTCTGTTCAAATACTACACGCTTTTGCTATCTGGGTCCTGGGTATAACCATAAAGCAAAATCGCGTTTCCAATTGAAAAAATAGTAGTACAATATTTGGGAAGAATTTAACTGAACAAAAATATGGGATTATTTCTCAGTATCTGGCAACCGTAAACGCACACAGACGCGCGTGTCCCTACACGGCCCCTCTTGTCTGCCGCGCACACATAAATAAAAACCGGCGTCACCTTGTTTGTCGCGCACGTTCTATCTGCCTGTTTCTTTGATCTGAGTTATTAGACTCGCACAGGACCAAACAGAAAACAACAAAATAAAAAAGTAAAATAATCTCGTCCCGTAATTAGCCTCCTTGTCAACCTTTGTAAACTGGCTAATTTCTAGAACATATCATATCCAGTTATTATCGTACATTTACAAAAGATTTCAAACTGAAAAGCCAGCTAAAAAAGAAGGACCTCCAATTTTAGTTTCTTATTTATTTATTTATTTAAACTTCATGTACAAGAGTGGTACATAGGCGGACTTAATGCCACAAGGCATTCTCTACCAGTCAACTTTTGGGTTCAATAGGAAAACATAGTGATAGGGTACAAAATAATGTCTAAAAAACTAACTTGTTAACGAGAATTTATATACTAACACACAACAAAAAAAGTTTGCGATCACTTTAAAAAATCTAAATTTTTGTTGTTACGGTAGATTATATTATGATTTCTAGTTTTATTTTTTAACTTCAAATAGGGTATTATTTAAAGAAAACACACAACAAACAATTGTTTTTGATAAAGTTCAGTTAAAAAATTATATCAGCTTATGCTAGTGATCACAAACTTTTTGATGTGTGTATTACTGTGTATATTGATACTAATACACATATACAGATAAAATAAACTAATAGATATTCTATCAAATACCAAAAATTTGAAAGGAAAATAACGAGAAGCCTAATAATTATTATTAAGACTAGATTTCAAATTGAGAGCTATTTAGTCTGACTTAAATAGTAGTTACGAACTTTACCTTTATTTTTTAGTTTTTTGGAGTAATTAGTGGCCCAAAGGCAGAGTTTGAGATACAATGGTGTCGATTCTATTGTGCACAAACTAAACTTAATTTAGGCTATAGCTATCTTTTACTAAAAGGCAGTGCGAGAAAAGGACGGCTATAGCTATGAACTAAGTTAGAGATGTCAAACTAGTTTATGCCTTGCGCTTCACCGTGTTTTTAGTCGACATGTTTTTACGAGCACCCTTCATTTGTACGTATTGAAATATTAGGTCTAACTAAATTTGACAGCTCTAAATTACGTCCGTCTCTTTCTCGTTTTATTAGAGAGAAAAAGATAGCAATAGCCTAAATTAAGTTTAGTTTGTGCACAACAGAATCGACACCAATGGACACCTACATTAGCTATATCTAGTGGTTAAAGATTTTACATTCATACTAACATCATCAAAATATAAACCGGCCAAGTGCGAGTCGGACTCGCGCACGAAGGGTTCCGTACCATTTTTTTTAAAAACATTAGACAAAACTGCAAAAAAATCACGTTTGTTGTATGGGAGCCCCCCCTTTTTTTTTTTTTTTTTTTCGGATGGGAAATCATCAAATAACTCCTCCCACTCTGGGCGGAGCAGGAGGGAGTGTCAGACTTTTACTGACTAAAACCCATCCATGTTCCTTCATCGCCCTTTGTGTTCCGGGGCCACGGTATCTCTTTCGAACAGTCCCGCAACCCCGGCAGGCATCGGTCCCTACGGACCCCTTCCCTTTTGCTGACTCTCTTTGAGGCGCGCGTGGAACACGAACGCGCCGTCGACACGGCCTGTCGTCATGAGACGGACGGACGGCGAGCTAGCCCATAGCCCACCGTCCACAGGCCCGCGCCTACGGTGGCCGGGGGCCACGTGGTGGTGGCCCCCAACGCCCGGGGCGTCTCCCGCGGCGGCCGGGACGTTGAGAGGTTCGCTCCCTCTCACGTTCCGCCACCTCCTTCTCTAGCATTACTGCTTCGCAGAAGGAGGTGACGGCGTCCCATTCCGTCTCGCTCCGGACCATGGCTTGCACCAGGGCCGGACGCGAGAGGTCGCCGCCGCCGATCGCCGCTTCGAGGACACGGCGGTGCTCCGCCCATGCGGGGCACACCTCCACCGTGTGCTGCACCGTGTCCTCCGGTATGGGAGCCCCCCTTAAATATTGATTTAATTCTGTTTTTAGTATTTGTTGTTATAGTGGCAACAGAAATACATCATCTGTGAAAATTTCAACTGTCTAGCTGTCACGGTTCATGAGATACAGCCTGGTGACAGACAGACGGACAGACGGACAGACGGACAGACGCACAGACAGCGAAGTCTTAGTAATAGGGTTCCGTTTTTACCCTTTGGGTACGGAACCCTAAAAAAGTAAATGTTTTTGTCTGTCATCGCCATAGAACGAATTTCAATCTTTTTTTCTTTCTTTACCATGACTGGTTAGTGCCTAACCCGGTGTCTTTAAGCCGACCAACGGCTTCCGAATTGGCTTTACATGCCATCAAGTAATATCTCTCAGGCATACTGGTTTCCTCACGATGTATTCCTTCACCGAAGCAAGTGATAACTATACAATACGCACATATATCCGAAAAATCAGAGTTCTGCAGGCTTAGTCAAGTTGACAATCTACAATCGTTAACGCCTGTAGAAAACTAATTAAATGTATGGGAATGACATCATCTCAACGTTAAATCACGTGATCAACACAAACGAATAGAAAATTCGTCGACAAGTTTACATCGTTCAAAATGATAGAATAGAATCTTATCGTTTCTAGAAAGTTGATCGCTATACTCTTTGGTAGGAACGCTCTCCATAGACTAAAGTGTAGGTTTTTTCCACAGACATTAGAGAACGAGCGATCCACTCAGTCGTGTCAACTTAGCTATAATACCAATTTAGCGCTTCTACAATCGCTTACGCCGAGGCGTTTGTGATTGTAGAATGAGAATCGATACGAAACGTTTGTAACTTGGCTAGGCCTGCTGATTCGAATCTGGTTTTGAACTCGAGGCCAATGATTTGGCAGTCACATGTTTGATGGTCACCACCATTAGACTATCACTGAAGACTGTGACTTGGCCTGGGTATAGTCCTGGTAAAACATTCCCGTGGAATTATTTCCGTTCTCCATGCAGGCGGAGCCGTATTCAGAATCTAGTTCATACATATGGCTTTGATTTTATTTTGACTACGATTCAGTTAACATACAGATTTAATATAAAATTGAAAGCTATCTCTCATGAAAAATCGCATCAAGTGTTAAATGAATCGTAAAAATCAAAGATCGTTTAGCCTTATACTATCAAACGATTTAAGTTCTTATTTTCGGGGAATAAGGTTGATTTTCGTGTGGTGTTTGGCTGTAGTGAGTTTAAAGAAATTGGTGCCTAGTCATGTGATAAATCGTCGTTACAAAGTTAAATATAATCTAGTCCAAGAATGGCTGAAATAATTTTGACAATAATCAGTCTAGCATAACTAATCAGTGGATATAATCTGAATGTGCTCAAGCCTGTAATCCCGGAGGATTAGGCAGAGGTGTACCTACACTCATTGGTATTATAATAACAAGTCTCTGCGGTATGTTATATATCAAGATTTATTATAATAATCGACAAGTACAATATTGAGTACACAAGGAAGGAGCGTAGACAAGTCAGCAAGTGTTGCCAGTATAAGATGCGTTCGGACAGCGGCAATATTAAACGCATCCGGATACATATATGACATCCCCCTTTTTCAGCGATAGCGCTCTGGAAGGATTACTTGTCGACCGCTGCGAGTAGTCTTTATTTCAGGTGCAGTGTCCGCTGCTCGAGGAGAAGGTCTTGGAGATCCAGGCTGGACCGGTTCAGGGTTTGGTACTTGCTGTTGTTCTTGGCCTGGTGGTTCTTCCAGTAGTGGAGATGATTCCTTTGTTGGACTGTCTGCTGGCAACATTTCTCTAGAAGGTGCATGTTTAAGATGCCAAGCATTTCTGTGATAGATGCTTCCATCATCTGTTTTCACTTTGTATGAACGTGGCCTCTCTAGTGTTTCATTCATTATTTTAGCAGAAATCCAGTTATGATGGTCTTTCCTTAGAAGTACTTCTTCTCCTTTACTAAACTCTCTGTTCTCCTTTTTTCCAGTATCTGCATATTCTTTTTCTTTCTCTTTTAGTTTCTTCAACTTTTTTGTTACATTTTTTATGACTTTAGGTGTTAGAAGCTTTTCATTAATAGGTAGTAGCGTTTTTGTTCTTTTGTTCATCAATCTTTGGCATGGTGAACCTAAATCCAATCGAGGAGTGTTTCTATGGTGTAGCAGTGCTAGCTGAATGTCTGTATCATCCTCTTTGCATTTTTTCAACAGAGTTTTTGCCTCTTGTACATATCTTTCTGCTAACCCATTAGACCTGGGAAAATGGGGGCTAGAAATTCTGTGTTCTAATTTCCATTCTTTAGTGAAATTCCTAAATTCTTCACAATCGTATTGTTTTCCTCCATCTGTTTGAAGTATGTCTGGTATACCAAATGTTGCAAACCATCTTTTAATGCACTCTATTATTGCTGAGCTAGACAAATTGGTGAGTGGTTGCATGTCAAAGTATCCTGAATAAGCATCTGCAATAACAATGTAGTCTTGGCCCTTCAAATTGAATAAATCTGATGCTACTATACTCCATGAACGTTCTGGTACGTTCTGTAAGATTATGGGCTCCATCGGGTTGTCTTTCTGGATTTTATTACATGATTTGCAGTTTCTTACATAGTTTGTTAAGTCTTTGGACATTTCCGGCCAAAACACATTGTCTCTTGCTAATCTCAATGTGCCTTGTATTCCTTTGTGGCTTAAGTGGCAGTGCTTCATAACTAAGGGCACCATTGTTTTTGGTATCAGCTCTTCCATTTTTAAATATGATGTTATTGTGCACACTAAGTGTTTCTCTATAGTACCAATACTTCTTCAATTTTTCATCTATGTTTTCAATTTTTTCAGGCCATCCATTCATTATTATTTCTTTTAATTCTCTTAACTCATCACTATTTTCTGTTTCTTTTTTCAGCTCTTCCCGGCGTGTTTTTGAAAATAGCAGTACTATGGCGCTTATTTGTAAATATTCATTTTCGTCTTCACAGGTAAGATCTTTGCAGTCTCTACTGAGCGTATCTGCGACATACATCTCAATCCCTTTTTTGTACACTATTTTTGGATTATAAGGTAAGATTTGGTAGAACATTCTTTGTAATCTGGGCGGCGCTTCTATAAGTGGCTTCTTGAAGATTGTCTCTAGAGGCTTGTGGTCGGACTCAATAGTTAGATCCTTGCAGCCCCAGATGTAGCAATGAAATTTTTTACAGGCGACCAGTATGGCATTTGCTTCTTTTTCTAGCTGGCTATACCCTTTTTCAGTGTTTGTGAATGATTTAGCACAGTATGCAATAGGTTTACCATTTTGCATCATTACTCCTCCACATGCATAGCTACTTGCATCCACAGAAAGTAATATTGGTGCTTTTGGGTCATAATATCCAAGAACAGGTGGTTTCTTAAACAGCTCTTTAAGCCTTTTGAAGGCTGCCTCTTGCTCATGTTCCCAATTCCATGCTATATCTTTTTGTAGTAGTATTCTTAAAGGCGCTGTCACATCTGCCATGTTTTTTATAAACTTTGATAGATAAGTCACTAGACCCAGGAAACGCTGCAATTCTTTGACATTTTCAGGTTGTTTTATCTTGCTTATTGTCTCTAACTTCTCAGGGTCAGGCTTCAGTCCATTGTGAGTGACCACATGTCCAAGGAATTTTACCTCTTGGGTGTTGAACACACATTTTTCTTTGTTTAATTTTAGTCCAGATTTGTGGAATTTTTGTAAGACTTTTTGTGTAATTTTCTCCAATTCTTCTTTAGTTTCTGCATGGAGAAGAATATCGTCCATAGAGACTTCAACATTCTTTATGTCGGCTAGTAGTGTAGTCATCACTTGCTGGAACACTTCAGGTGCTGATGCCAATCCAAATGGCATTCTAAGACACGAATATCTACCAAACGGGGTGCTGAAGGTTAGATATTCTGATGTTCTCTCGGTAACTTTTAATTGCCAAAATCCTCTTCTACAATCTAGTAATGTGAACCATTTAGATCCATGTATCCTCGCTGTGATTTCTTCTACTGTATTCAGCGGGTAGTGTCTTCTTTTTAGATTTTTATTTATAGCAGACGGGTCAATGCACAGTCGCATTTTGTCATTTTTCTTCACAACTACCATGGGCGAAACCGCTGGTGTTGGCTTTGTGACTGGCTTTATTATTTTTTGGGCCACCATACTGTCAAGTTCTATTTTTACTCTCTCTCTTAATATGTGTGGCACTTTTCTTGCTGGGCATATTGGCAATTTGGGGTTTTCAATCAAGTCTATACCATATTTGAATTGTTTTAGACATCCTATGCCCTCAAATAAGCTTTCATCTTCTTTTGTAAGTGAATCAATTCTCTTCATTAAGTTTAGCTTGACACAGGTAGATTTTCCCAATATCGGTGTAACATTTTGGTTAACTATAATATATTTTACCTCTGCAGTCATGCCTTTTACTTTTGTTTGAATTTTGGCTTCTCCGAGCACTGTTATTTTATGGTTAGAGAATGATCTTAAGTATTTAGTTGTGCATGACTTTATTGTAGTTCCAGTCTTTTTAGCTATCTTTTCGCTTAAGACGTTGCACTGGCTTCCAGAATCAAGCTTGAAATTAATTGTTGTTTTGTCAGCCAATCTTGCTTTTTGGTACCAATCATGGGTATCTATATCATCATCTTTGACTGAATAAACATACACAGAAGAGTCACTTTCAGTGCTGTCGTCCTCACTATTCTGCTGGATTGTTTCAACTTTCTTTGCCTTACAGCATTTAGTGTAATGATTCTTTTTCTTACATCTGTCGCACTGTTTGTTAAAGGTGGGACAAGCTCTGCGACCGTGTGTAGTATCACATCTTTTGCAGTGAAATTCTTCTTCTTTTACTTGTTTTTCTTTT
Organism: Xestia xanthographa; assembly: GCA_905147715.2. Taxonomy (NCBI): domain Eukaryota; kingdom Metazoa; phylum Arthropoda; class Insecta; order Lepidoptera; family Noctuidae; genus Xestia; species Xestia xanthographa. The sequence continues at coordinate 4,902,480 of LR990652.1, read as the reverse complement.
TTATTTTGCGACTTATTTAACTTTTTGCTGTTTCCTTTGTAGTTAATTGCCTCTACCGCAGCTGCTTCTGTTTGTTTCATATTCTCCACTTGCTTTTTCACTTGTTCCGCTGAGTGGCAGATGTCAACTGTCTTTTGTAGGGTCAAATTATATTCTCCCAGCAATTTTTCTCTTGTTCTGTCGCTTTTTATGCCTATCACAATCCTATCTCGTAGTATACTTTCTTCTAACGTACCATAACCACAATTTTTAACTTTACTTTTGAGGTTAGTAAGAAAATCGTCGAAAGTTTGTTCAGACTTCTGTGAAATGACGTTGAACATATATCTTTCGTATGTTTTGTTTATTTTCGGCGTGAAATAGTCCGTAAACATTTTTTTTATTATTGTTATCGACTTTTTCTGAGCGTCGTCAAGGTCAAACGTGTTGTATATGACTGCAGCATCGGGACCGATGCATGACATGAAAACAGCAACTTGTACCTCAGGTTTCTTCTTTTCTATGTTCACTGCCGTCGCGTACCATTCCCATTGCTGTAACCACAGTTTCCAGGCTACCGCAACATTTTCTGTGGTACTCGAGGTCACGAAGTATTTGGGCGGTTTTATGTTACCCACCGGTTCTTCCTTCGCTTCTTCGGGGTTCGTCATCACGATAGTTTCGGCACCATATAATAACAAGTCTCTGCGGTATGTTATATATCAAGATTTATTATAATAATCGACAAGTACAATATTGAGTACACAAGGAAGGAGCGTAGACAAGTCAGCAAGTGTTGCCAGTATAAGATGCGTTCGGACAGCGGCAATATTAAACGCATCCGGATACATATATGACAGGTATGTTTAGATCCCAATTAATAGGGGTATTGAGCCTACTGTCACATCAGGGCACCATTCCAGGATGAGATTTAATTTTAATTTTAATGAAATCTATGAATAATTTATTTTTATGAAATCAATGAGTTATTTAATTTTAATGTAATCAATTGAATTTAATTAAACTTATATTCTCACTTACGGGATATCTTCCGTGATTGTGGAGCTTGCAACAGCATCGAATATAAGTGACAATATAAGTTTAGTTTTAAACCGTGAAAGCTTAAAAGAGTGTTTGAATGAAAATATCAAAGTTCCTATTTACTTATTTTTAAAACTGACTTGTGAATTAATGATGTTGACTTAGGACGAATAATGATTTTTTGAGTAGTCATTGGCCCGAAAGTCCAACAACCAGTCTTACCGAGGGGTCATCATCATCTGCCTAACCTTTTCCCAACTATGTTGGAGTCGGCTTCCAGTCTGACTGGATACAGCTGAATACCAGTATTTTACATGGAGCGACTGCCTATCTGACCTCCACAACCCAGTTAGTACTGGGCAATACGATACCCCATGGTAAGACTGGTTGTCAGACTTTTTGAGACACTGACTACCTGTAACGGCTGTCAAAGATCTACAAATGACAGCCGGGATCAACAGCTTAACGTGCTTTCCGAGGCACGGGGAAACTTGGTATGTAAGGGTGGTCACGCATGAGAGTCAGCAAAAAGGAAGGGGTCCGTAAGGACCGATGCCTGCCGGGGTTGCGGGACTATTCGAAAGAGATACCGTGGCCCCGGAACACAAAGGGCGATGAAGGAACATGGATGGGTTTTAGTCAGTAAAAGTCTGACACTCCCTCCTGCTCCGCCCAGAGCGGGAGGGGTTATTTGATGATTTCCCATCCGAAAAAAAAAAAAAAAAAAAAAAGAAAAGGGTGGTCACGCATCCTCAGACCAACCTAGGTAAGCACGGCTTAACCTAAAGATCGACCCGAGCGGCTGTAATTATTTAGCCACGAGCTCCTCTTAGTCTTACCAGGGGGTATCGTAACGTAATTCAGCTGCATCAGGTTAGACTGAAAAGCGAACCCAACATAGTTGGAAAAGGCTAAGCAGATGATGATGATGATGTGTTAAATCAGGGATGGAGCTTTGTATGGAACTTCGGCATTATAGCCAATGAAAAATCCCACTGGACACGGCTTCAGTAAACATCAAACTCAAACATTGCTACAGAAACAGCAAAATTTGCTTATTCAGTGGACTTCGTAAACCATTTTTAATTGAAATATTACCTCCGTCGATCTCCACAGAACTGTCAACAAGATTTCTCGGCCTCGGTTTGTGGAATATCCTAAAGTTAGCCGCTTCAGGCCACTTTCAGGCCACTTCACTGGTAATTAGGCTTCGTTTTTATTGTGGCCACTTTATGACGTTACGAAGTTTATCGTTGGTTAATTATTTTTAGAGAGTTTTATTATTAAACGAGTTTTCATGTCTGCACAATTATATTAAAATTAGTGTCATTCAAGTCTATGACCAGTGTCTTTTGCCAGGATTACATACGGGACCGAAACGTGGTCGCTCAATGGGTGAGGCCCATTGTGAGCAAGAAGGCTTAAAGTCACCCAAAGGGCAATGGAGAGGGCTATGCTTGGAGTTTCCTTGCACGATCGAATCAGAAATGAAGGCATCCGCAAGAGAACTAAGATAACCGACGTAGCTCGAAGAATTGCCAACCTTAAGTGGCAGTGGGAAGGGCACATTGCTCGCAGAACGGATGGCCGATGGGGCCGAAAAGTTGTGGAGTGGCGCCGCGAACCAGAATACGTTGCGTTGGAAGGCCTCCCACTAGGTGGACCGATGATCTGGTGAAGGTTGCGGGAATCCGCTGGATGCGAGTCGCACGGGACCGGTCAATGTGGTGACACTTGGGGGAAGCCTATGTCCAGCAGTGGACGTCTTTCGGCTGAAATGATGATGATGATGAGTGTCATTAATACAAAAAATGTAAAAAAATTATGAAAAAAAAAATAATAATGTAAGGCCCGCTTGCACTAAAAATTACCTACTAACGCTGATTTGTAGTGGAAGTGGGCCTATCATCATCATCATCATCATTTCAGCCGAAAGACAAGTGTCGCCTCATTGAACACACAACAATCAAATTTGTTGCTACGCACATTTGCTACAGCGAAGCTCGTGGCTGATGCGTGTTGGCTTACACAGGCTATGGTTTCACATGCGTGGAAAGAAAATTCATATTGCGTCTTGTAAGATTATCTAAAAAGACAATATTTAAAAAAAAAGCTGGGAAATCATGCTTGTGAAGCGTAAAAACGAATTTCTTATTGAACTTTTCTGTGTCTAATAAAGTACTTAAAATGATCCTTGCAAAAGTCACAAATTTAAAATTCACCACAAAATTCAACACAAAGGGTGTAACTTTTTAAATACTGAAGTAAGTTATTTTGCTTAAACTTAAATATTAGAATGAAACTTTCCTCTCTGCAAGTAAAAGTCGAACGTTGCCAAGTCTTGCGATAAAAGATTTTCTACTACTTATTTGAATAGTTGCTTTTGCGGGATTTGTTCGCTTTGCACTTTCTTTGAAGTTGTGTTTAAGTAATATGTTATTGGTAAGCTTGAGTTTGTGTCAAAAGTTGTGGTGAGTTCGACAGATCGTCTTTTATTTATTGCCAAGACTGGTTGTATCTTTTGCGTGCAGTTATTGATGCGCTTTGGGCAGCCAGACAAGCTGACATTTGTATTGATTGTGTATATTTATGAGTGGATATACCAAGACCAAAGAAAGAGGAGAAAGAGGAATTCGTGGTTGAATAATAATAATAATCATTTTATTGTCAGGCGATTAAGGCCCATAGATAAAATACACTAAATAATAATTAACAACAATTACATTATAATACTTATTTTAAATCATAGGAGACTAAAACTATACGTATTTACGCAATGTTATCGGGGTCGTATTTCGGTGCGTAGTGTCGCGTAACCGTTCTCGGAAACGTCGATATACGACAACCTTCGGCCAAAAGTCCTGCTTCATGCAGGTCTGTAGATGGTGGGTTGGAACTCGTACCACGAATGACTTAAATACCCGCTCGGGTCGACCCGAGCTTGGTCCGTGGCTGGGTGACCACCCATTACATACTGAGTTTCCTCCGTGCCTCGGAAAGCACGTTAAGCAGTTGGTCCTGGCTTTCATTTGTAGATCTTTGACAGTCGTTACAGGTAGTCGGTGACCCGAAAGTCTGACAATCAATCTTACGAAAAGGTATCGTATAACCCAGGGGTAATGAATGGCAGATAGGTAGCCGCTCCAGGGTTAGACTGGAAGCCGACCCCAACATAGTTGGGAAAAGACAAGGCGGATAATGAAATCAAGACCAAATAAACGATTAGCTGTAAACCATCATGCGCCATGTCGTCTTAACAACACGTGACACGTTTATTCAATCTATTTCCGAAATGGAACATCATAAAACAAAATAAATAAACTACTACAGCCCCCAACCCAACTTCAACATAACCTTTAAACGGCTCAGGTGCAAAATTTTGCTTTCGCAGAATGTCGCTTTCTCATAATGTCGCGTTAGTAACTTAGAAAAAAAATTTGCCAGGTTTAAAAAAAGGTTGTTTTTTTTTCCAATTTCATTTAATTTAATTTAAATTAAATTAAAATGAAATTTTATTTAATTTCTTATTAAATGTTTACAAGTTTCACAACATGTTTAAAAAAAAGTAGGTATTCTAAGTATTTGGTTAACATTTTACATGTGTGCGTGAAGTCATAGGCGGCGATTGACGAGATAATTTCACGAACACATCACACACAAAAAAACAACCTTTTTTTAAACCTGGCTAATTTTTTTTCTGTTACTAACGCGACATTATGAGAAAGCGATATTCTGCGAAAGCGACATTTTGCGCCTGAGCCTTTAAACTACTCACACTAATCAACAGAACGAAGCCAACAAAACGTAATAATCGAACTCGTACCGTCACATAATGGAAATGTAACACATTTAATTTGTCCGTACGATTTGTGTGTGACGCGGAATTGAGTCGTACGAACTAATTCCGAGTTGTACGAGTTGTGCGAGTTGTGCATAGCGGTCCGAAATATCAGTGGAATACCGGCTCGTTAAAACTTCGGATGTGGATGTATGGGGAATGGAACTGGCAGGACAGAGGCTTGTAAAATGTAACGCCTGCTCTCTGCCTCACTGGTCTCGTGGAGTCCTGGGTTCTATTTCTAATTTTGGAAAGTGTTATTGAGTTTTCCATTGGAGTTTTTAAATAGCAGCCCGGAGTTTGAAAGTTGATGGTTTCGTCGTAAACTTGTTAATCTTGTTGTGGATTGCCTTTGTTAATCGTGTTGTGGATTGCCCTTGTTAATCGTGTTGTGGATTGCCCTTGTTAATCGTGTTGTGGATTGCCGCCTACCGGACTATGAGAGTAGAAATGTGTGCCTAAGCTAACACAGAGTGCTAGCGAACATAATTCTGTACTATAATAGCCATCATCACCGGCTCCGTCATAGAATATGCACTAGCAAAAAAAATGAAGTAAATGTACAAAAAAATGAAGTATACCTAATTAAGTTGTTAAAAAATTCGAAATGCTCATTTTGCGAAGTGCACATTCAGAGACGGAACGAATTCGAAATCCCAGTTTTTTTTTTAATTTAAATAATAATATGTACGAGTTTTGAACACCTGTTAGAGTAGGATATAGTTTTGAGCTCCATTGTTGTATGTTTCTTCCTTACGTGTATAGTATATTCTAGCAAATAAGTGATTTGATTTGATTTGACGATACCTTTTCGTAAGATAGGCAGTCGCTCCATTTAAAATACTGGTATTCAGCTGCATCCGATTAGACTGGAAGCCGAACCCAACATAGTTGGGAAAAGGCTAGGCAGATGATGATGGTTTGATTTGACGAAGCCATTTTAACTAGTATCTCATCTATACTAATATTATAAAGAGGTAACATTTGTTTGTAAGTTTGTATGTAGTGGGTAATCTCCGGGAGTAATGAACCAATTTTTAAAATTGTTTCACTGCTAGAAAGCTACATTATTCGTGAGTGATATAGGCTATATTTTATTCCCGTACTCCCACAGGAACGGGAACTACGCGGTTGAAACCGCGGACGTCAGCTAGTTTAATATAATTATGTTTTTTTTTAAATGGTAATAGAAAATGTCAAGCATTTGCCAGAGCGTTCATCATACTACACCAAAAATATCTTTTGGCATGTCGATTCCAGCATGTTTACTCTTGGTAACTGTTCCGGTTATGTAAATATGGTCTCATGTAGGCATGTCTTGTCAGAAAGCTAGGGGAATACTTCGCGACAGGCGACTGATGAGAAAATGTTGCCGTGAACTATTCACGTGGCGCGGTTGTGCCGCCTTGTCGGAAGTAGACTAGGCTGTTTTGATTTCGCAGGGTTTTTGACTTTATTTGTTTATATATATGACTATGGTACTTGAAAGGTGTATAAATGAGAAAACATTAAGTACCCTTCATTTTGAAAGACACACGGAAACCCAAGGTCAACGAGTACCTTAAACTTTTATCAAAACACAGTGTAGGAAATCTTCTCGAATATTCTGCATTCGAAGTAAGTACGTCTATAGATTCACAAGTTACAGAACAATTTTATCACGCATGTTATCCGCAGTGTTATAAGACAAAAGTCTATGACCAGTGTGTGTTGCCAGTGATTACATACGGGACCGAAACGTGGTCGCTCACAATGGGCCTCATCAGAAGGCTTAGAGTCACCTAAAGGGCAATGGAGAAGGCTATGCTTGGAGTTTCCTTGCGCGATCGAAGGCAAGAGAACCAAGGTTACCGACGTAGCCCGAAGAATTGCCGAACTTAAGTGGCAGTGGGCAGGGCACATTGCTCGCAGAACGGATGGCCGATGGGGCCGAAAAGTTCTGGAGTGGCGACCGTGAACTGGAAGACATTTCGTTGGAAGGCCTCCCAATAGGTGGACCGATGACCTTGTGAAGGTTGCGGGAATCCGCTGGATGCGAGTCGCACGGGATCGGTCAATGTGGCGACAGTTGGGGGAGGCCTATATCCAGCAGTGGACGTCTTTCGGCTGAAATGATGAATGATGATGATGACAACAATTTTATTAGTTTAAGGAATAAGGCTTATACGCAAGTTTCAAGTTTTTTTCACGTATTAATTATTATCGTCATAGATCATTTAAAATCTGCAAAATCTATTAAAAATCCGAATCACCGGTGTTACCCGATCGTCGTTGTCAGCTCGCCGCGCCGTGGACATCTGTCCGATACAAAAAAAGCATTGCTTTCTTATAAGACAATTAAAAACCAAAAAAAAAGTTGTAACTATTGTTTAGATTATAATCATCACCAGCCTACAGCAGCCCACTGCTGGACATAGGCCTCTTCAATCGCACGCCACTCAACTCGATTCTCAAGAACTCTAATCCAGTTGCTACCAGCCACCCTACGAAGACCTTTGTTCCACCGAGTTTAGATTATCACTATCACTACATATTATAAAACAAAGTCCTCCACCGTGTCTGTCTGTCTGTCTGTCTATCTGTCTGTCTGTTCGCGATAAACTCAAAAACTACTGCACCGATTTTATGCTGTTTTCACCAATGGGTAGATTATTTCAGCTTACTGTACTCTAACTTTTGTTTTCTTGTGGTCCCAAAATACCACTCAAAAATATTTAAGGGGAATCCGGGACCGCGGTCCTGGTCCCGAACGCCCCCCGACCCAGAGTGGTTCTCGATGAAGGTTTCAGTATATAACTTGTCAAGTTTTTGTATACATTGGCTAAAATAATATAGGTAATGATATTTGTGGGAGGTGTCGGAAAATAAAATAAGCCGTCACCGTGATAACTGACATCCATGCGGGCGAAGCCGCGGGTATCAGTTAGTAAAGACTATATTTATATATTTATAGCTAAGACTATATTGACTAAATTTATATATATTACTAGCGAACGTCACGCGGTTTCACCCACGTAGTTCCCGTCTCCGTGGGAGTACGGGGATAAAATATAGCCTATGTTACTCAAGGTGAATGTAGCTTTCTAATGGTGAAAGAATTTTTGAAATCGGCGCAGTAGTTTTTGAGTTTATTCATTACAAACATACACACAAAAATACAAATCTTTCCTCTTTATTACGTACTAGCTGACGTCCCGCGGTTTCACCCGCGTAGTTCCCGTTCCCGTGGGAGTACGGGAATAAAATATAGCCTATAGCACTCACGAATAATGTAGCTTTCTAGCAGTGAAACAATTTTTAAAATTGGTTCATTACTTCCGGAGATTACCCCCTACATACAAACAAGCTTACAAACATACAAACAAATGTTACCTCTTTATAATATTAGTATAGAATTAGTGTGGATTTTCCCTTAAACATTAAATCACAATAATACAATCCCGTAAGTGTAACATGAACAATTAAACTCACAACCAAAGTCAGGGCAGTGGACAGTTTTCAGCGACCCCCCCATCCCTTGTCCCCCCCCCTCACCACCCACCCCGCAGGCTGCACGGTACTGGCTCAAACAGCTGTTTACTGGGTCATCACTAATTTTGATATTCCACGAAATTCGTGAACTATAATGTAAGTGGTATACGGGCTGTTATCGTTTAGATTCGAGGGGGTAGATTAGATTGTATTTTGATGTCTTGATGTTGTAGTAATATCTTTGTTCGAGACTCACAGTACATAAAGTTGTGGTGTAGTTGTTATGGTGTAACTAATTAATTTACGAGAGTAATTATCTACATCTATAATATATATCACGGCAGGGAAAGCCTAGAGGAACACTCTGCCCATATATTGGCGACATCCGCCACCAATCCGCCTTTGTCTTTCAGTCTCTACTTCTCTAGCCATCACATCGCCGTGCGACACCTACAATTCTTCATTGTTGGTAGAGGTAGGTGGGTATTTGAAATCACACACAGCACTTGGCTCAAATTCCAAACGTTTATTTCTATGAAACCATTTAGGTACAGAAACTAATTAATTTATAACGTTCACTTCATTAAACACTTATAATTACATAGTATTTCAATTGTTTTTGCTAATCGTAGGATAACGTGACTGCCCGTTGCTCAAGCGTCCATTCTTCCGTGTGGGCGGAAGTCCTCCACACAGTACAGGTAACTCATTACATAATAAGTTCATTAAAACTTACAAACAATACTAGAGTAATTCATAATTAATCATTTTAATAATTAAACAATACCAATATTCACAAATGCAAAGGTTTTATCAAGTTAAAGCTATTAGTCGCTTAAATACTTTTTACAACAATATTCAATCTTTTAAAACCATTTCCGGCAAATCAAAGTATTTAGTACAAAGAACACCTACGAAGTCTTTCACTAATAAATTGTTCTGTAAAATAATCTTGTTACTTTTTAGTTTGTAATTTAGTTAGATAATCTGATTTAATTGTAGTTTCAAATTATTAATTGATTTATTGATCAAATCGTATTCGGCCTGTAGTGTTGCCTCATAAAAATCTTGTGTCAAAATGAACAATAATAATTACAAATCCAATGTCATAAAATACTTGCTTATAATAATTTTAACTATAGATTTAGCTAAAGACTTACTGAGTCTTTAGCTAGACTTTTGTTTAATTACTATTTGAAACCACGAACTATCTAAGTGCTAGTTACGCCAATAGATGGCGCTTAACTCATTTGTCAAGTGATGTAATAACTGTACCACGAAGCAGAGATGGCAGGTTCATGGAATAGAATTATGACTGTTAATAATTAGATTAAATCTTAGCAGATAGAGCCTCTTGCGGCGACACGGCCATTCTGATCGGCGGTGCACGCTCTGCACCTGCCGTCGCCGTCAGTATGTGGAGTTTCGTGGTTGTTATCTGAAATAGTGGAGATAAATTTTGTCGGCAGATTATTGTTGCTTTTATTATTATCCTACAATGTTCATTGAATTGTAGGATTTGGTAATAGAAAGTGTCAGTCAACATAGAAAGCTAGTTATAGATCAGGTATCTATTCAGTTTTCATTGTATTCAAAATTAAATGCGTTTATGTATCACCTAGACATACACACAGTCACAGAGTTAATCTGCTTGAAATTTTTATTTAATCTTTTAGTAGTGTTTAGATTGAAGCTGGTATGAGCTGCTAACTGAATAAAATGTTGTAGCCTGAATTATCAAATAACATTAATTGAATTGAGGTTATTGATTTTGTTTAATCAGCTAACAGCTGAATAAAATATTGTTGCTTCAATTGTCCAACAATATTCGTTGAATTGTTGTTTAGTATCAGTTAGTTTGCAAGCAGTTTTGCAACTTGTATTTGAGTTTGTTGATGCTAAAAGCTATTTGTTAAAAATAACAGCTTGGTATGAGTTTGGGTTTTTAGTTATCTTCAGAACCTTGTAATAGATCTACTGTCTACTAGATTTGTCTTAAATAAAATTATTGATTGCTTTAGATAGTCTGTAATTTGTATTTGTTAAGTGTAGTGTAAGTAGCATGTTTTTATTTGTTCATTCTCACGGGAAGGTAATGCTCTGTGATAGACACAAAGTCTTGGATTTGACAGGATAAAAGGATAGGATCAGGAACACCGCTCTGTGATAGACACAAAGTCTTTGATTTGACAGGATTAAAGGGTAAGGAGTTTAGGACCATTGCTCCGTGACAGGCACGAAGTCTTTGATTTGACAGGATATAAGGAACCAGGCTCTGGGCGTTAGTACGCCGTGGACCCAGCAGGATAACATGAGAGTATTGTTTATCAGTTGCCTCCACGGCTGCTGATAGGATCATTAGTAGTGTTCATTATCAGTGGCCTCCACGGCTGCTGATAGGATTGTTTGTAATTTGTTGTGTTCATTATCAAGTACCTCCACGGCACTGACAGTATTTGTTTGATTTGTTGTGAGTGTTGTATTACTCATTGAGCTTGTTGTTTCCTCCACGGATACCAATAGCTTGTGAGTTTTTTATTTTTATTTTATTAGTTACTGTTAGGAGTACTAATATTTTGTTATTATTTTTGTAAATAGTTGCTTATAACTGGCAGGATTATAAAAACTAAAATAATCAATGTGGAAACATGTTACTCAATACACATGAGCATCATGCAGGTAAGTTGATTGGGCTATTGTATTAAGTCTTTTGTTGTAACACTGTAGGTATCAGTGGGGAAGTGTAAGAAGTAGTTTGAAAACTCCTCACCTTTTATGTTAGTTTATGATGTGAGGACACTGTAACAGTCATCCCTGGTTGGCTGTTCTCATGCCGTTCCCCATTTTATAGCTCCATAGCTGGCGACACGGTCATCTGTTCACCAGGCTGTAGTCCTTGAAGTTGTTAGTTTTTGAAATTGTTCATTGAGTCACATTTTTAAGTGACCTTGCTCCATTATCATTTGCTGGGGTAGCGGTTAATTGATGTCATCACTATCTTGGAGTGACTGGGTGCATAGAGTTGCTCTCAATTTCTTTGATAAAACATATCATTTCTTCTATGATAAGACAATTGCCTGGAACCTGAAATGTGAAAAGTCATGCAGGTAAATAACATAACATCACGCCTATTGTTCCTGAAAGGTTAGGCAGAGGTATACCTAATAGTATGCCAACATTTATTTTGAAGTCCCATGTAATAGGAGGCAAGCCTTATTGTCATCAACCAGGCACAAATCTGGACTCTGTGCCTGCTACAGAGAAATTCCTAATGGAAAAACCCAACAACACTTTGCCTGACCTGGGAATCGAAACCAGGGCCTTATGCTCAACAGTCACGCTTGCAGCCACTAGACCAACAAGGCAGTCAGTGCAGGTAAATATTAATAATAGTGTAATGTCTACACTAATAGTGAAGTGTGTAGGTACATAACATCACACCTGCAATCCCTGAGGGGTTAGGCAGAAGTGAAAATAATAAATCCACACTTTGCCTAAGCCTCTTTAGCGATATGGCTATTTGCCATTCATATGATTGTCTGGCTTGCTACTGAGAAATTCCTGATGGAAAAACCCAATAACACTGCCAGGCCTGGGAATCGAATCCAGGTCCTCATGCTTTAATAACAGGGCTCATGACCACTGGACCAACAAAGCAGTCCTACTATTTTTTTTAAATTAGTTGGAGTGATAAGTTTTATAGTCGGTAATAAGTTGTTTTGAAATAGTTGTTTACTTAGATTAAGTTAATTAAACTAAGATGGGAAAGTTAAACTGATCAGAACTACTTTAAAAACAGTTGGTTGTGTAGTTACACTGACAAAACATTCACATTTTATTAACACATCGAAAGCTTTGCTTCGTTGATATCACACGCTAAGATTTCATTGTCATAACTTGTTGAACTGAAATTTGTTTGACATTTCATAAGTCGTCTTGTTTTATAAATCAGTTTCATAACAAAGTGTTTTTGTATGAATCTTGCAACGTTGTCCATTACAAATGTTTTCAAATTTGCATAATTATTTGAAAAGCCCTCAACTTTGCACTTAACGCAAACAATATCTGATTGTGAGGTTTAAACCTATAGTGTGAATGAAAAGTCAATAACAACAAGTTTTAAATTTGTTACTACTCAGTTATTTAATTAGTAGTAATTAAAAAGTTAAATCTAATTCATGAGTTTAGTTTCTGACACATCATTACTGGTTATATTTCAAAATAACATTGAACGCATAGTGATTGAATTAAATGGAGTGTTTTTATTTCACTTATTCAGGTGTCAAGTTACCCTAACCAGCATGGGATGTGTTAAGATAAAATAATGTTAACTGTAAATATTCTCTACAGTAACAAAATACTAAAATAAATAAAACAAAATACTTCCCGGGATTGATGATCCATTAGCAGGTTTATTTATTGATAATTTTGCTTTCCCGGAGTCCAATCTTTGTTTATTCTGCTTCGGTCATTCTGTGCTGTACATGTTGGTAATTTTGATTGCAATAAATGAAGTTTTCCATCACATACAACTTCATTGTTTGTTTACCAATGTAAATTGCATTTTCATTATGTGTTCTGATTTGTTTTGGGTCAAATGTTGCAATAAATTATCATGTTGGTATTTGTCAGCCACTTGGATGAAAATGCAGCCAACTCTTAGGCTATCTTAGACTTCTTAGGTATCTTCTTGTCTATCAGTTCATTGCCACATAACACTGTATATTGGCTGTGGCAGCATAATAAGTCGCTCTCTCTTGAAAAGCTTCGTGGTGACCACTTCGGTGAAAAATTCTTTGCCACGCCTTCGGCCATGGTCACGAAAGCAAGAGTTTTAGTTCGGTAGTTCCTTGTAATTGTTCTGGATGTCCGGCACTGTGAGCAGCGCGCAAGAGCTATCACCTCTTCTGATATCACGGCAGGGAAAGCCTAGAGGAACACTCTGCCCATATATTGGCGACATCCGCCACCAATCCGCCTTTGTCTTTCAGTCTCTACTTCTCTAGCCATCACATCGCCGTGCGACACCTACAATTCTTCATTGTTGGTAGAGGTAGGTGGGTATTTGAAATCACACACAGCACTTGGCTCAAATTCCAAACGTTTATTTCTATGAAACCATTTAGGTACAGAAACTAATTAATTTATAACGTTCACTTCATTAAACACTTATAATTACATAGTATTTCAATTGTTTTTGCTAATCGTAGGATAACGTGACTGCCCGTTGCTCAAGCGTCCATTCTTCCGTGTGGGCGGAAGTCCTCCACACAGTACAGGTAACTCATTACATAATAAGTTCATTAAAACTTACAAACAATACTAGAGTAATTCATAATTAATCATTTTAATAATTAAACAATACCAATATTCACAAATGCAAAGGTTTTATCAAGTTAAAGCTAATTAGTCGCTTAAATACTTTTTACAACAATATTCAATCTTTTAAAACCATTTCCGGCAAATCAAAGTATTTAGTACAAAGAACACCTACGAAGTCTTTCATTAATAAATTGTTCTGTAAAATAATCTTGTTACTTTTTAGTTTGTAATTTAGTTAGATAATCTGATTTAATTGTAGTTTCAAATTATTAATTGATTTATTGATCAAATCGTATTCGGCCTGTAGTGTTGCCTCATAAAAATCTTGTGTCAAAATGAACAATAATAATTACAAATCCAATGTCATAAAATACTTGCTTATAATAATTTTAACTATAGATTTAGCTAAAGACTTACTGAGTCTTTAGCTAGACTTTTGTTTAATTACTATTTGAAACCACGAACTATCTAAGTGCTAGTTACGCCAATAGATGGCGCTTAACTCATTTGTCAAGTGATGTAATAACTGTACCACGAAGCAGAGATGGCAGGTTCATGGAATAGAATTATGAGTGTTAATAATTAGATTAAATCTTAGCAGATAGAGCCTCTTGCGGCGACATATATTATAATAATATTCTATAGAGGAAAGATTTGTATGTTTGTATTTTTGTGTGTGTTTATGTTTATAACGAATATACTCAAAAACTACTGCGCCGATTTCAAAAATTATTTCATCATTAGAAAGCCACATTCACATTGAGTAACATAGGCTATATTTTATCCCCGTACTCCTACGGCAACGGGAACTACGCGGGTAAAACCTCGTGACGTCTGCAAGTAATTAATAATTAAAAAAACTGCCTGACTGGGACTGCCTCGTTGGTCTAGCGGTGGCAAGTGCGACTGCTGAGCATGAGGTCCTGGGTTCGATTCCCGGGTCGGGCAAAGTGTTATTGGGGTTTTCCATCAGGAATTAATCATTTAACATTGGATTTGTGGCCGGTTGCTGCCAATAGGCTCGCCCCCTATTACATGGGACTTAAACATAGCTAGGGAAATGTGGGTGTACTATTAGGTACACCTCTGCCTAACCCTTCAGGGATTACAGGCGTGATGTTATGTAAAAACTTTTTGTGACGACAATGTACCTGGAAAAATCAAAACTAATACAGAGTATTAAAATTGACCTGTTACAGTAAATATAAAACGTTATGCTCACGGCTTTGTTCGCATCGAGTACGGTAATAATCCCACGGAATCGTACTACCAGGATAAAAAGTATTCTATATGTTAAACCAGGTTATAAAGTATCTGTATGCCAAATTTTACTCAAATCCATTGAACCGTTTTTGCGTGAAAGAGGCAGAAACATCCATATAAAGGGTGTAAAACACCTCTTAACGAAAACGAAAGGCACTTATTATCTTCGTGTTAATTGCGGGGAAAGGAAACACACGCGCTCCGAGCTAATGTATATTATCGACTGCCGTGGTCGGGTCACGCGCAGCGTACCCTCTTACATACTAACATCCCTCCACCCTTAGCCTAACAATTATAAATAACACTACTGTTCAAAAATAAACATATCGCGGCGGTCGTTGTGAGCCCTCGGTGGAGGCGAGGGTGTCATGAACGAGTCATCAGATTTGTCTTGTTCTGAGGGGGAGTAACACCTCGGATCTGTCCCCTCATGTTCCGCCGAATCAGAAGCATCGACATTTTCGGATGAGACACCAGCCACTCCTGGCGCTGGCTGAGTGACATCTTCTATTTCCAGACTGCATGAAGGCGAGGATAATAAGATGGGGGGAAGCTCCGTTGGTAAATCTTCATTCGTACCGATGACTTGCCCACCATGTGAACTGCGTTCTGCCTGTGGACTCTCACCCTCACCCTTAAATTTCAAGAGCTGGTTGACATGTCTCTTGATAACAGAACCATTGTTTTGACCGAGCAATCGCACTTCATATAAAGAATTTGCTAAAATGTTCTCAATGATTCCTTTTGTCCAATATGTTTTGTTTTGTTTGTATATTTTAACTAGCACTGTTTCATTTTTATTAAATTTAACTTTTCGTGTACCACTGTACAGCTTACTCTGCAAGCACTGGTTTTCTTTCACTACACTTTCGAGGTCCATGTTGGCTGATATCGGCTTACGTATGTCTAATTGGTCTAGCCTATTTCTTAATTTACGGCCGAACAGAATTTCAGCGGGTGATTTGCCTGTTGTGCTATGTTCTGAGTTTCTATAGTTAAATAAAAATTCATTTAATTTTACATTTAAATCTTTTACACTGACTTTTGATATAATAAATGCTTTCAGTGCCTTTTTTATGATTTTTACACTGCTCTCAGCCTGTCCATTGCTACTTGGACTATAGGTAGGAGTGGTTAAATGTATGATGCCGTTATTCCTACAAAAATTCTTAAACTCAGTGGAGACAAATGATGTACCGTTATCCGTGCAGATATTTCTTATCAAACCAAACCGGCTCATTACCTCACATAACTTACCTATAACTACGCTACTTCCATGCGCGGAGGATACATCAAAACATTCCAACCATTTGGAATACGCATCTACTATTACCAAATAAACTTTATTATTAATTGGCCCAAGGAAATCTAGATGCACACGGTACCAAGGCTCGGGAGGAAACGGCCAGGGCGTAAGAGGGGCGCGGGGCGGTGTGGGACGGAGCGTATTACATATTTCACAGGCTGCTACGTGCTTATCAATATCTGCCGATAAACGGGTTTATCGGCAGATATTGACTTTGATATTGATAGCCACCAAAACCGGTTTCGCGCCTCTGCTTTCATTTTGTTTACACCGAGATGTCCTTTATGCAATTCACACAATATTTTATACCTACAGCTCAATGGTATGACTAGTTTGTAACCACGAACAAGACACGACTTTTCTATAGCTAACTCATTACGACACATGTAGTAATACTTTAAGTTCTTATCCATTTTGTGTTTAGGCCAACCCGCTTGTACATATTCACATACTGTTTTGAGGTCGGAATCTGACAATGTTGCCTCGGTAATGTCACTTAGAGATAAGAACCGATCTAAGTTATTATTGTAGATAAAGTGTACATAAGTTGCCCTATCAATAGTTGCTATTTCTTGGTGATTGTTTGGTAAAACTTGTTTCGTGTCATTTACCGAGCGGCTCAGGTAGTCCGCTGCGTTACTTGAGCTGTTTACATATTCTATAATAAAATTATATGAAGACAAGTAAATTGCATAGCGTTGCAACCGGTTTGCTGTAACTTCCGGTATGCTTTTATTCGGATTGAAAATGGACACAAGTGGTTTATGGTCTGTTCTTAGTATAAAAGGAGACGTTCGCCCGTATAAATATTGATGATATTTTCTAACACCAAATATTATTGCCGTCGCTTCTTTTTGTATTTGGCTGTAGCCGAGTTCAGCTTTTGATAGTGAGCGCGAGGCATACGAGATCGGCCGCTCCACACCATCATTACCTACTTGTGACAATATCGCGCCGAGACCATTGGGGGACGCATCCACTGTTAAAATTAATTTTGCTTGTGGATCATAATGTGATAAGACCATGTCCGACATCAGGTCATTTTTTATTTGTTGGAGAGCTGATTCATGCTCGTCATTCCATAGCCATGCCGTGTTTTTTTGTAACAGAGCATGTAGTGGTTTTAAGGTACTGGACGCATTTTTTACAAACTGTCTATAATAATTCACCATGCCCAGGAATGACTTCAGTTCAGAGATGTTCGATGGTGTTTTAGCTTTAACAATTGCTTCTACTTTATCTTTGCATTTGTGTAAACCTTCGCTATCTATTTTAAAACCCAAATACGACACTGATTCCTGAAAAAGTTGACACTTATTTTTTTGTAAAACTAAGCCTGCCTCCTGTAGCCTATTTAAAACTTTGTGTAAATTATTCAAATGGTCACTGTCGTTTGTTCTCGTCAGTAATATATCATCCTGAAACACTAGAACCCTATCCAGGCCGGATAGTACATTTTCTAATGTTTTTTGAAAAATTGCCGCCGAACTTGCTAAACCGAAAATTAATCTAGTGAATTTGAATAAACCACGGTGCGTATTGACACAAGTTAACATTTGTGAGTCATCTGTTAGCTTTAATTGGTTGTATGCTTGTGATAAGTCCAATTTCGTAAATTTTCTGCCACCGTGCAGTTTTGAAAACAGCTCTTCTATACGTGGCAAAGGATATTTGTCTACTACCAGCTGTTTGTTCAAAGTAACGGAGTAGTCGGCACAAATTCGAATATCTCCATTGTTTTTCAGCACTGGGACAATGGGACTGGCATAATCAGAACTACTGACCGGTTCCAGTATGCCAACCTGGACACTATCTATCTAACTCGCGGTCAATCTTGTCTTTTAATGCAAATGGGACTTGTCGCGCTTTAAAATAAATTGGCTTTGAGCCCGGCTTGACCTGAAGACTGACCTTTGGCCCATTATAACACCCTAGTTCGTTTGAAAACAATTTTGGATACTTAGTTATCATTTGTTCCACATAGTTTCTGCAATTATTAACTGTGGCAATTTTTAAATTGAACTTTGATAAAAAATCTCTGCCCAATAAACACGGACCATCACACAACAACAACAAACATACAACAACAACATAGACTAGTATATCAATCGTTTTGGATTTGTACGTGATTGGTAGCAAAATAGTTCCTGCAGTTTCAATGTTGCTGCCATTGTAACTTTGAAGTAAAGTTTTACTTTTGTTTAATTGCAAGGATTTGAAGTAATAATTGAACACTTTTTCGGGCATAATTGTCACTGCGGACCCAGTATCAATTTCAAAATTAAGTGTTATTTTATTTACCAGGACAAATTCCCGTAACGGCTCACCAGACTTGGATGAAATATTACAAATATAATGCTTACCGTCGTCACCGATATCATCCAACTCGACCTCGATAAAGTGTTGCTGCACTTTACTTTGTCCACACACGCGCCGCAGATGACCACGTTGGCCACACTTTCCGCACTTGTAACGTTTAAACTTGCACGTGTCCTCCTGATGTCCGGTGTAGCCACAAGCAACGCATTTAACTGCGTCCGCCGGCGTCGCTGGCGCCGCCGCGCCTCCAGAGCCACTCTCGCTCGTACGGTTCGGACCTCGTCGACCGCCGCCTGTCCGCGTCGCTCGTTCGCCCGCGCTCTGCACCACCTTGTAGTAGACAGGTTGCTCTGGATGCGGTGATGACGTCACTGCTGAGCCTAGTCGAGCGCTCCGAATACCTTGCGCGGTTTCCAAGGCTTTGCCGATTGTCAGCACGGCCATATCCATTGTGAACAGCTTGTCTCGCTCCGGCCCTGGTAACATGCCAAGGACAAAGCGGTCACGCAGTAAGTCATTGAGACACGAAGCAGGAAAAGCACAATCCACTGCTAGTCCGCGAACACGTGCTGCCCAACCTGCCAGCTGTTCCTTTGGTTGTTGAGTCGATGTATAGAATCGATTTCGTTCGGCGAAACCGCATTTAGCTGGTTCGAAGTGATCATCCAGTAGCTTCACTATAATGTTGTATTCGAGTGTGGTTATTTTATTTGGTAGTGCGAGATCTCTGACCAATTTGAAAGTGCTTTCTGATAAACTGCTGAGTAAAATCGCACGTTGCTTAATTCCTGATTTGCCCTCCGATCCTTCCAGCTCATTGGCTAAGAACCACTGTTCCAGTCGCTCCCTGAACACAGACCAATCCTGGTTTTCATGATTAAAGCTACTCAGGGATCCAACTGACACCTTCGACATGTTTGATTATGGTTTGATTGGCGCACGGGTTAACTTCGGCTCGCCTCGTCGCCACTGTTAATTGCGGGGAAAGGAAACACACGCGCTCCGAGCTAATGTATATTATCGACTGCCGTGGTCGGGTCACGCGCAGCGTACCCTCTTACATACTAACACTTCGTCATTGCGATAATTTTTTTGTTTAACACCATATCTGGGAACCTTCTAGTTACGGAGATATTGGGGGTCAAAGTTCCAACTTTTTGACAAGTTTTTTTTTTAAATACAAGTTTTTAATGTAAGAAATTTACTTTAAACACCTCCACGACCCCCGTACTATTTAATCCATCCATCAGCACAATGTTTTATGTGCGTTACATTGAGTTCTATCACAAAACATGATTTTTCACCCCAAAAAAAAAAGTCGGTTCCCAGCAATAAGTTTTGCGTAAAGTTACTTAGTTTGATGTACAGAATGCTTGGTTGACGGCTTCGTGATGAGGTCTTTTACACCCTGTACATCCTCTTAAACATTCGCGTATAGAATAGTAGTAAAATAAGAAACAGCCGGAGACAGCAAAGACTATCCTTAATATCCTTTTGATTAAACTCCTACCTACTACCTATTATGACTGAAGAGTATAAGTAATAGTATATCATATCATCTGTGTGTCACTGCGGGGGGCCTGCTGAAAACCAGCGCTGAGTGTTTTACACCCAGCATATGCTGAGTTGGTTACCCTTTCGTTATGGGCATGCTCAGCGCAGTTGCAGAGCTGTTTAATTAATTGTTAAGCTGTTTGTTGTTATGTATATGTATGTGCTGCTCTATTGTGTTGCTGCTGTCCATTAACGAATAAATGATTATTCTATTATATTATATATTTTTCAAACATCGATAAAAAAGAAGAACTTATGAACATAGATATAATAAAATTAACTTTATTTTTACTCTCGCCCAACAAAGTTCGACCTTCAGACACGCGAAGTTACGATCGCTCGATCATAACTTTATATCACTTTACTTAAAATTGAGTCACTTTTTCAATTTCCTCTCTTATTTACTGACCGCAACTTAGTTATCTATAAAATGTAAAAATATTCTGAAAAAAATGTTATAGTAGGTATTTTTTAGGGTTCCGTACTCGAAGGGAGTATGGAACCTTATTACTAAGTCTCCGCTGTCCGTCCGTTTGTCTGTCAGCGGGCTGTATCTCATGATCCGTAATAGGTAGACACTTGAAATTATAAAAAAATAAATTAATAAATAATTAATAATAATAAATAAAATAACTCAGATTCCATAACTCTTCGATCCCTCTCAGCCACCGAAACCTATAAGTATTTGGGTATGTCGGAAGCGCTGGGCGTCAATGTTGCTGACATGAAGCAATCGTTGAAGGAGCGTTTCTTTGGCCGCCTGAAAAAAGTACTTAATAGTCTTTTATCAGGTGGCAATAAGGTGCGTGCCTTCAACGGTTGGGTCATGCCGGTTTTGATGTACTCTTTCGGCATACTCAAATGGACTCAAACAGAACTAGACGCCTTGGATACGAAGGTCCGTAAATTGTTGACGGCGTATCGGATGCATCACCCACGTTCTTCGGTTATGAGACTGTATATCCCGCGGAAGTGTGGGGGTCGAGGCTTTTTAAATGCTAAGACTCTCCACAATCGCGAGATATGCAGCCTCAGGGAATATTTCCTAGGAACCGATGTGGGAATGCATCGAGATGTCGTCACGATGGACAAGGGCCTCACCCCGCTCTCCTTGGCTAAAGAGAACTGGCGCAAACCTCCAGTGCTTGACACTAACGATCGCAGGGAGGTATGGCAGAGTAAGGAGCTTCACGGACGCTTTTTTCGGGTCCTCCATGGGCCCGATGTAGACCTATCAGCGTCCGTAGCCTGGCTACGTTCCGGGGACCTATTCGGAGAAACTGAAGGTTTTGTCTGTGCAATAATGGATGAAGTTATGATGACGAATAACTACCGGAGATTTATTGTGAAGGATGGCACGGTTGACATATGTCGGGCATGCCACCGTCCAGGCGAATCAATCCGTCACATTATCTCCGGGTGTTCTCGTCTAGCTAACGGAGAGTACCTGCATAGACACAACCTTGTAGCCAGGATTATCCATCAGCAACTTGCTCTAAAATACAACCTTGTGGAATCGGAAGTGCCTTACTATAGGTATGTGCCCGACCCAGTTCTCGATAATGGCTGTATCACGTTGTACTGGGATCAATCCATCATCACTGACAGGACTATTGTAGCCAATAAGCCTGATATAGTGGTGGTGGATCGATCAGAGCGGCGCGCAATGATTGTTGACATAACGGTCCCACATGATGAGAACCTCGTGAAAGCCGAGAAAGATAAACAAATCAAGTATCTTGACTTGGCTCGCGAGGTTGTTGACATGTGGGAAGTGGACTCAGCAATCATTGTGCCGATAGTCGTATCAGCCCATGGCTTAATTGCCAAGAGCCTCGATCAATACCTGAGGAGGCTCTCGTTAGGCAGCTGGATCAAGGGCTTGATTCAGAAGGCGGTACTCCTGGACACGGCGCGTATTGTTAGGAGGTTCCTCTCTCTGGAGCCCTGACCGCCGGTAGCTTGGACCCTGTTCCCGATACCGGTGGGCTACAATTTTTTATATTTTTAAATGTTTTTTATATATTTTTTAATTAATATTTAAAAATGTAACAAATTTGTTTATAAATGAATAAAGGAATAAAATAATTATAATAACGACAGAGCTACACGACCAAAATTAGCTGTTCCAGCTTGGCAGTGCAGGATTAAGCGGCGTATTGGTGAGGCTAGGGCACTCATCGGCAAGTTAATCTGCTTCAGGGAGGGCAATACTCGCCCTAGAGTGATGCGCTTTGTGAGGCGGGCGTTCTCGGGAACTGATATTAGTTTTCGAGATTACTTGGCCCACGTCACAGAGCGTATCGACTCCCTGAAGCAGAAGATCTGTGCATGGGCATGCCGTATTCGTCGGTACAAGCGGCGAGTGGAACGGTACACTCAGAATCGCACATTCCAAAGCGATGAAATGTGGGAGCGACCGGACCAAGGTGTGACTGACACGCGTCTGCCGGATGATAACGCCATGTGTTCATTTTGGCGCAGCATCTGGTCGGTGCCTGTCAGTCACACTGAGGGCGATTGGACCCGGGAGGTTGAACAAGCGTGATCCTATACCAGAAATGGGGGCAATCATCATCAGCCCCTAAGACGTTGCTCGTGCAATGCGTCCGTTGCCTAACTGGAAATCTCCAGGGCCGGACGGACTGCACAACTTCTGGATCAAGTGGTTCCAAAGATCACACGCTCGCTTGGCATCCCAGTTTCAATCAGCCTTAGAGTCAGAGTCGCTGCCCCAGTTCTTGACGACAGGAATTACCCACCTGCTCCATAAATCAGGTAGTACTGCGGAACCCAATAATTATATACCAATCACTTGTTTACCAACGGTCTATAAAGTTCTTACATCCATTTTGAGAGCTAAGCTCAACCAATATATTGATAGTAATTCTATCATGTCTGCCTCTAAGAATGGATGTAGGAACGGGTCCCGCGGCTGCGCGGAGCTGCTCCTCATTGATATGGCAATTAGCCAACAGGTTCGCCGCTCCCGAAATAATCTGTCTACATGTTGGATAGATTATAAGAAGGCCTATATGATTCTGTGCCTCATACATGGCTCATGAGGGTGCTGGAGTTGTATAAAATAGATGCATCTCTACGTACCTTCCTGATGTCATGTATGCAGTGGAGAACGGTTCTTTGCTATCCAGGATGTCAACAGATTCTGGGGAACAGCGAACCGATAGGGATCGAGCGTGGTATATTGTGGTTTTGTCTGGCCTTGAACCCTCTCAGCACACTGCTGGAGCGTTCAGGTCTAGGCTATCTGTTAAGGAGAGATGGTCATCTCACCTTCTTTAGATGGATGCTCTGAAACTATTTGCCCCCAACAATTTGCAACTGATGAAGCCACTGAAGGTAACAGAAACTTTCAGTAGCGCCATCATGATGAAATTTGGTGTGGACAAATGTGCAGTCATGCATGTGAAGCGAGGGGAGATTATGGAATCCGTGGGAACTCAACTCTCGGATTCCATACACCTTAGATCGCTCTCCTCAACAGAAACTTACAAGTATTTGGGTATGTCGGAAGCATTAGGTATCAATACTGCCGACATGAAACAATCGTTGAGGGAGCGCTTCTATGGCCGCCTGAATAAGGTGCTAAGCAGTCTTTTGTTAGGCGGAAACGACCCGCATTTGGCCGGTTTTTTCATGATGGTGATGAATCTGATGATCCAGTGGGTTCTTAATATTCAGAGGTTTTCGAAATCGGGAGGTATTACTCTTTTCAGATAATTTATTTATGATCTTCAAGGCTCTTAAGCGCAAAACAAATGAGCCCATGGATATTATATCTTACTACTATTATAAGTGCGAGAGTTCGGATGGATGTATACATGGTACTCAATCACGCCAGAACTACTGAACGGATTTGGATGTTTGGTAGGTACAGAGTCTCGAACAGCACATAGGCTTTTTATCCAGAAAGTACGTTTACTTCTCTTAGATGGCAGTCAGGCGCAGTCTCGGAGTACAGCTCCCGAAAGGCACAAAGCCACAGTTTCATCATCGCAAGGGGTTCTTATAGAACTAGAAATATAGCCCCACATCATAAGCACTACATCGCGACACCTACCTCCACATTTCACCACCAGATGTCACTAAACACTCCGACTAACAAATCGCCCGTCTGCTAGCCCCAGAGTAATGCCCTCCCAGTTTTCAGCCGCAAAATGCCGACATATAATATGTCAGTAGTTGACCGCAACATTCTACGGAAATTAAGGGGAATTAATGTTACAATTCCTCTTTCGCTGCATGTTAGAAATAATTGTGTTAGTGTAACGACGGGCATTACCGAGCTTTTTGTTCTGCTCTGTGGCCGGAGTTTAGAATTCGGTCCTATTAGTCGGAGTGGTGATTAGGTTTGATATTTTAATGCGGAGACAGATTTGTTGGACACTTTTGCTGCGTGAACGTGGTTTGTTTGAGGTTGGTTGTTGCATTTTGTGGTGGAATTTGTTTTCAACAGAGGTTGGTGTACACCGTGTACAGGTTCACTATCATCAGCATCATAAGTCTCTTACATACCATTACCGAAATGTATTGTAGAGAATTTCCTAAATTATAATAATTTATGTTGTTGTGTTTTTAAATTAGAAAATATTTTATTTTCCTATTATTTTCCTTCTGATAACAATTTCTTTGTTTGGTTTTAGTGTTTAACAGCAAAATTTTGTTTTGTATTGAGTAACTTTGAAACACGCTTAGTTATCTAATTTAACGTTTGTTTCATTATTCAGTTATTATATTTTGAAATTAGCATGTAATTATTTAATGTTTGCATGCCAATTTTATGGCGAAATGTGTCAATGCACTACATATTATTTGTATCATCTTTTGTGCCACATTTACTGCAAATAAATAATTTTGACTTTGACTTTGACTTGCCCTTATCCCAATTTATTTCGGGTGTGCGCAGCATGTCGTCTACAATTCATATTCATTTATTTCATAAACAATTTTTACATTGTGTCGAAAATTCATAAAAAAACTAACACAACACGGATTTTAATGTTTACAATTCAAAAATAAAATAATACAATTAATATTCGGTACATTAGCAAAAAAAAACAAAAGTTATTGAAAAGTAAATCCAAATAAATCATTTCAATAAAAATAAATCAGGTTAACGAAAAAAATAAATCATGTCAATAAAATATAAATCATGTAAATTAAAAAAAGTAAATAAATTATGTCAAAAAAAAAACAAAAAAAAAAAATGATGTCGCTTAAAAATAAACATGTCAATAAAAAAAAAAAAAAACATGTCAATAAAAAAAAAATCATGTAAATTAAAAAAAGTAAATAAATTATGTCAATAAAAAAAAATAAAAAAATCACACAAATAAAAAAAAAATGTCGATAAAAATAAACATGTCAATAAATAAATAAAAAAAATATCATGTCAAAAACAAATACATCGTGTCAATAAGTGGTTAATTATCATGCTATGTAGTCTTCTTCAATACTTCTCTATCACTCGTCATCTCATCAGACACCTCCTTTCTTACCATAATTATCATTCTTTATACAGTCCTTTCATCGTTTCTTTGGTCTTACTGTAAGTCCCAAGTAATGGAGGCGATCATATTAGGGATGATGACCGACTAAAAAAAATATGATTCTGTTCAGTCCCTCAGTTAGATTATCGAAAAATATTGGATACGTTTTTTGTTTTATCAAATTAATAAAAATTGACGAAGATAAAACGTGTGAAAGATCATGAGTGGGAGCTTGTGACGTCATATTTGAGTAAAAAATTTACTCTAATGTGACGTCACACGAGTTTTCGACGCACTGTATCGTCATTTTTACCTGACTGCGCCAGAAGGAGGGACTGCAACAGTCGGGACCCAATATAATCTAGACTAAAATCATTACATCCAATATGGGTCCCGACTGTTGCAGTCAATATGTCCTGTTTCCTGAACTTGTTTTTTTTCTTTTCAGTTTTTATTTAAAGTTATTAGTTATTTTTAACGCAGTCGGGTTTTTTAATTTTTTAAATTATTATTTTTTTGTTTACGTGAAACTAGAAAAAACATGTGTCCAATATTTTTTGGAAATCTATCTGACGAACTAATTCGATTTTTTTGTCATCTACCCATTATTACCATCAACCGGGTACAAATCCAGACTCCGTGGCTGCTACTGAGAAATTCCTGATGGAAAAACCCAATAACACTTTGCCTGACCCGGGAATCGAATCCAGGACCTCATGCTCAGCAGTCTTTAATTTTGAAATACGTAATTAGTATATTTCCAAACAACCATCATCTGCCTAGCCCAACTATATACCCAACAACAACCCAACTATATTGGGGCCGGCTTCCAGTCTAACCGTGCATTTTACATGGAGCGACTACCTATCTGACCTCCACAGCCCTGTTAGTACCCTTGGTAAGACTGGTTGTCATACTTTTTTGGCCACTGACTACCTGTAACGACTGTCAAAGATCTACAAATGACAGCCGGGACCAACAGCTTAACGTGCTTTCCGAGGCACGGAGGAAACTCGGTATGTAAGGGTGGTCACCCATCCACAGACCAACTTTTCAAACAACCAATACTTTACAATATAAATATCGAGGTAAGAAGATTTGCTACTGATGTATAGGTGCATTCGAAACCCGCGGCGCGGTAGAGCGCGGTGCTGCCACGGTGGGTTTCTACGTTGAAATGTGAAAATATTTTCCATATTATGTCGTGTTGGTGCACCAACGTCTTCGGTATTTCGTTTTATAAAGTTTGACGGTGATCCCGATTCGGTACATTTTCAAAATATAATTATTTTTATAGTTTTAGACTACACTTTTTTTCAAATAAAATAAAATAAATGTTTTACTAAATTAGTCGATTTTAATCCTGACTGTAAATGCATCTGGCTGATTATTTCATAAATAACATAATTCTATAGTATTTTATCGTAAACCAATAAAATAAGTACTGGCGAAATATAGGTGTACCATACCTACTATCCTAAACAGGCGTGATGTTTTGTTATTTTAAGAACATTTTGTGTATTTGCTGTTCTTGAAAAGCGAAATTTCCAACTTGTTTTTTAGATTGTAAAATATTATAGTTTTGGGAATAAATAGGATTCTACAATGTTCATAAGTTTACGATGTTACGTTGAGTTCGTGCATTGAGGTTTTCAGAAGTGTTCAGTTTACTGGACTTTCAGTGTGCTCTTGAATCGGCTTTTTCTATTTAGTATGTTAAGATGGAACAGGGCTTGCGAGTAAGCTATTTGAAGAAACTGACCCGATTCAGTTCGGTCGGCTTCTAGTCTGACCGTATGCAGCTGAATACCAGTATTTTACATAGAGCGACATTCCTATACAGATTATGATTAATAGTTTTCTGCCTTTTTCTAAATTTCTTCTAGTATAAAGGCCGTTTGATGACGATCAAAAAGCATGGTTTAAAATGCTCCAACTTTTCAAATTTAGGTTAGGTTTGGACCCCACTTAAATACCTATTGTCCCATAATATTGAAAACTGTTAACTATTGCTGATTGTATTAGTTTAACATTTGTGGTAGCAAGTTGATTAGCTGTGGCTTGAGGTTTCGTATATTTACGTTATAGTTTGTATTAGCGTTGTGGCAAGCAAATTGGTGCGCACATGTGAAGTAAAACAAACACTTCATAGAATAATAATTATTCATCGGGTTGGTTTACTATATTGTAATTAAATTAATTTCTGTAGGTCAGTTCAGTATTTATAATAATTTAATGATTAAATTATAATCTGCAAAATTGTGCGCGGTTTGAGTGTTAAATAATATGAGATTTAAAATTGAGTCTAGAAATGCCTTTGGTAGAACTAAAAGATACTGTGATTAACTTTGTTGGGACATTTTTCTTGAATTAAAACAAAAAAACCGTGATTAAACGAACCCACGTTTCCACTTTGATATTTGGTAGCGAGCCTATTAACATCATTCGAGCACAAATTCATAAATAAAAACTGTGTTTCACGTTGTACAAATAAATGTTTATTTTTTTTTCTTGTAAATGTAAGAACTCTACTTCCCAATAAAACTCTCCCGAACCAAGCTCACACCTTACCACCAACACGGCACTGCACAAATTGGACCTCACTCTAGTGTCCAATTTGACGTGCAGCGCTTTATCGCTCTCCAGCTAACGAGCGGCTGCCGTGTGTTGGACCACCCGTGCCTGTGAAGCGCTGCAGCCGCTGACTTGCCAAATAGGCCGCTGAAGCGCTTATTAGGATCTTGATACTTAGAATTTGAATAGTAACTGGGTTAACAGTCGTAAATTTTCTAATGATAAGTTGGAGTGTGGTTTTGGCTACATGTTGGGTAGCAAGTTCTGGTATGAATAAGATAGATGATTGCAAATTGAATAAACAAAGAGCAAAGTAAGTATTCAAGTTGAAATTATTACATAATCAGAAGGTACTTTTATTCTAGTTGACTTACGAATATATTTGGTGAAAGTCTGATCAAATCTCTACGGTACGGTAAATCCGTTGTTAAATGATCAGTCAACATGATTGGCCATGTTGTTAAACATATGAAGTATACTTTATGGTATTGGTGCTAAGCTCTTATACACTGTGTTTAAGAATGTTTGCAATAAATGGTAATCAAACTCAAAGAATTAATTTCAATTAGAACATTACGGCACTTTTGAATGTCAAAAATACAAGAAAAACAAAGCTACAGTCCCAGTCACAAGACATAATAATTTGAGAAAGTACTGTAGTTGCCCATTCCAAAGCGTAGATCTCTATGGAAAAAAAATGGCAGGAAACTCCATGAATGTTATAGAAGTTATCATATAACATAACATAATATCACGCCAGTAATCCCCGAAGGATTAGGCAGAGGTGTATCAAATTATATACCCAAATTTTGGCAGTTTTGTTTAAATCCCATGTAAAAGGGAGCGCCTATTGCCATCAACCGGGTACAAATCCAGACTCTGTGGCTGCTATTGAGAAATGCATGATGGAAAAACTGAATAACAATTTGCCCGACCTGGAAATCGAACCCAGGACCTTAAGCTAGACTGTCGAGGCAGTCGTGATAACTCATCTGGGTAAAATACAGAGTTAGTAAACAATAACGGATGACCCGAACTTATCCACATATTTTCATGCAACTTTAATTTATTTGGAAATGTATCCCACATAAGTTCCAAACGACTGTAATAATGAAGTTTAAAATACCCATGTACAGTCGTGGTCTTTTCCGCCTGACCAGTTAAATTTTTTTTTCGCTTAAATCATGGGGAGGCGCCGAGTCACGCCCCCTTAAACTTTAGGCCTATTAGGAAAGCGTCAACTTTGGCGCGTAAAATAACTATAATTGTCGTTTGGCGTGCGTCGTCAGTGCGCTCGGCTGATTGGTATCTTTTTATTCATTATTTATATACAAAGTCAACGGGGCGGGGCTAGTAGTAGGGGAGCCCAAGCGGGGATTTCGGGATTTACTAAAGCGCGGCAGATTAATATACAGGGTACCTTGTACCCGGTTAAGTACCTCCACAAAACATGAGGCCCATATATAAGGCCGCCCGTGAAGGATACAGGATCAGATTAGTAAAAAAAAATTGACCATCAGAAATTCTCGAGCGCGTCAGATTAAGGTAGGGTGAGTTAATTACATCCTAAAAAGTGTATATTCCACTAATCTGACAATTTGAGAGTGACGTAAAAAAGGGGAGGGCAACTAACTTGTAAAAAAAAACGTCATCTCGACATTCTCGAGCGTAGCTAAATTTTTTTTTATTTTGAAGGAAATAATTCAAGAATAATGAAAAATATATAATCTGACGATTTCCGCAAGCCGAAATAACAAAAATTCATCGATAAAGTTAAATGCGTGCAGTTGCGTGATGCCTACATTTCCTTCTCCGGATTTCTATTCCTCTCTCACTCTTTCTCTATCTATTACTCTCTCACTCCGTCCCCACTCTGGTTTCTGTTGCCATGACGCCATCACAGCTGATCATAAAGACTCGTTCGTGGCATACAATACGGCCGACGTATCTTGGCGAGTCTGAACATAGGCTTTGCGAACTTTAGCGCATGTACACTCGTGAAGAAAAATAAGTATCAAAACACTTGGGAGACAGAAAGCTACAAAAATAACTTTATATAAATTAAAAATTTAATTTCAGTCCCTCACCTTTTGAAAGCGGCAGATTTTTATTATAAACACACACAATATTATTTACACTTAATAGTTTTATTACATTTACACTAAATTATTATTTAATCACTGTCGCTTCCTTTCCTTTTAAAATTCCAAAAATAGTGTTCTATGAAACTTCTATCAGACTTTCGAGCTGGGAGAGCTCAAATGTATAGAAATATTATTTCTTTGAACTTAGCGAGCTCAAAATATCACATAAATTATTTTTTGAGCTCAAAAATGTCATAAGTACAATTTCAAGCGCCCAGGAATGGAATTAGCGGGAATTTGCAGGGATGGCCTTTAAAGTGAACCGTTTTTCTAATATTTTTTTGTCAGATCAGGCGAATCCCTCTAGATAATCGTCAGATTATGAGACAGTACGTTTAGAACATAAAGATGAACCATATATATCTTAATCTGACGCGCTTGAGTATTTCAAAATGGCGATTTTTTTTTGCACATTATGAAAATGGCCGCGAATTTGCGTCCCATCGAAATCGTCAGATTAGTGAACGAGAGCTTTTTTTTGGTGTACTTAACACTCCCTTATAAAATCTGACGCGCTCGATTAAATTTTTTTTTTTTCATTTTCAACCCTTAAATACAACCACCCGCATCATGCAAACGATCAGATTAACATACGTACATTATTAAAAATACGTAGGGCATTGATGCTATCAATATCTGATGCGCTCGAGGATGTCCATGCAACAGTTTTTTTTTACATATTTAAAAATCTATAGCCGCTTCCCCCACCGATGTAAAGGTATATATCATATAACATTTTTTTCTTCTTATCATCTAAGCTTTGCATCCCAATAGGTCTCTACGACGCTCGAGTAAATCCCCATTTAGCCTCGTGGGCTCCCTACTATAGAGAGCGTTTCTATGTTGCGAGTGTAAGCAAAAATTAGCTTAGTAGTGGTCAGGCGGGAGTGTCCTCGATAGTACCGGTATACATAAAGTTACGTATACGTAAAGTCCGACTTTCGTGAGTCAGAAGGTACGCTATGACGAATAACGTTATTGAGAATGTTCGTCATCGCGATGTATTGTACTCCGAAAGTTTGCAATAACGAATTACTTCATTCAGAATGTTGTATGAATATTAAAACCCCGCCCCTCGGGCTACTAACGTTTAATTAAGTTTTCATACATAAAAGCGAAATACTCTCTCTGAATATCAATGATGAACATTCTGAATGAAATAATTCGTCATAGCAAACTTTCGGAGTACCGGACATCGCGATGATGAACATTCTGAATGAAGTAATTCTTCATTTGACGACCCGAATGGCGCAGCGGTACTGAGGCTGCCTTACGTTCTTAGGGTCCCGGGTTCGAATCCCGGTAGAAGCAAATGTTTGTGTGATGAGCATGGACATTTGTTTCCGAGTCATGGATGTTTATATGTATAATAAGTATGTATTTACAAACAAAAAGTATCTATGTAGTATATCAACTATCTGGTGTCCACGACACAAGCCTCGTTGCTTAGTGTGGCACTAGGTGGCGCTGTGTGAAATTGTCCAGCAATATTTATTTATTTATTTATTCATAGCAAACTTTCGGAGTATCGGACATTGCAATGATGAACATTCTGAATGAAGTAATTCGTCATAGCAAACTTTCGGAGTACCGGACATATTGATGATGAACATTCTGAATGAAGTAATTCTTCATAGCAAACTTTCGGAGTAACGTACAACGCGATGATGAACATTCTGAATAACGTAATTCGTCATAGCGTACCTTCTTACGTAAGTTAGACTTCCAAACTTTACGCATACGGTACATCAGTATTATAAACTTCGGAGTTCAGTAATACAGTCGTTCCAAACATATAAAGAAATAGTCATAACTCAAGCATCGAGTACGAGAACATGTCGGTTTAAAGTTTACCCGTACAAAAGCGTGTTTATCCGGGGCCTGTCGAAACTTGTCCATTGATATGCAGAGCGTTCGAATATTGCTACTTACCTCTTATGCACTAACCGGCTGGGGTGGCCTTGGTATTAGTTGGTTTGGGATTTTCTTAAGATAGCTCGAAATTGTTGTCATACCTGTGATCCCCGAGGAGCTCGTGGCTAAATAATAACAGCTGCTCGGATCGATCGTTAGGTTAAGCCGTGCTTGCCTAGGTTGGTCTGTGGATGAGTGACTACCCACAACATACCGAGTTTCCTCCGTGCCTCGGAAAGCACGTCAAGCCGTTGGTCCCGGCTGTCATTTGTAGATCTTTGATAGTCGTTAAGTAGTCAGAGGCCTGACAAGTGTGACAACTAGTCTTACCAAGGGGTATCGTATTACCCGGTACTAACTGGGTTGTGGAGGTCAGATAGGCAGTCGCTCCATGTAAAATACTGGTATTCAGCTGCATCCGATTAGACTGGAAGCCGATCCCAACATAGTTGGGAAAAGGCTAGGCAGATGATGATGACCTGTAATCCCTGAAGAGTTAGGCAGATGTGTACCTAATAGTCCACCACATTTCGCCAGTTATGTTTAAGTCCCATGTAATAGGGGCGAGCCTATTGCCATCACGACAAAAAGACTCCGGCTACTCAGAAATTCTTGATGGAAAAACTCAATATCTATTTATCCAAACCGGGAATCTAACCCAGGTACTCTCACCAGTCGCGACTGCCACTAGACCAACGAGGCAGTCGGTCGAAATTGTCTCGCAAAAAAAGGGGTTCGTAAGTAATTTTGTGTCGATTGATCATGGTTAAAATACGCTTACCAAAACCAGGCTGTGAAAAGGATCTCTGCGTCAGAGACCCGTAAAGCTGTTGGTCTCAGCTGCCATTCGTTGATCTTGGACAGTCGTTATGGGTAAGCAGTAAGCAGTAAGAAGTCTGGCAACTAGTCTTGCCAAGAAATATCATTCTACCCAGTTACTGGGTTGTGGAGGTCAGATAAACAGTCGCTCCTTGTAAAATAGAAAGAAATAAAAATATTTATTTTGGACAAGCACAGGAACTATAAAAATAATATTAAAAAAAGAATCTAAAACTAACTAATAGAAATAATCTAAAACTAAATCATAAAAAGAAAACCTGTGCGAGGCCAAAAAGGCTCCTATCTCAGCATGATGCTGCGATAAATGAAAACAAATACCGCAGCGCTGGTTTTCTGATAGGGCCCACTGTGATGTCACGGTCACACCTACGGACACAAAATACATTCATATAAAAAATTAAACATAATATAAAACTAAATACTGGTATTTAAACACTGTTTTAAGCTTTCGCGGTTTAAAACTAAACTTATATTGTCGCAATCATGGCGCTTGCAACAGCGTCGAAATATCGGGAGCTCAAAACAAATAGTAATCACGGAAGATATTCTGTAAGTGACAATATAAGTTTACTGGTATTTAGTTGATTGAATTCAGTAAGATTGAAAGTCGACCTTACAACATTATTTTTATGTGGAGGCAATGAAACAGAATGATATTTTTTTCCCAAATTCAATTTTCTTTATATGATTACAAAACCACGTGAAAAGGCTTTTGTCATATCACTGTGTATGTGAGGGCTTATACTAAAACACACTTAATTTTGAACCTTGAAGCAAGTCACACAAGCTCTTGAATATTTTTCCAAATACAAATTAGACAGAAACAAAACACGAACAACAAAATACGAAACGACTTCTCAAACATACATCGTAAAATAATAATTACTATACAATACGGAGCAAACAATCTAAAGTTGAAGACATAAAATCATAATGTCTCCATTAGCCGAGCGGTGTTGTTGCCGCGTGGCATAAAGTTTATCCACAATAGAAATGTGCCTTGAGGCAGTCTCGCATGTCAGCTGAAGGTCATGGAGGTGGGTGTTGAGATATGTGGTAGATGTGGCATTAGTACAATGTTAGCGTTTGCACTCTTACACTCGTGTTAGAAAATAAAATTATTGGTAACCGTATAGCTGATAAGCGTCGCAGAGAAAACAAACATACGCTATTAGACCTAAGGATTAATGGCCACACTTTTAATTGCCCTTTGATAATCCAGCAACATTCGGACATTCGATGCAATGGAATTACCTTCATAAACCTTTAGATCTTGATAGATAGTTCAGACTAAAGTCAGACTAAATAGCTCTCAAATCGAAGTCGAGTCATAATAATTATTATTAGTTTTATCGATATTTAATTTTTGGTATTTGATAGAATATCTATTAGTTTATTTTATGTGTATATGTGTATTAGTATCAATATAAGTATTATACATTCTCGTTAACAAGAAGTTAATTTTTTAGACATTATTTTGTACCCTATCACTATGTTTTCCTATTTAACCCAAAGGTTGACTGGTAGAGAATGCCTTGTGGCATTAAGTCCGCCTATGTACCACTCTTGTACATGAAGTTTAAATAAATAAATAAATAAATAATAGTTACAGAGTTGGGGTGCCTATGTTCTACACATTACGGAAAGTTTCTCACAACTTTGATACTTCGACCAATATGTTTTCAAAGCCAATGTTTAGCAAAAACAATGTTTACTTTTATTATCAGTACCTATTACGTCCGAAATACGCTAAATACCCAGACCCGTCACCACTTTGCACCTTGCCGAATGGCTAGTAGTTTATTCCGATAAAAGTATGGATACCGAAACAATTTAGGGCCGTATTACACCAAGATAGCTCAGTATAACAGGGGCTATATTATACCATGTGCACAGATTTGGTCTTTGACCAACATCCAGAAATCCAGATTCAAGGTTTGCCAACGAGTCATGGAGCGCAATATACTAGCTGTCATATACAATACTGCGCTCCAAAAGAAACATAGCTGACGTGACTCAAAAGGCTGCCCAACTCAAATGGGACAGGCAGGACATATCTGCCGCATGCCGGACAAACTGTGGGCTAAAAAAGTGGAAACTGGTGGGGCTGACACAGTGAGGCGGGGTCACGGTAGGACACGAAGGAGATGGTGGAACTGGAAAGATGACGCGCTGGTTCGCGAGAAATGGAAAGAGTGGAGATGACGATGATGAAGAGTGGGATGCCTTTGCCCAGGAGTGGGAAAGAGCAGGCTAGAAAAAAAAAACCATAGCAGTTCAATATTGCCGTATCTCCCTCCTTTCCACTCTCCCCGTTCCGTACTTTCTGGAGCGTTCCGCAACTCTTTGTAGTCATCCGTTTGATATTATAAACGTTTTAGTCTGAATTGTGGACATGTTTTAATCTGAGTGGAAATTGGGCGACTTTAGGCTGTTTCGGAGTTTCGTCTGTTTTGTGAAATTGTCCTTGTAGCGACAGTGTTGCTAGCTTTGATTTAAACTCTGTTTAATTTCCTCAGGGTTCTGATTTATTTTTAATGTTTAGACTTGTTGAAGGATTATTTAGTTAACAATTTTTCGGTTTGCAAGAAAGATACGTGGTTTAATAGTTACTAGACGAATTGCTTATTTCATCTGCTTAGGGCCAAGTTCACCGATAGGAGATAACATAGATAGCTGTTTAAAACACATTTTTGTACATGAAAATGTGTTTTAAACAGCTGTTTTTAGATAATCAGACTGTTATCTTTTCGGTGAACTTGGCCCTTAGTCAGTGTCGGTTTCCAGTCTAATTGGATGCAGCTGAATACTAGTTTTTTAAATGAAACGACTGCTTTTACAGGGTGGAAGGAAACCGATGCACAAACGGTTTTAAGATACAAAATAAAATAAACGGCACTTTAAAAAACACTGCTGTTACCGTTTATGTATGACCTCTAACGATGGCGAGTTAGTAACCGTGTAATAGGTCTAAGACTGGACAACTGCCAAGGATCTATAGATGTTAGCCGGTAAGGTCTCAAAGGTCTCTATCGTACTTCTGAAGCTTCGGCGGGATTTTAGTACGTAGTGGATGGTTATTCATCCACGGACTGACATCAGCAACCTTGCGATAGACCCATGCGCGTGCCATGAGTCATAGCGACCAGTTGCTTTTTTATTTATTAAAACTTTACGCACAAGTAAAAACTATACATAGGCGGACTTAATGCCTTGGGCAGTTTCTACTCGTCTACATTAGGTTGGCTTTTTGTCTCTGTAAATTACTTACTTTTAAAGATGAAGGTTAAGTATTCCTTTAAATGTTGTTTATAAGTTTCCAGTAATGACTTGAATTCAGTGTCTTCAATTCAAATCACTCACTGATTTTAAATAAAATAAATCCGTAGCAGATCAGCTACGAAAACGTAGCAATGAGCTACGCCGTAGCAAAGAGCTACGTCGTAGCACAGCTACGCCGTAGTACTACTACAACACTCAAAACTATCACCCTTCTTAAACTCAACTAAAGGGGTTAAATAGGTAACGAAGGGGTTTCTGCCGTCATCCCTTATCTCTATATCTTATCTAATGTAAGCGTTGTCAGTCCCTCATGAACTTATGACATGCTTTGATAATGACAGCTTAAGATGACGGTCTTATTGCAACATACAATATACACGTGTTGCGGCATTTAAGGGTTAAGTGTAATGAACCCTTTAGTGAAGTGGGTGAACATTGTAATGTTAAAAGCTTTGTGATTTTTCAAGTTATTGGGTTTTATATGAAAAATATAAATAAATGTATTTTGAATTGCTTTTTCATTTTGGCGAAAACAGTCTGTGACTACCTGTTTTGGAGCGTTTTGTACACAACGACTTTCAATAGTATTGACATACTTTTTGGAAGTTTAAATATATTGACAATATATTGACTATCATCGTCTGCCTAGCCTTTTCACAATATGTTAGGGGTCGGTTTCCAATCTAACCGGATGCAGCTAAATACCAGTGTTTTACATGGAATGACTACCTATCTCACCTCCACAACCCAGTTAGTACTTGCTAATATGATATCCCTTGTTAAGAGTAGTAAGTGCTTTTGACTCTTGTGGAGTCTATTTTAACGCACAAAAATAAACATACTGAAAATCTCTACTAAAAATCTAGTCATAATAAAAAACCCATATAAATTTTATCACGAAATCATCATAAAAATTAAAACCTTACTCACTTTTCAGTCATTTCAAATGTAATAAAAAAAATATCATAACGCGTCCATCCACCAGCGTCGCTCGCAATAATAAAAATTATAAAATGGCTGTTCTCATATTTAATACTGAGCCCACCGTTTCACAGATTTATGAATTTTAATTTTCTTTCATCCAGTGCGAAGTATTATCTTTCAGGGCGTACATTATTCTCTAAGAAATACCACTGATTACGTGGCCGTAGATACGACGACGGTTTGATTTACAACGATATAAAGTTAAATTAAATTCAGGGGTGCTTTGAAAGCTGCTTTTACTCTGTAGAAGAATAAAATTTATTTAGTTGTGAATAATTACGAGTTTTATTTATGCATGAATGAATTAGCTATTATTTGTAATTACAATTTTACAAACGTATTCAGTATTTAGGTGAGGTTAGGGTGGTAACAGAGGCTGAGATAGGCTGAAGTTTTTCAACACTATTTCATCATTCATCATCATCTGCTTAGCCTTTTCCCAACTCTGTTGGGATCGGCTTCCAGTCTAACCAGATGCAGCTGAATACCAGTATTTTACATAGAGCGACTGCTTATCTGACCTCCACAACCCAGTTAATACTGGGTTTTACGATATCCCTTGGATCCTTGGATCCAGACTGTTAGTCCATTTGTCATTTCGTTTCTAACTAAATCTTGTATTTTCTAGTTTTTTCTAAGACTATCTGAAAGTAATTTTCGTTCATTCTTAATTCATTAGAAGCCTTTGTTTTAACAGAAATAAAACATCAAAACTGCTCTACCCATCTTCTCTTTCAAGATAAAGAAATAAATCTCCAATACATTTTCCCAACCAATTTAACCACACACACATTCTTTTCACCCCACCAAAATCACAACAAAGTACCCTATATTCAAAAGGGTCTCCCATAACCTACTCCTTATCAAGTACCCGTCATATCTATTACGACTATCAAATAATCTTTGCCGGCAGGTAAGCAGCCATCGTATTAGAGGTACAGGCTTAGGCCCGGCCCTTTATCATCCAACAACAATGGCGAACGTAAAATGAAATACGGAATCACAGCAGATAAGTTACCAGGATTGTTTTCCCCAGAACTGGTTGGATGTGAAAATCAAATTATTTTTTGGGGTATCGTGTTGTGGGGGAAATTATGTGGGGTTTTTTTGTGAAGGTTGTAATAGGTTTTTGAATGAGTTTTTTGTGTAGGGCTTGTGAGTGATGTATGAGTTATGACTGTTAAGAATAGATGTATTGATTGGATACTAACGTATTATTTAGAAGATAACGCAAACGGGGATGTCTCCCTGTGTGCGTTATCCTCTAAATAGACGAAAAAAAAGTTTAATCTTTTTAATAATTATTTTGTAAGATATTTCAAAGGATAAAAAACCGGCCAAGTGCGAGTTGGACTCGCGAACGAAGGGTTCCGTACCATTATTTAAAAACATTAGACAAAACGGCAAAAAAATCACGTTTGTTGTATGGGAGCCCCCCTTAAATATTAATTTTATTCTGTTTTTAGTATTGTTTGTTATAGCGGCAACAGAAATACATCATCTGTGAAAATTTCAACTGTCTAGCTGTCACGGTTCATGAGATACAGCCTGGTGACAGACAGACGGACAGACGGACAGACGGATAGACGGACAGACGGACAGACAGCCAAGTCTTAGTAATAGGGTTCCGTTTTTACCCTTTGGGTACGGAACCCTAAAAAAGACTTCTCCAAGGCTCCGGCTCACCTCGTAATTTCCCCATTTTTAACCGACTTCAAAAAAGGCGGAGGTTATATGTTCGTGTGTATGTATTTTTTTTTTTTTTTTTTATGTTTGTTACCTGATTTCTCTCTCATTTGTGGACCGATTTTCAAAATTCTTTTTTCATTTGATAGAGTACACTCCTGAGGTGGTCCCATTTTAATTTGGTGAAGATCTGATGCTGACCTTCGGAGATATACAATGGAACTCTTCAAAAAGAGACAGCAAATCTGTTGTGGTAGCTCCAATCGGTTGGATGTTCATTGTTTATACAATATCATGACGGAACATCACGCCTGTATGCTCTGAGGGGGTACGCAGAAGTGTACAATTTACCTGATTTCTCTCCCATTTGTGGACCGATTCTCAAAATTCTGTTTTTATTTGAAAAAGTATACTCCTGAGGTGGTCCCATTTTAATTTGGTGAAGATCTGATGCTGATCTTCGGAGATATACAATAGAACTCTTCAAAAAGGGACGGCAAATCTGTTGTGATAGCTCCAATCGGTTGGATGTTCATTGTTTATACAATATCATGACGTAACATCACGCCTGTATGCTCTGAGGGGGTACGCAGATGTGTACAATACACCCAGATTTCGACAGTTAGGTATGTTTGCGAATGGATGGAATAAGATTTTATTGCTTCAGTCGTGTGTTATAATTTCATGTATGTTCACCGATTTCTCCTCCATTTGAGGAGCGATTCTCAAAATTATTTTTTTAATTGTAAGAGTATACTTTTGAGATGGTCGCACTTAAATTTGGTGAAGATCTGATGCTGATCTTCGGAGATATATACGTACAATGGAACTCTTCAAAACTAGACGGTAAAATGCATATAATATATTTGTAGAGGATATTACTTACAACTAAAAATGGAGAAATAAAAAAACTTTTTAACAAAAAAAAAACCGACTTCAAAAAACACAAAACACAAAAAAGTGAAAAATAACTTTAGCTTCAGAAGTCGGTGACAAAAAAAAAAACTAAATGAATCAAACAAAAGTCACCGACTTCTGAAGCTAAAGTTATTTTTCACTTTTTTGTGTTTTGTGTTTTTTGAAGTCGGTTTTTTTTTTGACAACTAAACACCATGCGTAGTTTTAGTAAAACAAACCTCTATTTAACTTTTTGGATTTCTGCTGTTATAGATCTCTTGCTGAGGAGTTTTTTCGCCACTTGTTCTATAGCTATTCCAGCTAAACACACTAAGAAGTGGTCAAGGGCTAGCAAGTTCAAAAACTACTGATTATCAGTTTAATTTGTTTAAATGACTTTTGATTTTTATTCTATCCTCGACCATTAACACCCTTACACATTTTTCTATTAAAATCGAGCATAAAAACCTGACCATTACCGATCCTTGCCTAATTAAACACCATAAGAATACATGCGGGTAAATCAATGTAATGGTTGCCATTGCCTTCAGAAGAGTTTACACTGGAGCATTTTGTCCTTACATGTTAAGTAACGTTCCTGCGAATCTTCTCTCTTTATCGTGTAGTAAGTGCCTAACTAGCAAAGCTATTCACAACGCTCCGATTCAATTTAGATTCGGAAAGTCGTGTATCTATCTCGCTCGCTTTCGTAATGTCAAAAACCGGCCAAGTGCGAGTCGGACTCGCACACGAAGGGTTCCGTACCATTGACTATATTTAGTATTTGTTGTTATAGCGGCAACAGAAATACATCATCTGTGAAAATTTCAACTGTCTAGCTGTCACAGTTCATGAGATACAGCCTGGTGACAGACAGACGGACAGACAGCGAAGACTTAGTAATAGGGTTCCGTTTTTACCCTTTGGGTACGGAACCCTAAAAAAGACAGACATACGACTTGTCGAATCGAAATCGAATCGAAGCGTTGTGAATAGCTATGCTGGAGACATATTGTTTATGCCGCCCATGGCCCTCTGACTTGGTTTTACATGCCGTCGAGAAATATCTCTCAGGCATGCTGGTTTCCCAACGATGTTTTCCTTCACCGAAGCAAGGGATAATTATACAATACGCTCATAAATCTGAAAAATTCCTGCAAACGCTTTATGTAGTATTTGAAGTAATGCTCACGGCGAGTGAGTTTACCTGTAACTTTCCTCTTGGTTTTGCGTTTACTCTTCGTTGAAAGGTCGCATTTGCTGGTCGCATGTGCTGTGGTTAGCTTCATGAGCAATATGAGAGAAGCCATGATGAACTTGAACAAGTAAAAACTGCTTGTTTTCGCTACGCGTATCTCACTCCGCGTTACACGCTTTGCCCGTCTTTGCTTGACGGAATCTAAAACGTGGTGAAAGGTACACCGTTAATTACCACGTATTTAATACAATCATCATTGTGAACATAGGAAGTTTTTGTCGGTTATTAAAAAAAACAGATGTTTCCTACCAAACTGTAATTGTTACTCGGTCAAAACATAGGATATAAAAAAAACTCTTCAAGAAGCCGTCAGCCAAGCATTCTGTACATCGAACTGAGCAACTCTGCGCAAAAATTATTGCTGGGAAACTTTTTTTTTTTGGATAAAAAATCACACTTTAACGTAAAACTCAATGTAACACATTTAATACATTGTGCTGATGAATGCATTGAGTAATAAACGGGTCATGTAGGTATTTAAATTAAGTTATATCATTAAAAACTTGTATTAAAAAAAAAAAACACTTGTGAAAAAGTTTAAACTTAGGTTTAAAGGTATGGTCTAGAACTAAAAAATGATCGCAGTGACGAGGAAATAAGTGCCGTTCAGCTTCAGTAAGAGACTATTTACACCCTTTATATAGAACAGCTGATTATTCTTTAAATTAGCGGTTCAAATTCAATACAATTCTAATTTATGTGGGTTTCAGAATGATGTAGTAAATATGTGGTAACAGTTTTGGCGTCCATGTCTCTTCCAATTTGTACAGAAAAACTCAGAGGTAAAGTTGGTAAGTTTGGATGTACGTATCTAGGGATTTTTTTTTGATTGCGAAAATTCTTCCCCTATTACGAAGCTACATTATGATATTTATGAATGATAATAATTACCTACCTCAACACGACTCAAGCCGCGGGCAAAATATACTGTGACCTAAATCCGCTCAATAGGATTGCGTCCTGAAAAATCTAATTAGTCCGTCAGTTAGATTATCAAAATATATTTGACCCGTATTTTTTCTTTTGTTACTTAAACCAAAATTGACGACGATACGACGCTTTTAGAATTCTGAATACGTGATCACGCTGTGCTATAATTTTTAGTGCGTTGTGACGTCACGAGCGGGGGCTCGTGTGTGGGGATTCTCCAGTTTTGGTGTGTTTTTATCCGTGGTTTTATCTTTGTCAATATTCATTGATTTACAAAAACAAAAAATACGTGTCCATTATTTTCCAATACTCGAACTGATGGACTAAATAGATTTGCAATTTATTCATGGTGGAAACTAGCCTATTGTTTGCAAAATCAAGTATTA
The DNA here is from genome assembly GCA_905147715.2 of Xestia xanthographa. NCBI lineage: Eukaryota > Metazoa > Arthropoda > Insecta > Lepidoptera > Noctuidae > Xestia > Xestia xanthographa. The sequence goes on along the minus strand of LR990652.1, from coordinate 4,859,982 downwards.
ACATAGCTTCTTGCTATGCTTTCGTCTACACTCACCTTATCGCAAACACTCACTTTCGGGAATGCCAGTGGTCAGGTATTAGGTGTATAGATTCCACTTATGTGGGTCCAAATGGGCCCAAATGATCCTCTGTCAATAGGGCCCGTGATTAATTATATAGGACCGGACCCCACGGGCCCCCGACTTGCGTGTGTTTAGTCACCGTGAAAGGGTTAATTTGGGTGACCATGATGTGATAGGGAATTCTGGGAATAATTTATTTTGCTAGTTTAGGTGTTGTTGTTGTTCTAACCCTTTTTCTTGTGTTGTTTTTGTGCAGTTTGTCTGCATTGTACGTACTTGCCATTGGGGTTATATTTTGTAATTTTGGTAAGTAACTCTAGAGCAAGAAATATTTTTTATCGATGTGTACTATATTATGTACTGAGGAGACAGTAGCCTAGTGTCTGAATAAATCCTATATTCGATGTATGGATACAATAAAGAGGCCTGCGTTTTTTTTTCACTCAATTCTTCTCGTAATATATTTATTAGTTTATGGGCCTGTTTCACTACCTACAATAGGGTAGATGACATCATAAAACAATAATTTCAAGACACCAATTTCTAAAAAGTAATATTATTTTGGGCCTGAAAACCCGATTTATTTTCAATTAATTGCCAAATTCGATTTTTAATTGCTTTGTTATCAATAAATAGTTGAGTCATTGAGTTAACAAAATAGTGACGTCACAGCGTGCTGTTGCCATACAAAATCTATGAGAGAACCGCGTGCGAGCTCTTAAAAAGTATGTCAATTGATTGGTATGCAATCTACCCTATTAAGTTCCCGTTAACTTACTTGGCAGGTACCTAATTTCATACGAATTCTATTCCATTTTTGAATTTATTCGGTAAGTATAGTCTAGTCTCGCTATTTGGTCATCGTGAAATAGGCCCTATGATGTTAAATTCATACAGATTAAAAAAAATACGGCAAATAACACTTTTATTAGCCGTAATTTTGTCCAAAAAATACTTGTGTACCATTACTTAATTGTCCATCTAAATATGGTTACCCTACATCAAATTCTTAGAGGTCCAACGTTTGCCAATTCTGTTGGGACCTTTTGAGTTATAGTTTCAGTCATAGACATAATAGATACTGAAATGTTTCATTTTCTGTACGTTTTTCATTTTGCCCTGAAAAAACGTTTTCTGATATCTTTTGACATGTTAAGTCTGGTTGATAGATTTACACAAGTCATGAGCTGAGACATAAATGATTGATTTAACAGTGAGTTATTCTGCGGTGGTGGATTTGCAACGTTACGTCTAAGTGCATACAGTTGATAATCCAAGAGCACTCTATCATTTAGGCATCGCTTAGTTATAGAAAAAATGGGAGTTAGGGTCAAAAGAAGGTAATGTTTAAAGAATTTATAAGATTTTTTTTATAGTTTATAATATTTTTCTAAACTGAATCCCACTGAGTTTATCCATATACAGATTAATTGAAAAGAAATCTTAAGTCTCTGCAATGTTAGATCCACAGTCTAAATCATGGTGAAACCCTTTATATAATTTTTACAAAACAGTAACCTATCAAAAAACCCGTTTTTCATCCTAAACCGTAACAACAGAGGCGTTGAGTCAGTCAAGCGCGATTGGGCCGGCCAAAACTTAGTCATATTAGTAATGTTGAATTGTTTCGCTCAGGGGCAGGTCCTGTGTTAATATTCTGTTAATAATTATTATACTTCGAGAATAATAGACGGTTGTTCGATGATTGGACTTAGAGTTGTTGTATGGTACAGTCACAAGCAGCGACATGATACATGTTGGGCACGCTGACCACGTGTTCTGGTGGCCTACATGGATTGTTTTAATCTTATTCCAGTAAGGGTAAGAGACGGAGCTATAGTGGACGTCTAGCACCATCTCTTTCCACTCTGGAATAAAATTAAAACAATCCTGCTTTAAGACGTCATGGTAGCTACCTGTACATCATTCATCATCAGTCGTCGTTTGCTGCTTTTTGGACCCACAGTGATTGGTGTCGATTCTGTTGTGCACAAACTAAACTTAATTTAGGCTATTGCTATATTTTTCTCTCTAATAAAACGAGAAAGAGACGGACGTAATTTAGAGCTGTCAAATTTAGTTGGAACTATATTTCCATACAAATGAAGAGTGCACGTAAAAACATGTCGACTAAAAATCACGGTGAAGCGTAAGGCATAAACTAGTTCGACATCTCTAACTTAGTTCATAGCTATAGCCGTCCTTTTCTCGCACTACCTTTTAGTAAAAGATAGCAATAGCCTGAATTAAGATCGGCCAACTGGCCATACTTTTCGCGAAAATGTTGACTATAGCTCGTGCGTGATTATGCCGTTGTTAGAGATATATCTTTGAATTTTTGGAACTAGTAGGTATCTTGTGGACTATATCTAGGCTTCTATCGAAGCAGAAAATAAAAATTTGTAGAAACAAATTCAGTATAAGCCTCCAAAAATTGCTGTTTTTCACAACTTTTACCTCAACTTTGGCCGTTCATAATGTACTTATAAATTGTAAAAGTAAAGAAAGCATCCTGATAGAAGCCTTGCAAATTTAGCGGAGATTCTAAATAATAAATATTTATTTCACATACTTGTAAAACTAATTAAAAAACACGTATTTCCTGGAACAAGTTTTATAAATTTTCGAACAATATTTTTCGTTCAATGTCCCCGCGTTAGGCGGGATGAGGTACGCGGGAGGCAAGTAGTGCGGATTCGGGGCTAGGTAAGACAGGGGAGTTGAAAGAATACCACCGCTGTGGCTCTGGATGAAACAACAAGCTTTTCGACCATGCTCGCGTTGACGAAAGGCGGGCCGGGAAGGGCCCTCTTAAGTTTAGTTTCTGCACAACAGAATCGACACCAATGTCTATATAATGTCTAATCTACCTAAATTCAAAAGCAATTTTGATTGCAACTTTGAGATTAGACCTTATTTCGAAATAACAAAAGTTTCAAAATATGCAACGCTTTTCATTTGTAATTTTTTATTTTCGCTTTTAAAAATTGTTAACATACATACATGATGATGATGATGATATTATATACATACATACTCACGCCTTTTTCCATGGGGGTAGGTAGGCAATCGCTACCAAACGCCAAATACTCTTTTCGCTTCAAAAGTTGATAAGTGTATACATATTGATGCTAGTGACTGTACGTGATTAAATAAATAGATAAACGGCCAAGTGGGCGTGTCGTTAATTAATGCCGTTTCGGAGGACCGGAGTATTTTTGGAGGACTGTCGTTGGGGATAAATGGTGCTTTTATTATTTTATTTTTGTTCTGATTTTATTGCCATAATAGTTATGTTTGTCTGTGAAAATAAAATGATCGATCATCTATCTGTGGTTTAAGCATGAAGATTAACCTCGTTGGTCGCGTTTACGCAGTGGACTTCTAAGCATGATGTTCTAGGTTCGATTCCCAGGTCGGGCAAAGTGTTATTGGGTTTTTCCATCAGGAATTTCTCAGTAGCAGCCACGGAGTCTGGATTTGTGCCCTGTTGCTGGTAATAGGCTCGCCCCTTTTACATGGGACTTAAACAGAACTGGTAAAATGTGGCTATACTGTTAGGTACACCTCTGCCATATCCTTTTGGGGATTATAAGCGTGATGTTTATTAAGCAACAATAACAATTTAAAGGTTTGTTTGTTTTAACTGGTGAACGTTGCAATACAGATCCTTCTGCCCGAACTGTCGGGATAACATGCGTGATGTTATGGTTTAGTAGAAGTAAGAGAAACCCATGTCTAGTAGTGGATAAATAAATAAAGAAAGAACAAAGAAAAAGCATTTATTCGCCCACACAGGGATAAAACACAAAATAAAATGGTTAAATTATTAATTCAGCTAATAAAAATTAAACATAGAGAAAAAAAAGAAACGAAATAGGTCTTAAACGAGGCCAAAAGGCCCCTCAGCATGGTGCTGGACCATTATATTATCTACACTGTATATTATATAATAATCTATACTATAATATTATAAAGAGGTAACATTTGTTTGTAAGTTTGTATGTAGGGGGTAATCTCCGGAAATAATGAAACAATTTTAAAAATTGTTTCAATGGTAGAAAGCTAGGTTATTCGTGGGGCTATATTTTATTCCCGTACTCCCACGGGAACGGTAACTACGCGGGTGAAACCGCGGGACGTCAGCTAGTAATATTATAAAGAGGAATGATTTTTATTTTTGTTTGTTTGTAATGATTAACTCAAAAACTGCTGCGCCGATTTCAAAAATTCTTTCATTATTAGAAAGCTACATTTACCTTGAGTAAAATAGGCTATATTTTATCCCCGTACTCCTAAGGGAACGGGAACTACGTGGGTGAAACCGCGTGACGTCTGCTAGTATTATAAAGAGGACATTTTTGATTTTTTGTTTGTTTGTTACGATTTAATTAAGAACTACCCAACCGATTTTAAAAAATCTACATTTTCAATTCACCATTGCAAAGCTACATCTTTACCGAGTAACATAGGCTATAAATTATATTGATATCATGCAAATTAGTTGAGCTATCACAATTTTCGCGGACGAAGTCGCTGGCGAAGTGCTGGTACATAATAAGTAATAACTGGTAATGGCTTCGACTATCGAGTTGGCCGTGGTTTCAAACCTAAATTCTCTCAAATTTCAACGAAAGGGAAATACCGCAAGGTATTCGACATGTTATAGAGAAAAAAATATCGAAGACATTTCATATGTCCTCTAAAATAATAATAAATAATAATAATACATTTTATTTTCTCCCACAAGGTAAAGTTACAATATAGAGGTAAGTATTACAAATATTGGAGGTACAAAGGTTTGTGGGAGTCAGGAGTTCAAACTAGGATACCCTGTGCTATGTACTCCTGGCCCCCCTCGCCGAGATTGGCATTGTGAATACTGTCGTAACACAGAAATAGCAGCTTTAAGATGTGCATTTATTTATTTATTTATTAATATAGGTTCATCAACAGCTTCTGTGTACAACATTTAGGTATACATGGGTTTTACAGTCTTGGACTTACACAGTCGCCAATTACAGGTTAACCAGCATTCACAAAAATAAGTGATAACATGAGATAAAAAATGATTTTTTTGTGTTACTCTATGCTTTTCGTAAAAAAAAAACCTTTGTTTGTGCTATTTGGTGACTTACTTTCGCAGTACAGAGCAAGGATAACTAACTGTAGTAGAGTGGGGTATTGTCTAAAAACCTCATATTTTTGTGTTAAATTACAGTTTTTTAGAGGACATGCGTTGTGACATCTACCAAACTCTGGCTGGGCTTGAGTGGTGGATAACCACCTACTTCCAAGTTCCACCCACCAGAGAGGTGGCCTGCGTTCCAGGAATATTTTGCCTAATTTATGCTAAGCTCATCATCTGCCTAGCCTTTTCCCAAGTATGTTGGGGTCGGCTTCCAGTCTAACTGGATACAGCTGAACACCAGTATTTTACATGGAACGACTGCCTATCTGACCTCCACAACCCAGTTAGTACTGGGTTATACGATACCCCTTGGAAAGACTTGTTGTCAGACTTTTTGGGCCACTGACTACCTGTAACGACTGTCAAAGATCTACAAATGATAGCTGGGACCAACAGCTTAACGTGCTTTCCGAGGCACGGAGGAAACTCGGTCATGTAAGGGTGGTCACTCATCCACACACCAACCTAGGCAAGCACGGCTTAACCTAAAGATCGACCCTAGCGGCTGTTATTATTTATCCACGAGCTCCTCGAATTTAAGTTAAGCTAATGCTATTTAATCTGTAATGTATCATTTCATCGCACAGATCGCACAAATTAAAATTACTACAAAATTCACCGAAATTCTGTTTAAACTTCTCGATAAAAAAGAAGTTTCTGAATACAATCTTTTTAAGACACGGTTCCAAAAACTTCGTGAACATTATATTCCAGTACTTTTTCTTGGAATTAACTAAATAAAGGTAAAATTACCAAAGTAATCGTAACATGAGTGGCGGGGACACGACTTCTTATAAAAAGCGAGCGATGGTAGGTATTGGAAAACATTTCAACTTTTAGAAAACAAAGATTCTTACTTAAAACTTTGGACCATCATTAGACACTCGCAAGATCAAAGACGAACTTTGGAGACAACTAGGGATTAGATTTCTACTTGAACGGAGAAAACTTAGTTTCGTTTTGAAACTGGAAGTGAAGAATATTCAAATGGAATATTTTTTGAACGAGAAATATTTTAGATTGCCATTTTATAAGTATACAATGTAAGCAAAAATCACAATTTACTTATCCTACTGTATTTAAAAAATATGTAAATACATAAAGCGGGCTCCAAAAACGCATCTTGGTAAACGCACATTAAAATTTGTCCGCGCCGAAAGAATCGTCCGCATCGAACGAGATCTTCTATCATACTTATAACGTTATCTATTCGTCTGATTCGGCGTGTATAAGTGTGCGAAGTTTCATAGAATTTCATACAAGTAATTCTAAAATTCGATTCTTTCGGCTCATTCGTTACCTTCGGCTCTGTTATATATAACGTGTTTGCTATCGCACTATACAGTTTGCTACACTTGGTTTAGGGAAACCCTGATGGTTACTTTGACAACATATACAGGGTGATTGGGTCTGGACACGCCATAGCAAATTCCCATTATAGAGGAGGTCATTTACTAATTATTGAAAAGTTGTATAGTTTGGGAGATAATATCAATTTTTATACTTACTTGAGATTTTTCCAACTTTTCTTTGTATTGTTTTAGCAGTTTTTTTTTTATTATTTGTTGGCAGTCATAAATATTGGTGATTAAGTTTAGGTGATTAGTTTTATACCTTGGAATATCCCTCATCCCGACCCCTCCGACCCCCCCATTGGCCCCGACTTACGAACAGTAAGTCGTGGGTTCGAACCCAGACAGGCGCATTACTTTGTGTAATTTATTTTATCACCACTGCTCTCAAAACGGTGAAGGAAAACATCGTGAGGAAACTGGCATGTCCTAGAACCAAAATACACTGGGCCCGCGTGGTGGATTATAGAGAGGAGGCCTGTGTCCCAGCAGTGGGAACATTAATAGGCTGATGATGATGATGATGATGATGATTCCTCAAACTAGGGTTAAAAATTAAGATAGTAGGCTTTTAAAAAAAAACAAAAAAATCTTAACTAAAAAGTCTAAAGTAGGGACCAACAATAAGCAAATGACCTCCTCTATATGCGAATTTGATATGGCGGGTCTAGACCCATTCACCCTGTATAATATATTAACTTAGGTACGTGGGAATACCACATCCAGTCAAACCAACCCCACACATCTCGGTCGTCGGGATAAAATATTCCGTTTGTACGCTATGTTTTAGAAATAAACTAACCTAAAGTCCCGGATAACTCTTCCTAGTTACTGCGGGGATCCTAATTGAGAACTTCGGACTTCCTTCAGCGACCTTTGAATCGGAGTTCTTGAATAAATTATAGGAGCTAAAATGCCTTGAGAGAGTATCGATAAGGTTTGCCAATAAGGACCAACAATTTTGGTCCTGGGTGCGTACTTGGGTGAATTTTTTATATGAATAGTTGTGGGTTGGTTCGTGGTTACGTTTTTGGTAGCCATTGTTGTTTTGTTTAGGTGCTCTGCAAATGTGGTGTGTATTTTTTATTTACAGGGATGAATATGGCACTCTGTAGGTACGGTCGAACAAGCTATTTGGTTTATAGTTTAACCAACAAATTACATTGTAAAATGTAAACCAAACAGCTTGTAAGACCGTACATGATTGCGTAGAAGTATAAAGGGTGTAAAACATATCTTAACGAAGCTGAAAAACACCTATTCTCCCCATCATTTTTTTGCTACACACAATACCTGGGAATCTTTTAGTTGCGGAGATATTGGGGGTCAAAGTTCCAACTTTTTGACATTTTGTTTTATATACAAGTTTTTAATGTAAGATTTTTACTTTAAACACCTCACCACCCCCGTACTATTCAATCCATCCATAAGCACAATGTTTTGAGTGCGTTACATCGAGTTCTACCACAAAACATGTTTTTTCACCGCAAAAAAAAAGTCGTTTCCCAGCAATAATTTGTTGCGTAAAGTTACTTAGTTTGATGTACAGAATGCTTGGTTGACGGCTTCGTGATGAGGTCTTTTACACCCTGTATATATTATTGGGCATTCTTAATGCCCAATAATATACTACTGATACATGATTGACACGATACTTTTTGAGACGAGACGAGACTTTTTTTTTTGGGGTGTAATTATTTTTTTGTGGTAGAACTCAATGTAACGCACTCAAAAGACTGTGCTGATGGATGGATTAAATAGTACAGGGCTCGTGGAGGTGTTTAAACTAAAAACCCTATATTAAAAAAAAAATACTTGTCAAAAAGTTGAAACTTTGGCCCCCAATATCTCTGTAACTAGAAGATTCCCAGAAGAGAGATTTCGAGATTTAGAGATATCGTAGAAGAACAAAAAAAATGATCGCAATGACGAGGAGAACAAGTGCCTTTCGGCTTCGATAACAGGTGTTTTACACCCTTTATACGATCGACTCGACTGTCTTGTATATTACTGTACTGAACTAACGATCAGGCTAGTTCACTAATGTAGGCAAGTCGCATACAATGCCCAATAATTGATAATCGACTCGACTCATTCTTTTTGCCGATTGTCCGCGCTCGAATTGCGTGATACAATAAATACAATGTGTATAGTAATCTGATTGCATCGATTCAGGCGCTCTACAATCATAATGTCATATTCGTGATAGTGACCATTGTTTTACGATGGTAAAAACAAGACTCGCTTAGCTCAGTTGCGCCACTGCTAAGGACGGAGTAACGGAGCTAGGAGGTTCGAATCCTTCACGAGTCGACCTTTTTTTTCATCATCATCAGCCTATTAATGTTCCCACTGCTGGGACACAGGCCTCCTCTCTATGAGAGGGAATGGGCTATAATCCACCACGCGAGCCCAGTGCGGGTTGGCAGATGTCACATGTCTTCGAATTTTTTGGTTCTAAGACATGCCGGTTTCCTCACGATGTTTTCCTTCACCGTTTTGAGAGCAGCGGTGATGAAATAAATTACGCAAAGTAATGTGCCTGCCTGGGTTCAAACCCACGACTTACTGCTCGTAAGTCGGGGCCGCCACCACTGGGCCACCGCTGATCCTTTTTCAACCGACTTCCAAAAAAAGGAGGTTCTTAATTCGACTGTACTTTTTTTTTTTTTTTTTTTTGTGTTTGTTACCTCAGAACTTTCGACTGGGTGAACCGATTTTGACAATTCTTTTTTTATTTGAAAGCTGGTGCTTCCCGTGTGGTTCCATTTAAATTTTGTGAACATCTGATGCTGATCTTCGGAGATATACAATAGAACTCTTCAAAAATAGACGGCAAATGTGCCGTGAATGTTGCAATCGCTTGGATGTTTATTGTTTATACAACATCATGACGTAACATCACGCCTGTATGCTCTGAGGGGGTATGCAGATGTATACAATACACCGAGATTTCGACAGTTAGGTATGCTAAGTTAGCGCGATCGTGTTCAGCGCGCGACTCAAATAACTTAACATCACGCCTGTATGGTCTGAGGGGGTACGCAGATGTGTACAATACACCCAGATTTCGACAGTTCGTTCGTGTTCCGTGCACGCCTCAAAGATATGTTAGCAAAAGGGACTGTTCTAAAGAGATACTGCGGCCCCAGAACACAAAGGGCTAAGAAAGAACATGGATGGGTTTTAGTCAGTAAAAGTCTGACACTCCCTTCCGCTCCGCCCAGAGCGATAATTTGATGATTTCCCATCCGAAAAAAAGGTATGTTAAGTTCCATGTATTGGGGATACGCCTATTACCATGACATGTATTGTTAACAATGCCAAATAAATTCATGGCAAATATTTGGGAACAACTAAAAATGGAAAAATAAAAAACTTTTTTGCAAAAAATAAAACCGACTTCAAAAAACACAAAAAAGTGAAAAATAACTTTAGCTTCAGAAGTCGGTGACAAAAAAACGAAATCAATCAAACAAGAGTCACCGACTTCTGAAGCTAAAGTTATTTTTCACTTTTTTGTGTTTTTTGAAGTCGGTTTTATTTTTTTAGTCATTAAATTGTTTGTTTTTTGAAATCTTATTTATTTATTTAGAGCTCACTTTGTGTACCTTATGAATTCACAGCCGCAGATCATGTATCCAATAAATGTAATTCATCAACATTCATATAAACTTAGGCGCATCAAGCAGCGGGCAGCAATCAGCGTATGTTATGTATAATATGTATATGTATAAGAGTTTCGCATAAACAACCAAAAATTACAGCGAAATATAATTAATACATTTACGCAAGCAGTACGTAATAACACAACTACTTACATAAATAATATTAATACATAAATACGAAATTACGACGTTAACGGCAAATGCGAAAATTAGTTCGCCTCTCAGTATTACCGTTCTCTTACGTAATACCTTGGAGCCCTAACGAGCAGCTTTTACAGCTTTTCATAATAAACACACGAATTATGGATATATTTCTTTAAGTGCTTTTGTTTGTACCTACGGCTGCGATTAACTCATACTTATTTTAGGAGGCTAAGTGATGACCGGTTCTGTGACTTATTTATATGTTCTTACTAGCAGAAGCTATAGTTGGTGCCAGTTAAGATGAGAATAGCGGTCATTGCCCTTTCCCTAATATCTCTTCGTACGAACTAAAACAAATAAACCAATATCGTTTTTCATTACAAAAAATGTTGAAGATTACTATAGATGACGATTCCAGACTTTAACAGGCTTATTTTTGGTTTTCAAAGATAAGAAGTTTAATAAACGTAGGTGGGTTAATGACCGCTATTCTCATCATAACTGGCACCAAATAAAGTAAGAACACATAAGTCACAGAACAATAAAATTCTGAACGAAATAATCACACAAATGACTAAATTTTATGTGGAACTTTTGAAGATGGCTACGCCGCCGTTTTCTAACTAATTGGAACAATATAACTATATATAACAATTTATATATAACAAATATAACTAACTAGCGGACGTCACGTGGTTTCACCCACGTAGTTCCCGTTCCCGTGGAAGTACGGAGATAAATATAGCCTCTGTTATTCAAGGTAAATGTAGCTTTCTAATGGTGAAAGAATTTTTGAAATCGGCGCAGTAGTTTTTGAGTTTATTCATTACAAACATACACACACACAAAAATACAAATCTTTCCTCTTTATAATATTAGTGTAGATACATTATGTGTCTAAAGTGTTGTGTCCCCTTTAGAAAGGGCTGCAATAGTGCGTGGAAACCTGAACTGGTGGATCTAGATGTGGGAATCAAGGTAAGGCTGCTTTATATTGTCTTATCTTGTCAGTGTCTAGAGCTCTTGCAAGTGCTTGGAAGTTCATTTTGAATTTCCATCCCTTATGTTATCCGAGAACTAATCCTTCTCGTAACATTGTTTTGGACGTTCAGAAAATTTCGCGTGAAATTGTTGTAAAAGATATTACTTCCTTATTTAAATCGGATTTTATTAGTTTCAAAGGCTTTTTGCACGGAACCCTAATAATTTTTCTAGTAAACTAACTTACTCCTTATAATATCAGCTATCTGCTAGTAAGCTCCGTCAAAGTCGGTCCTGCCGTTTCGGAGTTAAGCCGGAATAAACAAATATATGGTTCTGTATGGTGTCGGACGTAAAGAATAGCACCATCCCATATCTTCCCGTGGGTGTCGTAAGAGGCGACTAAGGGACTTACCAGAGAATGGGCAGCAGCGTTCTCTGTGCTTTTGCAACAACCGTACTGCGATCGCCAACCCGCCTGCCAAGCGTGGCGATTATGGCAAAAAAGCCCCTTTGGGTTCCCCCAAAGGTGGATTGTGTGATTAGTGGTTGCCATAATCGCCACGCCCATGTCCAGCAGTGGACGTCTTTCGGCTGAAATGATGATGATGATGAAATAAATATACAGAAAACCACAAAAAATTAAAAAACAAAATGTTTTGTAATAAGTGCCGTTTAAACTTGCATATGTATTCAGTTAAGCTGTTATTATGAAGTTACAAACAGACAGAAATTTGATTTATATTGGAATGGAATAAGGGCAAGTGAATGATGATTAAATATGTACGATGAAAATGAAGTTTTGAAGTTAAAGATGATGTAGGTGAAGTGTGGGAGTATATCTCTACCTAATAGTATAAGATCCCTTTAAGAACGACCTTCACCGAGCTGGTTATTGGATGAAAAGTGTTTTATTTCAAATTAAATATGTCAAAAAATATATTGCAAACGGGTTGTCTAAAAAATTTCAGTCCAGAATATTTTTTTATTTTTATTTTTTTTTCAACATTTCACTGGTTTGGCTAATAGACGAATTCCATACCAATCGAAAGTATGAAACCTGTAAAATATGCAAACGTTAGGTTAACCTAACATTTGCACATTCTATAGGCTGCATAACTTTTGCATATTCTATAGCCTATAGAATATGCAAACGTTAGGTTAACCGGTCAACCTAACGTCTGTATATATTCTATAGGCTTCATACTTTCAATTGGTATGGAATTTGTCTATTAAGCAAACCAGAGAAAAGTTAAAAAATATATTTAAAAAATAAATTGATAATTAATCATATTCTGGACTGAAATTTTTTAGACAACCCATTTGCAATATATTTTTTGACATATTTAATTTGAAATAAAACACTTTTCATCCAATAACCAGCTCGGTGAAGGTCGTTCTTCAAGGGATCTTAGACTATAACCCTTCAGGTAAGATATAAGCGTAATGTTACGTTATACTATAAGATTTTCTAAGATTTGCAACTCCACGTCAAAGCGTGTATTTTGCGTATGTGCTATAATCCACCACGCGGGTCCAGTGCGGATTGGTAGATGTCACCTGTCTTAGAATTTTTGGTTCTAGGACATGCCGGTTTTGAGAGCAGTGGTGATGAAATAAATTACACAAAGTAATACGCCTGTCTGGGTTTGAACCCATGACTTACTGTTCGTAAGTTGGGGCATCCACCACTGGGCCACCGCTGTTTTTTTATTGTACTTTTTTGCCTAGCCCCTCATAAATAAGTAAGTAGATGCCATAAATATTAGATACTGAGATTTGTGTAATTAGCCTTCTTAGTAGGAAATCGACTTATTGCGTTGTTAATTATTTTTGGATAGCAACTCAAGATGTATGAGTATCGTAAGTCGTGATGACCTGTCTCTCATACATGAGGTTGGTGGGTTCAAATCCATACAAGTATTAAGGTACCTTTTTAATAGAGAATATGCAGAACATTTTTTTTTTATTTCGAATTTAAAAATACTATAAACATAATGACAAAAAACCGGCCAAGAGCGTGTCGGGCCACGCTCAGTGTAGGGTTCCGTAGTTTCCCGTCCGTCACAATACCTAAGTGTTCCCACTTATGAGTTTAAAGGTCCATTATGTAAAAATGCTTGCATATACGAATATACCTACTACAAACTTAGTCCAGAAATTATTTTGTACAACTTTTTGTCTTTTTTGTACAAAAACTGTTGTTTCCATCAAGTTCAAAATGATTTCCTAGAAAGTCCTCATAAAGTTCTACTTTTCAGATTTTTTTCATATTTTCTAAACTTATGGTTCAAAAGTTAGAGGGTGGACACACATTGTTTTTTACTTTTGGAGCGATTATTTCCGAAATTATAGACATTATCAAAAAATGATTTTAGGAAACCCCTATTCATTTTTAAATACCTTTCCAACAATATATCACACGTTAGGGTTGAAATTAAAAAAAAATCACTTCCCACTTTACATATAGGGGGGCTACCCTAATAAAACATTTTTTCCAATTTTTATTTTACCACTTTGTCGGCGTGATTGATATACATATTGGTACCAAATTTCAGCTTTCTAGTGCTAACGGTCACAGAGATTAAGCGAGGACGGACGGACGGACAGACATGGCGAAACTATAAGGGTTCCTAGTTGACTACGGAACCCTAAAAAGTGATATAAGACCAAAATCGGTCAAACAACACAAAAGTACCAACAAAAAATTTGTTTCTATCTGTTTCTTTCTAGATAAACGGAATTTAGTATGGATTACGTCGATATGTCGAATGACGTCATGAAAGGTACTGGATCTCTGTTGATTCTGGCTTTAGGAACTACAGTGGTTTGGGAATAGTGTGGTGTCCTTGCCTCAAGACTAGCCTAGATCACTACATCAATCCGTCGCTATTTTGCGAAAAAAATCTTCAAGTCTCATGGGTAGAGTCAAAATCCTTATTTAAATTCACAACCAAAGTTCTCACAAATATTTCACTTACTTCCATAACGCTAATGAACCAACGGAATCAAGCTAGAATTACGATAACACAGAAATCAAGTCAACCAATACATTAGATGTGCGGAACTCGTCATAATTTCCCTCACTAAAACCCGACTTGAATATTTAATGGAACTGCATTTCTACAAGCGTCTGACTTAGCTTAATTTTCAGTTTGAACCATGTATTAACCGGCAAAATTCTGTACACCATGCTGGATGTGGGAAGGCTATTCAAATTCACGACATCGCAATTTTGGTCGGGTTCGAGTAACTAGCTGACGTATACTGAAGTGAATTGCAATGAATTTTAGTATATGATGTGAAATGGAATTAGTTGTCAGTATTTTAATATAAGTTTATACGAGAAGCTCGTGGCTAAATAATAACGGCCGCTTGGATCGATCTTCAGGTTAAGCTGTGCTTGCCTAGGTTGGTCTGTGGATGGTTGACCACCCATTACTTACCGAGTTTCCTACGTGCCTCGGAAAGCACGTTAAGCCGTTGGTCCCGGCTGTCATTTGTAAATCTTTGACAGTCGTTACAGGTAGTCAGTGGCCCAAAAGTGTGACAACCAGTCTTACCAAGGGGTACCGTATCACCCAATACTAACTGGGTTGTGGAGGTCAGATAGGCAGTCACTCCGTGTAAAATACTGGTATTCAGCTGCAACCGGTTAGACTAGAAGCCAACCCCAACATAGTTGGGAAAAGGCTAGGCGGATGATGATGTTAATATAAGTTTATTAATTACTCACGTATTTTTATAGTCGTTTTTCTCGCGGAAAAACTGTCTACACTATGGTCTGTAGACGAATGAAAATAGATCAAAGGCTTTAGTGGCAATTACGCCGCTTGTATAGTATGAGGTTCGCATACTTTTTCCAAGAAATGGTGTAATTGAGAGTAGTGGATGTATAAGACATGTAATCAGGCGGGGGTGATCAATTTCGTCTAGAAACTGTGGTCCTTCGGCCAAAAAATTGCAATAGGCCAAAAGGTTTTATAATATAGATATTTATTAAAATAATAAAAGAGAGAGGAGCAGCGGTGGCTCAGTGGTGGTGGCTCCGACTTACGAAGCCACCGTTCGTGGGTTCGAACCCATACAGGCGCATAAATTTGTGTAATTTATTTCATCACCACTGCTCTCAATACGATGAAGAAAAACATCGTGAGGAAACCGGTATGTCCTAGGACGAAAAAATTCGAAGACTTCTGACATCTACCAACCCGCACTGGGCTCACGTGGTGGATTTTACCCATTCCATCTTATAAGAGGCCTGTGTTCCAGCAGTGGGAACATTAATAGGCTGATAATGATGATGATGATGAAAATAATAAGCAAAGGATAACTTACCACTATTATAAATGCAAAAGTTTGAATGGATAAGTACTGGTTCCGCGTGGTGGATTATAGCCCATTTCCTCTCATAGAGAGGAGGCCTGTGTCCCAGCAGTGATTAATAAGTTGATGATGATGATGAGGAGCTCGTGGCTAAATAATAACAGCCGCTCGGGTCGATCGTTATATTAAGCCGCGGTTGCCTAGGTTGGTCTGTGGATGGGTGACCGCCCATTACATACCGAGTTTCTCCGTGCCTCGGAAAGCACGTTAAGCCGTTGGTCCCGGCTGTCATTTGTAGATCTTTGACAGTCGTTAGGTAGTCAGAGGCCCAAAGAGTCTGACAACCAGTCTTACCAAGGGGTATCATATTACCCGGTACTAACTGGGTTGTGGAGGTCAGATAGGCAGTCGCTCCATGTAAAATACTGGTATTCAGCTGCATCCGGTAAAACTGGAAGCCGACCCCAACACAGTTGGGAAAAAGGCTAGGCAGATGATGATGATGATGATGAATGGATGGGTGATTGTTACTCAATCACGCCAGAACGGCTGAAGTGATGGCTCTTTAGTGATCTAGATGAAACTTAGCACTGAGTTTTTCTCTTACACACACATACACATAATTTTTCCATGCGAACGATGTCGCAGGCAACAGTTAGTTGTTCTATATTAATATGCAATGAATTATCCTTTTTGATAACAAATTTTGGTTCAAATATTTTTATTTCAACAATCTATCAGAATATTAATTGTAAGAATACTGGCATAGTTAATTTATGTAATAGTCAATTGTTTTCAAGCATTTCTCATACATTCCTTGGTATCTACAATCAAAGTTTTTACCTTTTACTGCAATCAATCCATTTTTTCGTCAGACAATCTCTAGGTTACTTTTTGTTCTATTGAATGATTGAATTGGTTTCAGCTCTGAAATTCAGAGCCAAACAAAATAAAACCAGGTTCGCGCAAAATTGAGATTTATTTCATGGATTTTATCGAGATCGCTAGTGTTTTTTTAGGGTTTGCGTATTTCTGAGAAAAAAACTGTTATGGAACAGTAGAGCTTCAGAATATTATAATATATTGAAGTATTTCTAGTTTATGATTGGTATTGTTATCTTTATTAAAAAAAAAAAACAAAACTGTTATGGAATAGTACAGCTTCAGTTGAGTATATCCATACTAACATTATAAAAATATGAAAGTATTTCTAGTTTATGACTGGCATTGTTATCTTTATTTAAAAAAAAAAAACTGTTATGGAACAGTAGAGCTTCAGTTGAGTATATCCATTCTAACATTATAAAAATATGAAAGTATTTCTAGTTTATGATTGGTATTTGTTATCTTTATTTTAAACTAGCTTAAATAAATAAATATCACTGGACATTACACACAGCGCCATCTAGTGCCACACTAAGCAACGAGGCTTGTGTCGTGGACACCAGATAGTTGATATACTACATAGATACTTTTTGTTTGTAAATACATACTTATTATACAAATATAAACATCCATGACTCGGAAACAAATGACCATGCTCATCACACAAACATTTGCTCCGACCGGGATTCGAACCCGGGACCCTAAGAACGTAAGGCAGCCTTACTACCGCTGCGCCATTCGGGTCGTCAAACGTCGTGACCCACAACCTTCGTCCGAATGAAATAAAAAAAAAACCTCTAAAAACAATACTTCCCAATAGGCTATTTTTCAACATCAATAAATTGCAAATCTTAATAGTCCGCCAGTTAGAGTATTGGAAAATAATGGACACGTATTTTTTGTTTTAGTAAATCAATGAATATTGACAAAGATACAAACGCATTAAAACTCGAGAGTGGGGGGCTCGTGGCGTATTGAGAATTTAAAAAGCGTCGTCGTATCTTCGTCAATTTTGGTTTACGTAACAAAAGAAAAATTACATATCAAATATTTTTTGATGATCTTTTGGGGGTCCTCTAGGATCCTCCGACCAGACGGGTGTTATGTCTGGTGGGCCACTGCCCACAGTTGTTGTCGGGTTCTCGTATACAGTTTCAAGTCGCGGATAAAGTTGCTTGCGCGATGTAGGATTTTGACGTGTTTCGCGGTTAGTTCATCATCTGTGTCATAGATGGCGTTGTAGTACTTTTTGTTCCATGTAGCGAAGTACTTTTTGTAGTGCCGCTACAATCTAACTGACGGACTAATTAGATTTTTTCAGGACACAAGCCTATCTGATTCAGATTTCGTTAAAAAATTTATGTTTGACGGTTTGTTTTGTTGGTGTCCCTTCAACCTGTATACGCTGATCAATAGACCACAAGTTTCACCAGTTTAAAATCCATGTAAAAGTTGAGCATTTTCCGGGTGAGTATCCACAAACTTCAGGATTTTGCTAGAATATCTTAATTAAGGCCCTTCTAACCCTAAAATTAGCAACTCTATTTGTGGTGATTCAAACTTCGTTTTAAATACTGTTAGAAAAAGTTCTAATCAGCTTGTACTACGCAGCGGTTCTTACGTCAGTCACTGCGGCCGAGTGCGAAATGAGTGGTGTTTTGCGATTTACAAAAAAATCTATTGATAGGACTAAAAAAATAAAACACATAAGACCTCTTTAGTTAGTATGCAAAGTTTCATGATCTAATTTGAAGTACTTTTTGAATACCAGTGGTTTATTGTTCGATTTGGAGGTACCTTTGGATTTTTTTTCTATCGAGAAAAGTTTATGGAATCGTGTTTTTGTCACACATAGTACTTAGCATTAATCCTCAACTTTACCGTATATTTATTTCAATATTAATGCTGCAGTATTTTAGGCGTAACGGAGGATCATGCTAAGCCATTTGATGCCCTTAACCCGACTGCCTTCAAAGCAAGAGTGAACAGGCATCTTCTAGGTACGCTCGCTCCATCATAGACCTCATCTATCGCTTTCCATCAGCCGTGATCGGGGTCAAGACCAGGCCCATTTTGTAATACAAATAAATAATAAAATTAAAACACTGCCAGTCTCGAGGATCGAACCTAGGACTGCACACACAGCAGCCAGCTAATAAAATATGCTCCAATTTCATAATCAAATCAACATACCCATCACTACAGACATTTTTAAAAACAATATCTTAAGAATCTGAGTAACTTCACGAGTCTTTAATTTTTTTTATTGTGTTTTATAAAATAACAAAGGAGGTTTTATATCTCATTGTCTACTTTTATTAATCTCTGGCCGTTGTTTTGTTTATATATTTCGTTTTGTATTAACGCTTAGGGCGCATTTAACAATTCTCAACCTTTGACCTTTTGTTTAAGGTTTAATTTTCGTTGTGTAGTGTAATTTCTTATTTTTTCGGTTAAAATAGGCTAATAATATAGGTATTATATAGAAGTAACATTTTCTGGAAGATTTCGTGACCTTTACGTAAGGCAACAATGGAAAGTATTTGGGAAAGGTTAAGGAATCACACACATACACATATACTATGTTATGTAATGTAGGGTTTATTTTGTAATTGGATTGTGTTGTTATTATTCTGATTTAGATAAGGAAAAATAACAATTGAAGGTGAAGTCGTCGTAAGCTATTTGATGTTTTATTAGCTTCTATCGTTTCTGCTTCTGGCGGTAGAGGCTCATGGGTGGCATAAAAACTCTGACAGCTGCCCGCTTAGCATGAACGCCGTAGACACGAAAGAGAATCGACAAATCTTTTGTTCATCTGTCATTTTGTCGATACAATGGCAGATGAACAAAAGATTTGTCGATTCTCTTTCGTGTCTACAGCGTTCATGCTAAGCGGGCAGGTTATGCACTAACCACACTAAAGAAGACTGCTTCTACGTGTTCAGAATTATCTAATGGTTCCTACAAGGTAAAATCACGCTTGTGAATCCTGAAGGGTTAGGCAGAGTCGAACCTGTAGTGCCATACATCATGTTGTTTAAGACCCATTAGATAGGGCGCGAGCGAGAATGGCCTACATTTTTATTATTTGTTATCTATGGGGCCTCCTCCACGAGCGAGAGAATTATCGTCCTTGCCACATTTTTCTATACACTCTCTTTTGGGCCGTCTCCACGAGCGAGAGCATCGCGGCAACATTATCGTCCTTGCCACGTTTTTCTATACACTCTCTTTTGGGCCGTCTCCACGAGCGAGAGCATCGCGGCAACATTATCGTCCTTGCCACGTTTTTCTATACACTCTCTTTTGGGCCGTCTCCACGAGCGAGAGCATCGCGGCAACATTATCGTCCTTGCCACGTTTTTCTATACACTCTCTTTTGGGCCGTCTCCACGAGCGAGAGCATCGCGGCAACATTATCGTCCTTGCCACGTTTTTCTATACACTCTCTTTTGGGCCGTCTCCACGAGCGAGAGCATAGCGGCAACATTATCGTCCTTGCCACGTTTTTCTATACACTCTCTTTTGGGCCGTCTCCACGAGCGAGAGCATCGCGGCAACATTATCGTCCTTGCCACGTTTTTCTATACACTCTCTTTTGGGCCGTCTCCACGAGCGAGAGCATCGCGGCAACATTATCGTCCTTGCCACGTTTTTCTAAACACTCTCTATTGGGCCGTCCCCACGAGCGAGAGAATCGCGGCGATATTATCGTATAGAAATACGTTGAATCGCCGCGATTCTCTCGCTCGTGGAGACGGCGGCCTAAGTGGTTAATTTTTTCAGCATAATCCAATTTTTTTTTTACACTAAGTAGGCTTGCGTTTAGCTGCAACTCACCTGATATGAAGCGATGATGTGGCCTAGGGTGGAGCATATTTGCTTAAAGGCCTTGCTAGCCTTTTTACCCGACTGCGGCAAAGCCCAAAAGGGGGATTTTATGTTCAAATGGGCCTGCTTCAAACTTTTGTTTAATTTAAAATGGGCAATCAAAAAATGGTTTCCTTGTAACTTTGGGAGCTGACTGTACTGTACAAAAAACAGTTGAAATTTATGGTTGACGAAATGGAATTCAATGTATGAAGATAGCCGTGTAGTCGTGTGGTATCCGGCAGAGTAGAATAGAACCAACCCATTACACTCACGGTTGTCGGATAAGGCGACTAATGTCTGAGGCAGAACGCCTTGCGCCTCCGTAGACCAGAGAATGGACAGCAGCGTTTTCTGTTAGTCTGTCATCACTGCGATCTCCAATCCGCCTGCCAAGCGTGGAGATTACGGCAAATTACTACCATCATGGGAGAGGCTTATGTCAAGCAGTGTACGTTATGGGCTGATGTACTGTAGTGTAGTATGAAAATTAAAATAGTTACGAGTTGGCACACTTTTTCACTTGTTTCGCACGTCTTTTGTTTAGTTGTCGAAATGGGAAAGTGAGTCGTTAGTTACGAGCTAGGCCGGAGTCAATGGGCCTCATCATCTTCCTGCCCTTACCCCATGTTACTTGTGGTCGGCGCAACACGTTTTTTTCTTCCATTCTCCTCTGTCAACCGTCACACAATCATTTACACCTTTCTCATTCATATCATTCCTCACACAATCCATCCATCGTTTCCTTGGTCTTCCTCTCCCTCTCCATCCATCATCGTCATCATCAGCCTATTAATGTTCCCACTGCTGGGACACAGGCCTCCTCTCTATGAGAAGGAGTGGGCTATAAACCACCACGCGGGCCCAGTGCGGATTGGTAGATGTCACATGTCTTCGAATTTTTTGTTTCTAGGACATGCCGGTTTCCTCACGATGTTTTCCTTCACCGTTTTGAGAGCAGCGGTAATGAAATAAATTACACAAAGTAATGTGCCTGTCTTGGTTCGAACCCACGACTTGCTGTTTGTAAGTCGGGGCCGCTACCACTGGGCCACCGCTGCTCACCCATCTCTCCTCCCCATCCATCACGTCTCCATCCATCCACATTTATATTCATCACTCTTTTAGTCACATGCGATTCTTCCCTCCTCATCACATGCCCATACCAAGACAGTCGATTCCCTTTCAATTTTTCTGTAACTGTCGCAACTTTCAAGCTTCCTCTAATATACTCATTCCTTATTTTCCCGGATGCAATGGGCCTGCTTCTTACTTTTGCTTAATTTAAAAAGGGCGTCTTTTTAGTCGGGTTTTTAAGTTTCCTGTTTTCATAACAAAAGAAGGCTTAACCAGTGATTGACTGACATTACAAAAACTTAAAAAGTAACTCTTCAAGTCTTATTTATAGAAAGGTTAACCTTTCTTAGAACTTTTAATAATATTAATAATTTATAACTTGTGAACCTCCAGGTCAACAACTCAACCTTTATAATTTTAATCTTCAGATCTAGACTGAATTTCTCATCCTTTATAATTCCTTCCTTTATTCTAAAAATATTTTCATCAACTTAGACCTTATTTAAGTTAAGCCTTCGCGAACCGATTATTTAAGATTTTTTTAAACATTTGCCTCGTTTTTGTCTAGTGTCGTTTTGGCAAAGTGGTATTGAGTTTTTTCTATTAGGAATTTCTTAGTAGCAGCCAAGGAGTTTGGATTTGTGCTCGGTTGATGGCAATAGGTTTACCCCTATTACATGGAACTTACTGGCGAACCATGGATGTACTATCGTGGACACTCCAGCCTGATCACCATCACTAAGCTAATTTTTGCTTGCACTCGCAACATAGAAACCCTCTCTTGCCCCGCCCCGTTGACTTTGTATAGAAATAATGAATGAAAGACAATACCAATCGGTCGAGCGCACTGACGACGCATGCCAAACGAGAGTTATTATTATTTTGAGCGCCAAATTGACGCTTTCCTAATAAGCCTAAGCTTTAAGGAGGCGTGCCTCGGCGCCTCCACGTGGTTTAAGTGAAGAAATGTTTAACTGATCAGGCGGAAAAGACCACGATTGTACTTATGGGTATACTTCTGCCTAACTCTTCAGGGATTACAGGCGTGATGTTATATTACGTGTTTTTAGGGTTCCGTACCCAAAGGGTAAAAACGGAACCCTATTACTAAGACTTCGCTGTCTGTCCGTCTGTCTGTCTGTCCGTCTGTCCGTCTGTCTGTCACCAGGCTGTATCTCATGAACCGTGACAGCTAGACAGTTGAAATTTTCACAGATGATGTATTTCTGTTGCCGCTATAACAACAAATACTAAAAACATAATAAAATTAATGTTTAAGGGGGGCTCCCATACAACAAACGTGATTTTTTTGCCCTTTTTTGATAATAATGGTACGGAACCCTTCGTGCGCGAGTCCGACTCGCACTTGGCCGGTTTTTTAAAGTCTTTTACTAGACAATAGTCTTAACTTTGTTACCCTTTATTATGTCTTCCTTTATTCTAAAACTAACTTATCAACCGACTTAGTCCGCCTCGAATCGGTTATTTGAAACGCGGTTATAATTCATTCGAGGCCACGGCCTGTCTAAGGGCGGCCTGACCTGTCATCAATCACAGACAGGCCTCACGACCATTTCTCAAGAATCAGGACAAAAGGAATAAGGATCCGGTTTTTTTTGAGCTTATTTGTTTTTTTTTTTGGACCTGTTGAGGGAATCTAGGCATTATCGAAGCACCAATGGGATTATTAATTACTAGCGGACGTCACGCGGTTTCACCCGCGTAGTTCCCGTTCCCTTGGGAGTACTGGGATAAAAAATAGCTTATGTTACTCAAGGTGAATGTAGCTTTCTATTGGTGAAATATTTTTTGAAATCGGCGCAGTAGTTTTTGAGTTTATTCATTACAAACATACACACAAAAATACGAGTACAAATGTTTCCTCTTTATAATATAAGTGTAGATTTAGATTTTAGAATGTGTTCTTCAGGTTATGCCACGCTTGCCTAGGTAAGGTTGGTCCGTACCGAGTTTTCTCCTTGCCTCGGAAATCATGTTAACTTAACATAACATTCATTTATTTTCAGGCAACTTTGGCCCATTGTATACCTTACAGACTAACATTTTAGATTATAAAATACAATAAGGATGATGACTGACTAAAAAACATATGATTCTGTTAGTCTGTCAGTTAAATTATCGAAAAATATTGGATACGTGTTTTTTGTTTTATCAAATTAATACAAATTGACGAAGATAAATCGTGTCAAAGATCATGAGTGGGGGCTTGTGACATCACATTTGAGTAAAAAATGTATTCAAATGTGACGTCACACGAGTTTTCGACGCACTGTATCGTCATTTTTTGTTTTCGTGAAAAAAAAAAAAAAATTATGTCCAATATTTTTTGGAAATCTCTATCTGTTGGACTAGTTAGTTTTTTTTTGTCATCTACCCTATTATTGTTAGTAAATAGACCCAAACGGGTTTGAAAAAAAAACTAAAAACTAAAAAAATAACGAACTAACTTAAAACTATGCGTATGTTGAGCTTGCTATTCTTATTTAGCCACGAGCTCCTTAAGAAAACTGAATAGTTAAAATTCTTTGATTATACATAGGGGCCAGTTTTCAAGATTTGAATATTATAGTCCAAAAATGTATAAAAAGCTACTCATTTCTGCAGTCGTATACACGATTACCCCACATGACAGGGGAATACAATCGATTGATGTCAACGGTGCCCACGGGGCAGGTCGGCCGGTTTATTGATTATCCAAACTGTAGGAGCTTCTGATTTTAATGTTTTTTTTTTTGTTTTGCAACGAAAACGGATATGTTTTCTTTGTTGTTGATTGTTGTGGAAAAAACGCTGGGTATGTGTTTTTGGTATGTGGAGTAATTCACGTAAAAGCACAATACAGCGATAGGGCTCGAAAACTGATATCTGAAAAACATTCCAATCAATCTTTTGATTGAATGTTCAATTTTGTTTCAGTATTGTACGTTTTTATTCAGAGTTTAGACGTTTTACTTCGAGTAAAATATGGTAAGTGAAAGACAAAAATGAGCATATAAAGAAAAAGAAGAAAGAAAGAAAGAAAACATGTTTATTTGGCACATGCCGTAAGTGCACACAACAAAACAAATAAAGTAAAAACAAAAGAGTAAACTTAAAACTACACAATAAAAAACTTAAATCTAGATAGAAAAAATGAGATAATTATTATTATTATTTATTTATTTACCAGACTACAGACAGGTCCACTGTGTTAGTAACAATATAACTTAGCCTATGTTAGTACTTAATAACTAAAACAGATCGGGTGCGTGCGATTAGTTAGCGCCCACACTAGCGGGCTGTCTGCCCGGGCGGCTATTGATTGCAGGATAGTGTTGGGACTGCCACGCAGCCTGTGGAGTAGCGAGGCAGATTTTTTACGCCACAACGCATCAAAACTTTCAGTGCGTGCCTCGGCAAACATTGCAGAGGCACTACAGAAGCGTGGCAGTCGCAACAATACCCTGAACGCATTATTGTACTGGATACGCAGAGCATTATAAGCTTTTTGGGTATATGTGAACCACAGGGCTCCCGATAATATTGTGTGTCTCACGGCTGCGCCAAATAGGCCCAGTTCAGCAAACTGCCGAGCAACTAGTGCCCGACGCTGGTTTTCAACTGGACCTGAGATGGTGATGTGATGGACGTAAAACAGTTTTATTCTTTGTATCGTTAAGCGTCTGATTTTAAATTAACCGGTACTGAATCACAAGCGCCACCACGTTTCTATAAGAAAAAGAAGAAATTGGCTAGTGATATAAAATACTTGTGGCGTACTAGCTTCACCATCTTAAATTTGCCGCGCTAAATTCGCGCGCATTTCCGACGGTCGGTCGGCTAGCTTCGCAAAAGCTCGGACGCCTCACAACCCGGCTAGAGAGAGAGAAAGGAATGGGATTGGGTTCGAGACGAAAAAAGAGTGTCGGTGGGATTTTGAGAGATATGGGCAGGTAGACCCAATTTTCCCAATTTTACATAACTTTGATTCAATAGTAAACAAAGAAATAGTGATTTTTTAAAGCCAAAAAAAATAGATATTATAGTTGACTATATTTAATAAGATAATTTGTGGTTCAAAACATGATATCAAAAACTTCACTCGATGAAAAAAAAATCCGAACAGGAGCCTAATTCGATTTTTTTTTATGTTTTTCTTATTTTTCTTGAATAATATGAAAGTTTTACTTCCAAAAAAAATATCTAAGCAAAGTTAATAACATATAGAACAATTATTTGTGGTTAAATTTTGCAAAACAATTTAATCCTTTTAATAATAAATTATTATATAAGAAAACGGCTTGCGCACGTGGATTCAGTCGACCGCCAGGCAGTGTTTTTATATAGTCTATAGAAAGAACGTTCGAGAAAGTACGCTATTGCCGTGTTTGTGATTCTTTGTCGAGTACTTTCTGTTATTATTAGTTTTAAAAGTAAGTAGGTACAAATTCCCTCGAGAATAGTCTCGTCACAGGTGCGCGTACGCAAACTACTTATAAAAAACATCGAGAAATGTTAATTTAATTTCGACCGTACGCCGAGGGCGTAAAGTACCTACTTCCTTCTTCCGTTCGAGTTGTTTATCATTATCATCCTTTTGCTTATAGTTTCCTTTGCATTTTTTTGTTAATGTTTTTTGTTCATGCTTTTTGTATGAATTAAAAGATTGTCTAGCGAACAATACTACACACCGCTAGAGGATTCGCGAATATTTTTTGTGTGTCTGCTAATAGTATGAAAGCACAGCGCAGGCGCCGCAAAGTTAGTTTTGTTTTCGACATTGGAACAGTCAGTTTTGTTTTCGATATTCAAGCAGTCAGTTTCGTTTCGATATCCGAATAGTTAACAGTTCTTTCCGATTATAGTTTCAGCTCAGTTTTTCCAGTATTGTCTGCTTATAGTGTCTTACCATAGTCAAATAGTGTTTCATTTCTTCTCCATCTACAATAATAGTGCAGTATTTTCCAAACCCACCTCTCCGTTCCACGAAGCTAACGTTTACACCCGGAACTTTCGGTACAGGGCGATTAGTGGCTCAGATTTGGTTCCGTTATAGTTTTTGAATTTCCAAACACGAGTTCACCCGTCTGGTACACAAATAATTGAATAAATTACGACTTGCAGCAATTTGCATTTACAATATCTATTCAAATTAATTTATTACATTTAAATGTTAGATTTTCGCAATTACTACCTATTATAATAAATCAAGCTGACAATTTAATAAAATAAGTTGACCTACTGCCTACACGACACGCTTACCTATACTGTGACACTTCGCTCAGCTTTGGGTTTAAGTCGGCGACGCGTGTGCACGACTCGTTTCGCGTAAAGGGTGGTAGCGTTAAATACCTACTTTGCTTGGCGTAGACGGCCTTAAACAGTTAATAATTGGTGTTATCAGACATTTTATTGAATATCCACCTGGTAGCACCTATATACTTAATACTTAATCTTCGACCATAAATGCGAGCTGGCAATTCCAAAAATTCTTTCACTAACACAAGTTTCAAAGGCTATATTTAAAATGTTCCCGTGAGTTAATTTCCGGATATAACGGGAGCGGAGCCGCGAGCAAAAGCTAGGTAGTGGCTCCTTGAAAGTATCAACTTTTGATACTCATCATTCACCTGTAGCGGTCATCGCTACACCGGCATTTAATACTCTAATAATTAACTTAAAATCTAAAATGTATACACTTCACAATACAAGTAGTACATATGTTATTTTCCCGTTACACAGAGTTGTCAAATCATAGACATAAAACAGAAAACACGATCATTGTCTTTGGGTATAAACTAAATTTTTTTAACAGAAGTACACATATTTATATAGTTGCTATATTTATATCACACATAATATCTATTTACAAATTTAACAATACGAATAAATACAAAACAGTACAAAATATATATATACCTTTCCGAACGCAACTTCGGGCGCGTTCGGCTAAGCTCGGCCTCTTTCGGAGCATATGACCGACTAAAAATCAAATAGGCATTGTCATTGAGCTTAGTACACCGAGTACATTTTTATACAGTACTCGTTTTGGCCTCCTGACCGTACACGCTACTTGTTGCAACCAAATCTAGACTTGTTTCGTAGACCTAGATCTCGCTAATCGACTCGATATCATCTCCGCAGCCTAGTGTCTGTCCGGGGTTGGAACACAAAGGGCGATGAAGGAACATGGATGGGTTTTAGTCAGTAAAAGTCTGACACTCCCTCCTGCTCCGCCCAGAGAAGAAGGAGTTATTTGATGATTTCCCATCCGAAAAAAAAAAAAGCCTAGTGTTTGTATTAAAGTAAATTGTCCTCTGTCGTCTTAGATTATTTGTGGCATTAAACGTACTAGAAATGTCGAGAGATTTATAATATAGAATTTATATTCCGGACCGCCGCGCGCCGTTTCATTCGTCGTTTCCTCCATATACTTTACACCAACGTTAACAACTGAAAACGGGTTTTCCCAATGGAATGCCTCTGATAATCCCCTGAGACCTAACCACAGTGTGTAAGAAGATATCCTTACTTTACCTTAAGGTCAAGGGTTAAAGGTATACCCGTTAGGTTTACCTACACAAGTAACATGTCCTTTGACAACACGGTTACAAAAATAGGACATAGGTACCTGTTTCACCACGATGTTTTTCTTCAGTTTTGAGAGCAGTGGTGTTGAAATAAATTACATAAAGATAAATTTTGCTAATTAATAACAGCTGATAGGGACGCTCGTCAGGTTAAGCCGCACTTGCCTAGGTTGGTCCGTGGATGGGTGACCACTCATTACATAGGTACTGAGTTTCCTCCGTGCCTCACCTCTGCCGGACAGCAGGCGTGATGTTCTACATTATGTTATCCATACATATAATAAAACAGTGACAAAAGAAAAACTGTACATTGAGAATTTTTAAGAAAAAATAAGTGGCTATAATAAAAACATGGTATGTTGTTCCACATATTGGGGATACGCCTATTACGCATATACCATGACATGTATTTTTAACAATGTCAAAGAAATTCATGGCAAATATTTGTTTGGGAACAACTAAAAATGGAAAAATAAAAAACTTTTTTGCAAAAAATAAAACCGACTACAAAAAACACAAAAAAGTGAAAAATAACTTTAGCTTCAGAAGTCGGTGACAAAAACACTAAATCAATCAAACAAAGGTCACCGACTTCTGAAGCTAAAGTTAAGTAAAGTTATTTTTCACTTTTTTGTGTTTTTTGAAGTCGGTTTTATTTTTTGCAAAAAAGTTTTTTTTAGAATTTTTGTCTGCTTGTCTGTGTGTATGGTACGGTGGTGGCTTCACGCCAAAACTACTGGATAGATTGAATTAAAATTCAGCAAAAATATTCTTTGTAAGCCATGGAAGACTTTAGGCTACATATTATCACGCCGTTTGTTATGGGAGGTAAGCAATATTGATTTTAAAAGGTTTTTGTTCGTAATTGAATGCACAAAATTACATGTTATATTATGTGACGCAGATGAAGTTGCGCGGGTCAGCTAGTGTTAAATAATACACAGTTGGATTGAAACAAGACGGTCTTGTCATGTATTTCCTTACAAAGTTACCTCAGCCCGCACCACATAGCTCGAACAAAGCGCAACTCGGTCAGATAAGATCTGGTTGCGCCAAATTACATGAAGGGCTGGAAGCTCGCCAACGAGCCCTGATATAACTCGAACCGTCCACTTATAACGATAGCAATCGATTTTGGAATAGCTTTTGATTTATATTAATCCGATAAGTCGATTATTTAATTCGAGTGGTTCGGATGAAGTTATTGGAGGTTTTTGTGATAGCAATGAGATTGTTATTTCTTCTTATCCTCTTAATAGCATGGATTTTATTCTCTACGAAACGAATTCTCCGCAGTTGCAGTTTTAACAGTGCAAAAATCATCATCTGCCTGGCCTTTTCCCAAATACATTGAGGTCGGCTTCCAGTCTAACCGAATGCAGATGAAAACCTGTATTTCACATGGAGCGACTGCCTATCTGACTTCCACAACCCAGTATGTATTGGGTAATTCGATACCCTTTTGTAAGACTGGCTGTCAAACATTCGGGACACTCACTCCAGCCACCACTCGAAACTCATCATCTACTTTTTTTCATACACGAACTAATGGAGTAGATGATACACCAATCAATTGAGATACTTTTTAAGAGCTGTCAAAACGCGGTTCTCTCATAGATTTTGTATGGCAATAGCCAACTGTGACGTCACTGTTTTTTCAACTCAATTACTCAACTATTTATTAATTTCAAAGCAACTAAAAATCGAATTTGGCAATTAATTGAAAATAAATCGTATTTTCAGGCCCAAAATACAATGTTTTTTTTTTGAGATTGGTGTCTTGGAATTATTGTTTTATGGCGTTATCTACCTTATTATGATAATGATGCATTAGAAATGTATGAACGTGATGATTTACGGCCGTTTTCTGTAACTTACTTACGTATAACTGTTAGTTAAAGTGCCTTCTTTCGTAGCTATCGGTGTTTCTATAAGGAAACAATATCCTATACGTGTCACCTACCTGTCACTTGATTCATAAAAAAATCAAAGAAAGCTTTTCTGTGACGTTTTGTAACCGTCCAGTAAGCAAAACGTCAAACACGACAAAGTCGGCTAGTAAGTTATTGAAAAAGGCCGTTAGAGAAAGTTGGTAATTACCCGAAGTTACCATAGTTGAAAGCTATGTGGGAGATATTTGCAAAGCAGTAGAGCAATACAGGTTGATAAAAGTAATTTATTTAATTTAGGCTGGCACTTACGTTAAAATTTACAACAGTCAGTTTCCCAAAATGCCTGCCCACTGCCACTTCCTAGTGTGTTATAGTTGCTCCCAGTTAAGATGACAATAGCGGTCATTGATCCACCTACATTTATTAAAGTTCTTAACTTAACCAAAAATAAATAAGCTTGTTCAAGTCTCGAATCGTCATCTATCGTGATCTTCAACATTTTTTGTAATGAAAAACGATACATGGTTCATTTGTTTTGGTTCGTACGAAGAGATATTAGGGAAAGGGCAATGACCGCTATTGTTATCTTAACTGGAACCGACTATAGCTGGGAAGAAGAGGTGGCGGGAGAAACTTTCTAGCAACACCACAACACACATTTCTAGATTGTTTAGTTAAAAGGAAACTGATCCAATCAGCAGAGCTGTTAACCCAGAATGCAATAAACGTAGGCACATTGCACAGTATCATCATCCTACAGCAGTCCACTGCTGGACATAGGCCTCCTCAATCGCACGTCACTGAACTCTATTCTCAGCAACTCTCATCCAGTTTCCACCAGCCACCCTGCGAAGATCGTCGCTAGACTGACCCCGAGGGCATCCCACTTTACGTTTGTCGATTCGCGGTCTCCATTCAAGACCACGTCTACCCCAAAGGTCACCGGTTCTACGGCTGATATGACCGGCCCATTGCCACTTCAGCTTACTTATTCTCAAATCAAATTGTACGGTCAGCAACCGCACCTTGTACTTTAGTTAACCTAGTTAAAATACTGCAAATTTTGTTATTTTATAAAAATATAGTATCGTCACGTACATTCAACATTTTGTGACTTTTTGTAACATTTTCTATTATTTTCTTATACATTATTTTAGTGCAATTTCCCATTAAATACCTTTGAACATTAACATTTATTTTATTAACATTTTTAACATTAACTGTAAAGGCTCATGCCCTTACACAAATCAAAATCAAATCAAAATATTTTTATTTGCTAGAATATGGTACATTTAGGGTGATACATTAAATTGTAGTTTCGTCATATCCTGTCATAACATGACTGCAATTACATTCACAATAAGCGATGTCAATAAGACTAACTTACAAAATACAGATTCTATTGACTTGTCCTCTAAGTAGTCCCTTACGGTATAATATCTTTTAGTTATTAAGAGTTGGAAAAGTAAGAAGAAGGAAGAAGAGAGGGAGAGGTGTGAAGAAGTAGGAAGATTAAGTTGTTCAGAGACAACTCTGATTCTCTGTCGAATCACCTCGTTCCGCACTCACATAGCATAATTTACAATTATTATACATTAATCTAATCGATCCTCAACAAGTCATCTTGTAACCCATAATAAGCTCACACAACCCATCAATCTACACAACACATCGAAAGCAATAAAATTACGTGAAGCCTACAAATCTGCCCACCCTGCTACAGTAGCGCTATATTTCACGGCGCTTATCGGGCGCACGTAGGCAACCTTACTGCTGATATCCATCTAGCAACTCTGCATAAAGACTATTTTGTACACGAATGTACTGAGTACTACTGAGTAGGTCGTTGCTAGGCAAGAGGTAATCATTGGTGGACTGTTTGGTAGTAATCACCGTGGTTTGTTGATAGATTGGTGAATGTGATAGATACTAGTCCATACCTGAAAACCTTCTAGTTACGGAGATATTAGGGGTAAAAGTTCCTACTTTTTACCCGACTGCGCCAGAAGGATGGTTATGTTTTTCTAGAGTATGTATGTTTGTAATGAATAAACTCAAAAACTACGGCGCCGATTTCAAAGCTACATTCACTCTGAGTAACATAGGCTATATTTTATCTCCGTACTACCACGGAAACGGGAATTACGCGGGTGAAACCGCGTGACGTCCGCTAGTTTTTTTTATGAAAACGTAACAAAAAGATTTCGAATTTTCAAAGTAATCACAAACTTTTTTTGATGTGTGTATGTATGTAATTATGTATAATTGTTTGGCACGCTCTGTGGCCTGAACGGCTAGATGGATTTTAGCTTGAGAGATATCGTTAGATTCGTATTTACTCTGAGAGTGACGCTGGGTAGGTATATCTAAATAAATAAAAAAACAAAATGGCGGATTTTGGCGCCAAATTCAAATGTTTGGCACGCTCTGCAGCCTGTACGGCTCGATGGATTTTAGCTTGTTATATACATGTTTTTATTGTTATAACTTTACTTTATATACCTCTACGACCCCCGCACTATTCAATGCATATATCAGCACAGTATTTTTAGTGTTTGTGTTGTTTTCTTCTACCAACACTACAGTATGGATTGTCCGTGCTCTGAAATAAGGGTTGATATTATAATTATTCTTCAGCTAAAACATCTAATGTCACCGTCATTTATGTTAACTAGTGGCCAATATAGTACCATAAAAATTAGATAATATCACGATTCTAATCTACGAAGGGTTAGGCAGAGGTGTAACAAATAGAAAGAAAGAAAAAGCATTTATTAGCCCACACAGGACAAAACACATACAATAAAATGGTTAAACTAATAGCCTAATAGTATAACTAATAAAAATTAAACAAAGAGAAAAATAAAATAAAAAAATAAATGAAATGAAATTGGTCTTGTACGAGGCCAAATTTAAAGGCATGGTGCTGTAACATTAAAAAAACGTCACAGTGCTGGTATTCTGATAGAGCCCAGAGTGATGGCACGGTCAGATACGGATAAAATAATAAATATATAAAGTGTAAACGAAAAAATAATACAAATATGTGAAGAATAAATACGAAGAAAATAATAATTACATCTACACCCCACGTAACCACTGTTGAGGAAATAGCGAAAGAGTACACAAATGGTCTGTTAATTATACGGACACGTGGTTCAATAGACGAGTTCCTCTTGGAAAATCTAGGAATTTAATATCTGAATGGACTGTATCGAGAATTAATTTTTGAGATTATTCTCAAATGATGATCTCAAACTAGGGAGCTAATCGCTAGCTGAAATGGATTTGGTATACCTATTGTATTTAAGTCAGTGACCAGCAGAAAAGGTTTGGGGCGAAAAGAAAGGATTGCGAACACTCACGATTGTCCAGCTTTCACCTTTAGTTTTGAATTTCTTGAAATTTCTTGATGTTTCTTTGATGATAGAATCTTACCCGCGTGCACGCGGTAACAAATCACCAAAATATTGTCCTTGAGGGTTTGCTTGAGTGTCCACCACAGTAATTACGATTCACAAATATTACACAGTTGCGAGATCACTAATTAAGAGTTAGATTGGGCCAATAACTTATTTATATCGATTTTCTTCCTTTACTGCGCGCGCGCCATGCGACCGGAACGAAAGGAATCGGCGAAGTGACGTGCGGAGGAAGAAGTTACGGATGGCACATGTCACTGACTAATGAATACGAAAAAAATAGTAAGGTGTTGTAACAAATCTACTTGCTCCTATTGAATAAAAGGGTAAGCAGACTTGTTCAATTTAAAATTTAATTAGGGGAATGATATAAAATACAGCTAGTTATAAAAAAAACACCTACCTAGCACGCACTCTCTATAGTTTTATAGTTCAAGCACTTATTTGGATTAGAAAGAGTTCACCACTGTAGGAACGGGAACAGGCGTCAGGGTAGCCGGTCTATAGCAGAGAGACGTCGAGGATTACCTTCAGGAAACCTCAGCTGGAAGGGCGTCGTGCAGATCTAGAGTCCAACAGGTCAGCTCTGTAGTAGGGCAGCGTAGATTTCAGGACCAGAATAGCTCAGCGTCGAGTAATAGTCCCAGGTGGATCTTTACTGGATCCCCTGGGTAGTTTTTATATCTCAGCGAAAACCAAGCGGTTATCTGATGTTCATCTAATCAGATCCAAGAGTAGTCTTTTTTAGCCGTCCGTCAGCTCGTTTTCTCCAAAGTAGTCTTCCTTTTTTTAAATATTCGTTTTCTTAGTGTGGCCATCATCTCATCTGACAAGTGTAGTCGGCCAGGACATATCCATGAGTGCGTAAAGAATTTTATAATATTAAGTTATTTAGTAAACAAGCATTATAATCTACAAAATATAATGGCTAAACACATATTGATAAAAATAATTTAAATGATACAAACCAAAAAGAGAAATCATAGAGCCAAACCATAGACTGAGCAGAAAGAGAATTAAAAACTGACAGTTTGACAATTTGACGCTTGACGTAAGTGTCACAACATGAAAATTTTGATAATTTATTTCAGCTATTTCCAAGTTAAAGAATCGTATTTAGATTGATTTGCTGAGTGTAGATATATAAACAAATAAAAAGCATGATAAATAGTATTATGAATGGTGAATATGATGTGTAAGTATAGCATAATACTATAGTGTATCCATAGAGCAGCACAGGCCACCGGCGGAGGTGTATCAAACAATATCGAACAACCACCATGACTTTCACAGGCAACACTGACGAACAGAGACGCGGGCGCAGACATATTAATAAATAATCTGTGATTTTTTTGGGACAATACTACAGTACACCCACATTTCGCCAGTTATGTTTAAGTCCCATGTAATAGGGGGCGAGCCAATTGCCATCAACTGTGCACAAATCCAGACTCCGTGGCTGTGGCTGCTACTGAGAAATTTCTGATAGAAAAACCCAATAACACTGCCTGACCCGGGAATCGAACCCAGCACTTCATGCTCAGCAGCCACGCTTGCAACCACTCGACCAATGAGGCAGTCAAGCAATATAGTACCAGTGTTTTGGAATTGGCTCAGTATTGTTGGCGTTTTGACATAGAGGAGCTCGTGGCTAAATAATAACAGCCAAAAAATAAATCTTTAGGTTAAGCCGTGCTTGCCTAGGTTGGTCTGTGGATGGGTGACCACTGACATACCGAGTTTCCTCCGTGCCTCGGAAAGCACGTTACCTAATTATGCAGTTGGTCCCGGCTGTCATTTGTAGATCATTGACAGTCAATTGTTACAGGTCTGACAACCAGTCTTATCAGGGGGTATCGTATTACCCAGTTGTGGAGGTCAAATATGCAGTCGCTCCATGTAAAATATTGGTATTCAGCTGCATCCGGTTAGACTAAAAGCCGATCCCAACATAGTTGGGAAAAGGCTAGGCAGATGATGAGTTGGCGTTTTAAAATAACTAAAACCATCCATAAGCAAACGTAATATCCTATCAATATCAATACCAACTCATAAACCATCACAAGAAATAGGTTCCACATAACATTTGGCTGTCTACAAGCCCCAGAACGGGTGAAGTCGTAAAGATAAATGCCTCCATCCATTTTTACTTTACGAGCGCGATGATACTTATCTGCGAGCTTCTAATCTCATCTCAACTCATCTGAATGGTTCTGACTAAAGCCTTCATAAGTGTGGCGTAAGAACGAGGCACACTAACATGGTTTATTTTCAGAGAGCTATTTTTTATACTGAAGTAGATATAGGTATTTATTCATATTGAAGCACGCACACATATATATACACACACCAACACAAAAACACATAGTTATATTATTATACTACATAGTTAATTTACTTGTTATATATTTATTTGTAACCATTTATTTATACATTTTGTTGAAACTGTTTTCCGTTACTTACCTACCTCCTCAAGGTTCATTGGAAGACCAGCGCCAGACAGCATCATCTGTCTGGCATGAATGCTGAAATGGACCTTTGTGGCGCAGCCGTGAGCCACACAGCACATACTATGTTTTCCTTCTCATTTTGTATCTTTTTTAGGGTTCCGTAGTCAACTAGGAACCCTTATAGTTTCGCCATGTCTGTCCGTCCGTCCGTCTGTCCGTCCTCGCTTAATCTCTGTGACCGTTAGCACTAGAAAGCTGAAATTTGGTACCAATATGTATATCAATCACGCCGACAAAGTGGTAAAATAAACATTGGAAAAAAATGTTTTATTAGGGTAGCCCCCCTATATGTAAAGTGGGAAGTGTTTTTTTTTTTTATTTCAACCCTAACGTGTGATATATTGTGGGAAAGATATTTAAAAATGAATAGGGGTTTTCTAAATAAATTTTTTGATAATGTCAATAATTTCAGAAATAATCGCTCCAAAAGTAAAAAACAATGTCCCCCCCCCCTCTAACTTTTGAACCATAAGTTTAGAAAATATGAAAAAATCTGAAAAGTAGAACTTTATAAGGACTTTCTAGGAAAATCATTTTGAACTTGATGGAAACAATAGTTTTTGTACAAAAAAGACAAAAAGTTGTACAAAATAATTTCTGGACTAAGTTTGTAGTAAATTCGTATATGCAAGCATTTTTACATAATGGATACCCACCCGCCTTTAAACTCATAAGTGGGAACACTTATTGTGACGGACGGGAAACTACGGAACCCTACACTGAGCGTGGCGTGGGCGTGACGCTCTTGGCCGGTTTTTATTTTTTATGTGTGTGTGCTTTAATAACTGACGTCAAATAAATATTTTTCTTTCTTTCTCTTTCTTTCAACAGACTAGTGAAAAAAAAAAATATTTCGTATTTATTTTACTTTACTTCGTATTCATCTGGACTGCCTAAATACATTCCTACTAACTTAGTCTTAAGATTATTTAATATGCTACTAACAAAGTATGGACATGGCGCAGCCGTGGGACAGTACAGTCTAAAAGCAAAAATAAAAGAATTATAAATACATATACAATATATGTAGATGGATGAAGAGGGAGACGATTAAAGAAAAGGTGCAGACTTTGTAAAGAATGATATGAAAGAAAAGCGATGGTTGACTGGATAAAATGGAAGAATTAAAGGGCGACTCCAATAAGTAACAAGTATAATAAGCTAGACTATTCCCAGGTGCCGTGTTGGGGCTTAAAATACAACTATAATATCAGGACACATGAAAGAGACCCCTAAATAATGCGCACTGTTATAACCAACAACCAACACGATCAAAATAGATTACTTGGAAAACACCACGTCATCATACACTTCGTAAAACTATAATATATCTATTCAGCTATCTAGTACAATATCCACCCAGGGACAATACTAGAGTAAGCCTTTTTCCTTTGTACCTATTGTCTAGTCTAGTTTCTAGATCTTTGAAGCCCTAAGCGATTTTTCCAGGCTAATAAATCTAGAATTTTCCTTGAATTTTTTTTTATGTGGTTCATCAAAATTTAAACGTTATTGAGGTCCGATTGTAATTGCGCGATTACACTTGGGACTTTCCTCGAATTCGGGCACCCGATGCATTTATTACACTACGAATCAAACTCAAACTC
Source organism: Xestia xanthographa (assembly GCA_905147715.2). Classification (NCBI taxonomy): domain Eukaryota; kingdom Metazoa; phylum Arthropoda; class Insecta; order Lepidoptera; family Noctuidae; genus Xestia; species Xestia xanthographa. Next base: position 4,822,401 of record LR990652.1, on the reverse strand, counting down.
AAAGCATTTAATTCAATTAGACAATGGTCTAATTGAAATAAATGCTTTGCGTTTGAGTTTAAAGTCTAATGAGACTGTTGAATGTCAAAAACAAAAAAAAAACAAAGCTACAGTCCCAGTCACAAGACATAATAACTTGAGAAAGTACTGTAGTTGCCCATTCCGTAGCGTAGATCTCTATGGAGAAGAATGGGCAAGAAACTTCATGGACACTCTTTTTAAATCAAAATATTGTTGCAAAATCTTGGTTACATCATTCACGTTGAGATATTACATATATGTGAGAACGATGTAGAAAAACGTGCATATTAAGAGCGTCCAGAGTAAAAGATAAAATCAACAATTTAAAAATAAAGTAGGTAATTAAAATGAACCGTGGCAGCTAAGAGATGACCAGTCCCAACTGACAGCGCTCGTACACGAACATGACGCATCTATCGGCGCCATTCAACTCAACCATATTGAAGGGAACTAAATGACCCGACACACCCGCCACCATCAGCGAGACATTTGAGTGAGCATGACATTCTCTCAGCCACCAAGGCATATTCAAGTCAATGAAAAATAACTAAATGCAAATGCTTAACAGTACATGGTACTCACACATGTGCTATGCAATTATACAATACTAAAAGATGGAGTCTATACAAAGCAAGGATATTTTTACAATCTTCTGCAGCTACCACAATAATTTACCCAATTAGTTTTCCCCTATGGTTTATAGTATTATGCTATACTTACGATTCATTTTCACCATTCATAATACTATTTATCATGCATTTTATTTGTTTATATATCTACACTCAGCAAATCGATTTAAATACGATTCTTTAACTTGGAAATAGCTGAAATAAAATATTATTATAATTTTCATGTTGTGATATTTACGTCAAGCGTCAAATTGTCAAACTGTCAGTTAGTTTTTTAATTCTCTTTCTGCTCAGTCTATGGTCTAGCTCTATGATTTCTCTTTTTGGTTTGTTTAATTTAAATTATTTTTATCAATATGCTTGCCAATGTATTTTATAAATTATTACGATTGTTTAATAACTTAATATTAAATGATTATATTTATAAAATTCTTAACGCACTCATGGATATGTCCTGGCCGACTACACTTGTCAGATGAGATGATAGCGACACTAAGAAAACGAAGATTTGAAAAAGGTAGACGACTTTGGAAAAACGAGCTGACGGACGGCGAAAAAAAGGTGGACGATTGGATCTGATTTGATGAGTATCAGAGAGCAGCTTGGTTTTCGCTGTGAGATTCAAAAACTGCCCAGGGAATCCAGCTAACGATTCTCCTGGGACTTCTACTCCCGTTGTTCGGAGGCTAACTACGAGCCTGTCTGTCTACTGGTCTCGCAGGGCTGTCCTACGTCTGGCCCTGAGTTCTGCACTGCCTTGCTGCTGAGCTGTCCTGGTGAACTCTCTGCCGCCGTTTCTACTGCTTCAGAGCTGAACTTCAAGGTTGCTCCGGCATCGACCTGCTACCCTGACGCCTGCTCCCGTGATTCCTAACTGTGAACTATAAAACTATTGAGTGCGTGGTAGGTAGTTTTTTTATAGAACTAGCTGTATTTCTTTTCCCCTATTAAATTGTAATTGAACAAGTCTGCTTATCCATTTATTTTAATAGGATCAAGTAAATTTGTTACAGGTTGTGGAGCAAGACCTGCATTGAGCCCAGCATTTTTATCATTAATGTAATCCCTCAACTTATAATATCCTTGCCCTAATAGTCTGCGTTTTTTACAAGATTTAAATTTCGTCTCATTCAGTTGTAGAATGTGGGGAGGTATTTTATTGTAACATTTTAAACAGTACCCCATGAAAGATGAATCTACCTTAGCAAGCCTGAAACCTGGCTGAACTAGTTCGTCCCTATTTCTAGTATTATAGTGGTGTCTATCAACTCTTTTACTGAATAAATTGCAGATTTTTCCTAACGTACATGATATTCTCATAGATGTATTGACAAGGTACTGTCATGATTTCGTCCATTTCCATTTCCTTAAACAGTTCTTGTGGAGAATCGTGTCTACGTAATTTCTTTTATCTTTCAATTATTATTGTTTCATCATCATCATCATCATCATCATCATCAGCCTATTAATGTTTCCACTGCTGGGACCCAGGCCTCCTCTCTATGGGAGGGAATGGGCTATAATCCACCACGCGGGCCCAGTGTGGGTTGGTAGATGTGAAATGTCTTCGAATTTTTTGGTTCTAGGACAGTTTCCTCACGATATTAACCTTTTTTTTTTTTTTTTTTTTCGGATGGGAAATCATCAAATAACTCCTCCCGCTCTGGGCGGAGCAGGAGGGAGTGTCAGACTTTTACTGACTAAAACCCATCCAAGTTCCTTCATCGCCCTTTGTGTTCCGGGGCCACGGTATCTCTTTCGAACAGTCCCGCAACCCTGGACGATATTTTCCTTCACCGTTTTGAGAGCAGTGGTGATGAAATAAATTACACAAAGTAATACGCCTGTCTGGGTTCGCACCCACGACTCGTAAGTCGGGGCCGCCACCACTGGGCCACCGCTGCTCTAATTTATTAATTATTGTTTGAATGATCTTAAACCGTAAAACCGAACAAAATTGTTCGGAGACGGGAGTCGTTCATCAACTGGTCCCACATGCCTATGGCCTATTTGGGACGAGTTGATGAAAATCAACTTGGTCGTATGACCGAATTCCATAGGCAATAGAATCCTAGCCCGGATTCGATTGCCTTAGTTTCCATCATCATCATCTGCCTAACCTTAATTCCTAACTGAGTTGGACCCCAGTTAGGCTTCCAGTCTAACCGAAAGCAGCTGTATGCCAGTATTTTACATAGAGCGACTGCTTCTCTACCTCGAAAACCCAGCCCAGTGGTAATGGGTAATACGATACCCCTTGGCAAGACAGGCCAAATGTGGGTGTATTATTAGAATACACCTTTGACTAACAGGCTTGATGTTATGTTGCCATGCCAGTTTCCCGATGACATTCTCCTTCACCGCTTAAGGCTGCCAAAGCTCTCAACTATCTTTCAACTTAATAAACCCATTTTTCAGGTCGTTTATCCTTCCACGGACATAGTTTGAATGTAATATCATCATTTAATACTATATCACAAAAGAGACCTAAAAGGCTTCACAGCTGCCCTATTTTCCGTTGAAATCCCTTCGTTTGGAAACCTTTTTAAGGTCAGATCTGTTTTACTGTGCGTCGCGTTATATTATCGTTGGCCGACATTCTCAAAAACTTTCATTCCGCCATTATCCGACAAACTCTTTCCACATTGTCGTGTGGTCTAAGATATGGGAGGAGCGATTTGTAATTTAAAATGGTTTGTAATATCACATTATGGGGTTACGACAGTGTTTTATATGAACTCTGTAACAGTTTTAAAAAAAAATTGATGGATTTATGATCTCAATGATTTTTTTTATATTTTATTGCCAATCTAAAGACAGAAAAGAATTATCTAAATACGGAGACGTAAACTATAATTATAATTGCATTACCACGAGTGTTAGAAGATTTTTAGAACTCCTTAAATTATACTATTGTGTGTAATTATTGTGACTCCTCTGGGTCACTAAAGTTCATTTACAACACCATACAATGGCCTTTGACCAGCTAATTGGTCTATGTTGTTTGTAAGGTATATTTACTAACCGCAGTTGAAATGAAATGAAATTATTTATTATGCAAATAGGATATTAAATCAATTTTACAAGTCAATATTTTGTTCTACGAGAACGTTGGCGCCGGCAAGGCCATCTTAAGCCGCATTTCACACGAAACATACATAAAGATATTAATTACTCTACATGTATAATGTACCTATAGATGGATGCAGCCACGCATCTGCCATTATTGCTACTAACACATCAATTGAGTTAGGCTTAGCCCAAACATTGAAACTAAATGCCTTAATAGGCCAATAACTGTCATTGCTCAATAATCCCTTCATCGAGGTATTTAAGATAATTAATATGGCATTTGATTCATTAGATTACATGTGGTTGATGAGGTGAGTGATCTTTCGTGAAGATTCATTTCTGAAAGTGAAAATTTAACAAGATTCTCAGTAAAATTAACGCGTCTGTTCGTAATAATGTTGCATAATAATATGAAAGTATTTACGGTTCTCCTAACAAAAAATAAACCATTTTTTTAAAATATCTGTCTGTTTGTTTATTTCGGCTTATCTCCGAAACGGCTTGACCAATTTCGATGGATTTTTACTGGTTGATAGCTGATCTTCTAAGTAGTAACTTAGGTTTTTTTACTTTTTATTTAGGAAAATGAAGTTTATAGGACGCACGGTGGGTGCATCTTACAAACATTTAAAATCACAAACAGCCAGACACGGGCACAACTACTACTATGTTCCCTGCGGGAATCGAACCCGCAACACGCAGCGAAGCAGTCAATCACTCAGTCACTACGCCAACCGTGCCGTTCCATTCATTATTGCTCTCTGTATATTATTATGTCTGTCTATTAGTGATTTTTAAATCAAAGAGTGATACTCTTATGACTTGCACCACAGCTTAAAAACGCTCTCTCCGCCCGCCCGAACATATTGGAACTTCTGTAAAATGTTCGTACGTTACGGTATATTCTATACAAGTATAGTTTTTATTGGAATAGACTTGTTGAACTTTTGTTATAGTCCCACTTTGTTGTTTTTGTTGTCCGTACTCTTTTGTTTTAGGGCCTTTTAATAGTTTAAGAACGTTTTTGTGAATGAGTTTTTTTTTCTTTTATTGTTTTTTTTTACTGTTTTGGCGTGAAAATAGATTACGCAGTACGTTAGTGGTAATGGTGTCTGTAGAGTTGCGAGCAATACAATACAATTTGTATACTTCGCACAATTCAAAAGCGGTTTTTTTGTGAAATAGCAATTTTTCTACTTTGAGGTAAAAGTATTTCGTAATAGTAAGGCTTCCAAAATTATTTGTCCGTGAAAACGTAAATCTTTAATCAATACAGAAGGAGATTTTTTTTTGCAAAATGGGCCTGCTCTGGACCTCGGTCTACGATGGAATGAGCTTTTGAATTTGACTAGGTATATATTTTTCTTTGCTCGTGACTGTACACAGTGGGCCATGCTGGTCTGCTGCGGATGTGGTGTTCATTATTGTTTCAAAACATTAGCTTCATAATCTTAATTCTAATTTCAGTTGTAAATTAATTTTGTCCTTTGTATCTCTCTAATTGATTAAATTTTGCTTTTTAAGCTTTATAATAGAACTTAACAATCATTTCAGGCTTTTATTCGGAGGTAGTCCTCATGTTGCTTATATTCTTAAACTTTAGGCAAATAAACTATACCTTTTCTGATCTCTCATAATTATAAACGTTCGGTCTCGAGTGATAACTTACAAAGGGCGATGAAGGAACATGGATGGGTTTTAGTCAGTAGAAGTCTGACACTCCCTCCCGCTCCGCCCAGAGCGGGAGGAGTCATTTGATGATTTCCCATCCGAAAAAAAAGGAGTTCAAAGACACGACGAATAATACCAAATAAAGGGCATTTGATTAAGTATAAATAATCATTGTTTTTATTTCTGTCATTGAATGTTAAAATTACTGAATGAAGCTCTTTCATTCTGCAATATATATTTAGGAGAGAATATAAATTAACATACTTGCTCTAAAATATAATGCAAAAACAACACATTTTTTCATCTTATCATACATTTAAGATCATAACAAAAACTAGAACTCAAACCTAATTTAAGATATTCATTCAGCCATTTTGTCTAGATTTAGCAATGCATTGTAATAATATGAGTGTCCAAACGACTCGTGTTTGTAAGTGGTGCCTTCAAAAACCTAATTTTTGCGATAAGGCACCAAGAAAATTGGCTTCCGACCTTCCAGTGTCATTTTATTTGCTGTTTCTCACTATTTGTTTACGAATTTTCTTCACTTCAGTTTAAGACTTACTAGCTGATGCCCGCGGCTTTGCCCGCCCGCAAATTATATACTAAAACCTTCCTTGAATAACTCTATCTATTAAAAAAACCCGCATCAAAATCCATTGCGTAGTTTTAATGATCTAAGCATACATAGGGACAGACAGACGCGGCGGGGGACTTTGGTTTTTATTATGTAGTGAAGACTCGAAAACGTATTCATGAGCTGTAGTTTTTGAGTTTTTCCACTAAGACTGGGTCGTTGGTCTTGTGGCCGCAAGGGCGACTGCTGAGCACGAGGTCCCAGGTTCGTTTCCCAGGTTGTACAAAAGTGAAGTTGTGTTTTTCCGTCAGGATTTTTTCAGTAGCAGCCCGTAAAGAGAATGTATGCCTGGTTGATTGCCCCCTTTTACATGGAACTTAAACATAACTGGTGATATTATGTGGGTGTATATTAGGTACACCTCTGCTTACTTAACCCTTCAGGCATCACAACTGTGATATTATGTTATGTTAAGAGGACGCATTGGAAATCATGGAGTCAATGATCTCAATTTTTGTCAGTAATTACAAAACAAATGAAAATATAAGTTGGTGACCTGATAATTCATGATAGAAACCTTATTTTGTTAGTTTTCAATACATGATTAAGTAACTTTTGTAACAGAGAAAAAAATATCAAACATACCTCTTTTTAAAAAGAGATTCACATGTTATGGGCAAACGGGACCAATTTAAGCCTCTTAACTTTCTCCGTAGATGAGTCTATACATACTCTTTAAAATTGTAGAAGGAATTGCTGAAATTATCGTTCCCAACTGAATTAAATAACAAAAACCATTTTGTCGTTTACGTCCTTTAAGTTATAAGCTAGCAATCCTCGCCCCGCTCAGACGCCCAGTCCCCCGCTCAGTCCCGATGCGCGCGTGCTCGGTTTTAGAACGATGCGTCGCCTTAAGAGCTAGAGTTTTAGGGTGTTTCCACCAGGAATTTCTCAGTAGTAGCCCGGAGATTTGATGTCCATTGATGGCAACTCACTTGCCCTAAATAGGCATGATGACAGTATCAAAAAATTGCAAATCTATTTAGTCCGTCAGGTAGAATATTGGAAAATAATCGACTCGTATTTTTTGTTTTTGTGAATCAATGAATATTGACAAAGTTAAAACGCAGCAAAACTCGGGAGTGGGGACTCGTGACGTCGGAACCAGTTAAAAATTATACCAAGACGTGACGTATTGAGAATTTTAAAAGCGTCATATCTTCGTCAATTTTGGTTTACGTAACAAAAGAAAAAATATGAGTCCAATATTTTTTGGAAATCTATCTGACGGACTAATTAGTTTTTTTTTGTCGTCTTGCCTATTACACGGGATTTAAATTGAAAATTACAGCAGATTTCTTTAATTTAAAATTTCTATTTCAGCTTTGAAATTTTTAATCGGTTTTTAACCTCCAAGGGTCATGTACTGAATATCATGGTAATCGTTTCTGCGTCGGTTTCCCTTACACTCTGTATAAACATTGGTACTTGCTACGGTAACAAAAAACACACAACGACTTGGCTCAACCTGGGAATCCCCAAGGCCCCGGCCACCGTAAGCTGGGTCTGTGGACGGTGAGCTGTGGGCTAGCTCGCCATCCGTCCGACACGAACGCGCCGTCGACACGGCCTGTTGTCATAACAACAGGCCGTGTCGACGGCGCGTTCGTGTTCACGCGCGCCTCAAAGAGATGTCAGCAAAAGGAAAGGGTCCGCAGGGGCCGATGCCTGCCGGGGCTGCTGGACTGTTTGAAAGAGATACCGTGGCCCCGGAACACAAAGAGCGAAGAAGGAACATGGATAAGTTTTAGTCAGTAAAAGTCTGACACTTTCTCCTGCTCCGTCCAGAGCGGGAGGAGTTATTTGATGATTTCCCATCCGAAAAAAAAAATGCTTCAGGCAACGAAATAATACGCCTAAATTGCAATCGAGAACAGCTAGTAGTCACACGGGGCCCAGATCGGCGATTCCCTGCACAGATTATGTCTACCTGTAACGGGGGAGAGCAAATTTTGCGAATTTGACCCAGGCGTAAGAAAATAATTGTCTATTCGTTGGGAGAGAAAAAACGGTTTGCCTACTAACCGTTTCGGGTAATTGATACCGTTGACAAAAAAAATAAAAGCTGTTTTTTTTTTTGTTTCGTACTTAATATTTGGGAACTGAGAACGTTTCTTGGTATTGGGTTCGTTGTGACCTATTTAGTTTTTACATTTCTTTAGGTAGAATGTGAGTTTATTTCTTTACAAGTATGTACGGTATCATTTGTCTTGTCTTCTCAAATAAATACATTTGTCTCAAGTATATAAACTCTCGGCTCTTGAGACTGAATCCGGGATTCGATCAACTAAGATAAAATATGTACTATTAGAAGATAACTCTTAAACAAAATACATTGATATGGGACCACCGCGTGAGCTTCTTCTACCAAATGAAAGAACCTTGTAAATCGCACCAGTATCACGGAATATGAGGTAACAAACATAAAGAGAAAATCCAGTCGAATTGAGAACCTTGTCCTTTTTAGAAGTCGGTTAAAAACTAGAAATCGTCACGTTTGGTGTTCAAGGCGTTTTCTTTCACTGGCAGTGCTTAAACACAAATTATTTTGTTAGTAGTCTTCTTTATCTATTTATTTATTTATTAGGGACATGAAACAGTTACATGCTACAGTAAAAAAAACCTTTTAAACTAAAGATTACAAACATGTAACCCACACCAATATCCACGTCGTAGCACTTCAATACCCGCAATTACAGACACAATTAAAATAACAATGCACCGTGCCTCTGGAGGCACGGCCGGGAGCATACGGGTTAACAAAATAATAGACAATAACAACAAACAACAACGATAATAACAGACTGTGGTAGATTATCGTAGTTTTATCGTGTGGTTAGTGCTTAACCTTGTGTCAGAATTTTTATGTCGCCGAGAAATATCTCTCAGGTATGCTGGTTTCTTCAAAATGTTTTCCTTTACCGAAGTCAGTGTGTGTTTATTTTTAGTAATAGAAGAAATAAAAAAGAAGAAAGAATAAAGAAGAAAGAAGAAAGAAGAAAGAAGAAAGAAAAAAGAAGAAAGAAGAAAGAAGAAAGAAGAAAGAAGAAAGAAGAAAGAAGAAAGAAGAAAGAAGAAAGAAGAAAGAAGAAAGAAGAAAGAAGAAAGAAGAAAGAAGAAAGAAGAAAGAAGAAAGAAGAAAGAAGAAAGAAGAAAGAAGAAAGAAGAAATAAAGAAATAAAGAAAGAAAGAAAGAAGAAAGAAAGAAATAAAGAAAGAAATAAAGAAGAAATAAATAAATAAAGAAAGAAGAAAGAAAGAAATAAAGAAAGAAATAAAGAAGAAAGAAAGAAGGAAAAGAAAGAGAAAAATTTCTTATTTTTTTCAATTCACGTCAGAACATAATTATGCTTCATGCATACATAGAAACTATTTCAACCAAAGAGTACGAATTTACAAAAGAAATAAAATCGGCAATGGACACAAACAAAACACCCTAACATTTACCTAAAAAAACTGAACCTAAATCCATAATTAAATTAAAAGATATCTCTGTAAGAAAACCTCATAAAATTCTAAAGAAGCCTTCTTCCTATCTTTGTCCAATTACTTGGGCAGAAAAAACGTCGGTTTTCTTCGCAAAACGGTTTAATCATGTAATACGTCAAAGGGTTTCTTGGTCCTGCCGTAATTTGGTAGCTGAAGCGATGGCCATCGTGAAAGGAATAAAAATGGGGTGAAAAAATAAACTAGACCTTATTTTACCTTGATTGCCGCGAAAGGGCGAGTTCATCTGATTTTTTTGGCGAAAATGATGTCTCACTGTAAACAGTTGCTAGCTTAGTAGACTTTTTGCTTCTTCTTCTTATTTAGATATATGAATTGTAGAAGTATGTTGATATAAATTAATAGGAACATCCCTGTTTAAATTTGTATATCTGGTGCTGTAACTTTTCAGAGCGATATAAATTAATAGGAACATCCCTGTTTAAATTTGTTTATCTGGTGCTGTAACTTTTCAGAGCGATTATTTAATTTTCTAACCAGGGCTTGTTTAAGTAAGAAATTAATAATAGTAATACTTTATTGACACAAATCCTGACAATATGCTTAATATCTAGCGAAGTCCACAATGGTTAAGGCGTACAAAAGCTGAAACCTTGACTCCTAAACTAGGAAACTCTGTGACTTAGGAGTCAGTGATCTACTGTCACTTGGACACTGTATACCTTATAGAAATTGAGAGTTCATAAGAATTATTCGAAAAAGTATATTATTAAGTAATGTTTTAGAAAGATAACAAATTTGTAGACTATAATAAAAGTTGAAAAAAATAGAAACTCAAATCTAAAGTGACATTTAAAAAGTTTAATTTAAAATGTATGAAATGACTGTGTGGTGGATTCTTTATGTATCTGGGAATCGTATGTGATATTTGCATTGTGTGTGTGTGTGTGTGTGTGTGTGTGTGTGGGTGTGGGTGAAGGTTTGTGTATGTATGTGTGTGTGTGTGTGAGTGGGAAATGGATGTATTTTGTATAATGTGAGTATGATATGAGGAGTCAAAAGTGAATATCGTCAATTGTCATTCTTGCTGTAAATATATCACTGAAGCACTACCTTTCAAGGTAAAAAATATCGCCATCGTCCATCCCTTAGCCTGTCTACCCAAAGGGACGTTATCAAGACACGTCCTTTATTCTATTTATTGTTCAAGCACACATTATGCCTGGCTAAGGTCGAGGACTTGGGTCAGCCTGCCATGATGTGGCGGACAGAATTAGGTACCAACTTGAATTATATTGCCAGAAAAATGTCACGAAAATATGTGAGGTTTCTAGGGTAGGCATATGAGGGAGATAAATTGTAATTTCAGTCCTTCTTCAGGTAGACTTAAGTATAAATGATATAGAAAAAAAATGTTGGGTGATATTGAAAGCATGTTTAAACTTCGGCAAAAATGATAAACTACTATGTAACTATTTTTTTGGTTGGATTTGATTTTATTGTTAAATTTCTAACTTGTAATGTTAACGTAGACCGGAAGAGCGGAAGTACCTAATACAAGTTTTTGCTCAAAAGGTACTTCCTATCATGTGATTGTTAAGTCATAAGTTTAAGAAATAAAAACCTTTTTTTTTTCATGAAAAAGACTTTCATGAAAGAGAATTTAGGAACTTAGAGGGTTAAGGGTTGTTTGTTTTTCAATTATTTCAGACATGGTCCATAGTTTCATACGGAATATAAAAATTTAAAAACACTTAAAACACATGTGCACGGTCGAACAAGCTATTTGGTTTACATTTTACAATGTTTCTGGGTTAAACTGTAAAAGAAATAGCTTGTTCAACCGTACATTAAAATAATCAATAAAAAATAAAATAAAATTATAACTCAGTAAAACAATAGGTATTTTGTTACGGTCGCGAATCATATTCTATATATTTTCTAGTCTTTTAGGGTTCCGTAATCAACTAGGAACCCTTATAGTTTCGCCATGTCTGTCCGTCCGTCCGTCTGTCCGTCCTCGCTTAATCTCTGTGACCGTTAGCACTAGAAAGCTGAAATTTGGTACCAATAAGTATATCAATCACGCCGACAAAGTGGTAAAATAAAAATTTGAAAAAAAAATGTTTTATTAGGGTAGCCCCCCTATATGTAAAGTGGGAAGTGATTTTTTTTTTAATTTCAACCCTAACGTGTGATATATTGTTGGAAAGGTATTTAAAAATGAATAGGGGTTTCCTCAAATCATTTTTTGATAATGTCAATAATTTCGGAAATAATCGCTCCAAAAGTAAAAAACAATGTGTCCCCCCCCCCTCTAACTTTGAACCATAAGTTTAGAAAATATGAAAAAAATCTGAAAAGTAGAACTTCATAAAGGACTTTCTAGGAAAATCATTTTGAACTTGATGGAAACAACAGTTTTTGTACAAAAAAGACAGTGGGAACACTTATTGTGACGGACGGGAAACTACGGAACCCTGCACTGAGCGTGGCCCGACACGCTCTTGGCCGGTTTTTTTCTGTTATTGCACCTACTGTGTACTATCTCTGCATCACCCTAAGGTAGACTGGTAGAAAATGCCCAAGGCATTAAGTCCGCCTTTGTACAGTTTTTTTTTGCTTGGCATAAAGTTTTTATAAATAAATAAACATTCTAATTAAATCAAAATACAACTTGACATAATTTCTTCTCTTTCTTGGCAGTAATTTCTTTATTATCATCATCATCATCATCATCAAGTCATTTGTGGTCGGCGCAGCATGTCTTCTTCTTCCATACCTCTCTATTACTCGTCATCTCATCATTATTACGCCTTTCGGCGCCATAATTATCATTCTTCACACAGTCCATCCATCGTTTCTTTGGTATTCTTCTACTTGTATAAGTACCCATTCACAGTCATATTCAAGACTTTCCTCACGACATTTTCCTCATCCCTCCGCATCACATGCCCATACCACGACAACCGATTACCACACCACTTTTCAGTCACCTGGTGCCATTTTTAGACCTCTTTCTTCTTATGATGTCTTTATATTTTAAGGCGACTACAGGAGCTAAATTAGCAACTTTATTTGTGGTGGTTCAAACTTCGTTTGAAATACTGTTAGAATAAAGTTCTAATCAGCTTTCACTACAAAGTGGTTGTTACGTCAGTCACTGCGGGCTGAATAGTGCGAAATTAGTGTTTTTTTGCGATTTACAAAAAATCTATTGATTGGACTAAAAAAATAAAAGACTATCATGCTAATATGTTGCTTGTAGAATTATTTGCTAAAAAATCAGAATGATGGCATGTATTTCAGTATGGTTTTTACTCGTTAAAATATTTTTTTAGGTAAGTTCGTGATTTTTTTTATCGAGTAAAATTTGTTGTATTATATTTTCAAAACATCATCGTACTAGCATATATCCTGAAGAATATCATGTATATTTTTCTGGTTTTGTTTATTGCAGTGAACCATATGCTTTTTTGCATTATGAAACTCGCGTTTAGCTTCTGTAGTCGAAGAAGATTCCAAGACCGTGTTTCTTCGTCTTCAAAACCTTCTTATTTCTTTTCTTACATACATTTACGTAGCAACACGTAGATATGCAAAGCGAACTAATTTTCTATTCAAGACAAATATTTACACAAATAGGTTTCATCTATTTAGATTGAGAAAAAACACTGTAAAAGTTTGTAATAGAAGTTTTACTTTATTTGTTTTAGTGGTCTGTTTATCGATAGCAATTCCAATGAATGGCTTGAAAGGAACTAGAAAATGGTTGTTAAGAATCTTAGAGACTTGCTCGCAAGTCATTATTGGTTACTGCTTAATGCGATGGAGAAACAAATATTTTTGACGCCCAAGAAGGCTTTATTTTGCACGAGCTGCTTGATCAACGTCCGTACAAACTTTCATCCCCTGCTTGTAATATATCCATAGTGCTCACTTTCGCCATGAAATGAATCCTTGTACAAAATGTCATGCTTTAAGTCCTTGGAGTTAAGGCTGTGCTTTTTTGTTAGTGTATAAATAGACTAGTGTTCACCATCAATAAATTGTAAATCTATCCATCATCATATCATCATATCATAATATCATAATATCATCATATCATCATATCATCATATCATCTATCTATCTGGCCATCAGTTATAGTATTGGAAATTAATGGACACGTTATTTTTTGTTTTTGTAAGTAAATCAATGAATATTGACTAAGATAAAACGCACCAAAACTCGGGAGTGGCGGATCGTGATGTCAGAACGCACTAAAAATTATACCACGGCGTGACGTATTCAGAATTCTAAAAGCGTCGTATCTTCGTCAGTTTTGGTTTACGTAACAAAAGAAAAAATACGGGTCAATTATTTGATAATCTAACTGACCGACTATTTAGTTTTTTCAGTTGACAAGCAATGAGCCATTTTCGATGACATGTGACATCTACCAATCCACACTGGGCTCGCGTGGTGGATTATAGCCCATTCCCTCTGACATAGAGGAGGCCTGTGTCCCAGCAGTGGGAACTTTAATAGGTTGATGACGATGATGAGTTGACAAGCCTATTGATCAACAATATCTCAGGCACCATCTCTCATGGTGGTCTATAGTTAGCAGTAGCTGTGAGGAATATTGACGCATCAACGTAACGACCAACTCGAAGACTATTATCAGCATCATTCCGTAGCCGCTATCCGAATTTATTTGCGGTGGGCGCAATATGTTTCCGTCCTCCATACTTATTAGTAGTCACTTACTTTGTAACCATATCTTTTACTCAATCTATCCTTAGTTTCTTTGATCCTACTAACTGTCTTAACCCTAGATCCCTAAACATTAGTCTCACAGGCGACACGGCCCCGATGCATTCGCTGTTTAGGTAAGTTCCCGATACTTCCCCGACCCACCGCGCTCAGTACCTTCCTAATTCAATGTTTTAGTGCCCCATGCGCATGTATTGCGTCTGCACGTATTTTACTTCCTGAGTTTTGGCGAATTGTTAGTCTCACGGACTAATGTTTAGTGATTGCGCGAATAGAATGAGTCAAGGTAAGCTTTGAAGAATCAAGACCAGTATCAAAGATATCCTGCAAATTGAATATGTCGTGGCAAGTACTTCTCCAGTACAGTCAAACAAACGAAAAATTTGCGCATTTTGCCCATATCAGAAGCACAGGATGACTAAAGTGTCATGCCACTCCTGCATGAAAGCCAATTGTGGCGAACATACCATTCCTCTCTGCTCAGGCTGCCAGGAATAACATTTTCAAAGTCTCTAATAGTTTTTAGGAAGTCTTATTACATGTACTCTCATGTTACCTACTTTTTAAAATTAATAAATTTCATTTAATGAAAAATATTGAGGTTTCGTTTTGTTAGTCGAAATGACTAATGTTTAGTGACTGTGTAACTCGAAAATATGTTTAGTGATCTAGGGTTAACAACATTTAAGATAAACACACACATTTCACACACACACACACACATCACACACCAATTTTTTTTTACAAATCCTAGTGAAATATCGATACCAATGCTATAGTAATTTCAAATTGTATAAACTTTAAAAACGTTTCTTTCTTTGACACACTTCTTTCCAAATAAATAAAATTGATATCTGTTTGTAATTTCAAAATAAAAGCTTTTTATCAAATGCAAATGAAAGTATATTATACGGTATGTATAACCAAAAAAAAATCATTTTAATTTTATGTCGTCTGTCTGTTTGGTCCGACTCATCTCCGAAATAGCTGGCCTTCCTATTCCTACCGAAATATAAATAATAATAAAATTATTCTTTATTTTAGAAATATAATTAGGGTTCCGTGCAAAAAAACAAAAACCCTTGAAATTGTTTATAAAATCCGATTCAAATGGGGAAGTAATAAATAAAATAAATAAATAAAATAAAATTCATTTAATTCAGGCAAGACACCCATACTGAAGATACAATTAGAATAAAATGCAATTAATATAAAATTAAAATTAATAATAAATAAAAATATGTATTAAAATTGTTAGCAGGAATATTGACAGCCATATACAAAGAAATAATTAGCTTCGTAGATGGCTCTCAATATTCCATTGTCAGAATCATGTACACGGCTCATAAAGGAGGCCCTCGCTTTTCTTAACACGGCATAGAAATCATCTACTCTGTTCTCCGCAAACATACCGGACGCACTACACCTCCACGGTAGCCCAAATATACATCTAAATGCGTTGTTGTATTGCACACGTAGGTAGTAATATAGTAATAAAACGCGGGAAACGGGGTCTAAAATGGCCGCTTTTGCAGAATCGTAATATGACTCACGTTAAAAATTTAAAATTCTTAAAATGGACTTAATGATTATGTAGATAAAGTCCATTTTAAGAATTTCAATTTTTTAACGTGATTCATACTAAGATTCTGCGTGGATTCAGCTAAAGCGGCCATTTTAGACCCGCAGCTAGGTGACTATATAATTACGTCTTTTGAACACGCGAACATTTTCTTTTCAGTACTATAACAGCACGCGATTGCCATTTACAATCAGAACTCAAATTAAATTAATTAAATTGTATTACAACGTCTCGTAACACTATTTAGAGGAGCTCGTGGCTAAATAATTACAGTCGCTCGGGTCGATCTTTAGGTTAAGCTGTGGTTGCCTAGGTTGGTCTGTGGATGGGTGAACCCATTAGATACCGAGTTTCCTCCGTACCTCGGACAGCACGTTAAGCCGTTGGTCCCGGCCGTCATTTGTAGATCTTTGACAGTCGTTACAGGTAGTCAGCGGCCCAAAAAGTCTGACAACCAGTCTTAAAAAGGAGTATCGTATCACCAAGTATTATCTGGGTTGTGGAGGTCAGATAAGCAGTCGCTCTATGTAAATTACTGGTATTGCTGCATCCGGTTAGACTGGAAGCCGACTCCAACATAGTTGGGAAAAGGCAGACAGCTGATGACGTCTTGTAACACTATTTCAGATTAAAAATAAAAGTGTAGATTTTTTTAATACGTAGCTGTTTTCGCTGTTAAAAAGCTGATCCTAGATTTTTGAAAAGGTAAGTAGGTAGTTATCGTAAAAAAGTAATGGTTGTCTGAAGGTTTACGATCGTATCTTCAGCAAAAGATTGCTGGATTAAAATCTGGAATTTAATAAAATAATAGAAGTATGTTTTAGGTAGGTACTAAATATATTTTTTAGTACCTTTCTTTAAAAATATATTATTAAAATACCAGATGAATTGTTGTCCCCGATGCAATGCCTGCAATGACTAACCCTGGTAATTAATAGTGTGGTGTTCACTCGTACACTAGTTAGGTTTTAGAGTAAAACCACCATATATCAGTGTGGTGTCTTCGTTCAGGATTGGGTTGTACAATAAAACACTGTTTCCAATATTACTGCGTTAGACATGCTGTCGCTACGGCTCACAGTGGTCTGGAAATCGAGCTCCATACTCATAGAAACTCAAAGTCAGGAATTCAAAAATTAAAAATTGCAATGGCTCTGGTATACCTCATTTTACGTCATATTAACGTATGGGTGGTATTAGTAGCTCCACGGGTGAGAAAAAAAAGTTTTGTGTTTTTTTTGTAAGGGAGAAAACACTTAAAGTGCATTTTTTCGAAACTGAATGGAACTGAAAGGCTGGTGCATATACGAGCTATTGTACCATACACGGCGATCAAGATGACATATAAGTTATACGGCTTTGGTTGCCGCTTTGCACGTAACATTGTTTTTTAATTTTTGATATGAGATTTTTCAAATCTATGACGTGTTTAAAATTAAAAATTGTATTGACTCTGGTATACCTCGCGGTATACCAGAGCCGTTACAATTTTTAATTTTTGAATTCCTAACTTTGAGTTTCTATGAGTATGGAGCTCGATTTCCAGACCACTGTGCGGCTGTTCGAACTAGACTGAGAGTAGTGAGAGTGCGGTGCATCGCCCCGCACCCCCTCCACCGCGCATCCCCCACCACAGCACGCATAACTCATTTATTAAACCACAAAAAGTCGTTCGTTGTGTAAAAACCGAGAGCGTACCTAGATAACATAGATAAATATTTCGTCACCCTCATTCTTTAATATTTATCTCAATTTATTTGGTACAGCATATTGTCTTCTTCTTCCATACTCCTGTGTTATTTGTAATCACTCTCTTTCACACAGTCCATCCATCGTTTTCTGTGCTCGTATCAACAACTACATTCATACTTAAAAATTACTCCAAGACATTTTGTCTCAGTTATCATACCCTGACACAACTTCAATTTTATAAAACTTTTCAGTAAGGCTTGAATTCTTCCTGCGCTGATGACGGTCGGTCGTGACGTAAGCGAGAACAAAATACGAGTGTCGGTCGCCACTGACGTCAGCGAAGCAGTATGGTGCTATATAGAACACAATGTATACTCGTACGCGACCGACCGTGAGCGACCGACCGTCAGCGCGACAAGAATTCAGGCCTAACCCGTGCCACTTTCGATATCATTTTACAGGTCTTAGAGCCCCTAGCACACGGCGTTTTTTAAACGCGCAAACGATGTGCGTTCCAGGACGCGCATTTTCTGCGCCGTAGATGCCGATTTTTGCGTTTTTATAGATTTAAACGCGCGTAAAACGTGATACAAACGCACGTGTGAAGCGTATTCGAAACTTGTTTGAAGGGCGTACAGAGGGTCAACTGACGAGGAGTTTCTGATCAAAACACGGAAGCTACGAGCGACTACAGCGCGTCTGTATCGCTGTATCTGCGCTGCGCGAAGTATCTGCATGTATATGCGCAGTAGACGCGCGTTTCACGATCACCCCGTGTGCTTAGGTTACAAGATTGCGTTCAAATCTTGTTCGAAGCGCGTACACGCGCGTCATCTGCGCGTTTAAAATACGCCGTGTGCTTAGGCCCTTATACTTCTATGCTTACTGCCTAGTTGGTCTAGCGGTCACAAACGAGACTACTGACTCAGGTCCTGGGTTTTATTCTCGGGTTGGGCAAGTGTTATTGGGTTTTCGCATCAGAAATTTCTCAGTAGCAGCCACGGAGCCTCCAAAACAATGGACGTAAGAGCCAACAGCTCAAATCAGCAACTCAATTTGTGGTGGTTCAAACTTCGTTTGTAATACTGTTAGAATAACGTTCTAATCAGCTTGCACTACAAAGTGGTTGTTACGTCAGTCACTGCAGGCCGAATAGTGCGAAATGAGTGGTTTTTATTCATTATAAAATCAAATTTTCGTCTTTTGGAAAAAATCTAAAACATAAGACCTGCTTAATAGTTAGTTAAGTTAGTATGGTAGCCGTTGTTGTTAGCCGTGTGGTATCCGGCAGAGTAGAATAGAACCAACCCATTACACTCACGGGTGTCGTATAAGGCGACTAATGTCTGAGGCAGAACACCTTGCGCCTCCGTAGACCAGAGAATGGGCAGCAGCGTTTTCTGTTAGTCTTTCATCACTGCGATCTCCAATCCGCCTGCCAAGCGTGGAGATTACGGCAAATTCCTCCCATCATGGGAGAGGCTTATGTCCAGCAGTGGACGTTATAGGCTGTTGTAGTAAGTTAGTATGCAAAGTTTCATGATCTAATTTGAAGTACTTTTTGTAGTAGTGGTAACTTTGAATTTTTTTTCTATCAAGTAAATTTTATGGACTCGTGTTTTCGCCAAACATAGGACTTAACATTAATCCTCAACTTTGCCATTTATTTATTTCAAAATTAATGCTGCAGTATTTTAGGCGTAACGTAGGATCATGCTAAGCCATTTGAGGTACTAGAGGCCCTTAAACATGACTGGCGAAATGTGGGTGTATTATTAGGTACACCACTGCTTTACCCTGCGAGGAGCCTGTAAAGGTTACCCTGCGGGGAGCCTGTAAAGGTTACCCTGCGAGGAGCCTGTAAAGGTTACCCTGCGAGGAGCCTGTAAAGGTTACCCTGCGGGGAGCCTGTAAAGGTTACCCTGCGAGGAGCCTGTAAAGGTTACCCTGCGAGGAGCCTGTAAAGGTTACCCTGCGAGGAGCCTGTAAAGGTTACCCTGCGGGGAGCCTGTAAAGGCGTGATGTTATTTTATGTTGTACCTCGTAGCTCTTTCAAGCCAATAAGAGAAAACTTTTTCTAATGTTCACTAATTAACATTACTTTTTATTAAGCCAGTATGTTGTATCCGTGCCTGCTTAAGGTCAATCAAGTTCAAGTATAATATAAATACACCCTGTACACGCATTCCATTGGCCAACTATTTGATCGTAATCTCATGTTAATTTGAACAGTATTACGTCGAAGCAAATAAGTTGGTGTAGGTTATTTTAATAAAAACTCTTTCTAGGTCGAGCTAAACTAAACTATTCTGAGGTTTGACCTAAAAAGTTGTCTAGGTTCATGTTATTTATTCTCGTTTTAACTAACACTAAATAAAATGAAAGCACGCTGTTGAATTTTCAACTTTTAGTGTTGAGTTGAGAGTTGAAATTCTATTTGTGCAATATTTTAGGCATTTATTTAGGTGTTTCCTAGTAAGTGAAAACGAGTAATGATCATCAGGTCTAGCCATTTCCAAACTATGTTGGGATCGGCCTTCAGTCTAACCTGATGGAGCTGAATACCAGTATTTTACATGGAGCGACTGCCTATCTGACCTCTACAACCCAGTTAGTACTGGATAATACGATATCGGTACCCCTTGGTAAAACTGGTTGTTAGACTTTCGGGCAACTGTCTACCTGTAACGACTGTCAAAGATCTACAAATGACCGCCGGGACCAACGGCTTTACATGCTCTACGAGGCATGGAGGGAACTCGGTATGCATTGGGTGGTCACCCATCAATTTATATGCAGTTATTACAAAGGCAATTATTTCTTACATTATATCCTTGTAAATAAAATAAGATGGCGGATGGATGGTGGATGGAGTGGCGACCGCAAACCGGAAGACGTTGCGTTGGAAGGCCTCCCACTAGGTGGACCGATGACCTGGTGAAGGTTGCAGGAATCCGCTGGATGCGTTTCGCACGGGACCGGTCAATGTGGCGACACTTGGGGGAGGCCTATGTCCAGCAGTGGACGTCTTTCGGCTGAAATGATGATGATGAAATAAAATAATAACGTTTACACTTTTCTCTGCACTACAGTATATCACTTCTCGATAAGGGTCGTATGTGTTTGTATAATATCGATAAAAACAAATTAGTACAGGCCATTATATCTTGGGTAGCCATTGTTAAGGCTCTTAACCCAATGGCAATTTAAATACGAAGAAAGGTTGAGATTTTTCTCATGTTTTTTTGGCTTGATAAGAAAGTAATTTGCGTGTAAAGTTTGACGAGAATTTAAAAGGAATTGTAATGTGTATGTATTGTTTGGATTATGTTGAGGTAGGTTTGAATAAATAGCAATTACCTTCGAAAATATTGTTATTTTATTAGTTACTAGCTGACCCGCGCAACTTCGTCTGCGTCACATGAGAGAGAGGGTCTGAGAGAGTGTGACACCTTAAAAGATAGACATTATTAAACTATTGCGGATTTTATGTTAAACTTTTTAAGAGGAACAATTCCCTAATACATGATTGTTGCGTAACTTTAACCGTTTATGCAGCGCTCGCAACGGAAGTTCTCTGCAAAAGAAATAAATTTTCCCCGTTTTTGCAACATTTATCATTGATGCTTCGCTCCTATTAGTTACTAAATTTACATCATCACGCTACTGCGTGAGTTGTCGCTAAAGCTTGGTAGTAAAACTACCTCGTATATAATGGGTCATTTTAGGCCCCGACTTACGAACAGTAAGTCGTGGGTTCGACCCCAGGCAGGCTACATAGAGACATGGAGAGAGCGACTGTCGCAACCCCGTGCAGAAACGCCCGGGTGTTTTCACTGCGAGGATCGACCGGAGGACACGGTGGAGCACACGGTGGTGTGCCCCGCGTGGGCGGAGCACCGCCGTGTCCTCGAAGACGACGACGGCGATTGGCGGCGGCAACCTCTCGCGTCCGGCCCTGGTACAAGCCATGGACTGGAGCGAGACGGAATGGGACGCCGTCACCTCCTTCTGCGAAGCAGTAATGCTAGAAAAGGAGGTGGCGGAACGGGAGAGGGAGAGAACCTCTCAGCGTCCCGGCCGCCACGGGGGACAACCCGGGCGTCGCAAGGGCCGATGCCTGCCGCGGTTGCGGGACTGTTCGAAAGAGATACCGTGGCCCCGGAACACAAAGGGCGATGAAGGAACATGGATGGGTTTTAGTCAGTAAAAGTCTGACACTCCCTCCTGCTCCGCCCAGAGCGGGAGGAGTCATTTGATGATTTCCCATCCAAAAAAAAAAGGTTACGAATGTTATGTCCCGTCTTCTCTCTCAAAAAATAAAAAAAAAACTTTGTGTAATTTATTTCATCCCCGCTGCTCTCAAAACGGTGAAGGAAAACATCAATCCGCACTGGGCCCGGGTGGTGGATTATAGCTCATTCCCTCTCACAGAGAGTAGGCCTGTGTCCCAGCAGTGGGAACATTAATAGGCTGATGATGATGATGATGACTATAAAGCTGGTGGTGGTCTATTTAAAAGTTATCTGGTGAGCACATTTTTAGTCATTAACCATTCTAGCACAAAAGATGTCGCTGCATCGTACATTTGATGATTATTTCTTCTTGAACTCTTGAAATTCGTATATCTTCTGATAGAATTAACCGATTACGATGAAACAAAAACTAAATAATACCTCAAGATACGCACAATTTTTATGTATAAAAGTTATCTGTATTGGTTTCGTATATTTTACGTGATGCTGGATCATCGAAACAGACAAACAGACAAAAATTCCAAAAATGCTGGAAATGAATTCTGTTGGTTATCCTTTCACACCCTGGCAATTTTTTTTTTAAATATTTTCGATGTACAAAAACTATTTTTCTACAGATTTAATATATGTATAGACTAGCGAACGTCACGCGGTTTCACCTGCGTAGTTCCCGAGAGTACGGGGATAAAATATAGCTTATTAATATGTTACTCAAGGTGAATGTAGCTTTCTAATGGTGAAAGAATTTTTGAAATCGACGCAGCAGTTTTTGAGTTTATTCATTACAAACATACACACAAATATACAAAAATACAAATCTTTCCTCTTTATAATATTAGTGCAGATGTAGACTAGCTGCTTACAGCAGGCTGCTAGGTATTTTTTATTTATTTATAATATTTACTGGTGTCCCCCTGACGTAGTCAGAGACCTTGTATAAAATTTTAAAATTTAATATTACATTTAGATTTTTTATAGTACCATTATAGTGAAAATTTTTGCTAAATTACTATTTGAAACTATTTTTTTTTTCTAATCAGTTA
Source organism: Xestia xanthographa (assembly GCA_905147715.2). Classification (NCBI taxonomy): domain Eukaryota; kingdom Metazoa; phylum Arthropoda; class Insecta; order Lepidoptera; family Noctuidae; genus Xestia; species Xestia xanthographa. Next base: position 4,799,593 of record LR990652.1, on the reverse strand, counting down.
CTTGAACAGCTGCTAGGTTGAAATGGAACTGGGCTGGTCACATCTGCCGCATGTCAAAAACTGACAACGCGGCAAGTCCAGAAGGAGATGGTGGGTTGAGCTGGACTCTTTCTCAAAGGATTGGCCTAGATCGAAGAGTGGAAGAAGGTAATGGAGGTCTGCAGTGGAATAATATGGGCTTATAATAATAAATACTTGGTTCTTGATAGATAACCGCAAAAGATATTGTGTATTCCTATAATGTGATTATTTTTCAAAATTTTCTAATTTGTTATAGCCCTGGCTCTTTTTTGCTTTACAAAACCCTACCATAACTGCATATACACTTCTACAGATACTTTAATCACCTTATAGTATAGAATCTTTTATAGAACGACCTTCACCGAGCTGGTTAATGGATGAAAAGTATTTTATATGAAACTAGCGGACGTCCCGCGGTTTCACCCGCGTAGTCCCGTTCCCGTGGGAGTACGGGGATAAAATATAGCCTATGTTACTCAAGGTGAATGTAGCTTTCTAATGGTGAAAGAATTTTTGAAATCGATTCATTCCGGAGATTACCCCTACATACAAACTTACAAACAAATGTTACCTCTTTATAATATTAGTATAGATTAAATATGTCAAAAATATATTGCAAATGGGTTGACTAAAAAAATTCAGTCCAGAATACAATTCAATTTTTTTTTTTACATTTCTCTGGTTTGGTTAATAGACAAATTCCATACCAATTGAAAGTATGAAGCCTATAGAATATGCAAAAGTTATGAATTCTATAGGCTTCATACTTTCAATTGGTATGGAATTTGTCTATTATCCAAACCAGAGAAATGTTTAAAAAATATATATATAATTTTTAAATTGATAATTAATCATATTCTGGACTGAAATGTTAAGTCATCCCATTTGCAATATATTTATTGACTGTATATTTAAGTTGACATGAAATACTTTTCATCCTCTCGGTAAATGTCGTTCTGTAAGGGATCTTAGACTATTAGGACGGGAAAAATATCCACCTCTACGTGAACGCCGTGGACAAAACAATCGATTTCTAAGACCTAACTTACAAATACTTCACCACAGCCTACAATAACTTCAATAGCACTACCCCACATACAGTAAGTTCCAGTAATTTGGTTAATTTGTGCTTATGTTATCGTGGGACAACTGCCCAACGTGAGATACTGGCGGATTTTAAGCCCCTGGCATGACGCCAGCCTGTGGCATGTTGTTAAAGAATTAGAATTATAGAAGTGCTTCTGTTTTCTCGTTTTGGCTCGTAAAGTTTTATTATGGTTGGACGTTTGGAGTTGAGGTTTCATATGTGGTGGTGGTCGTTCTTTTGTTTTTCGATTGGTCTCGATACGGATGTTGGTAAATACGATGCTTGTTTAGTTTATAGTTGTTTTTTATGTTTGAGTCATGTTGCAAAGGGATGTGGCTTTAGTTTTACAGTCGGCCGCCTGCCTGACACTAACCCTCTTTGGGAATGCTGTTTTTGGTGATTTACCCGTCACCATTCGGGAACCCAAGGTGCTTTGTGGTATGCACTGGGTCTTATGCTCCCTTAGTCGCCTCTTACGACACCCACGGGATGAGATGGGGTGGCCACATTCTTAACCCGGGACCACACGGGACGCATTCAGAACGCCTCTAATCCCCAAAGAGTTAGGCAAAGGGTGTACCTAATAGGACACCTACATTGCGCCAGGTATGTTTTTTAACAACAACATCAATTTATTTCAAGGTATAATAGCCCATATATATGTATATCCTTATCAACTAACTTAAATATAAAGCAAATACAAGACTTGTGTTAATAAATAAGAATTAAAATTATGTTAGTAGCACTTCACTCAGTCACACTTCACTTGTGTTGGCTGTCCAGTGGAACTTGTCCGCGGAAGCGACGGAACACCACGTCCTGCGGCCAAAAGTCTTCCTCCATCACGCCGTCCTTTAACTAGAAGGCCGTTAAGCACAAAAAGTTGTTTCTGAGAAAATGGCAAAAAACGTGGGAATCGTTGTTTCTTAAAAACTATAATACTTAGATATTTCTTTCTATTTATCCTAAAGAATCTATTCCGTCCAGAAACTCTTATTAATTACTTTTAAAATTATTTTTTCTAATTTTGTTAAGCATTTAATCTAGTTACTGCATCTTATTACTGTACTAAAAGGCCGTTAACCATACCGTAGCGGCTTTTTAGTGAAGTAATTTATTTAAAATTTTAATCTTCAAAATGTTTGCTAATTTTTTTTAGAAATACTTAACTAAAAAGTGGTTAAGTCACATAACTGCTTTATAGCCCTGACATTAATTTCAATTTAAATTTGAATAACTTTCCTAATGAGCGGTTACGGGACTTTAGATGCTTTTAAGCTAATGGTTGCCAATGTTATATGGAACTTTTGTAAAATCTTAACTACTTTACTTAACTAAAAGGTGGCTAAACATGAATCGCTTGGGGTTAACTTCTTTATAGTTTAGCATTCAAAGGGAATATGTGACAAATTAAAGACATAATAAATTATGTTTGTTTAAAAATCAAAAGTATATTTCAAAATTAAAAAGGTAAATGAAAGGTACATAATTTGAACAACCAACCTGAACATAATTTTAGTAGGCTAATTTTAATAGAATCAACTTATAACTAATTAAGATCTTACAGATCATGAGATCACTATTTAGTATGGCAATATACTTAATTTCAAAGCAAGTTGCTGATGTATAATCCTGGCAACGAGGTTGTGTCCAGAAATAATGTGTCGTCAACCGTACCATCATTCACAGTGTATTTCCGGCAGTTATTGGTCATCATAACTTCATCCATTATTGCACAGACAAAACCGTCGGTTTCCTCTAAGAGGTCAACGAGGTGCAGCCAGGATACGGACGCTAAGAAGTCTACATCGGGCCCATGTAAAAGCGTCTGTGAAGCTCCTTGCCTTGCCATTCCTCCCTGCGGTCATTAGTGTCTTATACTTTAGGCTTGCGCCAGCTCTCGTTAGCCAAGGAAAGCGGGGTGAGGCCCTTGTTCACTGAGACCACATCTCGATGCGATTCATTTCCACGTCAGCTTCTAGGAAATATTCCCTGAGACTGCATACCTCACGGTTGTGCAGGGTCTTAGCATTTAAGTACCCACGACCACCGCACTTCCGCGGGATATACAGTCTCATTACCGATGAACGTGGGTGATGCATTCGATTTGCGGTCAGCAGCGTGCTAACCCTCTTATCCAGGACATCAAGTTCCATCTGAGTCCATTTAAGTATGCCGAAAGAATACATCAAAACCGACATGACCCAACCAATGAAGGCCCGCACCTTGTTTTCTTCTGACAAAAGACTGTGCAGCACCTTATTGAGGTGGCCAAAAAAGCGCTCCCTCAACGATTGCTCCTTGTCGGCAGTATGATACTTAATGCTTCCGACATACCCAAATACTTGTAGGTTTCTTTTTTTGAGGTTTCTTCCTATTGAGGAGAGGGATTTAAGGTGTATGGAATCCGAGAGTTGAGTTCCCATGGATTTCATAATCGCCCCTTGCTTCACATGCATGACTGCATATTTATCCACACCAAATTCCATCTTGATGGTGCTACTGAAAGAACTTTCAGTAGCGCCTGTTAGCTTCAGTAGCTTAATCAGTTGAAATCCAACATGTAGAGAGATCCCCTCGGGAGCGGCAAACCTGTTGGCTTATGGCTATATCAATGAGGAGCAGCTTCTTATTACTGCGGGACCAGTTCCTACATCCATACATCCATTCTGAGAGGCAGACATGATAGAATTACTCTCAATTATGTTGGTTGATTTTAGCTCTCAAAAGAGCTTGTCTATCAACGGTCTATAAAGAGAACTTTATAGACCGTTGATAGACAAGCGATTGGTCTATAATTTTAGGCTCCGCAGTACCTGATTTATGGAGTAGGTGGGTAATTCCCGTCGTCAAGAACTGGGGTAGCGACCCTGACTTTAAGGCTGATTGAAACTGGGACGCCAAGCGAGCGTGCGATATTTGGAATCACTTGATCCAGAAGTTGTGCAGTTCGTCGGCCTGGCCGTTCAGCCCTGAAGATTTCCAGTTAGGCACCGGACAGACTGCACGATCTACGTCTTGGGGAATGATTGCCCACCTTTCTGGTATTGGATCACACGCTTGTTCCACCTCGTATCCAATGACCCTCAGTGTGATTGTCAGGCACCGACCAGATGTTACGCCAGAATGAACACATGGCGTCATCATCCGGTCCGGTCGCCCCAAACCCTATATATATACCATATACCATATACCCTATACCCTATACCCACCTTTCATTGCTTTGCAATGTGTGATTCTGAGTGTAGACTCGCCACTTGTACCAATGAATTCGGCTTGCCCATGCACAGATCTTCTGCTTCAGGAAGTCGATACGCTCTGTGACGCGTGCCAAGTAATCTCGAAAACTAATATAAGCTCCCAAGAACGCTTGCCTCACAAAGCGCATCACGCTAGGATGAGTTTTGCCCTGGGATGAAGCAGATTAACTTGCCGATGAGTTCTCTATCTTCACCGATACGCCGGTCAATCCTGCACTGCCAAGCTGGAACAGCTAAGTTTGGTAGTGTAGCTCTGTCGTTGTTGGGTAATTTAACGTGTGCTACACGACATGCCACTACAGCTCCACAGTACAACATTGAGTGGGTATCGGCGAGGTCTTTGCTGCTGTCAAAGAAGTTTGACAGCTGCAAATCTAGAGCACACATAAGCGCCTTGTTTTTCTTCTGGATAGGCAAACGAGGTAGACGTGGTCTACTAATAAGTTGGCCGCTCACCCCCGGAGTGAATCCAGCGTGAGAGTCGGCAAACTGCCTTTTAGTTAAGTAATGAGGCTTAGCTGCTTTGTAGCTAAGCATTATTTAAATTTTTTTCACCCTTTTCATCTAACAGGTAAGCATTATTTTCAAGATTAATTAAAATGCTTAGCTAAAATAGCGTTAAGGGCGGGTAGCTGCAAATAAGTTAAGTTTTTCACTGAAACTGTTCTTTAAATGCTTCACATTACAGTAGTTATAGTCCTTTTACGTCTCTTTAGTCAAGAATAATCAGATAACGTTTTTTAAGTTAAGTAGAAGACCAGAAAATAATCACCACATCCGGCAGTTAAGGTATTTTAACGTACATTAAGTGAAGAAGTGCGGGTTAGACGCTATCAAGTGATGGAATTATCATAAATTATGTGGCTTAACGGCCTACAAAATTTTCATATCTCTGGAACTATTTATACTGTAAAAATGTTTCTTAGACAGAAAGATAGAGAATTTTGCACTCTATCGCTTTGTATTAAAAAGTAAAAAAACACCATTTGAGGGTTAACGGCTTTCTAGTTAGAGGACGGCCAGCATGGGCAGATAACAATTCGGTATTCGCACCACGCATGCCTTGAAGTTGACGTTGCGGCGCGACTCCAGTAACTGCACCCTCGGTGTGTACCTCGTCTTTTGGCGCACGTACTCCACAATGTCCTCCGCTTTAGTGGTGTAATGCAAGCGGGAAATGTATACCGGTGTATTCGGCTTGGCAGCACGCAGGCTCACTTTAGGGTCCGCAGAAGCCTTGCCGCAAAGGTTCTTGGTTGTTCGCGAACGGCAATTCCTCCTCTGAACCATCACGAAACCCTCGTTATCAGTCTTATTCGGCGCTTTTTAAGTCCTATGTAATAGGGGGCGAGTCTATTGCCATCAACCGGGCACAAATCCAGACTCCGTAGCTAAGAAATTCCTGATGGAAAAACGCAATAACAATTTGCCCGACCCGGGAATCGAACCCAGGACCTCATGCTCAGCAGTCATACTTTTGACCACTAGAGAAACGAAGCAGTCCATTTATAACATTGACAAGTAACAGAAACATTAAATAACTTCAATAAACTCACCCTATCACCGTCAGTTTTACTAGAGAGAAGCCTACATCCCGCAGAAGCTGACCCTTCACATCCAGTCTCTAACACATACCCTAAAACAGTACACAACTCTGTCAAATTTCTGGCACATCTTCGTCAGCGAATGCCCAATGAAATCCACCAATAAATTCCCAGTTACTTCCAGCCATTACACTGCCGTGTCAGAGTTATAGGGCAGTGTACTCCACACGTCACGGCACACCAGACAGTACATAGCTTCGCAAATAGTTCAGCTTTTTTTCGTGGACCGTGGATAAAGAATTTTTCGGAAAATCGGTACCAGAAGCCATAAGAGGCCTTCGGTGTAGGTAATTGAATTGTGAAAATTCAATAATGAGGTGCCGTATTCGTAATTTTTGTGAAAGGAATATAATGGAAGTGGTTTTTTTGGGTATTGAAAGGAAAGTATAATTTTAAATGTACTTTTTCGAAGGCAAAACCGCAGTGGTATTTCTTTTTCCTGTGGTTCATCCTGTGGAAATCATCAAATGACTCCTCCCGCTCTGGGCGGAGCAGGAGGGAGTGTCAGACTTTTTCTGCCTAAAACCCATCCATGTTCCTGCGTCGCCCTTTGTGTTCCGGGGCCACGGTATCTCTTTCGAACAGTCCCGCAACCTCGACAGGTATCGGCCCTTGCGGACCCCTTCCTATTGCTGACTCTCTTTGAGGCGCGCGTGGAACACGAACGCGCCGTGGATACGGCCTGTCGTCATGAGACGGACGGACGGCGAGCTAGCCCATAGCCCACCGTCTACAGGCCCCTTAGTACCTAACCTGGTGTAAGAGTTTCTATGCCTCCCCTGGGCCCCTGACTTGACTTAATATGCCGTCGAGATATAATCTCTCAGGCATGCTGGTTTGGTTTTCCCACGATGTTTTCCTTCACCGAAGTAAGTGATAAAATTGTACAAAATGCACATGAATCCGAAAAATCGAGATGCGTGTCTTGGGTTTGAACTCGAGACCACGACTTGGCAGTCCAATGGTATGAACCACTACTTAGGCTACCACTGCTTACCACAGTAGTAAATCAGCCCCGATCGCTATGACAGAGAGGCGACACGGTTGGTTTCAATATAACTCTATGAATGCACTTCAATAGATAGCATTGAGCTATTACTACTACGTATAGAGAAGACAGCGCGAATAAAATCTGTTCGCAGTGCGGGGCGTGCGTGGGGAGGCTAACCACGTATATATTGCTGTGGCGAGCAAGCGAATGAGTGAACTGCAGCCAGCCGAAAGCAGTTGAACGGAGCACAGATTTTGTTCGCGCTGTCTAGTAATAGCTCAATGATAGATAGCGACATTGCTGCCTGACGCTGCGGTGAAGTGGCAACTGCAGATCGCAAACCAGAAGTGTCGTGACTGGCTGACGAGCATTTCGAACCATGGCGAATAACGCGAGTACTGTTGGCTTCCAGTTGCTCAATAGTAGGTACGCGCCTATTCCATATAGATTTGGACTTCACATAGCCCCAAAGAAAAATTTTAGGGGTGTGTGTCACAGGATCTAGGACGCTGATTCACCGGTCCGAAGCGCGTAGTTAACTGTTCACCAAATTGTTTTCGCAATAATACTTTGGTTTCATAAATTGTGCGGTGGTTTCAAACTTTTCGATGGTATAGCGAATAGTGCGTCCGGTAGGTCGTTTATGTTGACCATTAAATTGCTCAAAGCTAAACTGATTTTCAGCAGATTTTTGTTACAACTGAATAATTGGAAGACGCTGTGCCGGAATGAAAAGACTTAGTTCCATGATGAAATGTATCTAACTATACTGAACAAAAATACCATGTTAAGTTAACACGATTCACGCTTCATCTGTCAAAAAATCCATGGAAAAAAAAGTACCTCTAAAATAAATGAATCACCCATTATAAGGCCACATAACAAGTTCATTATGTTACAGAAAATTTAATTAATTAGCCGCGTTTATGAAACAAAAGCCGCGTGTAGTCACGTAACCCCTGTAAGGCGTAAGGCGTAAATAAAGAAAGTGTGCGTTCGACTGAATTACGCGAAAATGCGCGCGAGGCTCAACTTTCAAATTGATTCGCCAACTTCTTCTGGCGAATATTTGTTTTGGTGGCACTACGTGTTCGCAAAAATAGAGGCGAATATGATGCGACTTTGCTATGAGATACATATTACATTTTGTAAGCTTTTTGTCTGTATTTCTAAGTAACTAACTAGTAGTCCGACTTATTTATTTATTTACTAACATGTAAAACACTGGTTACGAGTATTAGGTATGCATTAAAATTTCATGACACAGTAATCCTGTAAGGGTACTGCAAATATTTTATGTATCAAATTATTAAATTACATAATATAATATAATTTTGATTCTCATTATTACGATTATATTGCATTAAAATTATTTACATTACAAATATTATATTAAATTATTTACATTACAAATATTACATCAATTATTCAAAACATTAATCAATCATTTATTTATTATTTTAAAATTAATCATTATTATCAGTTCGTTCAATCATTTTTGTCATAGGTATAAGTAATGTAGCATCTATTATTATTTTACATTTACGTAAAGTTATTATTACGAGTATTACAGGATCAATCGATTTACAATTTGTCAGTTTTAAATTCCTCAACCTTTCTTGATTAACAAAGATTTCAACTGTTTAGAGAAAATTGAGGTATTTGGTATGGATTTTAATTTTTCAGGTAGCTTATTAAATATATTCACTAGTCTTGAGTATGGGCTTTTCCCCACAACAATGGGCCGCTTCCAATGGGCTTATTCTTTTCCCAATCACAAAAAAGGGTCGCCTAAAGAAACAATGAATGGACTGTATGAAGAATGATATGGCAAGAAAGGTGTCTGATGAGATGACGAGTAATAAAGAAAACATTGGGATAAGGGCAGAAGAATGATGATGAAAATGATGATGAAGATGATGATGAAAATTTAATGTTCGATTTCCTGTCTCATCATCATCATCATCATCATTTCAGCCGAAAGTCGTCCACTGCTGGACATAGACCTCCCCCAAAAGGGGGGTTTTGCCATAATCGCCACGCTTGGCAGGCGGGTTGGCGATCGCAGTACGGTTGTTACAAAAGCACAGAGAACGCTGCTGCCCATTCTCTGGTAAGTCCCTTAGTCGCCTCTTACGACACCCACGGGAAGATATGGGATGGTGCTATTCTTTACTTCCGACACCATACAGACCTCCGATTTCCTGTCTAATCGAATACAACTGAATACCTACCAGAGTTATTCAAGGTACGAGTGCTTATAGATCTGACCTGATGACCTTCATAACCTAGTAACTGACATTTGAGTTTAAGTGGTTTACGACTTTCAGTGGTGTCCAAACCATTGAAGGTCTGGCTCCGGCCAGACCACATAAAAGATAAAACCATAAAACATATTATTTCTGAGAACTGTAGTCATCATCTGCCTAGCCTTTTCCCAACTATGTTGGGGTCAGCTTCCAGTCTAACCGGATGCACCTGAATACCAGTAATTTACATAGAGCGACTGCCAATCTGACCTCCACAACCCAATTAGTACTGGGTAATACGATACCACTTGGTAAGACTGGTTGTCAGACTTTTTGGGCCACTGACTACCTGTAACGACTGTCAAAGATCTACAAATGGCAACCGAGACCAACAGCTTAACGTGCTTTCCGAGGCACGGAGGAAACTCGGTATGTAAGAGTGGTCACCCATCTACAAACCAACCTAGGTAAGCACGGCTTAACCTAAAGATCGACCCGAGTGGCTGTTATTATTTAGCCACCAGCTCCTCTGAGAACAGTAAAGTCATTATTTTAAAGACACAACGGTTCATCAGTTTACTTACTATCTTAGATTTTCTGGCACCCAGTTTTGAAGTGACAACTGTGTGAGTTTCCTACATTCACAATAGTAGGCCCGCTCCCAATATCCCATATGTATATAAGACTACTTGATTATTTGCTGGGAAAATAGGTCGCGTTAATTAATATCACTTACAATACAAACAAGTTGGGGCCGGGGAGGAATTTAACTAAGATTTGCCTCACTATGTATGGTAAACTATTTATGTTTTTGTTATTTTTTTTGCGAAAGAGAAATGGAGGGTTTACTCTACCTACTTACATAACATCAAGCCTCGTAATCATCGAAGGATTAGGCGTTATCAGAATGACTTTTTTATCACATTTTTAAAAAAAATGGGTATAATAGGTGAACGGAGTAATGGCATACTTAGTTTTCTTTTTTTTGTGAAAAAAAAAAATCGAAATATAAATCATACGCGCGTTGCGTATGATTTGAAATTCGATATTTTTCAAAATCTATTTGTTTGTTCTAATATGAAAAGTTTACTTGAAATTTGTTGCGTTTTTTGATGATGGATCAATTTTTTTTAAGCTGTGGAAAAAACAAAAAATAAACTAGGTATGCCATAAGATTTCTACACCGTTCACTTATTATATACCCATTTTTTTTGGAAAGTGATAAAAACGTCTTCCGGTATAGGCTTGCCCTCTTTTACATTGGACTTAAACATACACACAGATACAGATATACAGACAGACTTAATTAATGTTCCACACACATTCCATCAGTGCCGCCATCAACTGGGTACAAATCCAGGCACCGTGGCTGCTACTGAGAAATTCTTGATAGAAAAACCCAACAACGATTTGCCCGACCCGGGAATCGAACCCAGGACCTCATGCTCAGCAGTCGCATTTGCAACCACAAGACCAACGTGACAGTCATTACATTATTATAAAATTTACACATAAACGGTCATGAGGCTCAATTGAATTACAAATCATTACACACTTTAAAACATCGTTTCAATTCAGTCAATCGTTCGAACTAGACGGCCTGAACAATAATTAAATATCTATCTATATATATATATATATCTGTATTTTGGGTTTGGTGGCGCAAATGGGTCAGCAGTGATAGCCTAGTGGTGTGACCGTTGTACTACCAAATCATAGGTCTCAAGTTCGAACCCAAGACACGTCACGACACCTCTGATTTTTCGGATTCACGTGCGTATTGTATAATTATCACTTGCTTCGGTGAAGGAAAACGTGAGGAAACCAGCATGCTTGAGAGATATTTCACGACGGCAGGATAAGCCAAGTCAGAGGCTCATGGGCGGTTCAAAAACTCTGATACGAGGTTAGGCACTAATAACCACCGATAAAGAAAAGATTGGGCCTTAATATTTTGTGGTTTCTCAAAGTATTCAAATTAATATTATAGTCTGCGCCAGATAAGTAAGAATTAAAGGTCATTAACCCGCATACTTCAAATACAAATACATAATTACTTACTGACTACTGCTACTCCACTACGCTTGCTACGCTCTGCTCTACTACTTGATTACTGTCTCTAACAAATCACAGATTACATATTAATATGTATGTCTGCGCCCGCGTCTCTGTTCGTCAGTGTTGCCTGTGAAAGTCAACACAAAGTAGTGGTTACGTGGAGTGAGGATGTAATTATTATTTTCTCTATTTATTCTACCCATATTTGTATTATTTTTTCGTTTACACTTTATGTATTTATTATTTATCCGTGTCTGACCGTGGCATCACTCTGGGCCCTATCAGAATACCAGCGCTGTGACGTTTTTTTTTTTAAATGTTACAGCACCATGCTGAGATAGGGGCCTTTTGGCCTCGTACAGGACCAATTTCATTTCATGTTTTTTTTTTATTTTTCTCTTTGTTTATTTTTTTTATTTTTATTAGTTGTAAGTACTGTTAATTTAACCATTTTTATTTGTGTTTTGTCCTGTGCGGGCTAATAAATGCCTTTTCTTTCTTTCTTTCTTTTTCTTTAATTCCGAAAACAGAAATAATGACATAAACTTGTCCCGAAACGACCTTTATCGTGATCTTTGACTTGTTTTAGTAATAAAAAACGATTCATAATGTATTGTCGGGGTACCTACGCAGAGAAATTAAGGAAAGAGCAATGACCTTTAATGCTTACTTATCTGACGGAGACTATAGTTTACTTTACTCAACTACCCTCCTTCCCCATATTTCTCTTTATTGCAAATTCCTAATGACATGTTAGTTAACAACGATAACAACCCTTCCACAACACAATGTCAACTGATATACTAACCAGTAACAACAAATCAGACATGTAAATAAATACGTTTGATATAACTAAACAAACAAACACACACGGCACAATAAATTACTAGAAACATATGTGGGAACTATTCGACAATAGTTGGGAAAACACAAGCTAATCTCAACCCTAACTCTTTAAAACTAAAGCTCTGTTTCTCTTTGGGATTTTCGAGAAAATAGTTGGAGAAATAAACAAAAGAATTTGTACTTTAAATCTTTAAAGGTACAGTTGGATTTTCAATGGAACAGTGTTTTAAGGTTTTGTCACGCTAGTCTGTCTAATGAAGAGTCTTGTTCGTTGAGTCTTTTTGACTTAAGCTTTGAAAGTCCAAAAACTATTATTCGTTTGAAAAGTTTTAATTGGTGTTAGAACGTTGGATTTTCTGAGTGAAGGAAATGGAAATAAAATCATTATGTCGATAATTAAATTAATGGGCTCAGGCGAGATTCCGATTCGAAATTTTTTAAACCCGACTGAAACTGAACTGAAGCCCTGAAACAGAAGTTTTTAATGCCAAGAACGATGCTAGTTTTTTTTTTTTTTGAAGTGAAAACTTCTTTAGGCGCGTTGAGCACTTTTTGGGTGAAGGAAAAACATTAAACTCATCGTCACGTAAAGTAACGTGCGGTCACGCTTCGTAGCCGTTCGTAGCACTCGTAGCATCCGCTGCGGCGTAGCACCACATGCGTGGTACATAACCAGTGCTACGACTGGGGCGGGGCCTGTGTACTTTTTGTCTTCACTTCTATCGGCAGTCCCCAAAGATGGCCCCAATTTTTTAAAGGAGATTCTATTAAAAAAAACTTAATGTAAGTAGCTAATGTCAAATTTCGAAAATAAAGGGTGTTAAAAGACTCATAACACTCTCTTCTTCCCGTTTTTGCGATATTTTTTATTCTGGACCATACCTGGGAACCTTTTAGTTAAGGAGATATTGGGGGTCAAGGTTGCAACTTTTACACAAGTTTTTTTTAAATAGACACATGTTTTTAATATAAGATTTTTACTTTATACACCTCCACGACTTCCGTACTATTCAATCTGTCCACCGGCACAATGTTTTGAGTGCTAATGGTGTTTTTCAGCCCCAAAAAAAAAAAGCCATTTCCCAGCAATAATTTTTGTGAAAAAAGTTACTTAGTATGATGTACAAGCATTCTGTACATCATAATAAGTAACTTTTTTCAATTTCGGTTTTTCGGTTGACGACCTCGTGATGAGTCAATTTACATCCTGTTTAGTTCCTTTTAAAATATCGAGCAAACTATCTAATAAATTATTATCTATAATTATCTGTTTGTTTACAGTTTAGATTTGTTTAAAAAAAAAACTTTTTAGGGCTACGCTACTTTATAAAAGCAAAAAACTTGAAATCACACAAAAACTCGAAAGAATAAAAACAATATTTTTGCTACCATTATCCAAAATATCGCGTCCAACAAAGTAAGTATAAATACTGGGAGGTGCAGATAAAATAAATCATTTTACTCTCAATGGGACCGCCGCTCCCCTAGCGGCCACCAAAGAAACGCCTTGATTGATAAATAGGTATTCGTGGTGTGGAAGATAAGCGATGGAAAGCGGGGCTATTATTTTCAATATTTGTGTGATTCACGACTTTCACGGTTTTTCACTACACTCAAAGTACTTACGGGATGATAACCGTGGTTTTCTATATTCCCGCGATCATGATGCTTGCAACAGCGTCGAAATATCGGGAGCTCATCAATATAGTAAACCACGGATATTATCCCGTAAGTACTTTGAGTATTTGTGTGATTCACCGATATTATTGATCAATAAGCACAGCCAGCTAAACGCCGTTTAAAAGCTATATTTTAGAGTTTCTTTGGAGAAATCCGCACTAATCCCTTCGTCTGTGAACCCCGACCGAATCGGTCTGACGCCATTGTTTAACTATTGTGTGTCTACTTTGCTAACAGTAGAAGGTTTATTTTATATTAACAAACTACGTAGGTTTTGTACTCCGATTTATCCATCAACATTTATTTTCATCAATCTTTTAGTCAGATGCGATTAAAAAAAAAAATATGTTTCAAATCCATCGCTTCGCTACCACCTTGTACTACAAACCTAAATATTACGCAACATTCAATAACTTTTAGGAAATTGTAGCACATATCTTTGGAGTCTTTTCATCACGGGTCCATTGACCCAGCACCATACACCCGAGTGTTTGGCCAAGGAGAATTATATCTAAGGTGCTTCTATTGAGGTAACAAAGTTGAATGAAGTGACGGTTTTTTTTGTAAACAAGATGGTATTTTATGAAAGTTGTTTAAGTTGGTTTAATGCTAGGATTTTTTACATAGCATCACGTGTGATGACCTTGAATCGTTAGGCAGAGGTAGTATTGTACATCCACATTTTGTCAGTATTTTTTTAATAGTTCCATGTAAAAGGAGCTCGTGGCTAAATAATAACAGCCGCTCGGGTTCGATCTTTAGGTTAAGCCGTGCTTGCCTAGGTTGATCTGTGGATGGTTGACCACCCATTACATACCGAATTTCCTCTGTGCTTCGTTGCCACGTTAAGCAGCTGTCATTTGTAGATCTTTGACAGTCGTTACAGGTAGTCAGTGGCCCAAAAAAGTCTGACAACCAGTCTTACCAAGGGGTATTCGTATTACCCAGTACTAACTGGATTGTGGAGGTCAGATAGGCAGTCGCTCCATGTAAAATACAGGTATTCAGCTGCATCCGGTAAAACTGGAAGCCGACCCCAACATAGTTGGGAAAGGGCTAGGCAGATGATGGTGTAATAGGAAGCCTGCCTCATTTGTCGAGTGGTCCCAAACGTGACTGCAGAGCATGATGTCCTGGGTTCGGTTCCCGGGACGAGCAAAGTGTTATTAGGATTTTCTCAGTAGCAGCTACAAAGTCTGAATAATTTAATCTAATAATTGATTTTGTATTGAAATCAACTTATTTTATTTTAAAATTTAATCACGGCCATTCTACTTTTTATATTTTTTATTTGACAAAAAAAAGTTGTATAAATTTATTTTGTTTACAACTAAGTTAAAAAAGTATTGTGTGGTGTGTATTTGTCTCTGATTATGTGATTTCCAACCAATAATCTCATTTATGGATCGTTGTTTCTGATGCAAATAAATAAATTAATAGAGAATAACTAGCGAAATGAAGCCATATAAACATTTAGTTTTGGTATTGCAGTTTTTTAGGAAAAGCTGTTTTTTTTTTAATAACCGACGAAAAAAATTGTGTAGAAGGCTTCAGAATTACGTACTGAATACGTGGTAACCATTTTAGCGTTCGTGTCTCTTCCATCTTCTATAGAAAGGAAGGGAACGAAAAATATGATTATCACCTCACCCTACATCGCGTGCAAAACAGAATAAAATATAAAGGTGCTGATAATATAAATCAATTTATTTTCAATGGGGACCGCTTCCCCGTGGGAGCACCTAATAAATTCTGCAATGGATACAAAGAGTATAACTTGCTTAGTTTTTTTTGTATTTATGGGAAATGGTAAATAATGCAGTGGAACAAATATTGAGCGAAAACCGTGTTATGGTATAAGTCTTTGCAGTATCTTGCTTTAGGCCTGTAAAATTATTCACAATGAATGGGACATTGTAATAAATTTTTCCATGGATTTAGTACTTGCTTTTCCATACAAAAGTGCAAGATCTAGGTATGGAAATGGAACAGTTAATTTAATTCTTGTTTAAATTACGTGTCACGTTGCTTATTAAACAGTGTACTCTCATGAAAGTAAGAAAAGAAAAATATTTATTTGTCACACATGACAAAAAAACCGGCCAAGTGCGAGTCGGACTCGCGCACGAAGGGTTCCGTACCATTATTATCAAAAAAAGGGCAAAAAAATCACGTTTGTTGTATGGGAGCCCTCCTTAAATATTAATTTTATTCTGTTTTTAGTATTTGTTGTTATAGCGGCAACAGAAATACACCATCTGTGAAAATTTCAACTGTCTAGCTGTCATGGTTCATGAGATACAGCCTGGTGACAGACAGACGGACAGACGGACAGACAGCGAAGTCTTAGTAATAGGGTTCCGTTTTTACCCTTTGGGTACGGAACCCTAATAAAAATGGTTAAATTAACATTTAAAAAGATATTAAAATCTTTTTTAGCTAGTAAAGCGTATTATGATGTAAATGAATTTTTAAGTGAATCATTTTTTAATTGACATGCTTTTATTAATTGAATCTGAAATGTATTGTAATGTAATAATGATTATGATAATAATGTATTGAATACCTATTGCATATGTTTTGGACCTACGTTGACATTATTGTGTTGTGATTTTATTTTTGGATAATTAAATATTTGGCAATTCTTGTATTAATCAATTTTATTTATTTACTAATGTCAGCATTGTCAATGTTAATTATTGTTGTTTTTATGATATTATTTTAATTCTAAATTAGTATTGATATTTGCACACCATGACAATATGGTAAACATGTTAGCACAACTCTATATGCTCTTATAACACATTGCATGCAATGATATATAAACTATAGATACGTTGTCCGCACTCTAAAATGACAACATGAAATGAAGCCAATTGGCCACATCGCGCTTAGATACGCACCAACCTGTCGCGCGACGCTACGTATAATGAGCATGTTATTTGACTATTACTTATCCTGTGACGTGACTGAAGATGTATATTTATCTCCCTCTCGCAACAGGCATCCCGCCGTTCGGTGTCATATTTTCTTTCTCTTTCTTCACGCTTATAAGTAGTTCTAGTATTTTCGCCGTTTTTAAGCGCCGCGATGTTGGTTCATGACGTGTCTATAATTATATAATACGTCATTGCTTGCATGCATCTTTTTTATTATAATTATATGTACACTCATGTTTGAGCAAATAAAGTTATCTGAATCTGAATCTGAAACAATAAAACAAGACTATTTTAAAAACAATAAAATTGGTCCTGTACGAGGCCAAAAAAATAACTAACATTGGTGCCGATTCCCTTGTTCACAAACTAAACTAAATTTAAGTTGAATGCATCTTTTTCTTTCTATTTCATTATGAAAAGGACAGAAGATAAATATTAGTTTAATCCTGACGCACCTGACGTAATTTGATGTAATTTTAGTAGTCAACTTTTTAATCGCGTCTAAAACTTGTATGGCGCTGATTAATTTGACAGAACATAACTAAAATTTATCTTCTGTCCTTTTCTTAATGAAATAGAAAGAAAAAGATGCACTGAGCTTAAATTTGGTTTAGTTTGTAAACAAGGGAATCGGCACCATTGTTAAATAAAATAGACAAGTTTACCAAGATATTATGTTATTGCATGAAGTTTCTTTCACCAAAAACCTCCAACCATCTAAACGTTATTTCGAACCTCAAAATACGTAACACGGCAAACTCCCTAAGCCACTACAACTAGTCTACGCCATACAATATACAACATCCTTTAAAAAAAGAAGAAAAAAGGCACCAAAGCGGTAGCTTTCCGCGTAATTTTAGGTCTTTCAACATGTCGTCGACTCTCGCGGGGTAAAATGAACCGTTCTGAAAGGCGACCGTCTGGACTCTTTTGAAAGGCAACTATAAAGGACCTAGGCGGCCATTTTGCACCGAGGCTGTTAGTAGTTAATTTCTTGGGCACAAGAGAGTGAAGTTATTGTGGGCAGTAGGTTAAGATTCTATTGAATGTTGGTTTTTAATCGGTAACCTTTTGTGTGGGAATGGTGTTGCTAACCATTGTTTTAAACCGACTTATACAAAGAAGGAGGTTAGGTATGTATTCCACTAGCATCTTTTTACGGAAAATAACTTTACTTTCAGAAGTCGGTGGCAAAAAAGTCAATGGAACAAATAAAAGTAAAATATCGCTGGACATTAACACATCGAGCCATCTAGTGCCACACCAAGCAACGAGGCTGGTGTCGCGGACACCAGATAGTTGTTACATACATACTTTTTTTGTAAATACAAACAAAATGTCTATGCTCATCACACAAACATTTGCTACTACCGGAATTCGCACCCGGGACCCTAAGAACGTAAGGCAGCCTCACTACCACTGCGCCATTCGGGTCGTTAAAGTCCAAAGTCACCGACTTTCGAAAGTAATGTTATTTTCGTTGTTTTTTTTTTTTTGCAAAAAGTTTTTATAAGCCGTTTTTGCCAGTCCTGACAGACATTAAATCGCTAGATGCGCCCTAACCTTTCTCAAATCATGCTAAAAGAAAAGTGAGATCGCTCATCCCGCAATGCAATTTTTAAAGTGAGCGAGTCTACTATTTAAATAACACTGTCAACAAAACATAATTTGTGTTGGTCTCGTCAGAGCGACGATACGATTTAAATCTGTGTTGGTCGTGTTTTTTATTAAAAACTGTACCATTTAATAAATTGGTATTAGATGGTACAGTTTTTAATAAAAAACGATACGACGATAAGTATATATACACTGCAGATATACAGTTTGTAGAAAATTGAATTTTGGGGACAATGGAATTGGATACATTACGGTTTGACCGCGGTGACCTAGAATTTCCAGTCAAACAAGATAGTTTCGTTGCAAAACGTTTGATAGACGGAAGTGTGATTAGTATTACCTACTGAGGAAGATCTTAACTGACAGTCAAGATATCTAGTTTGGGTGAGAATATTGTTGATAGGGGTGATATTTTTTTTACCAAAAAACTTTTTTGCAATAAATAAAACCGACTTCAAAAAACACAAAAAAGTGAAAAATAACTTTAGCTTCAGAAGTCGGTGACTTTTGTTTGATTGATATTTTTTTTGTCACCGACTTCTGAAGCTAAAGTTATTTTTCACTTTTTTGTGTTTTCTGAAGTCGGTTTTATTTTTTGCAAAAAAGTTTTTTATTTTACGATTTTTAGTTGATCCCAAACAAATATTTGATATTTATTTGACTGGTAATAGGCGTGAGCAGGGGTGGCCCAGTGGTGGCGGCCCCGACTTACGAACAGCAAGTCGTGGGTTCGAACCCAGGCAGGCGTATTACTTTGTGTAATTTATCTTAATTATTTCATCACCACTGCTCTCAAAACGGTGAAGGAAAACATCGTGAGGAAACCGGCATGTCCTAGAACCAAAAAATTCGAAGACATGTGACATCTACCAATCCGTGGGCCCGCGTGCTGGATTATAACCCATTCTCTCTTATAGAGAGGAGGCCTGTGTCCCAGCAGTGGGAACATTAATAGGCTGATAATGAATAGGCGTATCCCCAATATATGGAACTTAACATACATTTTTTTTCGGATGGGAAATCATAAAATTACCCCTCCGGCTCTGGGCGGAGCGGATGGGAGTGTCAGACTTTTACTGGCTAAAACCCATCCATGTTCCTTCTTAGCCCTTTGTGTTCCAGGGTCGCAGTATCTCTTTAGAACAGTCCCTTTTGCTGACATCTCTATGAGGCGCGCGCGGAACACGAACGAACTGTTGAGATCTGGGTGTATTGCACACATCTGCGTATCCCCTCAGAGCATACAGGCGTGATGTTACGTCATTTGAGGCGCACGCGGAACACGATCGCACCTAACAACATAACTTATAACATAACTTATCATACCTAACTGTCGAAATCTGGGTGTATTGTATACAGGCGTGATGTTACGTCATGATGCTGTATAAACAATAAACATCCAAGCGATTGCAACATTCACGGCACTTTTGCCGTCTATTTTTGAAGAGTTCCATTGTATATCTCCGAAGATCAGCATCAGATGTTCACAAAATTTGAATGGGACCACACGGGAAGCAACAGCTTTCAAATAAAAAAAGAATCATCAAAATCGGTTCACCCAGTCGAAAGTTCTGAGGTAACAAACACAAAAAAAAAAAAACAGGTGAATTGAGAACCTCCTCTTTTTGGAAGTCGGTTGAAAATATACGGTCACATACAAAGTTTTATTTATCTACGACGTTTTTATCGCTTATGCACCTGGAATACACAAAAGCATTTTTTTTTATGGGACAAGCCCGCCACACTATTCCCAAACCACTGTAACTCCTGAAAGCCAGAATCAACAGTGGCGACCACCAGAAAAGCGCCGAGACAATGAAGCTCGACGAAGTCCCAGAGAATGAATTTAACTGTCTTGGATCCCGCAATGAAGTTAATCAGAAAAGTATAGCGGAGGAGTAGGAAAAAACCGTAATTTCCACTTCCCTCCATATCAGCAGGAGACAGAACGAAACAAGGTCAATAGGCACAAAAACATGCTAATTTTGAGCTACCTAGTTTCACACAATTAGCATGTGTATTTACAAATCAGTGTAAAAGCCCCGAAAGGCATTTATTGGTTCTCCCAGTCATTGAATATTTTTTTTGTTCTGGACCATACCTGCAAACCTTTTAGTTTTATATAAAGTATCAACTTATTCACAAGTTTTTTTTTTCAACAAATTTTCAATGTTGTAACATTCAGTCTTACCGAAGACCGTAAACCGAGATTCTTACCCCAAAAAAAGTATTATTCCCATATACTTCAGACGCTTTTGTTTTAAAAAATGTAAATTATAAAAATAAAAAAAATGTAAAAAATAAAATATTATTATATTAAAGACTAGCGGACGTCACGCCGTGTCACTCGCGTAGTTCCTGTGGGAGTACGGGGATAAAATATAGCCTATGTTACTCAGTAAAGACGTGGCTTTCTAATGGTGAAAGCATTTTTGAAATCGGCGCAGTACTTTTTGAGTTTATTCATTACAAACACACACACACAAAAATGCAAATCTTTCCTCTTTACAATATTAGTAAAGATGGAAGTCCTTCCAGCTTATCCATATACATTTTAATGGTCTCTCAACACTTTAAAATCGAATGAGATTCTTGTAAAGAAACGTGTAGCTCCGTTAGTTATTGTTAACCAAACTCCGTAGGGACGCGAGTGAGTTGCACTGGCTACACTTGCAATATATATCTACATGTCTGCGGAAATAAACAGCCAGGATTAAATCTTTAAAGCTATGTGTATGCTAGTAATGTAACATAGCTTATAGCTTGTTGCAGTAAAGAGACACTATTTGTATTTATTTTGAATGTTGTTATTATGCGCTTCTTAATTATAACATAAAATCACGTACTTTTTTTTTTTTTTTTTTTGGGACAAGCCCGCCACACTGTTCCCAAACCACTGTAACTCCTGAAAGCCAGAATCAACAGTGGCGACCACCAGAAAAGCGCCGAGACAATGAAGCTCGACGAAGTCCCAGAGAATGAATTTAACTGTCTTGGATCCTGCAACGAAATTAATCAGAAAAGTATAGCGGAGGAGTAGGAAAATCCGTAATTTCCACTTCCCTCCATATCAGCAGGAGACACAAAGAAACAAGGCCAATAGGCGCAAAGGGACGTTTACAACTGTTACTGGGATAGGCCCAGTTGCCTAGCACCACGGATAAAATATTAACATTAATGGGTCCTAAGTTGTGAGCAGTTATATTTGATTCCAATAATAGGTATCGCAAAAACGCTTGAACGCACGGAAATTTGTTCTAGTTTCTACAAGGTCTGTGTAGTAAATAACTCCGGATGTAACCTGTACACTATGCAACATAATATTGCGTTCATTCTGCCAAAGACTGCACTCCCATAAAATATGATGTGCTGATTGTTCATATTCGCAGTCAAATGTGGAACATTGACAAAAGGGCGAGTCAACAAGCTTGAAGGAAAATAATTTACTCTTAAAGTTACCATGACCGGTGAGGAATTGAGCAACACAGTGATCAACCTCCAGCCATGTCCTGGCCAGCCGCTCACGAACGGATGGAAAGAACTGGTGGAGGTGTCGGCCCTTGATGGAATTATCCCACCTACATTGCCATTCAGACAAAAGTTCCTCCCAGACGTCGGTCTGTGGTTTGAATAATCTAGAAATCTTATCACGGTCACGTAGGGTTAAAAAGTCTGCGTCCGTGTTCTCACGCGCGTTATAGTACATTGCAGCTCGTCGCTGCACTTTAAGATCGACTGGAAGTACACCTGCAAGTACCGGTAAGGCTTCAGTACTAACCGTCCTATACGCTTTGCATAAGAATATCAAAGCCAAACGCTGGCTTTGAAGCAATTTACGTCGTACCGCTCCTATGGTGGCCCTATCGGCCCAAACAGGTGCCCCGTAGCACATACACCCCAAATAGGTAGCCCCATAAATGGTCTTTAAAGTTAGAAATGACAGACCCCACGTAGATTTGGATATTCTCGTTAAGGCATAAAGTTCTTTTTAGCTTTTTCACCGACAGTTTTTATATGATCTATGAATGAAAAATTCTTCTCTAAGACCAAACCAAGGTAGCACACGGACTGCTTTCTTTTCACGGGAACGTTATTAAATTTAATACTAGGCCACGATTTAAGATTACCTTTTAAAATTAGTTGATAAGTTTTTTGCGGTGCAAAGTTCAGACGGTTTCGATCGCGCGAAAATCACGTACTTATAGTTATAATCCCCGAAGGGTCCGCCCATCATGTTTAAAGTCCAATGTAATAGGGGGTGACCCTATTGCCAATAGACCCGCACCCTATCACATATGACTTAAATTAATATTACTGGCGAAATGTGGTGTATTCCTGGAGACACGGCGCGTCGCGCGACGCATTGTGCGTTTTCCGTTTACGGAGAGGGGGCGCGTGCAGCGGCCTGCGTTATCACATGCCCAAAAACAAACATATGGCAAAGTACGATGTTGTTTACGGAGACGCGGCGCGTGCTGCGGCGCGTTGCCCGCTGCGTCGCACGCGGCTTTATGTCATCATGTCGCGTCACGGATGTCAAACAGCCATAAGCGCAGCATTTGTGTTCTTCTCGCGAATAAATAAATTACCAGTCTAATTGGCACAAGTTTATTGAATAAATACTTCTGTCAGTGCAACTTACGAATGACATTGTTATTTTAGTGTTTATATGTTTATGTCAGCCGCGTTGTCCGCCGCGGTGTACGACGCGTGCACCGCCGCGTCCGACGCCGCGTGCACCGCCGCGTCCGACGCGGCGTCCGATGCGGCGTTCGACGCTGCATCTCAAGCAAACGTGCGTAAAAACGCTTCTCCGTAAACGCTCTCATACATTGCCATATGTTTTAATTTTAAGTGGCCCGCGCCGCTCGCGAACATGTCAACTTTCTAAATCTGAATCCATTTTTTTTGCCATTTTACCCGACAAACACATTAGCACCACAGGAAAGAACCCAAACAGCAAATTGGAAACTTAACTGACAATTACATAAAAAAGTTTTAAAGCTAGACAGTCAGTTCTATAAAAACACCATTTTATAACAGATTTAAAGACAAGCGAGCACGTTAACTATAGTTTTTAATTAGAGGCGAAGGACCGAAAACGGAAAATTAAAACTTTTTCGTTTGCCAGACGGTTTTTTTTTTCAAAATAAAAACAGTGAAACAACGCCTCGTTTGAAATTCACAATAAAGTTTTATGATCATTAAATTGTGCTTCTTTAGATATTTTTATTTAGTTTGTTTCATAATGTTCTTGTTTTTTTTGTAGACTGTGGAAATAATAACGGACCCTTTCAGTAGGAATTTTTAAATGTAATTTTGCCTTTAAGTGTGGAGTTGGCCGTGACTCCTAGATATCATCACCAGCCTAGCTTTTTCCTCTTTTTTAATTAATTGGACGTCGTGCGTACGTACTTGAAACAAGAGATACATGCCGAATACATAGCCTATTCCTTTTTTTGAAAGTCAATTCAATAGTAGATTTTACAACAGGTGCACAAAACGAACCATTTTTATCCGAGACTTTTAGCAGCCCGAGCCGAAGGCGAGGGCTGATAGTAATGTCGAGGATAAAATGGTTTTGTAGACGAGTTATAAACTCTACTTTTCACTTCGATTGCGAGGAAATAAAACAGTAGTATAACATAACATTTCTTTAATTAAAATTCAAAGTAAAATTAAGGTATATTAGTACAGTTTTGAATACTGAAGGAATATTTTTTTCCCGGCATATCGCCGCTTTATTTTTTTTAATCTTACGACATTGATGCTTGGACTGCAGACCTACGTATATACAGCTAACTATTAAATTAATTTTATAATAATAATTTTCTTAAATTAATTAAATAACCTACCGTACTTGAATTTTCTTTTTACATTTATGAGTACGCTAATGCATCTGTGCACAAAATTATTTTTATTTTTAGATTTTGTGCAGCCTATATCCTGCACAAATAAGCACTTTCAGAGCATGAGAAGTGAAAAAAGAATTTGCTTTGCGTCAACTAAAACCACATTAAGTCTCACTTTTGTAACAGTAAAAATCATGTCTTGGGTTAGGTAGGACATACATTTTATAACAACAACATAACACATAAACATCAACATAACCGCACAAACATCACGCTTGTAATCCCCGAAGGGTAGGCATAGGTACACTTAATAGTACACCCACATTTCACCAGTTATGTATTTAAGTCGCATGTCATATGGGGCGAGCTTATTGCCATCAGCTGGGTACAAATCCAGACTCCGTTGCTGCTACTGAGAAATTCCTAATTGAAAAACCCAATAACACATTGTCCGCCCTTGGAATCAAACCCAGGACCAAATCCTTAGCAGCCGCGCTTACAACCACTAAACTAACGGAATAGTACAAAAGCATAAATAAAAACAAAACAAACCAAAGTCAAAGTCAAAATTTGCATAGATTGCAGGTAGGTAGTCAAGTTTTTGGAAGCGTTTTTAATATTAAATAAAAGAGTAGAGTTACGTGTGAGCAGAAGCGCATGCTCCAATGTAATTCTCAATACTAACTCTAGTCGCTACATGTGTGTCTTAAAGCTACTTATCTGCTAAGTTGACAAAATGCATGGAAGGTTCCAGATGGACCACCCTAAACTGCAACGGTGCACATTACGCTCTCACGGTGATCACGCGTTGTGGTTCAGGATGCATAACTCCTCCCTCCTCAAGAACGAAATTATCAGAATTGTTGAGGTTCTGATCATTTCGCTGACAGTTTAACAATTTGATTCTATATCTAAAAACAAGAATGGTTATAAATCCTAAAGGTAGAATTACATATAGAATTACAGTACCTAAGCTAATGGTTTTCGTGTTAACCGCACTATAATTTTCACTTTGTTTCACTTTGCTCATTTTTACCACTTGAGCTAATTCTTTCAGCTCATCTAGATTTATACCTTTCATATTCACTGCACTGACACTATTGATGCGTTTTTCAGCCTTCAATTCTGGTAGCATAACGATTGGAATTGTTGGGTAATTCAGATGTGTAGGAGAAAATTGGTGTTTTCGTAGATGTATGTGCCCGACGTTAAACGTACAAGCATCGTCCAGAGTAACTATGTATGTTCCTTGTAGAGACTCGTGGCTCACGACGCCATCATAGCATTTTCTGCTTGTTATAATGTTATATTTTGAATATAAAATCCAACTTTCACGGCCAATTCGTTGAACTTTCAAATCTTCAATGTCAACTGCGTGTTGCTCGCATGCAGTAGTATTAGAATGGAACTTCATCAGCTGTTCTTCACAAAATGGTTCTTTATGGGTCAACACATCATCATCGGTACATAAGAATTTTTCATCTATTGCAATCTGTGCACAGGCTTTCACGACTGGTATGTAATCTGAGTCTTTCACCAAAAGGTAGGGATATTTAGGAACGACTATTACAGTTTCTTTTAAATCTGTGTTAATCACAGGTAAGGAGTAAAGTTTATAAGTGCTGTTTTCTATAAGTGGAATCTCTAATATGAACGTGATCTGGTTTTGCTTAATATAAGCTTTAACAGTAATACAATCTTCAAACTTAACTAAATTATTTTCATTAACAGTATATAACAGGTTTTCTGTCTTGGCTATAGATTGTAACATGTGCAATAATTCAGTAGAATTAATAATCGCTCGATGCAGTACAGACACCTTACTAAAGGCTAAGGCTGTTTCAATCTCACTTAAAATCATGTTAATGGTTCTAAAACTAGCTAAAAACATATTAAACATTCCTAAAATATAAGTAGCGTAAATAGAATTTTCTTCTTTAGTAATTAAGTTCTTAACTAATCTCTCAATCCGTTTTAAACGTTCATCCAAAATTAATGTATTGTTGTGTAAGATTTCTGTACTGTTAACAAAACCATCTAACATTTTGGAGACCAAAGTAATTTTTCTATCTATTATTAATTGATTGTTTTTTAAGTGAGAAATAAGGGAATCATATCGGATCGCGTCACTGTGATCTAAATTACCTGTCACGATTTTAATTATAGACCCAAGTGGATCGATTAGTCCTCGCTTGAATCTTGTAGATGGTACCAGTTGCTGGTATTTTTCTATAGTCCTATCCCTTAGGTAATCTGTTTGAGTCCGAATGCCTAAAAACTCATGGCTGTAAGGTTTGTTAACATCTACTAATCTACTGAATTCATCATACTTAATTAGACTTAATTCTAGATTATTACCTAAATTATTTAAATCTAAAAGTTTTATAATTAACCACTTATCTACTTGTTTCAATGCCTGTCCTTTTCTCACGGGAAGGACACCGGGGTTTTTCTCAACCTTTTGAAGTTGAAGGGCCCATGTGATTTGCGCTACTGCCAATAGCGTGAGGGTCCACCTGCGGAGGACGTTTAATATTTTTAATTGGGACTTTTGTGTTTCTAGGTCCAATTGTAACAGGGATTATATTATGTTCTACATTACCGCTAACAGTTGCTTTTCTATAACGTGGCTTGTCTTTACTTAATCTTTTATTAACCTCTTTAGCATAAATTACGTCACCTATTTCAAACTTTTTACTTGTCTCACCACCCTTGCTATCTCTAATCTTTAGCTTTGCTGATGTCATCTGATCTGATATGTAACTATAGAGACGTTTAGTACGCTTCGCATGATCTTTTAGTAATTGTTGTGTATAGTTTTTCTCGAATGTTGCACTTAATATAGAATTTGAATCAGTATGACCGAAAACAACTTCGAATGGTGTCAAACCCAGGGACTGAAAGCGGTTACGGTTAGAGGTTAAGATACCTCAAAAACATATCGGTACCAATTTAAAATAAAGGTTGAGCTATACCGATACCTTAATAAATAAAGGTTGGGCTATATCGTTATTTAACCTATACACGATTTCGGTACTGAAAGCGGTTACGGTTAGAGGTTAAGATACCGCAAAAATATATCGGTACCGATTTAAAATAAAGGTTGAGCTATACCGATACCTTAAGTAAATAAAGGTTGGGCTATATCGTTATTTAACCTATACACGATTTCGGTACCGAAAAACATGCGAGAGGCCGCAGCGGGTGCGCGGCGCCGACGGAGTCGATTCGGGGAAACGGAGCTCGTCAAAACACGTTAGATTTATAACCTATTTTGTACAATTGGTTTGGCTTACTGTTTTTTACATAACTGTTAGTTTCTTGCAGACTGTGTGCCGGCCGGGTAATACGTTTTTATTTTGTCGACCGCGGATCGTTCAACGTAATAAATATTTTCAAAACACTTCCTCGAAAACTGGTCCATAACGCACTACGATTAGGTACAACACAACATGCAATGTATTTCACACTCGTGTGTTTGTTCCATTTTCCCGCACGTGTGCGGGAATGAAAATTGCCACAGATAACTATACCTATACTTAGTCCAAATTGGTTCAATACCTATAGTCTGAGGTCAGAGGTGAATGTTTTTTTTTTTTTATTTCGGCAAAGCACTACGCGTCTTTATGGCATAAATATTTTTTGAATATTCAAATTGTGTTTATAAATAGAATATCATAGATAAACATGATTATTAAAAATGAACAGTTACTTTTATACGTAAATTAACATTATTTGTGTTCTGAATTCAAAAATATTAAATTAATCAATTTTTTATATTAGGCTGTTTAACGGCTTCATACCTTTGCCTCTCCTTCAACCTGGCGAAAGCAAAGCGCGAAAAAAAAAACGAAAATTAAAATCATAATTTCTTCGTTCATGACAAATATATTTTTCGTTAAGTATTTTATTTTATTTCTTCAAAAGTGTATTGAAAAAACGTCGTTTGATACACGTGGACATTTGTTATTACAGTTCTCGGCTCAAAAACCCTTATAATTCCGCCTCGAACGCAAAAAACAAACTTTCTCCACTTGTATCAAAATGTACTATTTATTTGTAGGTAAATATTAAAATGGGAAGAAACCGAAAAAACGCAGTTTACGCATTTTTTTCATTCTCAAAGGAAAATAATGCCTCTACTTGCTTAGTGATCGGATGTTCAGCAGTTATAAAAGTAAGTACCTACCAACTTTCTTCGTTAACCTATTTTAAAATTATTAGGTAGTATTATAGGTAGGCTGTATGGAAACTGGGTTAGTACCAGCACGGTAATATTATGATACAGTAGTGTAACTCGGCCGCATGATAGGTTTTAAGGTTATAGGTTATACACACATTATTTTTGGTCAACAGGACCTTATGAAATACACATTATAATGGCTTGAATACCATGATTATTATCTTGCTTCTAAATACACAAAGTTTTACACACTACGCACATGTAATAGAAATAAATGCCTACAGCCGCGCGGTACGTAAACATGCGTTAGGGCTGCCCGTCTCCAGCATTTTAATTACATTTGCCTACTTTCTGTTTCTATTTAGTTTTGTGATTGTAAATATCCTTTTTATATAAATAAATTAAATACTTTGTATATTGAATAGGACGTGTTCAATAAAAATGCGTGTTGTTTTTTTATTGGTAGATTTAATAAAAAAAACATGTTTTTGTTCGAAAACAAATCGGGCTTATAAATTTGCGACCGAAAAATATTTGCGCCTCGACTGAGTCGTACGAAATGCTTTATTGTTAAATTTTAAAGTATAGGCACCGAAGTTTTAACACAAGCGTAAGTAGGTAGGTACCTACCGTATCATGATTCATTCAGAACCGCATATAACTACCTATTTCACTCGTCTCAATAACTTTCCGTTACTCTATTCGCTTTATTTATTAATCCAAACACCTTTTTTTTCGTGAGATAAAAGGAAATACTTACTTATTCATTAAAAAGACACACATTATGTACCTACCTACTAGTAAGTAAAATTATTTTATAGTCTTACCTTTCAGAGTTTCCAGGTAATTTAAAAAAACTTATGTCTGGATAC
This sequence comes from Xestia xanthographa, assembly GCA_905147715.2. Lineage (NCBI taxonomy): Eukaryota > Metazoa > Arthropoda > Insecta > Lepidoptera > Noctuidae > Xestia > Xestia xanthographa. The sequence continues at coordinate 4,770,334 of LR990652.1, read as the reverse complement.
GTTATTGACGAATTCATGCAACCAAAAACAGCACAATATTTCCTACTCGTCATATTAACTGATTTTTAGAGAAAAAATCGGGCGGTTATTGTTAAAAAAACAACACACCGTCCGTTCGACACTGCGGTGCAGCCGTGACTGTCTGCGCCCCAAGTGCACCCTTAGATCGAGGCGCGTAGGTATAGCTCGCGTTTCGTCCGTTTCTATGAAGTCGGAATACTGTATCATAATACTACTGTGGTACCAGTCAACTGCACATGATCGGTGGTAACACTAGTAAGTAGGTACCCACCACTGACGTGCTGACTGTAGGAACTTACTTTGATATATTACCTTCTTTTTCTTTTGTTTGCTTTTTGGCACATTCACTGTGCAGTGCATTATATGATTATATCGTACATATCAGATAACTTCAGGTAAGTAGGTACCTACACAATGTAGGTACGGAAATTGTTTCTGTTCGTTTCGTGTGTTCGTGAGGGCTGCTCGGCCAATAGGTACCTACCTAGGCTACAAAACATATACCTACCTACTCTAATGACTGGGTACCTACTTCACTCGTAGAGTCAAGTTTCTGTAAGTTACTCGCTCACATTAGTCTGGTAGTGGTAGTGGGCTTACAAGCATGCCCCTCCCCCATTTTATACATTTCAACGGTGAAGTAGAATTTCAATATTTTTTGATCTGACGAGACTTTTTGTTTTCCATTTTTTTGGCTAATTCCTTAGGAAACTTATTCAGTATGCTTAGAAGCGCATATGTCCAGACCCTTAATTGGGAAAATTTAACAGTTTCGGGTAGCTTGATGTGTTGGCGTCTGTACCTACCTACTGACAATTTTCGAACGTTGGCGTGTGTAGTTTGGTAGGTAAAGAGGTACATTTATGGTACGAAGTTAAGAACACAAAATTTAATGTAGTAATAAGTACAGAAACTTGACTCTACGAGTGAAGTAGGTACCCAGTCATTAGAGTAGGTAGGTATATGTTCTGTAGCCTAGGTCCTAGGTCCTAGTAACTTATTGGCCGAGCAGTCCTCACGAACAGAAACAATTTCCGTACCTACATTGTGTAGGTACCTACTTACCTGAAGTTATCTGACATGTACGATATAATCATATAATGCACTGCACAGTGAATGTGCCAATAAGCAAACAAAAGAAAAAGAAGGTAATATATCAAAGTAAGTACCTACCTACAGTCAGCACGTCAGTGGTGGGTACCTACTTACCAGCAGTGGCGTGCAGTGGTCGTACACGGTGGGTAGGCCACGAAATAATGATAACAAAAAACAAATTTCATCAGCGCCATCTTGGATTTTCATTTTGACCTCATTTTCATTATTAACTACCCCAAAAACCTCGAAAACCACACCCATGAAGATAAAACTGAAAATTTTCGTCGGCGCCATCTTGGATTTTCATTTTGACCTCATTTTCATTATCAGCGACACCAAAAATCTCGAAAACGACACCCATGAAGAAAAAAACTGAAAATTTTCATCGGCGCCATCTTGGATTTTCATTTTGACCTCATTTTCATTATTAACTACCCCAAAAACCTCGAAAACGACACCCATGAAGAAAAAACTGAAAATTTTCGTCGGCGCCATCTTGGATTTTCATTTTGACCTTATTTTCATTATTAACTATCCCAAAAACCTCGAAAACGACACCCATGAAGAAAAACCTGAAAATTTTCATCATTTTTTGATGAATTTTTATCTGAAAAATATAATAACAATAATATTATTAATTATTATAATAATAATACGCGCCAATAACGCCCGGTAATCATTATTTTAATCAACATACAACCTAAACCTAGCACTGGCCTGCCAATTGCAAAAAACGTAAGCAATTTCGAAATTTGAGTTTCGCGGGCTAAAGAACATCCACCTTGAATCCTGGCCTTGTGTTGAGCAGCCAATCACAGCCCAGCTACACTCGCAGGAGTTACCGCCCTAAAATGACCGCAATCTATACATGTGTGCGGTTCATACACACGAAAATATGCACTAATGTGCCGCTGTGTGCGTAAAATTATCAATGGATTTTAGGCTAGACGACTGTTTGCCTGTCCGGCGGAGCTCCAAGCTTCGTAGTAACTTCCAGTATAGTGTGAGTTACGTGACACGGGAGCGACAAATTGCTATAAGTATTTTAACAGGAGATTGAACTTTTTTTTTATATTTTGTACATAATGTGTTATTTTATTACATAGTTAATTAGTTATAATAAATGCCCAGTTGGTAGGGTAGGCTTGATCTAATTGCCTATTAAGGGCGCACGCACATGCTTACCAGTGTTACCACCGATCATATGCGGTTGACTAGTACTAACCCAGTTTCCATACAGCCTACCTATAATACTACCTAATAAATTTTAAAATAGGTTAACGAAGAAAGTTGGTAGGTACTTACTTTTATAACTGCTGAACATCCGATCACTAGGCAAGTAGAGGCATTATTTTCCTTTGAGAATGAAAAAAATGCGTAAAGTGCGTTTTTTCGCTTTCTTCTCATTTTAATATTTACCTACAAATAAATAGTACATTTTGATACAAGTGGAGAAAGTTTGTTATTGCATTCGAGGCGGAATTGTAACACCCAAGCAGTAGGTGAGGGTGTTTTTTAGCCGAGAACTGTAATAAAATAACAAATGTCCACGTGTATCAAACGACGTTTTTCAATACAATTTTGAAGAAATAAAATAAAATAACGAAAAATATATTTGTCACGAACTAAGAAACTATGATTTTAATTTTCTTTTTTTTTTTTTCGCACTTTGCTTTTGCCAGGTTGAAGGAGAGGAAAGGTATGAAGCCGTTAAACAGCCTAATATAAAAAAAATATTAATTTTATATTCTTGAATTCAGAACACAAATAAATGTTAATTTACGTATAAAAGTAACTATTCGTTTTTAATAATCATGTTTATCTATGATATTCTATTTATAAACACAATTTGAATATTCAAAAAATATTTATGCCTAGACGCGTAGTGCTTTGCCGAAATAAAAAAAAAAAACATTCACCTCTGACCTCAGACTATAGGCATTGAACCAATTTGGACTAAGTATAGGTATAGTTATCTGTGGCAATTTTCATTCCCGCAAACGTACGGGAAAATTGAAAAAACGCACGTGTGTGAAATATATTGCCTGTTGTAGGTACAACAGGCAATATATTTCACACGCATGCGTTTGGATCGTAGTGCGTTATAGACCAGTTTTCGAGGAAGTGTTTTGAAAATATTTATTACGTTGAACGATCCGCGGTCAACAAAATAAAAACGTATTACCCGGCCGGCACACAGTCTGCAAGAAATTAACAGTTATGTAAAAAAAACAATAAACCTAACAAATTGTACAAAAAAAAACTGAACTTAATAAAAAACCCACGAATATCCGTCGGGGGCTGCCATGAAATGAATAAAAATAAAACTGCAAAAGGAGTTTTGCAGTTTTATAGTAACTTGAATAATTGGAGATTTTTAGCGCTATACTTACGGGTTTAAGAGCTTAGACTACCTCAGATTAGCAAGTCTATTTGTGGTGGTTCAAACTTCGTTTGTAATTCTGTTAGAATAAAGTTCTAATCAGCTTGCACTACAAAGCGGTTGTTACGTCAGTCACTGCGGCCGAATAGTGCGAAATGAGTGGTTTTTATTCTTTATAAAATCAAATTTTCGTCTTTTGGAAAAAATAAAAACATAAGACCTGCTTTATAGTTAGTTCAGTGAGTATGCAAAGTTTCATGATCTATTTTGAGAAAATTTTATGAAATCGTGTTTTCGCCAATTATAAGACCTAACATTAATCCTCAACTTTACCATATATTTATTTCAAAATTAATGCTGTACTATTTTAGGCGTAACGGCCATTTGAGGTAGTATAGGCCCTTAATGGGCAGGCCGTACCCCTACAGTGGGCCCACCTTTCGAAGTTGATGATTATACTTATTTTTATTTACGATGAAATTTAAAATAGTGATGGCAGCCCCCGACGGATATTCGTGGGTTTTTTAATAAGTTAGTTTTTTTTTAAATTATTTTATCCTTTTTCAATTAAGTACTTTTAACGTCGTGGGTATTTCAAAATTTTTAATTTTGCTTTTTATTTTAAACTTTTTAGAGAGCATCAAAGAAAAATGAAAAACATGAATTTACACAAACAAACATCCTCTCACCCCAAACGCATATACCTACCGTCCCCGTTCCGTCGTGGGTAAAAATACTGGTATTCAACTGCATCCAATAAGACTGGAAGCCGACACCAAGTCGGGACAAGCTTTTATGAAAGCTATTCGTTTTCATTTCCTAAAAGATTTATTTTCTTCTTTTCAGTGCATTTTTATAAAAGCTTATTTAATAAGATATTTTAAAAAGGTTTTTCAATTACTTAATAATTTTATAAATTTTTATTTTTGTCGTAATCATTAAATTCGTGATATTTACCGTTGAGGAGTTCCATCGTGAGAAGACAATCCTGGCTGTAGGATCAGGTCATGATAGAAATCATGTTTATCTATCAAAAATATAAACACGTCTACAATTTTTCGTATTCGTGCTATTTACCATTAAGGAGTTCCCTCGCGAGAAGACAATCCTGGCTGTAGGATCAGGTCATAATAAAAAACATGTTTATCTATCAAATATGGACGAGTCTACAAATCTTCGTATTCGTGCTATTTACCGTTGAGGACTTCCCTCGCGAGAAGACAATCCCGGCCGTAGAATCAGGTCATGATAGAAATCATGTTTATCTATCAAATATGAACGAGTCTACAAATCTTCGTATTCGTGCTATTTACCGTTGAGGAGTTCCCTCGCGAGAAGACAATCCTGGCTGTAGGATCAGGTCATAATAAAAAACATGTTTATCTATCAAATATGAACGAGTCTACAAATCTTCGTATTCGTGCTATTTACCGTTGAGGACTTCCCTCGCGAGAAGACAATCCCGGCTGTAGAATCAGGTCATGATAGAAATCATGTTTATCTATCAAATATGAACGAGTCTACAAATCTTCGTATTCGTGCTATTTACCGTTGAGGAGTGCCCTCGCGAGAAGACAATCCTGGCTATAGGATAAGGTCATGATAGAAATTAAGTTTATCTATCAAATAGAACGCGTCTATAAATTTTCGTATCCATGCTATTTACCGTTAAGGAGTTCCCTCGTGAGAAGGCAACTCGTGAGTTGTCACCGTAACACCTATCTAAGAATATGCACCAATAAAACCCAAACCCATCATTGAAATCTGCATCAAAATCGGACCAGTAGTTTTGAAGAAAAATGGCAACATGTATATGCACAAACAAACAAACACACAAACAAACAAACATCCTCTCACCCCAAACGTCTCCGTTCTGTCGTGGGTAATAATTGGTGATAAATCTAACGTGTTTCGACATGCTTCGTTTCCTAATATAAAATAAATAGTAGCTGCAATAGCATTCGGGGCCTCTCAAAGTGAAGGACACAGTGGCGCGGTGCGTCAAAGAAAACCCTTATTTATTAAGGTTTAGGTACTGCTACCGATACATTTATAAAGGTAAAGGTACTGCTACCGAAACATTTTCCAACCTCAAAATTCCGTTACTGAAAAAAAAAACGGTATCGTAATATTTCGGTTACCATTAAATTTCGGTATGACGTCATACCGAAATTTAATGGTACCTTAATTTTTGGGTAATTCAGTCCCTGGTCAAACCTGTCGTTGTGTGTATGGTATGATTATAAGCCATTATTGAGTAGGTCATAACGGAGGCTGCATCTGTGCATTTTCGATCGTATTTGGCTAAACGGTATATTTCTATGATAGTTGAATGGAAACGCTCTACTATGCCTGTTGAATTTGGGTTATTAGGTGTACTGATATGTAATTGTATGTTGTACATTATCATTAGTTCCTTCAATAATTCGTTATTAAATTCACTGCCAGGATCGCAACTAATTTTCTTGGGGGTTCCGTAAATAGACAAATATTTAATAAGTGCGCGTATTACTTCGGGTGTCGATCTGTTCGATATTTCTATTGCTTGTCCTAATTTACTGAACGCGTCAACTAATGTAAGATAATAAACAGATTCTATAGCAAAAATGTCTATGAATATCTCCTGAAATGGTGCATTTTGTGTTTGAGTTAACTGTAGAAAAGGCTTTATGGGTTTTTTGTCATACTTTGTTTTGCGGCATGCTTCACAATTATTTATTACGGCTGAAATCGTCTCTTGCATGTTATTCCAAAAGTAATTTCTTCTTATCCTAGACATGGTCTCTTTTATACCTCTATGGCAAGTTTTTCCTTCATGATGTTGTAAGATGATTTCTTTTTGTTCGTTTTCATCTTCAACAAAAACTACACGCTCTGTACATTCCATGAATTCTACCATCCCCTTTTTAAATAACTGTATTATAATTTTGTTAAATTGTTTCCTATGCTCTATGCTTTCAAAATATATGAAGTATTTAATTTTACATTTAACATATTCTTTTAAAAACTGTTTAATTAATTCATCATTATTTATTGGTAAAAATACTTCAAGAATTTTTTGTTTGTCACGGGAAAGATCTTTAACTTGTATATCATTTTTATGCCAGGTAAAGACTAATATCTGGTTGGGTTTAGTGTCTATTGCTTCTTGTAATATTGGAATACCAATTGATTCCATGTCTTCAGCTGAATGCACCGTGAATGTTTTATCTTCCGCAGGATTAAATGGAATGGGTTCATTTGTATCATATTCGGAACTAGCTGTTACAGTAGCAGACAAATCCGAGATAGAAATGGTTCTAGAGTCGTCACTATCGTTGTCAATTAAATTTTCCATGTTATGAGTAGCTTGGATTTTTTCTGATCTCTGTTCTTTTTCATCTATATTAACTTTCATAGATAACTCGTCATCATCAGAACCTAATGCATTTAATTTAACACGTGATAGGGCATCAGCATTTGTGTTTTGCTTGCCATTTTTATATTTAATTTCAAAATCATATTCTTGAAGACGAAGTCGCCAACGGGTGAGCTTGCTATTCGGCTCTTTAAGGGAGTAGAGCCAGGCTAAGGGTCTATGATCTGTATAAATGATGAATTTATTACCATAAAGGTATGGCCGGAAGTGTTTTACAGCCCAAATGATCGCTAATAGTTCCCGATCTATTGTACTGTATCTAGTCTCTGTATCACTTAAGGTTCTGCTGGCGTAAGCCACTGGTTTATCGGTACCTATGGTGCCTTGCGATAGTACTGCGCCTAAGGCGTGTGACGAAGCGTCTGTAGTCAAGATATAAGGCTTATCTGGATCGGGATATTGGAGTAAAGGAGCATTAGTAAGAAGCTCTTTACACTTTTGGAACGCATTTATGTACGCTTGATTTATAATAATTTTATTCCTTTTCTTTAAGCAATTAGTTAATGGTTGTGTTACCTTAGCGAAATCCCTAATAAATCTCCTATAATAACCTATCAAGCCCAGAAAACTTTTTATTTCTGTCACGGTTTTTGGTAGTGGGTAGTTAAGGACTGCTTTAATTTTGTCATTATTAGGCTTAAGACCGTCTTTAGTTATGACATGACCTAAGTATAGAACTTCTTTCCGTAGAAATTCGGATTTATCAAGTTGAATTTTGAGGTTATTTGTCTTCAAACGATCAAAAACTGCTCTTAATTTCTGGATGTGTTCGGCAAGTGAATTCGAGAATATTATAATGTCATCCAAATAAACCAGACAATGGATTCCATGTAAGCCTCGTAAGATATTGTCCATTGCTCGCTGGAATGTCGCTGGAGCGGTTTTGAGACCAAACGGCATTCTTAAAAATTCAAAGTGTCCATTTTCTGTGCTGAATGCTGTTTTCTGTCTGTCATTATCGTTAATTTCTATTTGATGATAACCGCTTGCTAAATCTAATGTAGTGAAGTATGTACTTTTACCTAATTTATCAAATAGATCAGTGATATTAGGAAGTGGATATTTGTCGTCAACTGTAATTTCATTTAGCCGTCTATAGTCAACTACCATTCTATATTTCATTTCTCCAGATGCATCTGTCTTTTTTGGAACTAAATGAACTGGGGCTGACCAAGGTGAATAAGATTCCTGAATTACATTTTCTTTGAGTAACTTCTCGATTTGATTTTTTATTTCTTGCGACTGACTAGGGGGCTGTCTGTATGGCTTGACGTAAATTGGATCTTCATTTTTCGTCCTAATACTGTGTTTGACTTGGTTCGTGAAACTTAATGGAATGCCGTCACAATAGAATATATCTTTATATTCTAAACATAATTTGCTAATGGCTTCACTTTCTTCAGCTGACATGTGATTCAAGCGAAGCTTCTGTAAGTTATCCGTTAATAAGTTCTCTATTTCAATATTTTCGGTTTCTTTTAAGTTATTAACATTGCAATCATTTCTACAATTATCGTACGGTTCTACTTTAAATGGTTTAGTAATGGCTAATGTAATAGGTTTGTCAAGGGTATTTTGAATTACGGTAGTAAAATAACCATCTTTACATTTAATTAAAGCGCTGGGCATACGCACGCCTTCAGTAAATTCTCTAAAATCTACTAAAGCATCACCGGAATGATAATTTGCAGGGATTGTAACTCTTTGTTCTGATCGGGGTGCTAATTCTAATATATGTTTATTCTTATCGCGCATAATTGGTATTACCGTAGTTTTGGTTTTCAAGATCTCATTTTTTAAATCTATTACTGCTTCCACACTATGTAAAATATCGTTACCTAATAAACCATCGAAACTTGGGTCGACTTCATAGATATGAAATTTGTGAACTTCATTAACATTCAAGGTCGGAAATGCTGAAATCAAAAGTACTTGTTCGTGTTGGCTTGTACCATGAGTACTTCTTACTTCAAATGGGTCGTGATAAATATAATCATGAAAATAATAATTGGCTTTTCCCGGATTTATAAATGATTTTGTACTACCCGTATCTATCATAAATTTGGCATCTATTTCTGGTATATATAGGTATGTACGGCAATTTAAGACATGTATTGCAATTTAGGTGTATTATTTGTCTATTTTTTCCGAGGCCACTAATTGAAAATCCTCATTATTTTCCGCTAAATTTTCCTGGTTAATTTCTTCCGAATAATTCTCATCTTGATTTTCATTAAGAGGGCTAAAATCGTGATAATATTCATTGTTAAATTGGTAATCGCAGGGAAGTTGACTGTCATCGTAATGGTCAAGGTCAAGCTCATTTAAATTATATCCTTTAATGTAGGCTTTGGCCGGAGGCGCTGTACGCATTGTGACGTCACTAGATTCAATTTTAGGTTGCTGAATACCGGGTACACGTAAAGGTCTATTGAACGATTGGTTCTGGTTGCTAAATGGTTGTAGAGGTTTATTAAATGGTTGTTGGTTTCCAAATTGCTGAGGGCGCATCCCAAAATGTTGGGGGCGCATCCCAAATTGTTGCGGACGTATCCCAAATTGTTGCGGGCGATAACCAAAGGGTTGACCTTGAAGTCCAAATTGCGGAGGTCGCATCCCAAATGGTTGACCTTGGAAGTTTCCAAAATATGATTTGGGTTGTGTGTTTGGTTGCGCAAAAATAGGTTTATTATTAGCAGGTGTATTATAATTATTTGTGCCGAATTTAAATGTTGGTGTAGTATTTTTACTGGAGGACGGTTGCAGTGTTTTATTTCGGGCATTATATTGGTCATGGAAGTTGACCTCTTCTAATACGAACGCTAAAGCCTGTTCCAAAGTGGACGGCGCTTTTAATCTCACAAACGCACCATATTTTCCGGTAGATTATAAAGGAACACGTTTAAAGAAGTATTATTATAAATGATTATTTTACTTTCACGCATACTACTGGATAATCTATTGATAACTTTTGATATTAAAATACTACGCACTGATTGTATACGATTGCAGAATTCCAAAAATGATTCACCATTTCTTATACGCATGGTCTCCAATTCAATAGCTAAACATTCTTCACTTCTAGGGTCTCCAAAATGCTGTATTAATAACTCCTTAAATTCTTCCCATGTAACAATATCCTCGCGCTCACTGATAAGCGCGGCTGCATTCCCCGCTAATCTACTCGTTATAGAATGCATTACATACAAGTTTTGCTCGGCACTTCCCTTGTATTTATTTATGATATATTCGCTTTTACGTATAAAAAGATTTAAATGGCGCTTATCGCCGTCAAAAATAGGAATAATTTTAATCATTTCATTCGGAATTATCGTGATTTTTACGTGATCTTCCATTTTAAACACTATTAATTAGCTTACAGTTATAATATAATCAAAAGTACAAAAGTATAGTGTTCCCTAAAACACTCCTTAATACAAAGTAATAAGTATAATTAACTAGTACAAACTTTAAACAATTTATCTGAATAAAATATATTTTTTTTAATTCATTAACAATATTTCAATAAGTATTTTTTTTTTATAGGTATATTAACACATTCAATAACTTTTTTATCACTAAACTAGCCTTACAGATTTTATGCAAAACCAGATAACGTTATAACGCGAGACGTCTAATCGCAAAATAACACAAAAAAAGGAAATAGGAAAGGAAGGTGAAAATTTGGACTCACCAGCTCGCCTTTCTCATTTTCAGCTCCAACATGACGAATTTGTTTGGTTCGTAGAATCACCACAGCTGCTTTCAGGGCCACCCGAACGCGTTACTCGAAAAAGTTTTATTTCGGAAAATCGCGAAGGACAGCGCAACTCTATTCGGCGATCCGACCCGGCTGCGCCAGTCAAGTTTTTGGAAGGGTTTTTAATATTAAATAAAAGAGTAGAGTTACGTGTGAGCAGAAGCGCATGCTCCAATGTAATTCTCAATACTAACTCTAGTCGCTACATGTGTGTCTTAAAGCTACTTATCTGCTAAGTTGACAAAATGCATGGAAGGTTCCAGATGGACCACCCTAAACTGCAACGGTGCACATTACGCTCTCACGGTGATCACGCGTTGTGGTTCAGGATGCATAACTAGGTACATAAAATAAGTTGTTACAGTAAAATGGGTGAGCTTTGTACAATCTACCATTAGGCATGCAAACATTAATTAAATTGTTATCTAATGAATATTTCAATTAAATTAAATTATGGTTTACAGTCAAAAACAATAGATTCATACTATACAAAAAATAAATAATCTACTACATACAATTTGAAAAAATAATCGGAGAAACATTGACGACCCGATTGGCTCAGCGTTAGTGAGGCTGCCTTACATTCTTAGGGTCCTGGGTTCGAATCCCGGTCGGAGCAAATGTTTGTGTGATGAGCATGGACATTTGTTTCCGAGTCATGGATGTTTATAATGTATAGTAAGTATGTATTTACAAACAAAAAGTATTTATGTACAGGTCGCGGCACGAAAGTCTAGCGGTGACCGTTAGTGCGCAGAAGTAAAAAATAAGAATGTCTTGGGGGGTGCGGTGCGCCGATTGGCTCTCCAGTCGTATAACATGCGCAGATATCCCCTCCACGTTTCGTTCACCGCTAGACTTTCGTGCCGCGACCTGTAGTATATCAACTATCTGGTGTCCACGACACAAGCCTCGTTGCTTAGTGTGGCACTAGATGGCGCTGTGTGTAATGTCCAGCAATATTTATATAGCAATATTTATATTGAAAGAATAAGATCAGTAGTTATGTCAATATTGATTAAATTACATTAAATTATTCCATACATTAAATTATTACAAGTCAGTGTCATTTAAAAAGTCATTATTACTACATACAATATTACTACAATCTCAAGATTATCTCTCCCAGACAAGATTGAGAAACAGCTACATACAATAACCATATATCTCTCTTCGATCAACCAAGCTGTAATATTTTGGGAGGCTGTTGATTTTGAGCACAGAGCTTGATATTTACGATGCCGTTACTTTTACGAGTCGCTTAAGAGGAGTGCTGACATACACTCGATAAACAAGAGGTGTTACCAATACTGTGATCGTAAGATTTGAGTTATTTTTTTTATGTAATAACGTGTGAACTTTTGATTCAGTGTCTGGAAGTCTTAAGTGATATGCACCATATAAAGGGTGTAATAGACCTCATCACGAAGCTGTCAACCAAGCATTCTGTACATCAAACTAAGCAGCTTTACGCAATAATTATTGCTGGGAAACGACTTTTTTTTTTGAGGTGAAAATTTTTGTTTTGTGGTAGAACTCAATGTAACGCACTCAAAACATGATGGCTGATGGATGGATTGAATAGTACGGGGGTCGTGAAGGTGTTTTAAGGCTGTTGCTCCAGGGTAGCCCGCAATTTTTTTTTAATTTCGCTGGCTACCCTTGAGAAAAATCTTACATTAAAAACTTGTATTAGAAAAAAAAACTTGCCAAAAACTTGGAACCCAATGTCTCCGTAACTAGAAGGTTCCCAGGTATGGTGTAGAACAAAAAAATTATCGCATGGACGAGGAGAACAAGTGCATTTCAGCTTCATTAAGAGGTGTTTTACACCCTTTGTGTTCGGATAAATATACACCATAAATAGTTAGTATTTAAGGCAAAACCTTTTGTAAATTGGTTTTTACAAACACTTTTATACGTCAAGATAAATATATTTTAAAACTAGGTGAGGCCAGTGTTTCGTTCTTGACTACTCTGAGAAGAAACGGCCGAAACAAATTCAGATGCTTAAGTAATTATCTATTTATAACTAGGAGAACCAACGGCTATAACAGATGGACAATAATTGTATATGTAGCGCAGAGCCCATTAAATGTACTCCGAGTCGATATTCACTCGTTATAAATCACAACTGTAATTCATTATAACAATGAAATGGGTACAACATGGCAAATTGTTCATTTTGTTCACCTTAAATTTTTAAACTTTCACGAATGTAAAACGTATTTTTGTTTGCACAAAACAATTGAACATACCCAACCCAGTATACTGCCCGTTCTGAAATACCCCAGGTATTCTAAAAGTATGCATTTAGAATTCAAATTGGAAAACACACCAGCATTGTTGCTAATATATCAATATTGTGCCAAAACAAAATATTTACGTTACAAACAAATCAGAATATTTCTTCCACAACTTTTCAAGGAACAAGGCACCTATAACCGTTTCGATAAATTTCTCACGTTTTTTGGTCTAATTTATAAGAAATTGGCGATCTTTCTATTTTCTGAGAAGGCACGAAGCATGCTAAATATGAAATTAGATGGAAAAAGTTTGAAAAATTAGCAAAGTTTTGGTTTGAGATTGAGATACATAAGTTTTAAGAAAAAAAAACCGGCCAAGTGCGAGTCGGACTCGCGCACAAAGGGTTCCGTACCATTATTATCAAAAAACCGGCCAAGTGCGAGTCGGACTCGCGCACGAAGGGTTCCGTACCATTATTATCAAAAAAGGGCAAAAAAATCACGTTTGTTGTATGGGAGCCCCCCTTAAATATTAATTTTATTCTGTTTTTAGTATTTGTTGTTATAGCGGCAACAGAAATACATCATATGTGAAAATTTCAACTGTCTAGCTGTCATGGTTCATGAGATACGCCTGGTAACAGACAGACGGACAGACGGACTGACGGACAGACAGCGAAGTCTTAGTAATAGGGTTCCGTTTTTACCCTTTGGGTACGGAACCCTAAAAAAAAAGTTAAATATTAATTTTATTCTGTTTTTAGTATTTGTTGTTATAGCGGCAACAGAAATACATCATCTGTGAAAATTTCAACTGTCTAGCTGTCACGGTTCATGAGATACAGCCTGGTGACAGACAGACGGACAGACGGACAGACGGACAGACAGCGAAGTCTTAGTAATAGGGTTCTGTTTTTAGAAACAACAGTGTGGTAGAACAAGTGGGAACATTAATAGGCTGATGATGAAGAAAAAAAATAAACTTTTTATGTCTGTCTCTCTCGCTCTTAGGCGGGCTCTCACTCGCTCTCATTGTGAGCGCATAACGTGAGCGGGAGCGTAACGCAGTTTCTTGAAGTGTCACCCGGCAAACCAATTTATAAGACGTTGTCACGTCAAAAAATGATACTGGGTAATGTAAAAGGCTCTTGTATCTGCCATTTGAGAGAATATGCGGGACTCTACTAACTCAGTGCCTCAAACTAACATAACATAACATCACGCCTGTAATTCCTGAAGGGTTAGGAAGAGGTGTACCTAATAGTACACCCACATTTCACCAGTTATGTTTAAGTTCCATGTAATAGGGGGCGAGACTATTACCATCAACCGGGCACAAATCTAGGCTAAGTATAGCTGCTACTGAGAAATTCCTGGTGAAAAAACCGACTTACACTGTGACTAATCCGGGAATTGAATGCAAGACTTAATCATGCTCAGCAGTCCTCAGACCAGCAGACCACTTGACCAACGAAGCAGTACAATTCAACTATTTTAAAGATATTTTATAGATAATCTTTTTGTAGCTTTAAAGTCTTATTTAAGGTGAACGGAACGCACGACTTATCAGAGCCGAAGGAAGCAAAAGAGGCGAAAGAATTGAATTTTAGTTTTTTTTGCTTAGCCTATATTGTCCCAGTGCTGGGCAAAGGCCTCCCCCATAGCCTTCCACTTCTCCCTACGTGCGGCTCTCTCCGACCAATCTCGCATAAACGCCTCTAGGTCGTCATGCAAGCGTTTTCTAGGCCTCCCTCGGCGACGACGCCCGTCTTCTGGCACCCACTGTGTGGCGACTCTAGCCCATCGGTCCTGATGCATTCTACAGACATGACCCGCCCAATTTTAGAATTACTTGTATGAAATCCTTTAAAACCTCGCACGGTTATCCGCGTCGCATCGGACGAATAGATAACGTTATACGGATAAGAAAAGGTTTCTTTCGGCGCAGTCGGTTCTTTCGGCGCGTATAAGTATGTGTTCACCTTTAGACGTAACGAAACTCAAACCACGAAAACACAATGGGCTATACACGTACTTAAAGTCCCAATAAATCGCCAACTCTCATAACTTACACCACACTTCGGTAATAGTTGCCATCCAGTTATGAAATGAGGTACTCTGTATGCGAAACTTTGACGTCTTATATCGAACAATAATAATAAATAACTGAGACAAACGTTTCGCATCTGAGATGAGAATTGCTCTCATGTGTTGTTGTAGTGAATTTTTACTTTTCAAAGTGTGTTTTTAGATGAAGTTATTATTGGTTTTGTGCACAGGTAGTTTCATATTGTGGAATGTTATTGTAAATTGCACAGTGTCTCAGTTTGTTATTTGTATTGCAGTAATTTTTTGTTTAAAACATAGTCTTCACTAATTATGTTTTAAGTGTTAAGACACCGTCCACATCTATCATAATCATCTGCCTAGCTTTTTCCCAAATACCGGATGACTTTTTTATCACTTTCCAAAAAAATGGGTATATTATGTGAACGGAGTAGAAGCTTATGGCACACCTAGTTTTTTTTCTCTTTTTACCACAGCTTAGAATAAAATTGATCCATCATCAAAAAACGCTACTTCCAAGTATTTTGTTATATTAGAACAAAGAGAAATTTTGAAAAAAAAAAATAAAAAAATATCGAATTTCAAATCATACGCAATCCGCGTATGATTTTAATTTCGAATCTTTTTAAATTAGTTTTCTCGAAAAAAAAAAACTAAGTATGCCATTTGCTTTTACTCCGTTCACCTATACCCAGTTTTTTTTGGAAAGGGATAAAAAATCACCTGTATATTAGGGTCATCTTCCAGTTTTACCGGATGCTGCTGAATACCAGTATTTTACATGGAGCGACTGCCTATCTGACCTCCACAACCCAATCAGTACTGCAATATCCCTTGGTTACGACTCAGACTTTCGGGCCACTGACTACCTGTAACGACAGACAGAGATCTACAAATGTTGTTCAGGACCAACGGCTAACGTGCTTCCAAAGCACGGAGGAAACACGGTATGTTATGGATGGTCATCCATCTATAGACTGACTTTGGCAAGTGCGGCTTAATCTTGAAGATGGACGTGTGGCTGTTATTATTTAGCCACGAGTTTCACCGCCCACAGCCACCCACGAGTATAATACTCGCGTGTACTTTGATTTGCTTGGTATGAATGGAGGACGTAGGAGGCATCGTCCACCGACACCCACAGTCACGGTACGCAGACGAATGCATGTTTGGCAAGCATAATGAAGCGCACAGTTAAGGCGACTACAGGAGCTAAATTAGCAACATTTGTGGTGGTTCAAACTTCGTTTGAAATATTGTTAGAATAAAGTTCTAATCAGCTTGAACTACAAAGTGGTTGTTACGTCAGTCACTGCGGGCCGAATAGTGCGAAATGAGTGTTTTTTTTTGCGATTTACAAAAAATGGACCAAAAAAAATAAAACATTATTATGCTAATATGTTGCTTGTAGAATTATTTGCCAAAAAACAGAATGATCGCATGTATTTTAGTATCGTTTTTACTCATTAAAAGACATTTTTAGACATAAGTTCGTGATTTTTTTATCGAGTAAAATTAGTTGTATGTTTTCAAAACACTATCATACTAGCTTACATCCTGTAGAATATCATAATATTTTTCTGGTTTTGTTTATTGCAGTGAATCATGTGCTTTTTGCATTATAAAACTCACGTTTAGCTCCTGCAGTCCTCTTAATACGATTGTCCCGATTTAGTACAATATGGCTTTGTTTGTTACGGAGAATCACTAAGTTGTTATAAAAGATAAAGCAAGATTTGTATGGCCTACAATTTCCAGGTCTGGCTGTTTGTGTTTGCGAGTTTAAATATTTATAAATGCTGCAATACAGGAAAAAATACTAGTGTAAGACAACATTTTATAAAAAAGGAAAACAAGCAGTCTTAATTAAATATGGGGTCGCCCCCATATTTAATTAAGACTGCTTGTTTTCCTTTCCTAAAGGTGTTATAACAAAACCAAAGCCAAAACGATGCATTTTTTGGAGTTACACGATTAAATATCACAAAACCACTTCCCATAAGTTTCATACCCAGATAAAACATCAATTTCAAGACCAAAACAATCGCCAACTCAAATTCCAATTACCCAACACCGAATCCGAAAATCCGGCCACCATAACCAAAATCAAAATCAAAATCAAAGCATTTATTTCAAGTAAGCCAGTTACAGGCACTTTTGAATTGTCGAAACAAAGATGAAAATTAAATGTAGCTACAGTCCCAGTCACAAGACATAAAAACTGTGAAAGTACTGTAGTTGCCCATTCCCTAGCGTAGATCTCTACGGAGAAGAATGGGCAAGAAACTCCATGGACACTCTTTTAAATCAGAATATTGTTACAAAATCTTGGTTACATCATTCACGTTGAGATGGTATATTATGTGAGAACAATGTAGCAAGATGTGCACGGTAAAAGTGTCCACAGCAAAAAAACACAAACAAAAAAAAAATACAATTCAAAATAATTCATTCAAATAAGCCATGGCAACCAAGAGATGACCAGTCACAACTGACAGCGCCCGTTCACGGACATGACGCATGGATCAGCACCATTCAACTCAACCATTTTGAAGGGAACTAAATGATCCGACACATGCGCCACCATCAGCGAGACAATAGAGTGAGCATGACATACTCCAAACCGCCAGGGCACATTCAAGTCAAAAAAAAAAGACGTAGGTTTCCAGTGAATGATAGCTTTCTAGTACATAGTACTCACACAATATGGGCTATGCATTTATATAATACTAAAGAGATTGATTCTATACAATGCAAAGAAAGTTGTACAATCTTCAGCAGCTCCAACAATACAATTTAATGCTATCAATTTATGCGCCCCTGTCCATGTGGAGCAGGACCAGCATTGAGCCAAGCATTTTTATCAGCGATATAATCGCTCAACTTGTAATATGCTTGCCTACATAGTGTGCGTTTAATGCATGTTTTAAATTTCGTCTCATTCAGTTCAAGAATACTTTGTGGAATTTTATTATAGCATCTCAAACAGTACCCCATGAAAGATGAGTCTACTTTAGCGAGTCTGAAACCTGGCTGAACTAGTTGGTCCCTATTTCTAGTACTGTAATTATGTCTGTCACCCCTTTTACCAAAAAGGTGCAGATTTTTTCTGACGTACATTATGTTTTCGTAGATGTATTGACAATGTACCGTCATGATGCCAATATCCTTAAACAGTTCCCTTAGAGAATCGCGCCTACGAAGATTATATATGGCTCTGATGGCTCTTTTCTGCAGAATAAATATAGACTCAATATCAGCAGCCCGTCCCCACAGCAAAATGCCATAAGACATTATAAATACTATGAAAGTAACTAAAATAAACCAGTCTAGCGGTATCTACATCAGTATACTGACGGATTTTTCTAATGGCAAAGGCTGCTGAACTTAGCCGCCCCGCAAGAGATGTCAAATGAGAACCCCATTGTAGCCTTGAATCAAGCGTAATCCCCAGGAAAACCGTTTTATCTACGAATTCAAGTTTCTCTTTATTCAATATTATATCACAATCACTACATTTAACATTCGGTAAAGCAAATCTTATGCATTTGGTTTTTTTTTCATTTAATACCAAATTGTTTGCTGTGAACCAATTTTGGACCTGAAGTAGGGCATTATTCACGTCATCTAGATTTTGGGCCCGCCTATTTATCTTAAAAATTAGGGAAGTGTCATCAGCAAATAACACCATATTTTGAGGTTGGTTTTTCAGTAAATAGGGTAGATCATTTATATATACTAGAAAGAGGAAAGGACCCAATATTGAGCCTTGTGGAACCCCCATTTTTACTTTTAACCCCTGTGAATTAACACCATTTATTTGAACATGTTGTTGTCTATCATTCAAATAAGATTTTACCAAACTAAGTGCAAGTTTACCCAGTCCGTAATGCTCAAGTTTCAAAAGTAATGTGTCGTGATTTACGCAATCAAACGCTTTGGAGAGGTCACAAAAAATTCCTATGGCGTCTTGAGACTCTTCCCACGCAGTAAATATGTGCTTTAATAAGGTTACACCGGCGTCAGTTGTACAACGTCCCTTGGTGAAGCCATACTGTTGATCATGTAAGATTCTGTTGGTGTTAAAATGATAGAGCATTTGATTAAGCATTACTTTTTCAAAAACCTTGCTAAAAACTGGTAACACGGATACAGGTCTATAATTATTAGTATCTTTACTGTCCCCGGATTTGAAAAGAGGTATGACTTTACTGTATTTCATTAAATCAAGGAAAACTCCTTGGTCTACACATAAATTAAAAATTAAAGCTAAGTAAGGGGCTATAGTCTCAAGTATGGATGTACAAACTTTGACAGACATTCCCCATAGATCATCGGTTAGTTTGATCTTTATTTGCCGGAAAGTTTTAATAACAATCATAGGGTTAATGTGTTTAAATTTAAATTCAACCAGGCAGCCAGACACATTCGCCTTTAATAAACCAATTGAGAGTTCAGGTGAGGAAATAAGAGCCTCCGTTGTTTTTTGTGGTATATCGGTAAAGAATTTTACAAATTCTTGAGCTACTTCCTGATTAGAGCTTTTAGGACCACATGCTGTATCTAATGTGTAGCTAGTGTTACGTATTTTCTTCCTGTTAGTCTCATTATTTATAACTTTCCAAACTGTCTTTATTTTATTTTCTGCTGTTTTGATCTTGTTGCTAATGTGCAGTGCTTTAGCAACCTTGCATGTATTTAAATAAATAAATTTTTAAATAATAAATAAATTTTTATTTCAGTTAACTTGACACACTTCTACAATATTTAATCTTACATAGAGGCCTCCTTTTAAGTATGATAAATACCTGTGCTAGGAGACCCCGCTCTTCTAAAACTAGAAACAATAATAATGTAGGAGTGTACATACAAAATAAATTGAACTTAAATCTAGGAGCATGTGTGTTTGTGCGTATGTGTGTGTGCGTGTGGTGTGGGTGAGTGTATGTATGTGTGTGCGTGTGGTGGTGTTTATGTATGTGTGTGTGTGTGACTGTGTGTATGTCGCTCTTCGACTAATTATGACATGATACTTTGTAAAAGAGTTTCAATGTCGTCATATGTCTTGCATTTTAGCCAGTCTATTAGAGATTTCTTACATTCACGATAACACATAGGGTAAATATTTAAAAGTTTATTCAATTTGTTGTAGATGGAAGCGGATTGTCTGGTGAACTGTCTTTTCGCATATGAGGTTTTAACCGAGACTTCTGGTGCAACAAGATATTTTCTTCTTTTTTTGTTTAGGCTAGAATCATACTGGAGGGTTTTGTGTAATTTTAAAGCAGCATTGAGTACATATAGTTTCCTGGCTGTGAGAAGGCCAGTAAGTGAGTAAAGGTTTTCAGTAGGGAATCTATACGGTTTAAAATGCATTACTTTCAAGAGAGACCTTTGGGCTCTTTCCAGTTCTAGGAATTTTGTTTTAGTGGCCCCTCCCCAAACAGGTATACAATACACTAGAACTGACTGGGCCAGTGAAACGTATATTTGATTTAATATAGTTTTTGAAGTAACATGTCTTAGAGACTTGAAAATCCAAATTAATTTTCTAGTTCTAGACATGACCATATCCGCGTGTAAATGCCAAGATAATCGTTGGTCCACCATAATACCTAGATATTTTATATTTGTCACTTTTGCTATTTTAATGCAAGAACAATTTGCGCTCGTAGGATTATCACAGCTATGTATTCTAAGGTTATGATTAGGTCCAGGTTGACTGTTGTTGTAATTTGTAAATGCTATATATTTAGTTTTAGAGGTGTTAAGTGTCAACAAAAAATAATTTAACCATTTAGCAACCTTTATGAGGCCCTCTTCAGCATATCGATATACCGATTCCCATGTTTCTCCAGTGAAGACAATGGCCGTGTCATCTGCATAGGAAAAAATACGCCCGTTTTGGAGCTTCATTTCGCAAAGGCTGTTTATATATATTAAGAAAAGCGTAGGCCCCAAAACACTGCCTTGCGGGACACCGAAGCTGACCTGTAACTCATCACTGACGTAGTTTCCTATCTTTACACGTTGCTTTCTGTCCTGGAGATAATCTGTTAACAGAGTCAAAGGGACTCCTCTTATGCCTACTTTTTCTAAACTACGCACAAGGATGGGAACAGAGACGGTGTCGAAGGCCTTTTTTAGATCCAAGAAAACAGTGAGACACCTTTTTCCTGAATCCACTTTTTCAACAATATGAGAAGCCAATCCTGAGACTGCGTCTTCTGTCGATAATCCTTGCCTAAATCCGTATTGACAGTCAGATATTATGTTATTTCTGTTCATGTAATTTATCAATCTATTGTTAATTAGCTTCTCTATGACTTTTGAAATAGCAGATAAAACCGAGATTGGTCTATAGTTGCTGACATCGTCCCTGTCGCCACCCTTGTGTACAGGTGTAATGATGGCTTGTTTCAGAACGGATGGGAAAACACCTTGCGTGAAACATAGATTAGCAAGATGTGCAATAATTGGTACCACCACGTCATGGGCAGATTTAAGAAAATTGGTAGATATATTGTCCCATCCTGGTGCGCTCTCAGTTTTGAGGCCCATCAATACGCCATGTACTTCCTGAGGATCAGTTTCTATCAGCACAAAAGATGAGGCTTGTGAATTCATTAGGTTATAAATCTTATGATCTTGAAATGTATTGGTAGAGATAATTTCCTCGGCTAAAGTCTTACCAATGTTAGAGAAATAGTTATTGACGTGATTCACTGACTCATGAGAGGTTGCTTTTATCTCTAATAAATTTAAATTGTGAGATTTGGTTTGTTTGCGATGTGTGATATTATTTATAGCTTTCCACATTTTTTTAGTGTCTTTATTGGCTTTATCTATCTGTTCCCTGTCATATTTTCTTTTAAGTTTTTTAATAAGACTATTGCAGTGGTTACGATACCTTCTGTATGTTATTTTTAGGATATCGTTATTCGGATCTAGGCGTAACTTTCTCTGCATACTATTCCTGTTCTGGATACAACGTAAGATTCCTATGCTAATCCATGGTTTAATTATGCGGTTATTTCTCGGGATTAAGGTTATAATGGTATTTTGTGAAAGATAATATCTGAGTTTTCCAATTAAAAGTTCACTAAGTACAACAGGATCATTAATTGTATTAAGTTCGAAAATACTACTTTCTTTTAAGGTTACTATCGCTTTCCCAAAATCAACAATTGTTTTTGTTTTAGAGCATTTATGTGCCCTTGTAATATTTGATAACTTCAAGAATATCATTAAGTGGTCCGTTATGGTAGTGTCTAGAACAACAATAGAAGCAACTTTTTTGTTTTTATCCATTTTCAAGATGAAATGATCCAAACAGTTTTCACCTCTAGTTGGCAGTGAATGTCCTGGTAATAAACCGTGCATTGCTAGCATGTTAAGGTAGCTATGCCTATTTGTACGCTCGTTAGTTTGTTCGTGGTTCTTATGAATAATGTTCAAATTTATATCGCCAGTTATTACAATATTTTTACATGATTTTAGGGAGTTCAGGTGGTCATTAAGAGAAGTTATAAAGTTGTCAGCATTATTGTTTGATGGTGAGCGATAGATACCTAGGATAGTAAGATTGGGCAGGCTTATTTGTAAACATGACGCATGAGCCAATATTACCTCTTTGACACT
Source organism: Xestia xanthographa (assembly GCA_905147715.2). Classification (NCBI taxonomy): domain Eukaryota; kingdom Metazoa; phylum Arthropoda; class Insecta; order Lepidoptera; family Noctuidae; genus Xestia; species Xestia xanthographa. The sequence continues at coordinate 4,747,703 of LR990652.1, read as the reverse complement.
AACTTTGTGCGTGTTTTTAACATATGCTACTACGCCGTCGCAGCGATTTATGTGATTGGTAGTGGAGAAAGTCAGGTAATTTCGAATATCGGGGATGGATTTGTTCGCGTCCAGTCTGCATTCACTTAAAATGATTACATCTACATCAAACTTAAAGTTTGTTAAAGTAACTTGTAAATCATCTAAGTTACTATAAATGCTTCTAATATTTTGCGAGACAATTGTAAAATCTAAGTTTTGTACGTTGAACTTTTTCGAAAATTCCTCAATTTGTAGTTGAGCAGATTGCGCCACAACTACATCGTCTATTTCTTGCATAAGTGTGTGTGTATTACTCATTTAGAAGGTCGTATAACAGTCTGCGCTTCAATAACATAGAGATGATACAAGTATGGTTTTTCAGTTTAAGAATTAAATCATAGTTTAGGCTTATTCTGCAAATACAGTGAGCTGATGTTTCGTAATTTGTTTTATTATTTTTATAAAAAAATAATAATGTAGGTATTTCTGTTTTGCTGATCATATAACTGCTCTGTATATATGTGTATGTAAGAGTGGGTGCATGTTTGCGTTCGATGTGAAAAACATATTGTGAATGTAATTTGAATGTGTGTGGAGTGTGTGAACGAGTTAAAACTATTACATTAATTATATTATTTAACAAACAGGTTGGTTTCGGTGGAGTTAACGATAGACTTATGACTATTACAATATTATCTTTTACTGACCAGATTAGCTTAGGTGTAGACTGAGACATGTAGTATAGACATCCTGCCTCGAGTCATATTTCTTGCATTAAAGCTTGTATTTGGGATTCAGTTTTAATGATGTAAGTCGGCGATTCATCCTGCTTTTTAACGTAGACTTTACCGTAGGCTGTCCAGCAATATTTGTACCCTTTAGACTTAACAAGATCTCGTGCTAGAAAGTGTAATCGTGCACCTTTAGCAGTAAGTTGTTCCGATACAAAAATAGGGGTGTCCACATTATTCTTAAGACCTAGATGTTGAGCACAGAGCTTACTTTTATACTTGGTGTTATGAGCTTTACACATCTTTATAATATCAGTCTTTAATAGAGTAGATGAGATTTCCACTATAATAGGGGTGCTCGTCATTCCCTGTTTCTTTCCCTTTACTCTGTATATATCTCTTATGTCTAATTTTGTAATTTCACAGTTTACACTTTTAGTTAAGCATAGCACCATGTTAATTAAGTCTTCTTTAGTCTCTTTCTGTTGCTTAGGAACATTTTTTATTTCGATATTAGACTTACGACAACCTCGTTGCAGATCTTCCACTTTTTCCTCAAGAATGGTGATGTACTCCTTGTCTCTTTTAGCTTGTATCTCCATCTGTTCTATTTTCTTTTTAAATTCTTCGTTCTGCGCTGTAAGGTAAGCCACAGAGCTTTCTATGTTGGAGTTAGTCTGTTTAATTTCCATAAGCGTTGGAGTAATTTTTTTGAGCTCATTTTCCTGTACTAATAACATCGACTTAATCATATTAATCATGTCTTCTTTAAGTACGTCAAGGTCATCCTCTCTCCTTCTCTTGCCTCGAAAGGAGACGTAGTTTGGTGGAGTAACAAGAATTTCGTTCGAGCTTATTTCGGTTAAATTTGATTCCGAGAGAGACTTGTCCATTTTAGGTAATTATTAATGACTAACAGGGATCACGCCAACTGAACTTATAGGTAAGCGAACAAGCAGAGATCACTCACCGGCAGTATGTTCAAACCGTGGTCGTACTGGTCGTGTGTAGCATGCGATGTTAGCGTGCGGCGAGAGTGACGACGTCAAGCAGGCAGCGTGCGGCTGATAACAGCGGCGGCGCAAGAGCAGGATGGCAATTATGAGGTGATTCCTTGTCCCTCGCGGGTCGCGGGTGCGCGGGCGCACCTCCGCTGTGTGGATGGTCGGTGTACGCGAAATTGGCGATTAAATGGTCTGAGATATGCGCTAATATCGGTTAAAGCAAGTAACTTATATACGCGGAGCAAAGAGTGACACGTCTGTTCTCAATGCGAGTTTGGGCGAAAGAGGAATTTAAAGAGGTATTTCTAAAAATGTTTGAATACTTAGCAACATACTTGTTAAAAGTTTCAGTGTTTATAAAAGGCTTAAGGCCATAAAGCTCAAATAGTCTTTCCCTACTTTTTCTGATACCTCTAGTTGCCCAATCACTAAATATGAATTTAGGGCAAATACTTTTTGTCTTCTTTTCAAAAGTTTTATTGAATTCCGTGTGAACTATTGAAAAGAAACGATCATACAATTGATCTATATTAATATCATCAAGGCCCATAACGCTTAACTTGTTCTGTAGCAAAATATTATACCTATTTAATCTGCTAGAAGTTATAGGTCTAAATTTAATTTGAACTTTTTGCGATGGGGGTGTATTACACCTGAAGGTTACAGTTTGTCCACTATGGTCAGAGGGTAGACAATTTACTAGTGCTTTATCTAAGTAATCACAATCGCAGAAAATATTATCTATACAAGTAGCAGAAGATGGAGTGACTCTAGTAGGTTCTGTAAAAGTGTTGGTCAAGTCAAATGACTTAAAAAGATTTAATAAGCGACTGCTATTTGCACATTCTTCTAAAATATTGATATTAAAATCACCACAAATAATTGTAGATTTATTACTGACTGCAAGTTTTGCCATCACATCTTCCATTATTGATTCAAACAAAGAAAAGTTTTGATAGTTTGGGGGTCTGTACACACACACAATTACATGCTTATCTAGCTCAACACAGGACAGTTCAACGCAATGTTCAACCGAGAGACCTACTATGTCATTACGTTGCTTATATTTAAAACAATTTCTTATTAATATTAGGGAACCTCCACGAAGCATAGTTTTACGGTTAAAGCAGCTACCCACCATATAGTTCTCATAATTGATAAGCATTTGGTAATCCTTAAGCCAATGTTCAGTAAAACATATAATGTCAAACTTACTATTTTCTAAAAACAATTCAATTTCTAATAATTTGGAAGAAATGCCTTGGATATTTTGGTGGAATAATTTCAAAGTGTTCTGCTGAGGCCCTTTTTTACTAACTAATTGAGTGCAAGAAGATACGTTGGTAGGATTAACAATATTGTTAATCGTACCTCCTGTTGTCTCATTTCTTAGTTTAAATTAATTTTTGGAGTGTGGCTGGAGACACCCGTACCATCCTCAGACAACAAGACCCTATCACTAATACTAATAATATTATATTAAATATATATATATATATAATAAATTAGGGTATAATTGAGAATTCTCCACGGTGACACATGGATCCTCCTCAGTACAATGTTTGTAAACATTTATAGCACTAGTGCTATATTCATTGAAAGTCACCTGTATATTAGTATTACTACTAATAGTCGCAGTGTTAATAATAGAACTAAACTTAGACATACTATTTATGTCTGTGTGAATATTATAAGCTAATAGCCGAGCTATTTTGTGTCTACATCTAATAGGTAGATACACCTTACCCCGTGTCGACTTCAGTTTACCAACAATAGTGTTGATATCCAGATATATAAGTCTGTCACTATAGTGACCTACTAAAAAATGTACATGGTTATTTAACATATGTATATAATTATTTTTTCTATTACCCAAATTTTCAAAAAATGGAAAACCACACAATATTATTTTGTTACAATTTAACTTTAACAACTCTGAAACACAGTCAGTGATGTCTTCCTTTTTAATCTTAGAACTATTACCAACACATATAGTAATGGTGGTACTAGGATCACAAACGGTCTTTGTTACTGATGCCATAATCTGTTTGTAGGTTGATCCTGGCATGCAATAATTTTGGGTACAATAACTCAGGTTATTACTGATCAATTTCCCTAACCCTCTACCTATACTATCAGAGAACATAACTGAAAGATTAGAACCAAGACTATTAGGTGAGACCAAATTACCTAAGTCAGGTATTGTATCTTGGGTGGAAATACAGTCCTGAGTACTCACACCTAGGGACGGGTCCTCCGTTGCCTCAAGCTGGAGGGCACCATTGCTGGATTCCCTCTGACAAGTACACTGAGTGTTGCTGAGAGTCAGTGAGTCACTTTGTCTACCAATGCATTTGTAGCAAGAATATGCTCTTTAATTTGATTTTCCGAGCATTCATATTTATTACATAAAGATTTTAGTGACTTATTAAGAGCCTGTATTTCTGATTGTAAGCGCTGAGTGTCAATTTCATAAATATTTATACTATCTTCCAATTTAATCTGATAGTTATTTAATTTATTAACTAGAGAAACACGTTCTTTCCTTAATTGAATATTTTTGGAAAGGTGTTTTTGTTGTTTCTTGTATTTATTACATTTTTTAATTATTCTATTTAATCGTGCATATTTCTTAATTTTATTTTTACTAATTTTGTGGCTGTAGTTATGCTTTAGTAAGGAGTCCTCTGTAAGGTCTATTGTTATAATGGAATGAGGGTTGCAATTTGTATTAACTAATTCATTATACAAATGTTCAGTTTCCATAGCCTGAGTATGATCCTTTTCCTTTTTCAAATTTAAAAGTTTGACATTTGCATGGACTAATTCATCCTCTAAGTCCCTAATTTTACATAAAGCCTCCTCATACAAGTTGCTACAAGAGTTGAACCCATCCGTGACCGCCCTTAGTTGATCCCGTTCATTGACAACATTCAAGAATTCCTGATGAAGGTCTACTAGCTCCCGTTTTAAGCTCGAGTTTTTGCCATTTACGTTAATGACCTCCTCCTCACTGTCCTCTCTCTCTTGCAACAGCTGCTGGCATTGGAGTTTAGAGTCCTTAAGTTCTTGGAGGGCCGTTCTCAATTTTAGCTCCATATCTTGAGCAGTAGCCTTACGGGTCATCACAGGCATGGTTTCCGGATTGGTTACTGAAAATTGTAAATAAAGAAACGGTGAGAACTAATAGGATAGACCAATGAAGAGAATTTAGAGATAAAAAAGGGGAAAAAACAGGGAAAAAGTTTGTGTTACTCAAAGAATTGAGGTAGGCTGCTATATTAGCTTGATAATAATTAAATTAGCTTACTGAATAATTATTTTTATTGCTTCAATGAGAATTTTACTTTCTTAAGATTTTACTTTTTCATGTGGTTAGATTGCCTGGACTAAAAACTTATGATTATTACAATATTACTTCAAGACGTTAATGAAATAACTATCACGAACTTAATATTTAACTAATATTGAAAAGATTGATAGCAAGTATAAATCGTTAAAGTTTTACTTTTTACGAAATGACAATTGTCAACAATGCAATCTAGAACCTTAGAAGGAAATTAGCAAAAAAACAAAAACTGTACTAGAATTGGCGTGGACGTGTTGTAAAGTTACGATTATGGGACGATTGTGAGCTATTCTAAATATAAAAGTAAACAAATACTCCCCGTATAAATCCGTAGTCCGAACATCAGCTGTTGGTTTTAGGTTACCGGTAACGTCGTTTCGTCGCTGTACAACCGAATCCTTTATTAATTAACAGGAAAATATGTTTCCTGGGTATTTACACATTTAAAATACGATATTACATATGATTACACCTTAATTTAACTTAATTACTATTTAATTTTAATTTTAAAATACGGAACAAAATTTTGACATGTCACTCGGGCAGTGTTGCCACTTTTTTTTTTTTAACCATAGCCGAATACCCAAAAAATAGCCGGAACTCTAATCACAATCTGAACCGGCTAACATACGGCTATACTTGGAAGTTTGTGAGCTAATTCCTTTCGCCAAATTGAATTCGTGGTGTTACGACAAACTTCGTACAACGGCTAGTTGGCTAGTTTTTACGTTTGTTTGACTGAAGATTCGTGTACTGACTGTTGCATTGTTTATATGATTAGCGTCTGGTCAGAAATTATCCCACGGTATATAAGTATAACCTATGACACTTGGGGACAATGTAGCTTCTCATTTTTTAAATATTTTTTGGAATTGGCTAAGAGGCATCCCAATTTATAAACACACAAACTGATATCTGAGTTAGTACTAACCTGTGGTCCTTAACTACAAAATTAACATATTTCCTATTTATTTAGAAAATTATGAATAAATAAATAAATAAAAAATAATAATAAAATAATAATAATAAAATAATAAATAAAATAATAATAATTATTATAATAATAATATAATAATAATTAATTATTTTAGTATGAGAATAAGTAAGGATTCTCTTGAGTAGTCTAGGGATCCGTAGAATTTTATAAGTCAACAACTACAGATTGAGAAAAGTGTGATCTGATCGTTTATATTTTAGAGGTAGTGGATGTAAATTATGTCCTATTTAAAAATTAAAATTAAAAAAGAAGAAAAGACTTTATCGTGTGGTTATTGCCTAACCTGGTGTTAGATTTTTTATCCTGTCCATGGGTCTCTGACTTGGCTTTAAATGTCGTCGAGAAATATCTCTCAGGCATGTTACTTCCTTCACGAAGTTTTCCATCACCGAAGCCAGTGATAATTAATACAATACGCACATGAATCCGAAAAATCAGAGGTGCGTGTCTTGGGTTTGAACTAGAGACCTATGACTTAGTAATCTAACGGTTACACCACTAGTAAGAAATATACAATGTATAATCAAGACGAACATTCCAGTTGGCTAGTTTTCCTTGACTATAAAGAGAAAGGTTATGTTTCAGAATATTTGCTTGACTTGAAGATTGGTGTTGTGACCGTTGCATAGTTTTTGTGATGAGGAAATTGGATGGTATGACGGAGTTTGTTCTAGTTAGTGAAGTGAAATATTCGGGATAGGATTTTGTTGGTTTTTCTAGAGATCTGCTGGATTTTCTTTGTGTATTGCCGGCGATGAAAGATGGGTTGCATTTTCCAATGTTAATTTTTGTCTGTTGTTATTTATAGTTCATTTGTTGAACAAGGATATTACGATCGGTTGATTACTAAGTTTGGTAATTACCTAAACCAAAAATGTTTCATGATAAACTCAATCATTGTTGCAAATTGTGCATATTTGAATAGAAATTCCCAATAAACTTAAAAAATATTTTACTTATAGGACATGGGGATTTAGAGATACCAGATGATTTGAGCACAGTTCGTAGTGATTGGTTCTTAGGGAGAAAAAACGAAACTCAACGGATACAATATTTTTCTGTTACACCGTTTTCATGGAAACAACGGATGAATTGTGTGAGGAATGATATGAAAGAAAAAGATGTAAATGGTAGCGTGTCGGTTAATAGAAGAGAATGGAACATAAGAACGTGTTGCGCCGACCACAAGTACCATGGGATAAGGGCAGGAATGTAATGATGTTTTCCTCATAATCATCATCATCATCATTTCAGCCGAAAGACGTCCACTGCTGGTTATAGCTTGGCCTCCCCCATGTGTCGCCATATTGATCGGTCCCGTGCGACTCGCATCTAGCGGATTCCCGCAACCTTCACCAGGCCATCGGCCTTTCAACGCAACGTCTTACGGTTCGCGGTTTCGGCCACATCGGCCATCCGTTCTGCGAGCAATGTGCCCTGCCCACTGCCACTTAAGTTTGGCAGTTCTTCGGGCTACGTCGGTAACCTTGGTTCTCTTGCGGAAGTCTTCATTTCTGATTCGATTGCGCAAGCAAACTCCGAAGATAGCCCTCTCCATGTTGTGTGATGTTTTCATATACTTAGGGGTTAAAATTCAGTATGAGGAGATAATGTAGTAGCCTGTCTGGCACGAATGCTGAAATGGACCTTTTTGGCGCAGCCGTGAGGCACACAGCTGTTTTTCCTCCTTTGTTTGTATCTTTTTTTTATATGTGTGTGCTTTTATCTGACGTCAAATAAACTTTTTTCTTTCTTTCTTTCTCTAGTAGAAGCCTGAAGTAGGAACCAGGGTTGGATACAAGTTAACCTTTACACAGCTATTCACACTTAACTACAAATAAACCACTTATAAAACGCCTCTAACATAACCTACCGTGGGTGTTGAACTAATCTGCGGTTGAACTTTGGTACCCACTTCACGAGAACATGCTATAAACTGGATATTTTTCCGCCATTACGCCACTTTATGGCTGACGATGGTGAAATGGGCCAGCTTTCTTCAAAGTTGTTCATGTAATTGAGTTTCAACGGCTAATTGCCTGTAGTTGCTGGTAGTTACCGGTTTTGCTATTAACTTGGGGTTAATTTTTGCGCGAAACGATACGCTGCAATGTGCCAACTTGGGTTACTAGATTATTTTGAGTATATTTTGTGATACCTAATGTTGAGTTGGATGTGTGGTATGACAAGAATGGATAAGTTAAGGAACGAGTATATCAGAGGAAGTTTGAAAGTTGCGCCAGTAACAGAAAAGTTGAAAGGGAATCGACTGTCTGAGTTGGAGGATGGACAAATCCCATGTGACTAAAAGATATCGTATATCTACGAATACTTAAGGGTATTGTATTACCCAGTACTAACTGAGTTGTGGAGGTCAGATAGGCAGTCGCTCCATGTAAAATACTAGTATTCAGCTGCATCCGGTTAGACTGGAAGCCGACGACCCTAACATAGTTGGGAAAAGGTTCGGCAGATGATGATGGTTGTTATTATTTTGGGCTAAGATCGACTACAATGGTACAACCCCCGTGGTACGACTGGTTGTTAGACTTTCGGGCCAATAACTACCAGTAACAACTGTCAAAAGTCTACAGTTGACAGCCGGGACCAACGGTGTTCCGAGTCACAAAAGAAACTTGGTATGTAATGGGTGGTTGCCGAGGCAAGCACGGCTTTACCTCAAGATAGATCTGAGCGGCAGTTATTATTTAGCCACGAACTCCTCCAACAACAATCAATAATCCAAATTAAACCCACAAAAATGTTAATTCTCAGTAACTGACTAACCCAGTACTAAAGCATTGCAAAATTCGTAAAATAAATCGCGTGATTGCACCAATAGTGCCGGGGCAGTAATTTCTCGCGTGCGCTTGCATGATTGCGCACCAGTCGGGCAATTTATTGTTTTTGCTCAACGTTAGCGTTTGCTGTTACATTATGGGGCTGTTTTAGAGGCTTTGGAGTTTAGAGAATGTTTTGTTTTGTTTTTGTGGAACATGTGTTAAAAAGACTGCATCGTTGGTCTAGAGGTCGCAAGTGCGACTGCTGAGTATGAAGTCCTAGGTTCGATTCCCGTGTCGGGCAAAGTGTTATTGACATTTTCCGTCAGGAATTTCTCAGTAGTAGCCACAGAGTCTAGATTTGAGTCCGGTTGATGGTAATAGGCTCGGCCCTTATTACATGCGACTTAAACATAACTGGCGAAATGTGGGTGTACTTGTTAGGTACAATAGGCTTGTGTCCTAAAAAAATCTAATTAATCCGTCAGTTAGATTATCAAAAAATATTTAGCACGTACTTTTTCTTTTGTTACGTAAACTAAAATTGACGAAGATACGACGCTTTTAAAATTCTCAATACGTCATGTCGTGCTATAATTTTAGTGCGTTCTGACGTCACGAGGCCCCACTCTCGAGTTTTGATGCGTTTTATCTTCGACCGATCTTCAGAGATTACAGGCGTGATATTTTATGAATGCAAGTTTTAATTTCAACAACAACAGCCCATAACGTCCACTGCTGGACATAAGCCTCTCCCATGATGGGAGGAATTTGCGGTAATCTCCACGCTTGGCAGGCGGATTGGAGATCGCAGTGATGAAAGACTAACAGAAAACGCTGCTGCTCATTCTCTGGTCCACGGAGGCGCAAGGTGTTCTGCCTCAGACATTTAGTCGCCTTATACCTACGACACCCGTGAGTGTAATGGGTTGGTTCTATTCTACTCTGCCGGATACCACACGGCTAGTTTTAATTTAATTTTAATATTATAATTTAGTTTTAATTTCACATGCTCCCAATGACAAATCCTGACTCATTAAAGTTCACGACGCTGCCACTAGGGGGCGATCAATTCGTTGCTCCCCTATCAATCTCCGGCGAGATTTATCTATGTTAACTTAATTGAGTTTCTTACTCGTAACATTAATATTACTTGCCTTTGATGCATCAAAATACGATTATATTGGTTCTGTTTCAATGTGCCTTCAAGGTTGTTATGTATGGGTGGGTAGGCAGATTGTTTGTTGTTCGAATAAACAAGCACCACATTATGTTATCCTATTATAGTCTGAGATCTCTTTTAGAACGACCTTTACCGAGCTGGTTAATAGGTGAACAGTATTTTATATCAAATTAAATATGTCAATAAACATTGCAAATGGGTTGACTAAAAAATTTCAGTCCAGAATATGATTAATTAACAATTTAATATATTATTTTTTAAACATTTCACTGGTTAGGTTATTAGACAAATTCCATACCAATCGAAAGTATGAACTTTATAACGTTTGTATATTCTATAGGCTTCAAACTTTCGATTAGTATGGATTTTTTCTATTAACCAAACCAGTGAACGTTAAAAAAAATGTTAATAAATCATATTCTGGACTGACATTTAAAATCAACCCATTTGCAAAATATTTATTGACTTATTTAATTTGATATAAAATACTTTTCATCCATTAACCAGTTCGGTCATTCTACGTTATACTGGGATCCTATCCTATTACTTATGAGTAAGCGGGATATGTCCCGCTTAGGCTGGTATATACCTAAGTATACAGTATTTTCTGTACACCACGGTAGATCCCTGACCAAGTGATAGTATATTATGTCACAAGGTCATTTTCAAAACGAGTTTTGATAGATATTCGTTGTAATACGAGCTGATAGAAAGAAACAAAGAAAATAGTGTTTATTTGGCATTAAAAAAAAACACATTGAAATTATTTACACTAATATTATAAAGAGCTAACATTTGTTTGTAAGTTTGTAAGTTTGTTTGTTTGTAAGTTTGTATGTTTGTAAGTTTGTATGTAGGGGGTAATCTCCGGAAGTAATGAATCAATTTTAAAAATTGTTTCACTGGTAGAAAGCTACATTATTCGTGAGTGCTATAGGCTATATTTTATTCCCGTACTCCCACGGGAACGGGAACTACGCGGGTGAAACCACGGGACGTCAGCTAGTACAAAATAAATAAACAAAACAACTAATAATGCCAAAAGGGCCACAGCTCAGCATAATGCCAAATAGCAACACAAACCAGACACTGATTTCCATCTGCAGCCCACGTAACCTTAATAACTGAAACTTCGGTAATTATAATTAAAAAAAAATATTCCGATTGTCCACATTGACCGGTCAATGTGGCGACACTTGGGGGAGGCCTATGTCCAGCAGTGGACGTCTTTCGGCTGAAATGATGATGATGATGATTCCGATTGTCCTGCGACATGAATATAACTTAACAGTAGATACACATACACACACACAAACCAAAACACAGCTACAGAAAACAAAATAAAACAAGAAAAAAAGAAAGATGGACGATGAATCGCCCAATTATCACAGAATTAATATTTGCTCCCATTCAAAATTAGGACTGAATAAGTAATCGCGTTGTGACAGAAAAAAATCTTTAATATTCAACCTTTGATCTTTGAAGGAAGTTAAAAAAGAACCTATACTTAGCCCCGGGCGGGAGGGTGGAGGGTCCCGGACGCCGAATATAGAAAAGGGAGAAACGACAATAATTTAATTTGATTCGTACCTAAATTTCGATGGGTGCAGTGGTACTGTGTAAGGAAACATTTTGACTCTCACAAAATCTGGGCCACCAATACCTTTGAATCCTGGTGTGTGTCCTGTTTTAAGTTCTTCTACATAATGTATTTTGTTAAGAAATAAATGACTTATGAAAATAAAACAAGTGCCCTGGTGATGGGGTGAATGTCATGCTCGAATGTCTCGCTCATGGTGACGCGTGTGTCTGATCATTTAGTTTCCTCTTCAGTTTAGACTCTTAGCTGCCTCGGTTTTCTTTAATTACTGTTGAATTGTCGATTTCATATTTTACTCTGGACGCTCTTAATTAATGCGCACGTCTTAATACATCGTTCTCACATATATGAATAATCTCAACATGAATGATGTAACCAAGAACTTGTAAAAATATTTTGATTTAAAAGAGTATCCTTGGAGTTTCTCTGCACTTCTTCTTCATAGAGATCTACGATTTGGAATGGGCAACTACAGTACTTTCACAAGTTAGGTATATGTATATGCCTTGTGATTGGGATTGTACCTTTATCCTTTTGTTTTTAACCTTTAAAAGTGTCTGTAACGGTCTAATTGAAATAAATGCTTTAAGTTATATGGGCATGATTGAAATAGTGGACCGTACAAACGTTCTGTAAAGAAAATAATATTTTCAGCTTATATTAGAGTTACGTCTTAATCTATACTAATATTATAAAGCTGAAGAGTTTGTTTGTTTGAACGCGCTAATCTCAGGAACTACTGGTTGGAATTGAAAAGTTATTTTTGTGTTGGATAGCCCATTTATTGAGGAAGGTTATAGGCTATATAACATCACGCTGCGACCAAAAGGAGCGGAGCATAAATGAAAGATGTTGCAAAAACGGGGAAAATGTATTCCCTTTGTTAGCTTTTTCTCTCTTATATGACGCAGACGAAGTTGCGTGGGTCAGCTAGTAGAGAAATAAAACTCAGTTACCTTTTAATAGTCTTAAAACATTAATTAATTAGAATACTTTCATTTATGTGGTTAAATCTGAAAAGTAGCTATTATATACTTATTAATATTATAAAGCTGAAGAGTTTGTTTGTTTGAACGCGCTAATCTCAGGGACTACTGGTTCGAATTGGAAAATTCTTTTAGTATTGGATAGTCCATTTCTTGAGGAAGGCTATAGGCTATATAACATCACGCTACGACCAACAGGTGCTGAGCAGCGAGGGAGAAACCGCGGGGAACAGCTATAGTTTATAACCTAGATTAAAACATAAGATTTATTTTTATTTATATCCCGGTAGTGAGATGCCACGGGACAATTATCAAACTTCACGCGGGCGAAGCCGCTGGTAGAAGCTAGTCCAGTTACTATTTTCATTGAGCCACTGATAAAGAAAATAAATACAAATACTGGGAAATATACTAAATAAGAATAAAAACCAATGAAATTTAATGGGCGCGAAAGAAACTCATACTTTATTACTATCTTGGCATATCTACCAATATTTAAAGATCCATGTACAAAACGGAACACAAAATTTTCAATTCGTGAATTTGTTATTTAAATTGGTTAACTCAGCTGCCAGTAATTACTTATTCTTTTACTTTGGAACTTACTCGAACACCGTTCCGTTAATCAAACCAATTTTGTGTGAAATAAAGTTAAATAGTTTTAAGTAAAATCGGATGTCTTATTCGATTTGATTTTACTTGATAAAGTCAAGATTTTGGTTTTATCTTTTCGATCTTTTTTTATCGTGTGGTTAGTACATAACTTGGTGTAAGACTATTTATGCCTCTGCTTGGCTTAACATGGCGTGAAGAAATATTTCTAAAGCATGCTGGCATTGTTTCCTCACTATGTTTTCCTTCACCGAAGTAAGTGATAATAGGCTTGTGACCTGAAAAATCTAATTAGTCCGTCAGTTAGATTATCAAAAAATATATGACACGTATTTTTTCTTTTGTTATGTAAACCAAAATTGACGAAGATACGATGCTTTTAAAATTCTCAATACGTCACGCCGTGCTATAATTTTTAGTGCATTGTGACGTCACGAGCCCCCCCTCTCGAGTTTTGATGAGTTTTATCTTTGTCAAAATTCATTGATTTACAAAACAAAAAATACGTGTCCATTATGTTCCAATATTCTAACTGACGGACTAAATAGATTTGCAATTTATTGATGGTGGAAACTAGTCTATTATACAATACGTTTATATGTATCCGAAAAATCAGAGGTGCCTGTCTTGGGTTCGAACTGGAGACATATCACTTTCCCGTGGGAGTACGGAGATAAAATATAGCCTATGTTACTTGCTGATAATGTAGCTATCCACTGCTGAAAGAAATTTTTAAATCGGCCCAGTAGTTTTTAAGTTTACTCGTTATATACAAAAATACAAATCTTTCCTCTTTATAATATTAGTATAGGTAAGTGATACAGAAAAAGAAAAAAAAAGGTGTCTGCCGACCACAACTGATACAAGATAGGACAATGATGATGACTTTCAAATTTGAATTTTGATTTAAAAGCTCATTCACTAGATTTCTTAGAAACTTTTCTATTACTTGTTTTGATTATATGGGACGCCCACAGCTATAATTTCTTGGTAAACTTATTGTTATCAAAAGGTTCTTTGTAGAAAATTATGTCTTTACAAAAAAATTGCGAGTTAATGTCACAGACTTCTTAGCCAAATAACTTTTGTAATTTTATTGGTCTTAAAATCACTGACATTTAACAAATAAAAATCTAAAGATATATTTTTTACAAAAAAGGTACAAGCTACTTCATGTACTCTTACGTATACCCATTTGAGCCGGTTTTGCTATTTTTACGCGCTTTGATTTCGCAGGTTGAAAGAGAAGCAAAGGTATGAAGCCACTAAACAGCCTAATATAAAAAAAAAATTCAAATATTTTTAAATTTAGAACACAAATCAATGTTAATTACATTATAAATGTTCATAAAAGTATGTATTTTTTAAATAAATCATGTTTATTTAGGATAAAGTTTAGGATATTATTCTAAACTTTTTTAAATTGTGTGGTTAGTGCCTAACCTCGTTCTATTTATAAACATTTAAGATCCATATATATTAGAGGGTGAGGCCTGCTATCAATTGGGCACAAAATAATTTCAATTTAAATTCCTTTGTAGATTATTATTTATTTTTTGTTCTAAAAAAGAGAGATAAACAATTGACTAAATAAGGAAACTAGGTCACCCGGTATAATGTTTAAAACGAACCGTTTTTTCCTCATTCAAGTTAGGTGTCAGGGGTGAACACTGCGGTTATTTTCCTGGTGGAATGGCCGGCATTTCAGTGGTGTCACCTTGAATTGCTTTGGGCTTATAATGGAACAAGAATATTGTATTACGATTAAAACTAACAATAGAAAAAAATCCGAGCAGTCTCTGGGGACTGCCGATAGATAGATCCCTTATCACAGACACCAGCGCCTTCCAGAATATGTTACATAAAAAGAAAAAAAGAAAATCGAACGTGAAATAAAGTAATTTAAAAACAAAAAAAAAATAAAGAAAAAGAAAAAACAATTAATACTATCAACTAAAACTAAAAAAAAAAAAAAAAATTCACTAACTCATACATACATACTGTGAAAATGAGTTCTAAGCGATGTAATAGAATAGAATAGAAGACGTTTATTTCGACCAACAAAGGATAATAAAAACACAACATCATCATCTGCCTAGCCTATTCCCAACTATATTGGGGTCGGCTTCCAGTCTAACCGGATGCAACTGAATACCAGTATTTTACATAAAGCGGCTGCCTATCTGACCTCCAAGACCCAGTTAGTACTGGGTAGTACAAACTCAAACTTAAAGCATTTATTTCAATTAGACCATGACGGCACTTTTGAAAAAATACATGCAAAAAAAAACAAATCTACAGTCCTAGTCACAAGGCATAATAACTTGACAAAGTACTGTAGTTGCCCATTCCCTAGTTTTCCCTAGCATTCCCCTTCCCTTCCTACGATAGTCCTCTATGGATATAAACAACAGCATTGGTTTGAGTACTAACAATCAAACTTCAGAGTGAATACCCCTTTTTTTTCGGATGGGAAATCATCAAATAACTCCTCCCGCTCTGGGCGGAGCAGGAGGGAGTGTCAGACTTTTACTGACTAAAACCCATCCACGTTCCTTCATAACCGTTTGTGTTCCGGGGCTACAGTATCTCTTTCGAACTTCCCGCAACCCCGGAGAGTGAATAATAGTGAGGGGGGGGGGGGGGGGGGGAGAGTGAATATCGTAGTTCCCGTTTCCGTGGGAGTACGGAGATAAAATATAGCTTATGTTACTCACTGATAATGTAGCTATCCATTGCTGAAAGAAATTTTTAAATCGGTCCAGTAGTTTTTAAGTTTACTTGTTATATACAAAAATACAAATCTTTCCTCTTTATAATATTGGTATAGGTAAGTGATACAGAAAAAGAAAAAAAAAGGTATCTGCCGACCACAACTGATACAAGATAGGACAATGATGATGACTTTCAAATTTGAATTTTGATTTAAAAGCTCATTCACTAGATTTCTTAGAAACTTTTCTATTACTTGTTTTGATTATAAGGGACGCCCACAGCTATAATTTCTTGGTAAACTTATTGTTATCAAAAGGTTCTTTGTAGAAAATTATGTCTTTACAAAAAAATTGCGAGTTAATGTCACAGACTTCTTAGCCAAATAACTTTTGTAATTTTATTGGTCTTAAAATCACTGACATTTAACAAATAAAAATCTAAAGATATATTTTTTACAAAAAAGGTACAAGCTACTTCATGTACTCTTACGTATACCCATTTGAGCCGGTTTTGCTATTTTACGCGCTTTGATTTCGCAGGTTGAAAGAGAAGCAAAGGTATGAAGCCACTAAACAGACTAATATAAAAAAAAAAACAAATATTTTTAAATTTAGAACACAAATCAATGTTAATTACATTATAAATGTTCATAAAAGTATGTATTTTTTAAATAAATCATGTTTATTTAGGATCAAGTTTAGGATATTATTCTATTCTTTTTTTAAATTGTGTGGTTAGTGCCTAACCTCGTTCTGTTTATAAACTGTTGTTGCTATCAATTGGGCACAAAATAATTTCAATTTAAATTCCTTTGTAGGCATTTATTTATTTTTTGTTCTAAAAAAGAGAGCTATACAATTGAATAATAAGGAAACTAGGTCACTCGGTATATTGCTTAAAACGGACCGTTTTTTCCTCATTCAAGTTAGGTGTCAGGGGTGTAACACTGCGGTTATTTTCCTGGTGGAATGGCCGGCATTCCAGTGGTGTCACCTTGGATTGCTTTGGGCTTATAATGGAACAAAACGATTGTATTACGATTAAAACTGACAATAGATAAGACAATAAGCCGTGTGGTATGCTGCAGAGTAGAATAGAACCAACCCATTACACTCGCGGGAGTCGTATAAGGCGACTAATGTCTGAAGCAGAACACCTTGCGCCTCCGTAGACCAGAGAATGGGCAGCAGCGTTTTCTTTTAATCTTTCATCACTGCGATCTCCAATCCGCCTGCCAAGCGTGGAGATTACGGCAAATTCCTCCCAACATGGGAGAGGCTTATGTCCAGCAGTGGACGTTATGGGGCTTCTCCCATCAACATCATTCTCCTGCCCTTTTTTAATATCCTTGTATGTCCCACTGCAGCTGGGCAGAAGCACCCCCCATATCCTCCAGAGTACTCTTCCAGCCTTCGATAGCGTATGATCATCTCGCTACCTCTTTCTAGGCCGGCTTCGGCGAGCCCGTTTATCGTCAGGCACCCATCATGTTGAGACCTTTGCCAGCCGTCGTTATGCATGTGGTTCACGTGACCTGCCCAATCCCATTTGAGCCTGGTAGCTTTATCCAGCGCTAATCCAATTTATTTGGAGTCAACGCAGCATGTCTTCTTCTTCCATTCTTCTCTATCATTCGTCATCTCAGCAGTCAGCTCCTGTCTTACTATATCATCCTTCACACAGTCCATCAGTCAGTTTTTTTGGTGTACCTCTACTCTTATCAAGAGCTTCCCCCATGGTTTCCATGTTTTCTTTGTCTTTTACTTTCTTCGACCAATCCTCTTTAGCAACGAGTCCAGATCTTTATTCCAGCGTTCCTAGGCTCTGTCTCGGTTACGACATCCGTCTTCAGGCACCCACTGTGTGACTTTCTTTGCCGGCTTCATGCTAGAAACGTAAATACATAACATTGACTAGCGGACGTCACGCGGATTCACCCACGTAGTTCCCGTTCCCGTGGGAGTACGGGGATAAAATATAGCCTATGTTACTCATGGTGAATGAAGCTTTTTAATGGTGGAAGAATTTTTGAAATCGGGGCAGTAGTTTTTGAGTTTATTCGTTACAAACATACACACAAAAATACAAATCTTTCCTCTTTATAATATTAGTGTAGATAATTTAATTCAATTGAGACTTATTAATGATGATTTCCGTGACTTCTAACTATTGACAAAGAAAGAAAACTATGTGGCGAACGTCGCGGAAACCTACTTTACGTAGGTATACGTATACTAGACGCACAGGACCTGTTAATGTGGCGACGTTTGACGGAGGTATATGGCCGACAGTGAACATCTCTTGGCTGATATGATGTTGGTAGACAGGGCTACCAACACTGGGCCTAGGTAGAGATTGCGATGAGGTAGACAGGAAAAACAATGGTTTTCGAATTTCGACAAATGTGACGAAAATCCTTACAGCCACCATGATTGTTTACCGAGAGAGAGTAATGATTTCTTACTAGAAGTGTGAAACGATATTGATCACTACGCATGCTCAATTTTTTTTTCATCCGGTACCAAATTCGGATTTCAAAAAAATACTTTCCGAAGTCAAAAAACAAAAGAGCACAACTTTTTAAATACTTCAATGATCATGCCAAATGCAATACAATTAATAATATTTTTTCCAGCGTCTGTCCCGAACACTTGGCTACCTATTTGCTTTTTAAAATTTTCTCCAAAATGGCGACATCTTTCGGTTTTAAAGCAACAACGTGTGCTGCCAAAGGCAATATCATTATTTCATACTCGCAAGATGCGTTCGGATGCAGTGGCCATTTTTATTGTTCGCTACTTCAAAAACGGAGATTGCATTTGGAAATTTGGCAAATGTCGCGTTTCCTGCTTATGTGGGATGTTTAATTTTAATCGTTAATGGCGGAGGAGCTCGTGGCTAAATAATAACAGTCGCTCGGGTCGATCGTTAGGTTAAGCTGTGCTTGCCTAGTTTGGTCTGTGGATGGGTGACCACCCATTACATTCCGAGTTTCCTCCGTGCCTCGGAAACTACGTTAAGCCGTTGGTCCCGGCTGTAATTTGTAGATCTTTGACAGTCGTTAGGAAGTCAGAGGCCCAAAAAGTCTGACAACTAGTCTTACCAAGGGGTATCGTATTACCCGGTACTAACTGGGTTGTGGAGGTCAGATAGGCAGTCGCTCCATGTAAAATATTGGTATTCAGCTGCATCCAATAAAACTGGAAGCCGACACCAACATAGTTGGGAAAAAGCTAAGCAGATGAATGGCACAGATTTGAGTTTGTTAAAAATATTGCTTACTTTTTTATGAGACAAATCAGAAAGAGTGTTGCAGTACCGTGGGATTAAAACCAGAAAAGTGCGTTACTTTATGGAATCTATTATTATCACTACTGTTTTAGAAGGATGAAGAAAATCATAATAGTTATTTATGCAACTGTTGTATAATGAGGGGTATTAAAACACGAATGTGGGTTTATCACACGAGGCGAAGCCGAGTGTGATAATAGTATCACATGAGTGTTTTAATACCTAATTATGTACAGTTGCATAAAAGACTTTATCTACATCCATGATATGAATCCTCCATAAAAGGTTCTGAAACCATAGGGTGTTGCAGTGTTCTAAGAAGTCTATGTAAATTCATGGAAAGTTTAATTGCTTGTATTTAATACAAACAAACCGTGTATAGGTAGTAATATAATTATTTACATTTTGGATTGTTCAATTTTCAAAATTCACAAAGCTTGTGTCACTCATTTTTGTAAACAACAAAGTACATAATGCAATACTAATATCCAAATGTCGATAAAAATGGCGGGATACAACGTGAATTCGAATTAACTTATAAGTTTTTTTTTTTTATTACGGCGCTGTGGTAGTGAATCGCACGTGCTAGACGTTCGATTCACTACCACATTCGATGTTCTTTTTTTAAAACGAGTTGCATAATGAAATTCAGTACAACATTATAACACCCGTTTGGGTGTTATAATGGTTATTATGACACTGGCTGTTTTAATGTTGGCCATAAGCTAACTGTTTCAGATACCTTTATAGAGGATTTATAGCATGGGTGTAGATAAAATATTATAACATCATGTACATAATAAGTACACCCACATTTCACCAGTTATTTATAAGCCCATAAAAAATTAAAAAGCCCTGTTAGTTAAATGTATGGGAACGAGCCTATGTGAATACTAATAAATGTAGCGTGCGCTTCAAGGCTCCTTGTCGAGCAGTCCGCACTTATCCCGGGCAGCGAGTGCACGTACCCTTGAAATTGTTCATCTACTTACTGATAATTTGGTGGTTTTATTTCTAAACCCTAACAAAAGTGTTTCTGTAAACACCACATTCTCTCAGACGCTATCTGTCACACTGGTGACATTCTGCACTGCGCTCAAGCGCTATCTGTCACTTGTAGCACGCGCACCCGCCTCCAAAAAACTGCATTAAAAACCCTAAAACTGTCTACTCCACAGTTTATTCCTCCTGTTCAATTCATTACTAAATTCCTCAATAATAAAATTGAACATCGCAACACTATTCCATAGACAACTTGCCGAAAAAAAAAAAGAAACTTTCATTTGACATTAAATGACTGACGGTGAACACTCGAATTTACCTGCGCAGCAAATGTCGTGATAACTCTGGTATTTTTAATGGTAGCTGATACTATTATATATCAAAATTATCCTTGTGAACCGTGCTTCATTATTTTGTCAACGTAAATTCGTTTTGGAATCTCGAAGTTGCAATATTTCGCCCGTGAAAAAGTAGTTATTTCCGTTGTGAACGATGGCGGCGTAACTATTTTTTAGCTATACATTATGATTTGGAGTATATAATTAAAGTATTACATTTTGATTTCCAGATAAGTAGATTCCTTATCTAATCAGCTTGACAACAGTATTTTTGAAATGGCTCCAGGACTTGTAGTTTTTGAGCTACAGGTGTTTTTATCGGATCGGGCAGAAAATGTTTTGAAAACTTGCAATAATTGTTGCATGTGCGCGCTTGAGGGATTTGCAATCCGCGCGTTGAGCGTCGGAGAGGCATCAAGCGGGCACAAATTCAGACTCCGTGGCTGAAAATCTTATAGGAAAAACTCTATAACACAATGCCCACCCTAGGGATCGAACCTAGGACCTCATGCTTAACAGTCGCAATTGCCAACACTAAATCAACGAGGCAGTCAAATTCGCAATTTTTTCGCACCAAATTTACTGATCCATAACTTCGAAAATAGTTTTCACCTTATTTCATTTCCTCTTCACATGCTGATAATAGGATAGACGACAAAAAAATCGAATTAGTTCGTCAG
Source organism: Xestia xanthographa (assembly GCA_905147715.2). Lineage (NCBI taxonomy): Eukaryota > Metazoa > Arthropoda > Insecta > Lepidoptera > Noctuidae > Xestia > Xestia xanthographa. The sequence continues at coordinate 4,726,414 of LR990652.1, read as the reverse complement.
TTAGATTATCAAACAATATTTGACGATAACATGAAGATACGACGCTTTTAAAATTCTCAATACGTCACGCCTTGGTATAATTTTTAGTGCGTTCTGACGTCACGAGCCCCCACTCCCGAGTTTTGATGTGTTTTATCTTTATCAATGTTCATTGATTCACAAAAACAAAAAGTACATGTCCATTATTTTCCAGTACCCTAACTGACGGACTAAATAGATTTGCAATTTTTTGATACTGTCGTCATGCCTATTATGATGCAAAAACTTACACTCTACTGCTCTATTTGCTTCCCGTGTTGATTATTTGCTCCTCTGCAGTAGGTGGTGTACTGTTTTACATAATGGTTAAAAGATACTAACCGTATGCGCTGGAGCTAACTCGCTGCGGACAGTTGATTCTTATGAGTTTGCCCGAGCTACTTGTTTCTGTGTTTTGTACTGTACGGGTTTTCTTAAGAAAAACAAAGCGTATTTTTCTTGTGGAGAAATTGAAGTAACGTGCAGGAACAATTAAATGAATCTTGTGTGGTCTGGGCCCCGTTTTATGAAGCTGTTAATCCGACAAATGTCAAAAAGTAACAATTGTATTTTTTTTCTGTTTTATGAAGCTGACAGTGTAACATTATTGTCATGTTGGAAAATTCACAAATATGTCGAATTGTCGCGACAATCCGACATATTTCTGTTTTATGAAACTTTATTAGCATCAGGTGACAGGTGACAATTTGTCGTGAAAAACTTGTCAAATCTGCTTTATAAAACACACAATTGTCATGACATATGTAGAATTGTCCGACAAGTCTGACAGGAGCGTTACTCTCTGTCGCGAAATAATTTTAACATAATATGTCGAGTTTCATAAAACGCATTCTTAGATGAAAAGTATGTTAAGATTTCACCAGTCGCTTTTTGACATATATGTCAGGTTCATAAAACAGCCTAAGCGTGACAATTCTACAGTTTTGTCATTTTTTGACATTTTTCGGATTGTCAGCTTCATAAAACTGGTCCCTGGTGGTTGGGTTGGATTCTAAAATGTCAGAGTGAACAATCAACATCTGTCTAGCCTTTTCCCAAGTTGTATTGGGGTCGGCTTCCAGTCTAACCGGGTGCACCTGAATACTAGTATTTTACATGGAGCGACTGCCTATCTGACCTCCACAACCCAGTTAGTACTGGGTAATACGATACCCCTTGGTAAGACTGGTTGTCAGACTTTTTGGGCCACTGACTACCTGTAACGACTGTCAAATATCACAAATGACAGCCAGGACCAACTGCTTAACGTGCTTTCCGAGGCACGGAGGAAACTCGGTACGTAATTAATGGGTAGTCACCCATCCACAGACCAACCTAGGTAAGCAAGGCTTAACCTAAAGATTGACCCGAGCGGCTGTTATTATTTAGTCACGAGCTCCTCACTACTACTACTACAACAGCCCATAACGTCCACTGCTGGACATAAGCCTCTCCCATGATGGGAGGAGCTCCTCAATGTAAATAATAATTATGATATTTTTCCTTAATCACAGTTTTTGGAGAGAAATCAAAATTCTCCTACCCATAACCCAATTTATTTGTGGTAGGCGCAGCAGTCTTCTTTTTCCATGTGTCACTGCGGGGGGCCTACTGAAAACCAGCGCTGAGTGTTTTACACCCAGCATATGCTGAGTTGGCTACCCTTTCGTTATGGGCATGCTCAGCGCAGTTGAGCTGTTTAATTAATTGTTAAGCTGTTTGTTGTTATATGTATATGTATGTGCTGCTCTATTGTGTTGCTGCTGTCCATTAACGAATAAATGAATATTCTATTCTATTCTATTCCATACTGCTCTATTTCTCGTCATCTCAGCGGTAACTTCCTTGCCATATCATCCTTCACACAGTCAATCCATCGTTTCTTTGGTCTTCCTCTACTCATATACCCATCCACATTCATACTCAAAACTTTCCTCACGACATCTTCCTCATTCCTCCTCATCACAATGTCCATGTGAGTTTTTGCTTTAGAAATTTCTCAGTGACAGCTACGGCTGTTACATGGGACTCAAAGATAACTGGCAAAATGTGGGTGTACTTGGTACACCTCTGCCTAACTCTTCAGGGATTACAGGTGTGATGTTATTATATCCTTTGGTATACTCAGGCTGACACAAAAGACTTCCATCTAAGCAAAGCTACAACAACAACAACAACAGCCCATAACATCCACTGCTGGACATAAGCCTCTCCCATGATGGGAGGAATTTGCCATAATCTCCACGCTTGGCAGGTGGATTGCAGATTGCAGTGATGAAAGACTAACAGAAAACACTGCTGCCCATTCTTATATCTCGGAGGCGTAAGGTTTTCTGCCTCAGACATTAGTCGCCTTATACGACCCCCGTGAGTGTAATGGGTTCTATTCTGCTCTGCCGGATACCACACGGCTAACACACAGCACAGCTACGTACAAAACAAAACCCTGTAAACATCACTGCTAACCAACTGAACAAAGCACACAGACAGGCAATTTCTCCTTAAAAAGCAGTGTTAAACATGACATGATCTAAATTAATCGTCCGTAGTACAGTGTTCGCGGGAAGTCGGCCTCGTTTGTAACGCTAACGAAAACATGCTAGGAGCACATAAGCCTTTCTCTTGGCGGGTATCTTCGACAGATTAGCTGGTGGGTTAAGTTAGGAAAGATGGGAGGTCTAGTAAGGTTATTTTTTGATATTTCAGAATCGAGTTTTGGTTCAGGTAGATAACAAACAGTTTCGTATCTAGCTGCAGAAAAATAAAACAGCACCAATTTTGACCACTGGACTGTTCTAAAAAGATACCGCGGTGAGTCAGGCATAACTCCCTGGAACACAAAGGGCTAAGAAGTAACATGGATGGGTTTTAGTCAGTACAAGTCTGACACTCCCTTCCGCTCCGCCCAGATCGGAAAGGGTCGTTTGATGATTTCCAATCCGAAAAAAGGGAGTTTATTTCATGGTAGATACTTAAACAGAACTGGCCAAGTTGGTGTTTGGTTATTGGCGTTTAGGAATTTGTATTTATTTGTAACTCAGTGTTAAGGGCAACAGGCATGGAAGCTTCTTGAAATATCCCTCAAGGCCTCAATAAGTACTTGAATCGAGATTTCCCCCAAAAATATTACCTACTTGAAGACTTAAAGGAGATGACCAAAAATTGTATGAGCCTGTGCCCCAGAATGTACATATACAAAATCTATGTCATTTAATAGTAAAGATCTTCTATAACAAAAATTAAAAACGTGCATATTGCTCAGCAGTCTTTGACAAAAGAGGTTTAATCAATGACCCTACCCCAAAAGTTGCTCTCTTTCATTTCACACCAAACAACAAACGTAATTTAATATTAATTATTTCTAGCGAACAGTATTAATTGCAAGCGTTTACAACAAAATACGGTTCGCGTTTCTTACAAAATAATAGATACCTAACAACGTGTACTAATAAACAAGGCGTTAGTAACCTTTACCCTTGAAATTCTACCTTGAGGTTTACAAGTTAAGGTTGGGTTTTGTTTGTGGTGTTTTTCTTTGAGTTCGGAAACTAGAGATCGGATTTCGTATTGGGGAAGTTTAGATTATACAAACACGTGATGCGAGTCGTGATTAAATATTTTCTGTACGATCGTTTGTAAGCGGGTTGCTTTTAATATAATGGTGTCGATTGTGTTGTGCACAAACTAAACTTAATTTAGGCTATTGCTATCTTTTACTAAAAGGCAGTGCGAGAAAAGGACGGCTTTAACTATGAACTAAGTTAGAGATGTCAAACTAGTTTATGCCTTGCGCTTCACCGTGTTTTTAGTCGACTTCTTTTTACGTGCACCCTTCATTTGTATAGAAATGTTAGTTCCAACTAAATTTGACAGCTCTAAATTACGTCCGTCTCTTTTTCGTTTTATTAGAGAGAAAAAGATAGCAATAGCCTAAATTAAGTTTAGTTTGTTCACAACAGAATCGACAACAATGATATCAAAGCCCAATTTTAGATAGTGATTACAGAAGGATTTACTGGTAACTTAGGAACAAGCCGTTAAGATAACTTATGCATGACTTATTTAAATGTTTATTTTTGAATTGTGTTTTTTGTTTTTACTACTTATGGTCAATTTTAACACGTGCACATCTTGCTACATTGTTCTCACATATTTGTTGATTTAAAAGAGTGTCCATGGAGTTTCTTGCCCACTCTTCTCCATAGAGATCTACGCAAGGGAATGGACAACTACAGTACTTTCACAGTTTTTATGTCTTGTGACTGGTACTGTGGCTACATTTAATTTTCATCTTTGTTTCGACAGTTCAAAAGTGCCTGTAACTGGCCTACTTGTAATAAATGCTTTGATTTTATTTAGACGCGAGGTGAAGCGTCCTAACGAAAGCGAAATACGCGATCGCCGCGTTCATAATTATGTTACACAACACATTCGTTCGGAAAACTGGTAGGGGTCCTCTGTCAGTGCCCCAATATTCGAATTGGACAGACAACATTTTACGCGACACTCGTGTGTTCGCGCGATGAGTAGTGAATCTGCTTTTACTCGAATGACCATCATCTGCCTAGCCTTTTCCCGACTATGCTAGGGTTGGCTTCCAGTCTAACCGGATGCAGCCGAATACCTGTATTTTACATGGAACGACTGCCTATCTGACCTCCACAACCCAGTTAGTACTGGGTAATACAATTCCCCTTAGTAGGACTGGTTGTCAGAATTTTTGGGCCACTGACTACCTGTAACGAATGTCAAAGATCTGCAAATGACAGCCGGGACCAACGGCTTAACGTGCTTTCCGAGGCACGGAGGAAACCCGGTATGTAATGGGTGGTCACCCATCTACAGACCAACCTAGGCAAGCACGGCTTAAGTTAAAGATGACCCGAGTGGCTGTTATTATCTAGCTACGGGCTCCTCCCCTCTTTTAGTCGATTGACCAAGAATGAAATATAAAAAAATAATTTAAAATACTGGAAAACCTGACTGAAAAAGAATAAAAACCGACTGCACGAGAATTTAAACTGAATTGAGAAGTGGCCATTTCAGTTTTTGACAGAGAAATCTACAAAACAGCAAAAAAGTCAATAGATCCTTCAGCTTCTACATATTTACTCCTGACTCACAATAGTCGCCATATTGGAGAAATAAGCTCCAGTGTATCTCTTCCGTTAATCTTAATAACCAAGCCGTGCAATATGCAAGTCATTCATTGAATGCTGACGGATAGATATTGTTTTGGTTTTCGAAGTGAAGGCAAGGGTCGAGAATATTCTCAAATATATTAACCAGACACACACACGAAGTATTTACGAGGAGGCGGATGATTCATACCAAGCGAATCAAAGTACACGCGCGTATTTTACGCGTGGGTGGCTGTGGGCGGTAAAACTCGTGGCCAAATAATAACAACCACTTGGGTCGATCTTCAGGTAAAGCGGCGCTTCCCTAGGTTGCTCCGTGGATGGGTGGCTACCCATTACATACCGAGTTTCCTCCGTAGCTTGGATAGAAGGTTGAGCTGTTGGTCTAGCTGTCAACTGTAGATCTTTGACAGTCGTTTAGTAGTCAGTGGCCCGAAAGTCTGACAAACAGTCTTATCAAGGGGCATCGTATTCATCATCATCATCAGCCTGTTAATGTTCCCACTGCTGGGACACATGCCTCCTCTCTATGAGAGGGAATGGGCTATAATCCACCACGTGGCATCGTATTACCCAGTACTAACTTGGTTGTGGAGGTCAGATAGGCAGTCGCTCCATGTAAAACACTGGTATTCAGCTGTATCCGGTTATACTGGATGCCGATCCCAACATAGTTGTGAAAAGGCTAGGCAGATGATGAAACGAAGTACGGCACAGTGTGTTTTATACGTATGAGGATGTATGTGTATTTTGCATTGGTCTTTCAGGCAGGGGCGCAGATACCACCGTATCTGCCATATTAATTATACGGGGCCCCCGGGCCACGGGGGCCTCCAACGTGCGTAAGCAAAAATTAATAAGAACTCCCCATTTTTTTTTATTTCAGAAATAAATCAGTTTGCCAAAAAAAAGATAAGGACAGTGTATATTTAATTAGAATTGTTTGTAAAAAAAATGGAAAAAGTGACAGATAGATAATTATGATGAATAAATATTTCTTTTAATTTTATGCAAATTTTTGTTTTTCTTTTGTGAGAAATCTTTACCCTTCCTAAGGGCCCCCAAATATTTTTTTATACGGGGCCCCGCCAAGGCACGCTACGCCACTGCTTTTAAGCTATTTTTAGTTGCAGTATTTCATATTAGTTTCATTTAATTGTATTAAGGTTCTAACATCCTACTTAAATTTTCCCTAATTGAGATGCTTTGAAGATCAGGTAAATCTAATACACTACTACAACAGCCCATAACGTCCACTGCTGGACATAAGCCTCTCCCATGATGGGAGGAATTTGCCGTAATCTCCACGCTTGGCAGGTGGATTGGAGATCGCAGTGATGAAAGACTAACAGAAAACGCTGCTGCCCATTCTCTGGTCTACGGAGGCGCAAGGTGTTCTGCCTCAGACATTATTCACCTTATACGACACCCGTGAGTGTAATGGGTTGATTCTATTCTACTCTGCCGGATACTACACGGCTAAAGATGAGGTAAATCTATCAAATTTCCTGATAAAAAAAAAGAAAAATAAGAACTAACCACCTACATTTTTATTTACTTATGAACCATGGTAAACTTACTACAAAATCCTCTATATTACTATTTCCCAACAAAACACCATCATATTTACAAATACACAAGACCATTAAATTATTCTAATAAGCTCAGTGGTCCTGAATTCGATTCCCGGAAACAATTATCTGATAGTAGCCGGTATGCTTTGGTTACACTACATAGATAGGATACAGAAGGTCAGCTTCATACATTATCATCTGGGTCGGCTTCCAGTCTAACCAGATGCAGCTGATTACCAGTATTTTAAATGGAGCGACTGCCTATCTGACCTCCACAACCCAATTATTACTGGGTTATACCGGCAGTTTCGCAAAATGAGCGAAAACTTTGAACTATGTACTTAAAACAGATGATTGTTGCGAGAGCTTCGACAAATTAGATCAAATTGACATAGACATTAAACTGTGCCAGATAATGTACAAAAATATCTCAAAATCCAATTCAAGTTATGAACCGGCTACCGGCTAGTTTAACCTTTGCCTTATAAATATCAGCAAAATGTGGACCAACCTTTAAAAATCCCCGAAAACTGAATCTTGTATTAGCCGCAGCAAAATAGTGAAGCATGTCTATAGTTGGTGCCAGTTAAGATGAGAATAGCGGTCATTGACCCACCTACATTTTATGACTACAACTTTGAAAACCAAAAATAAGCCTGTTCAAGTCTGGAATCGTCATCTATCGTGATCTTCAAAATTTTTTGTAATGAAAAACGATACATGGTTTATTTGTTTTGGTTTGTACGTTCGTAAGAGATATTAGGAAAAGGGCAATGACCGCTATTCTTATCTTAACTGGCACCAACTTTAGGTGTGCGTAAGGTTTCACTCGATGTATGAGGGACTCATAAAACCCGGAAGTGGTTCAGAAGAAAGGGGAGGCCTACCCAGCAGTAGGTTATTCCGCGCTGATAACATGATTTTCAGGTTGACCTTCTACACTTTTCTTTGTTGTGGTCGCTATCAGACTAATTTATTATTTTTGTTCGCCCGCGGCTTGGGCGTCTATAAGGAAATTGTTCCTGAGTATTGCCAAGCTTCGAATTTCGTCCACTTTTTGAGTATGTTGTTTATAGTATGATGTTTAGTAGTAATAATAGAGGTTCTGTATAATAATTGTAAACGTTTTGACCGTTGATTTATTTGTTATTAAAGCAGGCCGCGGTCCTTGTTACATTGAGTTTTACCACAATTTTACTTCAATACTAGCGGACGTCACGCGGTTTCACCCACGTAGTTCCCGTCCCCATGGGAGTACGGGGATAAAATATAGTTTATGTACTCAGGGTGAATGTAGCTTTCTAATGGTGAAAGAATTTTTGAAACCGGCGTAGTAGTTTTTGGAGTTTATTCGTTCAAACATACACACAAAAATGCAAATCTTTCCTCTTTGTATATTAGTGTAGATTACGTATCGGATTTAAATTTGGAACTTGCTTGACATTATAGTCGTTTACGATCTAACACCAAGTTAGTCATTATTTCCGGTTTTTAAATTTTGATGCCGTTTTCTAGAAATCGGAAGACGCGTTGTTTCAGTCAATCAACGCGTCTCTATCTAATTTGAAGTGAACACAAAATATGAAATTGTATTGTACCGTTACCAAGGTGTAATTATGCAAAAAACTATTTGCCAAATAAAATCGTTTATCATCTTAAAACAACTTTGATCCAAATTATTTCAAAATCAGTAAAAATATTCTGAACATCACCAATTAATCATTGTGAACTGACATCTTTTCCCAGAAGGGTAGGTAGAATTTACAGTATTTCACGAGCTACAATTTACAGAAACTTCTTGACCTTCGTTCAGATTTATACATCTGCTAACACACAAAAAACAGTCCCCACAAACTGTATCTCCACATCTCAAAAAACCAAAGATACAATAGCAAAACTTCAATATCAAATAATCCTTAATTAACAGTGAAGCCTACCCCCCCTCACAAACTTGCGACCAAGACTTTGAGACAAGACAAAAGTCGTACCGTTCACAGTCGCATTCGCTTCCGTAGTGAACGAGACTGTCTGCAAATTAATTCTCTTTTGTAATACTATGAAAAAGCAATGAAAGTTCTACTCAAGTCTCACCTTGGAGTTGAAAATGGTTTTCATACTTTGTATAAACTGTTATAGTTAATTAAATGTTGCCTATTTATTTTCAACAGTGTATCGAGAACTTTTGAAGGGGAAAAGTTTTGATTTCAATTTGATATGACGCACAAAAATTTAAATTCATACTTTTGGATGCTCGGGTTTATTTTACAAAGTTCGTTTTGAGGATATGCTATGACATCGTGGAAGTTTTAAAGAGATAACCTTAATTGGATATGTTGCTTTTTTAGCGCAACATTCAGACGCCGTCTCTTCGTGTTCAATAGTTTAATTAGGTTTTTGTGGTTTTTATAAATCTGTAAGTATTATATGAGGGTCTTTTGTTACCTGCATTAAATGACATATTATTATTATGTCGTTTATTCACATTCAAAGTATTTCTTAAAATAAAACGATACAAAAAAACCGGCCAAGAGCGTGTCGGGCCACGCTCAGTGTAGGGTTCCGTAGTTTCCCGTCCGTCACAATAAGTGTTCCCACTTATGAGTTTAAAGGTGGGTATCCATTATGTAAAAATGCTTGCATATACGAATATACTACAAACTTAGTCCAGAAATTATTTTGTACAACTTTTTGTCTTTTTCGTACAAAAACTGTTGTTTCCATCAAGTTCAAAATGATTTTCCTAGAAAGTCCTTATAAAGTTCTACTTTTCAGATTTTTTTCATATTTTCTAAACTTATGGTTCAAAAGTTAGAGGGGGGGGACACATTGTTTTTTACTTTTGGAGCGATTATTTCCGAAATGATTGACATTATCAAAAAATGATTTTAAAAAACCCCTATTCATTTTTAAATACCTTTCCAACAATATATCACACGTTAGGGTTGAAATTAAAAAAAAAATCACTTCCCACTTTACATATAGGGGGGCTACCCTAATAAAACATTGTTTTCCAATTTTTATTTTACCACTTTGTTGGCGTGATTGATATACATATTGGTACCAAATTTCAGCTTTCTAGTGCTAACGGTCACAGAGATTAAGCGAAGATGGACAGACGGACGGACGGACGGACAGACATGGCGAAACTATAAGGGTTCCTAGTTGACTACGGAACCCTAAAAAGCACTTAAAAATATTAAAAAAAAATAGAGGTCCACCGGTGTCGAAAGCAGTGTCCAAGCCACCGGTGGTTAGGGCTGCAGAGACAGGAACCTCCTCACAATGCGAGCCGTATCGAGGAGTACTGCCTTCTGAATCAGGCACTTGATCCAACCGCCTAAAGACAGCTTCGATAGATGGTCATCGAAGCTCTTGGCTATTAGAATTATAATTATTATTATTATAGTAACTTAGATAAATCAATTAACTATCACTTCTTCTTAGCGTGTCGATGGCAATCTAAATTGAGTCGGCCCAGAACTGAGCCACTAGTTTGGCGCTTTCGGTTGCGTCCATCAGTTCCTGTAGTGAGCAAACAACAGGACACGCAGGACACGATAATAAGTGCCCCATCGTTTGTGGAACAGCACCACATTTACACTCCAGGCAAGAGTCATTGATGAATCTCCACCTAACCAGGTTTTCCTTGCTGCGGCCAACCTGGGTCCGGAGTCTATTTAAAGACTTCCAGGTCAGCCATGGCAACTCATGTCCAGGTGGGAGATTTTCAGCGGGTGGAATGAATGGGATTGGTAAGGATGCATTACTGCGCCACAGCTTTAGTCTTTCCGTGGAGCGCTCGCCACTGAGAGGGGTGACACACTTCAGAAAGCTGTTTCGGCTTTTCAGCCTTTGTGACACGAGGGTATTCAGATGTAAAGGGTGACGTGTATCTGAAGCCATTTTGGCTTTTTCGCTAGAGCTTGCCACTATCTATCTAACTATCACTGACAGGCTTACTTAAAAGCGTTGTATTTTTTCAAGGTTTCACTATTACATTACATACACAATGCATTGCCTGTAACTTTCCAACACAGACCTTCTGGGACAAGGCCAGGGTCATAATCCACCATGCAGGCTCAATACGGGTTGGTGGGTGTCAAAGGTTCGATAATTAGGTTCTAGCCACATTCCTCATAATGTTTTCCTTCACTTTTCCGTGCTGAGTTCAAACCCAGACGGAGTTTAAACTCAACACGAAAGTCACGGCCGTAACCACTGAACCACTGTTTTCAACTAAAATCTAAATATGATGACACAAGCTTCAGTCAAAGCCAAACTCTTACCAAAAGTGACAAATGACTTTTTGAGTGAATTAAGTTTTTTCTTTTAATTCAAATCCAATAAACAATATTTCAAAATTCGAACCAACGATCTAAAGATTCAATTCATATTTTGCTGGCTAACTGCCTTCGCTGTAAGAAAAAAAAACAAAACAATACGAGATCCAAATTCAAAAACAGCATCCTATAAATTGGTATATTATTATTATAAGTTAGTACAACCGACAGCCAATGACAAAAAGGACAAAGTAGTTGGAACGCGCCGACGATGTCTTGGCAACATCTCTGAGTGATTAAAATCTTCGGAGCGTGTATGCGAGATAATCTGGCATCAAACCAACGATCCTTTAGTGCTGGGAGTCTGTGAGTACATTGGGACTATCTGTTACTTATTTTTCTGCGTTTTTGTTAGGTTGTGTGTAGATTAGTGAGAGTTCTGACTTCTTTAGTAAAATTAATAATGTACCTATTAAAAAAAAAAGTTACTTACAAGAGGAAATTTGAGAAAAGTGGAAGTTAGAAATTAGTATAACCCGGTTCATTATAGAAAGGAATCTTAAATGGCGGCGCTTATCATGTTCTCTCGCTCACACATTAGTGCCGTCAATACTCATTCTCGCGCGTACCGTCAGCAGTAAAAAAAATAGTCACGATTTGCTAATTGCTTTTGTTTTTTTTTATTGTTAAGTTTCGTTGTTTGGTCGTGTGGACTATGCGGAGACAGTAATGGGGGCTATCGCGTGTGAATTTGCCGCTAGAGGCGCTTGTGTAGACTAAGGTCCTCCAAAATGTCAGATGTCATAGAGTGTTCGCGCGTTGTGTGCTTTTTTATCACGTATTTATACTAATACTCACGATTGTGTTCTAGATTGAGCCATTCCTGATTAATTATGACTTAATTATGACTTGAAGATTTTAAGTAGCAACTTAGGATCATAATATTGTTAGTACTTGGAGGTAGAATGATTTTTAAATGTTTCATGCTTGCTAATTTTAGGAAGAATATTGTAAATATATATCTAAAGCTATGTTGTTATACGTAACAAAATAAACATTTTTATGAAGTTATTAGTGCTTTAAAGTATTGAATAGAATTACTGACAGGACCTTACTCGACCGACAGTGCGCCATCTGGTGAGCTCTAAAACGATAGCCCCCATTGTGTCTTCTCGAAAGCGAGGGAAGATTATGCATAGTGATACACGTCAAATAGTGTATATGTCATCAAGTATGTATTTAGAAGAAAAAAAATGTTCTTTCAAATTTCCTTTTTCACGCGGGCGAAGCCGCTGGCAGAAGCTAGTTTGAAATGAATACGACCCGGTCTTGTTTTTATTATTTTTAATTTGAAAAAAAAAAACTTTGATTTGAAATATTATATGCTAACTGTACTATCTGTCAACGCAAGTACAAGCCGCCATTTAAGATTCCTTTTTTTAATGCATCGGCTTATAACAAGAACAATCTTACTAATATCATTGACCTATTATTAATACGTACAGGGAAGACAGCACGAACAAAATCTGTGCAACAATCGTGGCAGTGCGGGACGCGCGGGGGGTGGTTAACCCCGTATATATAGATGTTCTGTAGCGAGCAAGCGACAGAATGAACTGCGGCCGGCCGACCGCAGTTGAACGGAGCACAGATTTTGTTCGCGCTGTCTTCTCTACACGTAGTAGTAATACTCGTAGCTCAATGACTAATATTATAAATGTATGTTTGTTTGTTACTCTTTCAAGCAAAAACTACTGCACGGATTTGGATGAAATTTTGCGCACAGATAGTTTATAAGCTGTATTAATACATAGGATAGTTTTTATTCCGGTAGTAAGATCCCATGGAACTATTATCAAACTTCACGCGGGCGAAGCCGCTCGCAGTAGCTAGTGTTAGAATAAACTTGTTACTAATTTCTTCTTCATCATCATCTTACTACCCTTGTTCCATGTTACTTTTGGTCGGCACAACACGTTCTTTTCTTCCATTTTCCTCTGTCAATCGCTATCATTTACTCCTTTTTAGGGTTCCGTAGTCAACTAGGAACCCTTATAGTTTCGCCATGTCTGCCCGTCCGTCCTCGCTTAATCTCTGTGTCTTTTTTTCTTTATAAACTTTTTGTCTTTTTTGTACAAAAACTGTTGTTTCCATCAAGTTCAAAATGATTTTCCTAGAAAGTCCTTATAAAGTTCTACTTTTCAGATTTTTTTCATATTTTCAAAACTTATGGTTCAAAAGTTAGAGGGGTCACATTGTTTTTTACTTTTGGAGCGATTATTTCCGAAATTATTGACATTATCAAAAAATGATTTTAGAAAACCCCTATTTATTTTTAAATACCTTTCCAACAATATATCACACGTTAGGGTTGAAATTTAAAAAAAAATCACGTCCCACTTTACATATAGGGGGGCTACCCTAATAAAACATTTTTTTCCAATTTTTATTTTACCACTTTGTCGGCGTGATTGATATACATATTGGTACCAAATTTCAGCTTTCTAGTGCTAACGGTCACAGAGATTAAGCGAGGACGGACGGGCAGACATGGCGAAACTATAAGGGTTCCTAGTTGACTACGGAACCCTAAAAAGGAGTAAATGATAGCGATTGACAGAGGAAAATGGAAGAAAAGAACGTGTTGTGCCGACCAAAAGTAACATGGAACAAGGGTAGTAAGATGATGATGAAGAAGAAATTAGTAACAAGTTTATTCTAACACTAGCTACTGCGAGCGGCTTCGCCCGCGTGAAGTTTGATAATAGTTCCATGGGATCTTACTACCGGAATAAAAACTATCCTATGTATTAATACAGCTTATAAACTATCTGTGCGCAAAATTTCATCCAAATCCGTGCAGTAGTTTTTGCTTGAAAGAGTAACAAACAAACATACATTTATAATATTAGTCATTGAGCTACGAGTATTACTACTACGTGTAGAGAAGACAGCGCGAACAAAATCTGTGCTCCGTTCAACTGCGGTCGGCCGGCCGCAGTTCATTCCGTCGCTTGCTCGCTACAGAACATCTATATATACGGGGTTAACCACCCCCCGCGCGTCCCGCACTGCCACGATTGTTCCACAGATTTTGTTCGTGCTGTCTTCCCTGTACGTATTAATAATAGCTCAATGATATTAGTAAGATTGTTCTTGTTATAAGCCGATGCATTAAAAAAAGTAATCTTAAATGGCGGCTTGTACTTGCGTTGACAGATAGTACAGTTAGCACATAATATTTCAAATCAAAGTTTTTTTGTTCAAATTAAAAATAATAAAAACAAGACCGGGTCGTATTCATTTCAAACTAGCTTCTGACAGCGGCTTCGCCCGCGTGAAAAAGGAAATTTGAAAGAACATTTTTTTTTTCTTCAAAATACATACTTGATGACATATACACTATTTGACGTGTATCACTATGCATAATCTTCCCTCGCTTTAGAGAAGACACAATTACTGTCTCCGCATAGTCCACACGACCAAACAACGAAACTTAACAATAAATAAAACAAAAGCAATTAGCAAATCGTGACTATTTTTTTTTCTGCTGAGGTACGCGCGAGAATGAGTATTGACGGCACTAATGTGCGAGCGAGAGAACATGATAAGCGCCGCCATTTAAGATTCCTTTCTATAATGAACCGGGTTATACTAATTTCTAACTTCCACTTTTGTAGAAAATATAATGACCACCAAAAATAACTTTGTGACCACTAACATCTATCACCTAAAATATCAATTGATCACCAAATTTAGTAAATTGAACACCAAATTTTAATGAGGTGGTTGATGACAAACTAGTTTTGCCTAGGCCAACTTGGGGCACCCCGACACGGATAGATTAGGTTAGAAGGGTATGGCGGGGTCGATTGAGCGAGCGAAGCGAGCGAATAGACCCCGCCATACCCTTCGTGGTTATTTTTTTATAAACCATTCAGAAGTAGGAGCCCCGCGAAGCAGGGCTCCGTCGACCGGGTCTCCCTCGACTCGGATGCAAGAGCATAACAGTTAAATTTCTGGTGATCATTAACTAATTTTAACTCTAATTTTAACTATTTTTGGTTCTCATTTCACGCTAAAATGGGGATTAATTTTGGTGATCATTTACTATTTTTGGCAATCAAAAGTGATTTTTTTGCCGTTACATTTGACTAAATCTGGTGGTTCAAGCCGTTTTTTTTTAATTACAATATTGTAAAAAAAAAAAAAAATCAAGGTCAAGAGCAGGCTCATATGGGCCTGCTCTTGACCTCGATCTCGCCTGATGGAAAGCGATGGATGAGATCTATGATGGAACGAGCGTGCCCAGATATTAGTTTCAGGACAATGAACGTTGTTTATGTATTGTATTTGTGTTGTTACTAGCTAGTTTTTAAATACTTTTAATTGTAATCTGTGGAGAACGTTGTGGGTAGCATAATTGTTTTAAAATTTAATATTTAAATTATTATTACGAATTCTTATTGTGCTACTGTTTGTTTTTCCCTACATAAAAAAATAACTATTGAAATGTGAATGTACTGTCTAACCCTTCGATGATTATACGATTGATGTTATCTTATGCAACTATTTACTCTACTCTAGCAGCAGTCAGTTGTTTTCACACCCCAGAATCCAACAAACTTGGCAACTAACTATGAAATATTCAAAATTTGAATACCATTTATAAATATCTTCATCTCTAGAATTCCGCTTCACTATGAACGGGTCTTTACATCCGTAAACAAGTACGAAGGACCTTTGTACAGTCTGTTGTCAAGGAAGCGAGCTCAAGAATTGTTTACAACGCTTGATTTTGTATAGATATTGTTAGTTCTGTTCCTCTATTAATAGCGCTCTTAGCTTCCGTGTGTCGAGCGATAAGTTATTTGTGTTCTGAGGGGGTCAGGTTTTTAGTGTTATAAGTTAAGTAAGGAAGATGTTGGAAAAAACCGGCCAAGTGCGAGTCGGACTCGCGCACGAAGGGTTCCGTACCATTATTTAAAAAAATTAGACAAAACTGCAAAAAAATCACGTTTGTTGTATGGGAGCCCCCCTTAAATATTGATTTATCTGTTTTTAGTATTTGTTGTTATAGCGGCAACAGAAATACATCATCTGTGAAAATTTCAAATGTCTAGCTGTCACGGTTCATGAGATACAGCCTGGTGACAGACAGACGGACAGACGGACAGACGGACAGACAGCGAAGTCTTAGTAATAGGGTTCCGTTTTTACCTTTTGGGTACGGAACCCTAAAAAGAGGTGAGAAGTTTGATCTTGCGGTCCTAATATGGTTTTATTTGGAAATCGAATATTTATTAGATTTCTAGTTTTTCTACTGGGTTGTGGAGGTCGGATAGGCAGGTTCCATGTAAGAAATTGGTATTCAACTGCATCCAGTTAGGCTGATCCAACAAAATTGGAAAAAGGCTAGGCAGATAATAATTGGACTTCCAGTCATGAAAAGGTATTTCTAACTATAGCATCTCTTCTAGTTATTTCTAAAATATTTTATTATTTTATAAATATATATATATATGTATATATATTAATATAATATTTATCTATTTCATAAATATTTTTTATTAATGTTCTTTATTAAAATATTTATTTCATTAATGTTTGTATTTTTCTTTAGATATTTCCTTTGAAATAGCTAATAGTCTTTATCTAAAAAAAAGAGCCAATTTGACAAATCTAATATTTTTCTAGTATTCAACACACAAGTCTAATACATAATTGACTTTAATCTACTATGCCGCAAAATGACTGTTCCCCAGTGTTCTCTTTTTTAAGAATCAAGCAGCATATAAGTAGATACTACCTTGAAGCAAAATCTAGCAACATTATAAAGGCTAATAAAATTAGACAGATATACATAGTTAACTAAAACCATCTCATTTGACGACCCGATTGGCGCAGCGGTAGTAAGGCTGCTATACGTTCTTTGGGTCTCGGGTTCGAATCCCGGTAGGAGCAAATGTTTGTGTGATGAGCATGGACATTTGTTTCCTAGTCATGGATGTTTATATAATAAGTATGTATTTACAAACAAAAAAGCATCTATGTAGTATATCAACTATCTGGTGTCCACGACACAAGCCTCGTTGCTTAGTGTGGCACTAGGTGGCGCTGTGTGTAATTTCCAGTAATATTTATTTATTTATATTTATTTATCTTGTCAAACCATGCTTGACATCCATAAAAGTCGGTTGATTAAAAATTTCAAAGATCCATTTACAGTCGACGTTTGACTACCGAAAGGGAAGCAGGAACGCGCTGCCGTGCACGCTGATGTGTCGTTACCACATTGTAAAACCTGACCTTTCATCTACTATTGTGATATAGTGCCTTCTGATCGTATTAAAACAAACAATCCTAGACAATAAATTTGTGTGTGCCTACAATTCGGATCCCGAAAGACTTTCTAGAAGGCCATAGTGACGTCACATCCGACCACGCGGCAGCAAGCTGCATCAGCAAGCTTGATCCAAGCCAGGACAAGGGTGGAGCAAATGGTAAGTGGAGTCAAATTGCCTGTTCTAGTCAAGGATCTGAATCTCAATTACTAGGTATCACTAAAACCCTCAAAACTTCCCATACAGTCTACTACTTCAAAACTTCCTGCCACATTTTTTGGTAGTTAGCTCTTCCCTCAAACATAACACCGTAGTCGAACACCAATCTACAAAAAACCAATTCGCAAGACCATGACACAGTTCCCACCATTCCACTACAAACGAAAACAAATCCCAACAGTGGAAACACCCAGCAAACATCCAATATCATGCGCAAAACTTCGACGTTCGTACATAAAAACAATTTTCGATTCTTCATAAAATTACAAGTCGGGCCCAAAGAATGGCCGA
Source organism: Xestia xanthographa (assembly GCA_905147715.2). Classification (NCBI taxonomy): domain Eukaryota; kingdom Metazoa; phylum Arthropoda; class Insecta; order Lepidoptera; family Noctuidae; genus Xestia; species Xestia xanthographa. Next base: position 4,708,547 of record LR990652.1, on the reverse strand, counting down.
GCCTAAGATTTATGTCTTAATTTTGACAGTCCCGTAAGGTTTTCGGGGCGGAATAAATAAGTTATGAGTTATAGTCTCGCAATTGAAAAAAAAAACCGGCACAAATGTTACCTTCGCTGGAAAAAGTTTTCACTATGTGTTTTTCGGATTGGGAGGGTTATTTTGTCTTATGTTTTGTTGCTATCTTTTTCAACGTCTTCTTCTTAGCTTATCGATGGCAATCTAAATTGTGTCGGCCCCGAACTGAGCCACTAGTTTGGCACCATCAGTTCCTGTAATGAACAAATAACAGGAAAAGCAGGACCCAATATTAAGTGCCCTATCGTTTGTGAAACAGAATCACATTTTCAACTGAAATTGGCGTAGAAATTCAGTGTATTTCGCATAAATTCAGAATGACAAATATTAGATCTAGAAAACGGCTGTTGAGGCCGTGCCAAGATGAGATCAGTGCAAATAGAGAACTGAAAACAATGCTTTTCATAGTAAGATTTCTCATCTAAGTGCTATAAGAACCGTTAGTGAGCACTGAGTTGGGATAAATTAAGTTTTTTCTAAGAGGCGTGACAAAGGCACAAGAGGCAAAGTGCATGGTTTATATCAAATACCCATACCGGGCTGGCAACGGTCACCATAAAGGTGATTTCAACACCATCCTACAGCCGAGCAGGGTGAGTCTCTACCGAAGCGGATACGAAACGAGAAGAGATGTGTTGAAAACCACCAATAGAATTTCGCGTTTTACACAGAACATCTCCGCTTAGTTTTATTGGAAACGGTTGAGCAGAGAGTAGAGGTCTCGTAATTGTTTAGCCTTTGCACTCGGCGCACAGTGGGCGACAAGAAGACGTTAGCGGTGTGCTGTGAGCGGCGAGCGACGAGCGGTGTACATCTCTTCTCTTCTCCGCTTTGCATATCTCCGCCAAAGCTTCAGTCGATACACCCTAGCTCTTATGCGTCTCCTGTAGTCTCCGCTTTGTATACCTTTTTTTTTCGGATGGGAAATCATCAAATGACTCTTCCCGCTCTGGGCGAAGCCAGAGGGAGTGTCAGACTTTTACTAACTAAAACTCATCCATGTTCCTTCATCGCCCTTTGTGTTCCGGGGCCACGGTATCTCTTTCGAACAGTCCCGCAGCCCCGGCAGGCATACGCTCCAGTCGTCTCCGCTTTCGTGGAGTCTGAACCTTACGAGTACCTTTGTTTTCGAAATTGTGTGCAAGCAAGATCATCCACTGCGACCAACGGTCAATGCTATGCATAAAAAAATAAATGAACCGCGCAGCTAACGCGGCAAACTTATCTGCACACATTCTTCTTAGATAACAGTCGACGGTCGGGTCATCGTTGCTACAAATCCTTCATAAATATGCTTTCTTATTTACCGTAAACAAAAAACTATTGGTAAGGTATATTACACATCCCACGAGCAAAACAATGAAGCACATATATTTACAAAAATAATCATAAATGCACAACCGACCTCTCCTGTCCACTCCTCCAGTTATGAACAAAAAACCAGATTGCATAACCAATTACCCAGATACCAACAAACGACCACAATGACAATACTTTTCTCACAAAGAACAATCGGCGCTCGGTCAGTGGCACGACTGCAATAATTATAGGTGTCATTCCCACAAAGGAGCTGATATAAAATCAATTTTGTGCAAGCCGTACTGTCCGGGCGTAATATTCCGTACATATGAAATTGTGGACTGTGTTTGAGCGTATGGGAGGTCTAGTAGTCGCAAACGCTAATACTGAGTATGAAGTCCTGTTTCGATTGCCGGATCAGTCAGTGTTATTGGGTTTTTCGTTAAGGAAATTCTCAGTAGCAGCCCGGTCTGGATTTTTTTCTGGTTGATAGCAACAAGCGTACCTACTTACATCATCATTCATCTGCTTAGTCTTTTCCCAACTATGTTGGAGTCGGCTTTCAGTCTAACCGGATGCAGCTGAATACCAGTATTGTACATGGAGCGACAGCCTATCTGACCTCCACAACCCAGTTAGTACTGGGTAATACGATACTTCTTGGTGAGACTGGTTGTCAGACTTTTTGGGCCACTGACTATCTGTAATGATTGTCAAAGATCTACAAATGACAGCCGGGACCAACAGCTTAACGTGCTTTCCGAGGCACGGAGGAAACTCGGTAAGGGTGGTCACCCATCCACAGACCAACCTAGGCAAACACGGCTTAACCTAAAGATCGACCCGAGCGGCTGTTATTATTTAGGCATGAGCTCCTTTACCCCTACTTACAACGGAACATAAATATCTGATGAAATTTGGGTGTACTATTAGAAACACCTCTGCCCAAACCTTCGTCTTGACGCATTTATATCATGACTGACCAATTGACTGTTCCACGGTTAACAGCAGACTTATTGTGAGGTGACATACATACCCGCCTTACACGGTAGCCGAAACGTTTTCAGGCATGTTTGACCACTTCTCCAACATCATCATTTCAGCCGAAAGACGTCCACTGCTGGACATAGGCCTCCCCCAAGTGTCGCCACATTGACCGGTCCCGTGCGTCTCGCATCCGGCGGATCTCTCCGCAACCTTCACCAAGTCATCGGTCCACCTACTGGGAGGATTTCCAACCTTCGACCACTTGCTATCTGGTGTTTTCCTTGTTTGTGTTCAATATGTACACGGACAAAGTCGTGGGAAACAAGCTAGTGATTCACAATAAACCTTACATAAACATATTTGCATCGAAACCAAGCGTGTACCTTTACAATATAATTATTGGTGACACAGCTACTGTTGTCGTATTCAGTAATTACTGTGTACTTGTTCACTTAAATTCAATTAAGCTTTTGTGTTTTTAAGTAATTAATCGGTTATTTTTTGAGTGGTTTGTTTATGGAAATTTCGTGATGTAGTGTTGTGCAAAGTGAGGCCTAGGTAGGTGGGTTTCAGTGTTCATTAAAGCTTTTTATTACTTATTCAAAATTGCAGAATAAAATTGTGAAAAATGACGATTGAAATCATTTCACTTAGCTGTGGTTTGCTGATAAAGAGCAAATAACAAAATAAGATCGGATTTTGTACCAGTATTCTTCGGTTAGACAAGGAATTTATAGATTTATCTATAAATTCCTTCGGTTAGACCATGCCTTAGGTAGACGTATTGTTCTGTAAAATCATCAGCATCATCATCTGCCTAGTCTTTTCTCACTTACGTTGGGGTCGGCTTCCAGTCTGCTGAATACCAGTATTTTACATAGAGCGACTGCCTATCTGACAAATACAAGCTTAAAGCCTTATTTGTGTACCACGCCCATCCTCACCCAACAAAACGTTTCCACCACATATCTTCACACACTAAACTATCCTTCACATTACACTACAGTTATAGTAATAGTATAGTTATAGTGAGACTCGTCCCATCCGGTTAAACCGTTTATTTTCAGTTGACACACATAACTCCACGTTTCTTATCGCGCACGTTAAAGCTGAAAGCTTTATGATGTTCGGACGAGAGGATACTTGTATGTAGCTGAGTTATATGTTAAACTTGAATCTCGGTATGATAATAATCTCGATGTAAAAGACCAGTTGTGACATAGATTTTCTATACAGGGTGTAAAAGACCTCATCACGAAGCCGTCACCCAAGCATACTGTACATCAAACTAAGTAACTTTACGCAAAAATTATTGCTGGGAAACGACTTTTTTTTTTGGGGTGAAAAATCATGATTTGTGGTAGAACTACATGTAACGCACTCAAAACATTGTGCTGATGGATGGATTGAATAGTACGGGGGCCGTGGAGGTGTTTAAAGTAAAAATATTACATTAAAAACTTGTATAATTAGAAAAAAAACTTGTCAAAAAGTTGGAACTTTGACCCCCAACATCTCCGTAACTAGAAGGTTCCCAGGTATGGTGTAGAACAAAAAAAAACCGCAATGACGGGGAAAACAAGCGCCTTTCGGCTTCGTTAAGAGATGTTTTACACCCTTTATTTTTAAGTGTGTTGGAAAATCTTATCAATGCTACCTGTTTTACTATATGTCCACTACTCTTGGGGGAATGGTAGAGTAGCCCGTTATTGTACTTTTTTTTTAAATTGCCTTTTCTGTCCCACTACTGGCCAAAGGCCTCCCATTCCTTGCCAGTTCTCCTTGTGTTTGGCCTGCTCAGGCCCTTACACCTTTTATCCATATATATACAATTCAAAGTCCTGAGTGACTGATATATCAACGTACAGCCCAAACCTCTGGTCCTAGAGACATACAATTTGGAGGGTGTATTCTTTGTGAAGAGTAGGTCTCCATTAAGAAACGGTTTTTCGAAATTCCACCCCTAAGAGGGTGAAAGGTGGGGTTGAATATTAAAAGTACTCGTTTCACAAATAATATTTTCATAATTTTAAGAATTTATTCATATTTAAACCAACCCGCGTGGTGGATTATAGCCCATTTTCTCTCTTTGAGAGGAGGCCGTGTACCAGCAGTGGGAACATTAAAGGCTGATGATGATGATGATGACGATGATGATTCATATTTATGGACGATACTGATTGTGCTTGTTGCAAACAATTTAACTAAAATGCTGTAGGTTATTTGTATTTTCGATACGAAAAACGTCAAAACTCGTGCTAGAGCCTCAGAAACGAAATGTTTCACAATATAATTTACTAGCTGACCCACGCAACTTCGTCTGCGTCACATAAAAGAAATAAAAAATATACCCCGTTTTTGCAACATTTTTCATTTATGCTCGACTCCTATTGGTCGAAGCGTGATGTTATATAGCCTATAGCCTTCCTCGATAAATGGACTACCCAACACTGAAAGAATCATTCAAATCGGACCAGTAGTTCCTGAGATTAGCGCGTTCAAACAAACAAACAAACAAACAAACTCTTCAGCTTTATAATATTAGTATAGATTTATTTACCACTTTAGTCAACTTACTTTGCTTTAAGAACTTAGTGCAGTTAAGTCCTTTGAAAATTCGTCTTTTAATGAAAGTCTCGAGTGTCAATTGGCAGTGTGCCAACAATAGGTTATTTACCCTATCTTGTGTTTATAGAAAGTTTAAAGGGGTTTAAATGGAAATATTTGGTATACTTCTTTATCATAGGTTTTGAGGAGCTCGTGGCTAAATAATAACAGCCAGTCGAGTCGATCTTTAGGTTAAGCCGTGCTTGCCTAGGTTGGTCTGTGGATGGGTGACCACCCTTATATACCGAGTTTCCTCCGTGCCTCGGAAAGCACGTTAAGCTGTTGGTCCCGGCTGTCATTTGTAGATCTTTGACAGTCGTTAGTAGTCAGTGGCCCAAAAAGTCTGACAACCAGTCTTACCAAGGGGTATCATATTACCCAGTACTAACTGGGTTGTGGAGGTCAGATAGGCAGTTGCTCCATGTAAAATATTGGTATTCAGCTGCATCCAGTTAGAATGGTAGCCGACCCCAACATAATTGGGAAAAGGCTAAGCAGTTGTTTTTCTTTATTATAGGTTTTTAACACCGTCAATAAATATAATCTGACTAGACGGCCTCGTTGGTCTAGTAATCGTAAGCGCTACTGATGAGCATGAGGTTCTGGGATCGATTCCCAGGTGGGGCAAAGGGTTATTGGGTTTTACTATCAGGAATTTCTCAGTGGCAGCCATGGAGTCTGGATTTGTGCCCAGTTGATGGCAATAAGCTCGCTCCGTATTACATGGGATTTAAACATAACTGGTGAATTTTTCAAAATCAATAGTTATTTATGCAACTGTTGTATAATGAGGGGTATTAAAACACGAATGTGGGTTTATCACACGAGGCGAAGCCGAGTGTGATAATAGTATCACATGAGTGTTTTAATACCTAATTATGTACAGTTGCATACAAGACTTTATCTACATCCATGATATGAATCCTCCATAAAAGGTTCTGAAACCATAGGGTGTTGCAGTGTTCTAAGAAGTCTATGTAAATTCATGGAAAGTTTAATTGCTTGTATTTAATACAAACAAACCGTGTTTAAGAAGTAATATAATTATTTACATTTTGGATTGTTCAATTATCAAAATTCACAAAGCTTGTATCACTCAGTTTTGTAAACAACAAAGTACATAATGCAATACTAATATCCAAATATCGAACAAAAATGGCGGGATACGTCGTGAATTCGAATTAACCTATAAGTTTTTTTTAATTACAGCGCTGTGGTAGTGAATCACACGTGCTATACAATGTTCTTTTTTTAAAACGAGTTGCATAATGAAATTCAGTACAACATTATAACACCCGTTTGGGTGTTATAATGGTTATTATGACACTGGCTGTTTTAATGTTGGCCATAAGCTAACTGTTTCAGATACTTTTATAGAGGATTTATAGCATGGGTGTAGATAAATACGTTTATTTGTGACACTGTATATTACGTAAAAGACATTAAACCACTGAAAACGGAATACTTTCCATGTTTACTATTTTTGTAGTTTTGGGCACATTGCTCCTATAACGACCCGAATGGCGCAGTGGTAGTGAGGCTGCCTTACGTTCTTAGTGTCCCGGGTTCAAATCCCGGAGCAAATGTTCATGGATATTATTTTGTTTCCGAGTCATGGATGTTTATATGTATAATAAGTATGTATTTACAAACAAAAACTATCTATGTACTTAGTAAATCAACAATCTGGTGTTTACGACACAAGCCTCGTTGCTTAGTGTGACACTAGATGGCGCTGTGTGTAATGTCCAGCGATATTTTATTTATAAAAGAAAAGAAAGAAAGAAAACGTGTTTATTTGGCTTTAGCCGCAAGTATACACAACAAAATAAGAATAAAATAAAAATAAAGATCTAAAAAAAATCGGCCAAGTGCGAGTCGGACTCGCGCACAAAGGGTTCCGTACCATTATTATCAAAAAAAGGGCAAAAAAATCACGTTTGTTGTATGGGAGCCCCCCTTAAATATTAATTTTATTGTGTTTTTAGTATTTGTTGTTATAGCGGCAACAGAAATACATCATCTGTGAAAATTTCAACTGTCTAGCTGTCACGGTTCATGAGATACAGCCTGGTGACAGACAGACGGACAGACGGACAGACAGCGAAGTCTTAGTAATAGGGTTCCGTTTTTACCCTTTGGGTACGGAACCTTAAAAATAAAAAAATAAAAACCCTAAGGGGTAAGCAGAGCTGTACCTAGAGTGCCTGTCTGTGAGTGTTTGTCTGCTCATAATAAATAATCCTCGACCCACCCGCATACCTCTTCAGTATCCCCGCGATCATGATGTTTGCAACTGCGTCGAAATATCGGAAGCTCATCAAAATCAAAACAAAAGAAAATCACGGATATTATCCCGTAAGTACTGAAAAACCGTGAAAGTCTAAAACAGTGTCCTAAACATCTTTCCACTAAAGTCTTGTACTAGTAGCAACCCTGGAAACTTAACTATTAAGTGACCCGGAATAGAACTTTAGATCGAACTTGTAATTATTGTTGTGCATTAGCCAAATTGTGTTGAACATTTAAAATTTATAGACGGAAGTAGGTGGGATTTGGAAGGGTCGAGCATTCTGAGAGTACCGGCACAGAGAAGAATCGTGCAGAAGATTCACACCAAAGTGGTTCTATTCTATCAGCATGTTATTCAGCCTGTATCATTTCTATTGTCAGAGGGACTGGGACATGTGATAATAGACCAGACGAGCCCAGTTTAAACACACACATGAGATAGATTTTTTTAAAGGAAAGATTTTATATCTTACTAAATATGGATAGTTGTCTGAGTAGGGATGACTGACAAAACGATGAATTCACTGCATTTTAGGAGATATAAACAGGAATAGGATGACGGCTAAAAGACAACATTGGTAAGAAAATGACGCCGACCACAAATAGGTAATAACTAAGTACAGGAGAATGGTCATCATTCTCCTGATTGTCTTTTCTAAACTTTCACGACCAGAACACATTATAACACTCATGTAAACGGGTATTTATCGCGAATTTTACCTTCCCGCGACCACGGCTGGTGCAATCCGGTCGAAACGTCGCGTGTCGGGCTTATATTAAAGCTAATATTCGCGATAAATACCCGTTAACATGTGTGTTATAAAGATGACGACGCCGATGAAAAACTTCTACACTTATCTTTCTTGTGGTTTCCAGGCGAGTTTTATGGATCACGATATCGAGTAATGCTTGAAGGCGTAAGCAAGCAAATTACAACTATACTTGTTAATGCAGATAGTGTACAGTGGTACTGTACCCCAAAAGCCGGTTCATAATCGATCATGTGGTAAGAGAATGTGACGATTCTAACCTAGGTTCTTTTGCCCAGGAGCGTTGAGTATCAATAGTTCTGCAACTAAAAGTCAGTCCCACATAAACCAAAAACCACCTAAGTAGTGATAGCATAGGTATTTGTGTGACCGTAAGTATTATGAATGATGAATATGAAGTGTAAGTATAGCATAATACTGGCAGACTACACTTGTCAGATGAGATGATGGCCACAAGAAGAAAACTAATATTTGAAAAAGGAAGACTACTTTGAAAGCGTGCTTACGAACGGCTGGAAGCAGTCTACTCTTGGATCTGATTTGATGAGCATCAGATAACAGCTTGGTTTTCGCTATCAGATACTTAAACTACCCAGGGGATCCTCTGGGCAGTCTAAGTATCTGAGCTAAAGATTCACCTGGGACTTAACTACGTGCCTGACTTACTACTTGTATCGCAAAGCTATCCTGACGTCTGGCCCTGAGATCTACGCTACCTTACTACAGAGCTGACCTGGTGGACTCTGAGATCTGCACGACGCCCTTCCAGCAGAGGTTTCCTGAAGCTGATCCTCGAAGTTGCCCTGGTATTGACTTGCTACTCTGACGCCTGTTCCCGTTTCCTGATCCCTTAACAACTAAGTGCGTGAACTATAAAACTATTCTAGAGTGCGTGCTAGGTAGGTTTTATATAACTAGCTGTATTTTATATCTTTCCCCTATTCAATTTTAAATTGAACAAGTCTGCTTATCCCTTTATTTTAATAGGATTAAGTAGATTTGTTACACCGTCAGACTACAAAGTTATAGGTTTTGAGTTCATCGGTTTTACTAAGGGGTATCATATCACCCAGAACTCACTGGGTTGTGAAGGTCCGATAGGCAGTCGCTCTAGTAAAGTACTGGTCGGTTTGACTGGAAGCCGACCCGACCATAGTAGGGAAAAGGCTAGGCAGATGCTGATGACGAAACAAACGCGAATGACAATACTGAAACTTCACAGCTTTCATTACAACGTAAAAGGATGATTTCCAGCAAACAGCTCACATTGCATCGTGTCGGAACGGATTTTACAATCATTAAACGATATTCAATCGTGTACTCAGTATTTACCAAGCCGCACACAACAGCTTGACCGCGTGCGCCTTCCAGGACACGCGATCGTAGCTGACAGTATGCTGCGAAGGCTACGATCGACGAGCGATCGGCTCCGTTCGCCTGTCGTCGTATCTGACATGGTAAGAATGAAACTATTTGACTAGGCGCAGAAAAGGATACGTTCGGAAGCGACGACATCCTAACGAACGCGATCGGCTGTCGCCGCATCCGTTCGTATCCTTTCCGAGCATTGCGAGCCGTTCGGTGGAAATCCTTTATACATCTATAATCTAACCACACAGACACCTCCATTCACGTAAACTCTCCACACTCGTCGGTCACATTACATAAGCACACACAAGCAAATATAGGTCTTAGGTGTTAACCGCGTAAGTCCAAACTTCGCACCGTTGCTCAGTAACACGGTTTACGAAAGCAGCGTCGATTTAAATATTAATTGAGCAACGTGTTAGCGCGCTCACTACTTATTAACAGAGTTTTGTGCTGTATGGCTGGTTGCAGAAGGTCTGTTTTGCTTTTGAGTAAGAGGGAAATACCGCCAACTTTAGCGCTAATCATTCATAATTTTTAACCGGCTTAAAAAAATGAAGAGGTTCTTCGTCAACATAAGCCAAGAAGAGAAAACCAAACTACTGAACTGATTTTGATGAAATTTCTATGGGACCATTTGAAAAGTATATCCTTTCACCTAAAAAAGGTTTCTTCAAATCGGTTCAGAAATGACTGAGTTATGAGGTAACAAACATAAAAAAATACAACCGAATTGAGAACTGGGGGTCTTTAAAAAGCAATGCCCCACACTATCATCTATCATGGGGTTTAGGTTTCCACACTTAGTCCTTAAAGTGGACCATTGTCACGCACAATGGTCCACTGGTCCACAAACGGCCACCATGGCTCACGAGCCATGGTGGCCGTTTACGTCAACCAGCCCACCTCCCTCCAGAAGCAGATCAAACTTCCCGGTCTTCTCAGGGCGTCCGCAAGGGATCTTGGTGTTCCCAGGGTCTCCTCGCGAATCTTGGTAACGCCGGTGCACTAAAGGAGCACATGCGCCACCGTTTCCTCCGCCTCCATACATGCTCTGCACAGGGGACTGTTAGTGATTCCTAGGGTCCACACACTAGGATTTTTTCCTGAATCGTGGGTGCGTTTACAAACACTTAAATTCACATACACAAGCTAGCACAAAAGTATGAATTAGTGACATAAGCGATGCTCAACGAAGCTGAACTCGATGTACTATAGTGCTTTAACATCGGTCAGAAACTGTTTGCCGTAAGCTGTTGTTCACAGTAAACTTACTGCAAACGTTACTGTAGTGTATGCAAACTACATGATTACTATACGAGGACAACATCACACTGAAGTGATTTGTTAATACGTAATGGAATATAGTGCGAGATTTCAACAAGTTAAGAATTTTCTGGTGCTACTTCGAAATAAAAATAAATAAAGTGAGTAATCATTTATTTACTAACTTACGCAGCATAAGTAACTTCAAAGAGAAAATCGCACTTTTCATTTATGAGTCAATATTGCAAATAGGTGGAGTTGCTATCTCTGAGAAGTGTTTGGTAGTAGCTAGATGACGGAATACAGGATCGAGTTGTACAGTGCAAGCACAGAACAGTTTTCATATCAATATGTCAGCATTTTACCTGCGCCGGGCCGTCTAATTAAGTACAGCATCTGGGATCCGGCTCGAAGGACCATTAAGATGTATGGTTAGGGACCTTACACCTTGAGTTGATGCTGATTGATACACTGATTACTGATTGATTGATATTTATTGATAAAAGTGTGATTGCATGATAGGTGAGTGCACGCGGTATTAATGCTATTCGTGTACTAAATTAGCCGGCTCGGCGCAGGTAAAATGCTGACATATTGATATGAAAACTGTGCTGTGCTTGAACTGTACACGAGTTAAATTAAATGCTATTGGAATTGGAAGAGTCTAATGACCATAATGACCCTAATTTTATTGGGTTTTCTATCTGAGATTTCTTAGTAGCAGCCACAGATTTATGCCCGGTTGATGGCAATAGGTTTGCCCCCTAACGTTACCCCACACTAGGAATTTATCCAGTTTCGTGGGTCCGTTTACAAACAATTAAACCCCCATACAGAAAGCTAGACACCGGAATAACTACTTAAGGTCATACTTATACTTGATCCATGCGGGGATCGAACCCCCGACCCGCAGCTAATCACTCAGTCACTGCGCCTACCGTGTCGTAGAAAATAATATTACATGAGACTGACGAAATGTAAGTGTACTGTTAGGTATACCTATGCCTTACCCTTCGGAATTACAGGCGTAATGTTATACTATGTTATCACTGTATTGAAGACAGTGGTAAAAAAACAAAGGTAAAATAATAGTTTTTGGCGCTAAAATGTGACCAGAAATGAAAACGAATTTGCAAACGGCGATGTACAGTCAGATTCACGATGTGGTACCCCCCTGAAAAGCACCTAATTTCGAACCCGGGGTACCCGGGGTCGACTGGGGTACCCAATTGATGCAGCCCACTTTACTTTCCACCGTAGCGCAGATGTAATGTGGACGTGACACGTGCATGACGTGTGCCGTCACCGGTCGCACTCATGTCCTGGCATCAGTCACGCTCGTGCCCCATTTATGTCCCGTCACCTCTGTATCGTGACGCATAATTATGACGCGTGGTTTAGTACGTTTCAGAGTGTTTACAGGGTGTAAACAACCTCATCACGAAGCCGCCAACCAAGCATTCTGTACAAGCAACTTGACGCAAAAATAATTGGTGGGAAACGACTTTTTTTTGGGTGAAAATCACGTTTTGTGGTAGAACTCAATGTAACACAATCAAAACATTGTGTTGATGGATGGATTGAATAGTACGGGGGTCGTGGAGAGTGAGAGTTTAAAGTAAAAGTCTTACAATAAAAACTTGTATTTAAAAAAAAAACATGCCAAAAGTTGGAACTTTGACCCCCAATATCTCCGTAACTAGGTTCCCAGGTATGGTGTAGAATAAAAAAATGATCACAATGACGGGGAGAACAACTGTCTTTCGGCTTCGTTAAGAGATTTTTACACCCTTTTAACGTAGAAGAAGAAGAAAAACCATTTATAGCCCGCACAGGACAATACACATAAAATAAAAAAAATGGTGAAATTATCAGTACACTAATAAAAATTAAATAGGAAAAAAACATAAAAAAATAAATGAAATTAGTCCCGTACGAGGCCAAAAGGCCCCTAAACACAAACAAAAAGACAAATGAACAAAAGATTTGTCGATTCTCTTTCGTGTCTACGGCGTTCATGCTACGCAGGATGGACATACACGGTGCGAGTTATCATCAGGGGTCCGACTAGTTTTGCAAGCTGTTAAAACCTAGCATGTAGGTACAATTTAATTAGGTATTGGTGTCGATTCTGTTGTGCACAAACTAACCTTTTTCTATTTTATGTCCTTTTCTTGCACTGCGTTTTATTAAAGATAGCAATAGCCCAAATTAAGGTTAGTTTGTGTACAACAGGATCGACACCATTGTCCATTAAAGTCCACAAAGTAAGTCTTCTGGCAAAGTATTATTGGATTTTCAACCAGGATTTTTTCAGTGGCAGCTATGGGGTCTCGATTTGCGCCCTGTTGATGGCAATAGGCTCGCCCCCTATTACATGGGACTTAAACATAAGTGGAAACATGTGGGTGACTGTTGGGTACTCCTCTGCCTAACCCTTCAGGGATTACAGGCGTGATGTTATGTTATGTTAAAGTCCGCATAATTGTCCTATTTATGTTATTAGCTCTAAATCTATACTAATATTATAAAGAGGTAACATTATTGTTTGTAAGTTTGTATGTTTGTAAGTTTGTAAGTTTGTATGTAGGGGGTAATCTCCGGGAGTAATGAACCAATTTTAAAAATTGTTTCACTGGTAGAAAGCTACATTATTCGTGAGTGTTATAGGCTATATTTTATTCTCGTACTCCAACGGGAACGGGAACTACGCGGGTGAAACCGCGGGACGTCAGCTAGTCATTAATATTACTATCACAATGTTACAAACACTACAAAATATCGGATTACATAAATTACAGTACTGTCATTAGTGATTATCTAGGGGCTTAGGCAAATGTTCGGTTTTCAGTTGCAGTTTGAATGTGAAAATGCTGTAATGCCTGCGATAAGAAAGTTTTGGCTTTACGAAATTGTAGTGTTCTTTGAATTTATTTATTAAAACCCTAATGTTTTTTCTAAAATAAAAGTAAGCCCTAAACTCTTTATAATACCTGCGATCTGCCAGTAAAATCAGTCCAGCCGTTTCGGTAATTAGCCGGGACAAACAGACCGATTCGATTTTATGTACCGTGTAAACTTTCATTATTATGAATTCAGTAAAACGCGTAAAATTTTGAAATTATATACAGACATTTCAATGTAATTTGTTTGTTTAGATGACAGATGATGAAAGATGTCAATTGTCAAATCACACTCGGCTGGGCAGCGTTCGGGAAGTGTCTCAAGACGAAAGTCTATGACCAGTGTGTGTTGCCAGTGATTACATACGAGACCGAAACGTGGTCGCTCACAATGGGCCTCATCAGAAGGCTTAAAGTCACCCAAAGGGCAATGGAGAGGGCTATGCTCGGAGTTTCCTTTCGCGATCGAATCAGAAATTAAGACATCCGCAAGAGAACCAAGGTTACCGACGTAGCCCGAAGAATTGCCAAACTGGCATTGGACAACGGATAGTCGATGGGGCCGAAAAGTTCTGGAGTGGCGACCGCGAACCGGAAGACGTTGCGTTAGAAGGCCTCCCACTATGTGGACCGATGACCTGGTGAAGGTTGCGGGAATCCGTTGGATTCGAGTCGCACGGGACCGGTCAATGAGGCGACACTTGGGGGAGGCCTATGTCCAGTAGTGGACGTCATTCGGCTGAAATGATGATGATGTATAGATGACGAGTGTCTTCGCACTATTATTTGTCTAAATAAGATTATTTCCAAAAACAATTATTCCAGTTTAAAACCCCACAAAACATGTTAACTTAAAGTTAAACTCAAGATACTTTTTAACCCTAACTAACATAGCACATTTCGCGTGTACCCGCGACTTAACATCGCAACATTACGCTACCAAAGTGGCACTTTGCAACTAACTTTATAATTCTGGCATACTTGAAGAGTAATGAAGGTAAAACCGGCGTAAGTTTCTTGTATAGAAGTGTGGCAATAGCGCGCATGTTGCAATACTGTTGTGAGACTTGTTGGAACATGAATTGAAACAAGTTTTGGTAATATTGCTTCAACATGTAGCTATTTAAGTGGATTAAGGGTGCATTCTGGCGGTTTTTGTGGTCAGTTTGGCAAAGCGTTACGTATTTTGTTTGATTGTGTATTTGATAGGTGCCTAAATTAGATGCAAGCACTATGGACACTATGGTGATGGTCACTAAGTGTGCAAACACAGTGGGAGCGACGCGGGCGGCGGAATCCGCTAGATGGTGTCGTTAACACACAGCTTCTTCGCGTGTGAACACAGTTACAGTGGCGCAGGTGAGCGGTATCCGCAGCGAGACAAGCGGGCGGCGCGGAAAACGCAAACCAGGTTGCGTTTCCCGCTCGTGGCAGCCGATCATATCTCCCTCGACAGAAGACTTATAATGCTACTACGCATTTACGCTGAGACGTCCCGCGAAGTACTGTGTTCACGAGTAGGAAATAGCGTTTACCGCTCTTCCCGCATTCGCTCCCGCCGCCGCCCGCGCCGCTCAGACTGTGTTTGCACATTAACATTATCATTAATACTGATAATGGGATATTTACCATGTTTACTATTTGTTTTGAGTTTCCGATATTTCGGCGCTGTTGCAAGCACCATGATCAAGGATAAACTGAAGTAATTGCGGGCGCTTATGAGGAGACAAATTGGTATACCCTTTTTCTTGTTCGGTTTTTTGCACTCTGTGTCGATACCACTGTCACTCACAACACGAAATTCACTGTGTCCGCTCGCTAACACAGCAATGAAAAAATTACTTCAGTTTATCCGTGAAAACAAATAGTAAACTTAGTAAATAGGTACCCGTTTTCAGTGTTAATGATAACGATAGATGCAAACAATAATGTCCCTCCCAGAAAACAAAACCTTTTTTACGTTCTACTTATTTTGACCTAAGAAAAAAATTGTCGCTTAGCTGATCAGTTCCTTTAATATAGAAATGTAAGTAAGTAAGTAAACGTTGTCCTGACAATGTCATCCAAGTACCAAAAGAACTATGCTTAACGTACAAAACTCTTTAAACATTCCCAGAGTCCTTTTAACAGCTACAAAACATTGTACACAAACTGCAAGCTGTATCTGTAATTATTCAGTACAAATAAAGCGTTGCATACAGCTTACGATGCAACAGTACTAACACGTTGCTGCGACAGAATTCAATAGGCCAAATTGCGGAGAGGACAGCGTACGCCGAATGGCTAAGTCGAGATGTGGTCCGTGTTATAGGCATTAGCGTTGAACGAGATGATTTTAAAGAAAAGAAAGAAAGAAAACATATTTATTGAGCACATGCCATAAGGGCACACAATGACAAACAGCAGAAAAGAAAATAAACTTGCGAAGTATTGTTTTCGAATCTTGTATAAGAGTTATAAGCAAAATCAGACTATAATGTTCCCACTGGTAGGACACTCGGCCTCTTCTCTATGAGAGGGTATGGGCTATAATCCACCACGCGGGCCCAGTGCGGGTTGGTAGATATCACATGTTCTTGAATTTTTTGGTTCTCGGACATGCCGGTTTCCTCACGATGTTTCTCTTCACCGGTTTTTAGAGCAGTGGTGATGAAATAAATTACACAAAGTAATGCGCCTGTCTGGGTTCGAACCCACAACTTACTGTTCGTAAGTCGGGGCCGCCACCACTGCCGTGCTCTCTTGGAATCTTGATCATAGATGAAAAGAAAGCTTTGAGAGATAGCAAAGAGTGTTAGCACCATCGCAAAACGGTGTTGCATCAGTTTTAGATGTATATCGTATCATAGACAGTACCCCTAAACGCCCGTTTTTAAGGACTTTTTAAGACGAAATGAAACTGAACGCTTGCGTTCAGTTTTGTTGCTTGCAACACATTTGCAAAATTGCCATGAAATATTAACAATAGCAACTCTTAACCTGCTTAGATGCGCTATCACCATAAGCTAAATTGGTAAATCCGTTTAGTGTTTTAAGGATAATTTCCACCAAATGGCCTCGCATCATCCTTCACGAAGAAATGGTTGAACAATATCCAACAGTTGCTCTCTCCGCTATCGCTTGTCCCTTAATCCTCCCACCCAACCGTACACAGGAAGACTGTAAGCTGCGGGAGGGGGGGCAGGAAATTACGCGGGGTGAGCGGGGGGCGCGAATCAACGTAACCGCCCTGTTTATTGTAACTCCAGACTTCAGGCTATACAGGACTACAACAAAAATACGAGAGGGTACTACTAGCTAGACTAGGTGTGTTGCTAGCTTTGCAGGTACTAGGCTAGCAGGAATTCGAAGGAGGTGTCGAATTAAAAGACAATTGGGAAACATTTACGTGACAGTATGTTTTGCAAGTAGTTCAGTTTTAGAGTGAATCTAAAGTACTAGGAAGGTAAATTCTATAAGAATGTGTCGTCAGCAGCTCAGCAACCAGTCTTTTGAATTACTCATGACAGCTATTTTAATAAAGTCTGAAGTAAAGTGTGTGAGTGTGAGTTGAACGAATGTCTTTTTAGATAATCTATCTAGGTGGCCCAGTGGTGGCAGCCCCAGCATTACTTGTAACTCCTTTTTTTTTGGATGGGAAATCATCAAATGACCCCTCCCGCTCTGGGCAGAGCGGAAGGGAGTGTCAGACTTTTACTGAATAAAACCCATCCATGTTCCTTCTTAGCCCTTTGTGTTCCAGGGCCGCGGTATCGCTTTCGAACATTCCCGCGGCTACTTGTAACTCCTCGGAGTATTATGAGTTTTACACTGTTCTTAAAAAGGGGAAGGAAAACATTATGAGGAAACCGGTACCTATATCCTAAAACTAAAAAATTCGAACACATAATAAATGACATCTACTAACCTGCACTAGGCCCGCGTGGTGGTAGATAGCCCATTCCCCCTCACAAAGAGAAGGCCAGAGTCCCAGTAGAGGAAGCGTTAGGCACCATTTAGATTATTTTACACAAAAATGTGAAAGTATTCATTTTTTTAGTTAAGTTTTTCATGGTCCTTAACGACATTGAATTCTACATTTTCTGAACACAAATTACAGCACCTTTTAATTTAAATAAACCACATTTTCTCTGTTAAAATTCAAAAGTCGGCTATTAAAGTCATATTTACGTTGATTGCAAGCCTCCGCTTCAAAAGCGTAAAGTTCCATTGTTTTACAGATTAGTTTCATACTTATCCGAACTTGCTCTTGTAGAAATTAATTCTTTGCTCGGCCTCTTTCGTTCTGTCTTCTTAGTCCTAGTTTCCAAGTTATATTGTAGTTAAAGCCTGCTTTGGTATTACTTTTCTTGGAGTTATTTTGTGTGTGTGAGTATTGCATTTACAGAATTATGGTAGTAGTACGGTATGGTTGACCTAACTAGGGATAATTTTCGAGTAGCTATAAAAAGGCATTAAAAATGTCGTTTATCTAAAAGCCTGTGTTTTGTAATTCGGGAATATAATATACTTGTGGCATTGCCACGTAGAAATGTGGCGCAGCAAGTGTGTGTGTTAGCATAATGAAGAAGAACCAGTATTAAAAATACTATATTAAACAGTCTACAAAAAACACTATAAAACAACAATTTATTGAATATTATTTATATAAACTTATACTGTAGTGGTTATACATAGGCGGACGGCGGAAGTGTGTGTTAGCATGAGGAAGTACCAGTATTAAAAATACTATATTAAACAGTCTACAAAAAACACTATAAAACAACAATTTATTGAATATTATTTATATAAACTTATACTGTAGTGGTTATACATAGGCGGACGGCGGAAGTGTGTGTTAGCATGAGGAAGTACCAGTATTAAAAATACTATATTAAACAGTCTACAAAAACACTATAAAACAACAATTTATTGAATGTTATTTATATAAACTTATACTGTAGTGGTTATACATAGGCGGACGGCGGAAGTGTGTGTGTTAGCATGAGGAAGAAACAGTATTAAAAATACTATATTCAACAGTCTACAAAAACACTATAAAACCACAATTTATTGAATATTATTTATATAAACTTATACTGTAGTGTTTATACATAGGTGGACTTAATGCCACAAGGCATTCTCTACTATTCAACCTTTGGGTAAAATAACATTGTGATAGGGTGCAAAATAATAACAAAAAATAACTACTTGTTTTCGAAAAATTATATAGTTATAGACAAATAAAATAGGCTAATAAGAGACAATTAGAGTAGAGAAAAGACTATTTTAAAATAACTCATCTGCCTAGCCTTTTCCCAAGTTTTATTGGGGTCGGCTCCCTGTCTAACCGGATGCAACTGATTACCAGTATTTTACATGGAGTGACTGCCTATCTGACCTCCACAACCCTGTTGTTATTGGGTAATACGATACCCCTTGGTAAGACTGGTTGTCAGACTTTTTGGGTCACTGACTACCTGTAACGACTGTTAAAGATCTGCAAATGTCAGCCGGAACCAACTGCCTAACTTTCCGAGGCACGGAGGTTGCTCATTATGTAATGGGTGGTCACCCATCCACAGTCCAACCTAGGCAAGCATGACTTAACCTAAAGATCGACCCGAGCGGCTGTTATTATTTAGCCACGAGCTCCTCCAGTTATTTAAAAATAACAACTCTATTATTATATCACATAGGTATTATCATACAAATTAAAATAGACTAATAAACATTTTAACAAATACCAAAAGAAAAAAATAATGATTATCTTCAAATTACATGAATTACTTATTAAACTAAGTTACACAATAGCGTGACTGCTGAACCCAGTTATTTTCCAAAATTTTCTTGTGCATCGCCTTCGATACACCCACCGTCACAGTTGCAGCCAAATATATTGCATTTACCTTTCCCGCAGTACATTCCTTCGTGATCCTTCCCATCGGCACAAACCCTGATGCTATACAGGCCCGGTACCTGACCGGGTCTGGGCCCAGGGGGCCTATAGGGCTGTTTTTTGTATGTGCTGTACGGTCCGTTCCCTGGACCAATTAACATAGTTGTCTTATAACAGCATTCAGAATATACTCCGAACACACAAAATACAAGAACAAACACCAAAGTTACTGCTTGCATTTTGATGAACAAGAATTGAATGGGATATCGGGAGCTCAAAATAATGAATAATAACGGAAGATATACCGTAAATGACAGTATTATTTTAAATGTGATGTCGTCTAGCTGAGGGGCATCTTTTATACTACACAAGTACGTAATTGCATACTGTTTACCAATTTGATAACAAGAAGTTAAATGGATATTTGTCCTCAAATTTTAATAACAACGGGTAATACCAGTCGAGGTGTTCGAGAGTCCATTGAGACATAGAATACATAATAATATGTACAGAAGACGAAGTGAAAACGCATGCACATAAAGGGTGTTAAAGTACCCTTATAGAAGTCGAAATGAATTTATTCTGGCCGTCATTGAGATCATTTTAAGGGTTCCGTAGTCAACTAGGAACCCTTATAGTTTCGCCATGTCTGTCGGTCCGTCCGTCCTCGCTTAATCTCTGTGACCGTTAGCACTAGAAAGCTGAAATTTGGTACCAATATGTATATCAATCACGCCGACAAAGTGGTAAAATAAAAATTAGAAAAAAATGTTTTATTAGGGTAGCCCCCCTATATGTAAAGTGGCAAGTGATTTTTTTTTTAATTTCAACCCTAACGTGTGATATATTGTTGGAAAGGTATTTAAAAATGAATAGGGGTTTTCTAAAATCATTCATCCATCATCAGTTTAGAAAACATGAAAAAAATCTGAAGTGGAACTTTATAAGGACTTTCTAGGAAAATCATTTGGAACTTGATGGAAACAACAGTTTTTGTACAAAAAAGACAAAAAGTTGTACAAAATAATTTCTGGACTAAGTTTGTAGTATATTCGTATATGCAAGCATTTTTACATGATGGATACCCACCTTTAAACTCATAAGTGGGAACACTTATTGTGACGGACGGGAAACTACGGAACCCTACACTGAGCGTGGCCCGACACGCTCTTGGCCGGTTTTTTTGTTCTAGACCTGCACCTTCTATTTACGGAGATATTGGGGGTCAAAGTTTAAACTTTTTCACAAGTTTTTTTTTTTTTAATACTAGTTTGTAATATTATAATAACTTTACTTGAAATACCTCTATGACCCTCATAATTTATTCAATGTATCCGTCAGCACAATGTTTTGATACCGTTGTATATGTATGAGTCCTACCGTAAAACGTGATTTTTCATCCCAACAAAAGTCGTTTCCTTTAGCAAAAATGAATTGCTAGAGTTACTTAGTTTGATGTACAGAATGCTTGGTTGACGGATTCGTGAAGGTTCCTTGTATACCTTGTATAGGTCGACATACGTCAGGGTAAATAAAATAGATCATAACCTCAATCGGTTGCTCGACGCCCGATCATCACTACCACTGAACTACTTGTTACTATTCATTGAATGATTTTTTTAATGATGAATTTAAAATGGATTGACTTTTACTACCTTTACTGATTTAATTTTGCTTTTTATTTGATTGACATTTTGTATTTGATTCTTAACATCTTTTAACACCATTGTATTCTGATTATTATAACGACATGATGTATTTAACTTTAATTTTATTTTATTGACATTTTGTTTTTGATTATTACTTTTTGACATGATTGTATTTTGATTATTATTTTAGTGACATGATGTATTTGATTTTAATTTATTGACATTTGTTTTTGGTTTTGATTTACCTTATTGACATGATTGTATTTCGATTATTATTCTAATGACCGAATAATTTCATATAATTTATAAGATGTATATTTCTATAACTTCATTTTTTAAGCGATTTTTATTTTTATTTTTTATACCCTATTTTATCTTTTTTTATTTTATTTTATCGTTTCACATTATTTAATTATTTGAATTAACTTACAAATTTTTAATTATTGATGTTTTTGCTACTTACTGTCTAATATTATAAATTGTTGTGCCCGCAGGGTCCATGTGAACTTTATTTTAATTATAAGATCTTGTAAAACACATGTGATATGCAATAAAGAATTGAATTGAATTGAATCATCTGCCCAGCTTTTTCCCAACTATGTTGGAGTCGGCTTACCAGGGTGTAGCTGAATACCAGTTTTTTTTTTTTTCAAGAAAATAAAGAAAGAAAAAGTTATTATTAAACTCACACAGGTCAAAACAAACAAATAATGTTTTGACGATTTCTAATTAGGAAACTTCTACTATGATAATTTACTATCAATGGTGTAATGTTTACATTAAATTAAGTATAGGAAATACCAGCCCTAAATAACATTGTTAGTTTAATCATTGAACCCATTTCTTAATTGTATTTACCAATATTTGATAAGACCGTTGGGAATTCCCAACGTACTTTTCTAATAACTAATTCTAATTACTTGTTTACTACTTTACTATTACTTGCTTTTAGATACTCTGGGATATGAATGCCTGAATAATCATATCGATAACTTTCAAACTCCGGCGGCATGCTACTGAAAAAAATGGACACAACTCAACTTAAAGCATTTACCTCCATTACGGCACGAATATAAAAAAAAACAACAAATATCGAAGCTACAGTCGTAAGGCATAATAACTTGAGAAGGTACTGTAGTAACACATTTCAAAGCGTATGATCTTTAAGGAGAAGAATGGGCAAGAAACTCCATGGATACTCTTTTCAACCGACTTCCAAAAAGAGGAGGTTCTCAATTGTTGTGTTTGTTACCTCAGAACTTTCGACTGGGTGAACTGATTTTGATGATTGTTTTTTTATTTGAAAGCTGGTGCTTCCCGTGTGGGCCCATTTAAATTTGTGAATATCTGATGCTGATCTTCGGAGATATACAATGGAACTCTTCAAAAATAGACGGCAAATCTGCCGTGAATGTTGCAATCACTTGGATGTTTATTGTTTATACAACATCATGACGTAACATCACGCTTGTATGCTCTGAGGGGGTACGCAGATGTGTACAATACACCAAGATTTCGACAGTTAGATATGTTAATTACCATGACATGTATTGTTAACAATGTTAAATAAATTCATGGCAAATATTTGTTTTGGAACAAGTAAAAATAGAAAAATAAAAAACTTTTTTTGCAAAAAATAAAACCGAAAAAACCTTTAAAAAGCGAAAATAACTTTAGCGCCCATTCACGATCCTGACGCATGGATCGGCATTCAACTCAACCATATTGAAGGGAACTAAATGACCCGACACAACCGCCGCCATCAGCGAGACATTAGAGTGAGCATGACATTCTCTCAGCCACCAAGGCATATTCAAGTCAATGAAAGATAACTAAATGTAAATGGTAGCTTTACAGTACTCAAGTACCCACCGAACCTACGAATCGAAACTAGAACCGAGCTTTGCAGCAGGGCTCGTCCCCTGTAACATGGAATTTTAACATAACTGGTGAAATGTGGGTGTACTATTACTACAACTACTACTACTACAACAGCCCATAACGTCCACTGCTGGACATAAGCCTCTCCCATGATGGGAGGAATTTGCCGTAATCTCCACGCTTGGCAGGCGGATTGGAGATCGCAGTGATAAAAGACTAACAGAAAACGCTGCTGCCCATTCTCTGGTCTACGGAGGCGCAAGGTGTTCTGCCTCAGACATTAGTCGCCTTATACGACACCCGTGAGTGTAATGGGTTGGTCCTATTCTACTCTGCCGGATACCACACGGCTATCTGCCGGATACCACACGGCTAACTATTAGGCGGTGTACTATTAGGTACACTGTAATGTGTGTGTTTTTACATGGTTTTTTTACTTACATTTTAGATATTAACCTGAAAATTTAAGCATTCGCCCTCCCTAGGTAGCTTCATGCTCATTTCTTGGAGGCTTAGCAACGGCTTTGGCCTTTACCTTGTAATTCATGTTACTATTCAAGTTTTTTCTGTGGATTTTTATCTCTCTTAAATCTTTGTTTACCCTTGTAATGTCAGTTAGTGACAGGCCTAGTTTTATTTTTAATTTATTGCTGGAGCTAGTTGTAGGTCGTATAGGTAAATCACATCGACATCATTATCTTTTCTTTTTATTGTGTTCTAGAAATTCTTTCCAAATTATAAAATGTCAATCATCTGGAGATGACAGGAGCCTGGTGGTGGATTTGGCAGTCTACGTCTGGAGCTGAAAGGCATCACAAGTCTTAAAGAGTGACCAGAGGAAGTTTTCCTCTACTGTGACTTATAAGTTAACGCGTACATGTGCCATGACTTAGCATCTGTGGCCCAGCCTACAGGAGTGGCGACCCTCCATCCTCCCTTACGATCTAATTAAACTGACGTCTTCCATCACAGCAGAAAGAAAAAAAAACTGACGCCCTCCGGGTGGAAGATTGACGGCCTTCGCTTCCTCGGCTGCAATGACGAAGCCTGATATACCTCGACCAGTTTTACCGATGGGAGACGAAGAATGATGAACCTCGACCAGTATCCTTGAAGGAAGACTGAAGCCTGACGTCCCTCGGCCACTACTACAGCCCAGAGGCCCGCCTTTATCCAGTTCATCTCACGTTTATTTTCATTTTCATCCACCCGCTTCTCTAACCTAGTTTAGTTATCTTCTAGCTCCAAATAGGTAGGCCCTAGGTTTTTTTTATTATAAGCCTGTATTGGCCCACTGCAGGGCAAAGGCCTCCCTTCCCTTCTTCCATATTTCGCGATCTAGTGCGATTGTAGGCCAATCCTTTGCGAAAGAGTCTAGCTCATCCCGCCATCTCCTTCTGGGCCTGCCGCGTTGTCGTTTCCTGCTATTTGGTATCCACTTAGTGGTAATTTTTGCCCGTTGTTGTGTCCTCCGACATGCGGCAGATATGACCAGCCCAGTTCCACTTCAACCTAGCAGCTGTAAGGCCAACATCAGTTATTTGGGTTTTGGAGCGAAGCATGGAGTTTCTGACACGGTCCGTAAGTTTGACACCCAGTATACTTCGCTCCATAGCTCGTTGGCAGACCCCAAGTGCGGACTTCTGACGATTTGTAAGCGACCACGTCTGCGCTCCATAGGTGAGGGTGGGGAGAATGCATATGGGTTAAGCAGGGCAGGTTAGGGCAGGCCCTAGGTTATTTAATAATAAATTCTTATAACTCGTCCCCTTGACTATTTCTTTTAACAGTGCTCCCCTCCAGACTGAAAGTTAGGTAGGTGAGTGCTCAGTGTGACCTTACAGTTTTCTGGATCCAAATGAAAATGTAACTTTACAACACCAGCTCTGCCTAACCCTTCGGGGACTGCAGGTGTGATGTTATGCTATGTATCACTAGATGGATAAAAAACAATGTGAAATGTTATCTTATACATAAAGCTTGAAGAGAAACACTTGCTTGCTAGCACTTACACTATGTAAGGAAACTCTTAGCTAAGAAATGATAAATGAACACCAAACACAAACATCAACTTCATTTGCAAGGAAACAGGCGAAGTTTGTGTAATACGAGAACAAGGAGATGGGTTTTTATGGCGATATTTAAAAACAAAGTCTAGTCAGCCGAGAACTGGGCCCAAGCTACTGGCCAGTCAGTTTTTTTTGTCGAGGTCGAAATCCGTAGTGAATGTCCGCCCTAGGGAAAACGGAAGGGTATGTCAGACTCGTACTGACTAGTACCACCCCAGTGTTCTCTCTAAGACTTGCGTCAGGGGGTGTTGCGACCTTTTTTATATTCATCTATGGTTTTGTACTCGTTTAACATTTTGATTTAAAAATAAATCAGTTGTGTCAGTGACTCGTAATTTTATTGATGCTTTTTAATACAGTCCACAATTTTTCCTACATTTTTTGGTCCTTTCTCGCAATGATGTTATATATAATACTGAGGTAGATACGTTTTACCGACGTCTGCGTGGCAATGCAAACACAAGCTGACCAGCTTGTGTGACTTCAGTCTGTCCTGCGCACGTCCTGCGTCTGGTCGCGACGCGAACTGACGTTTAACGGGAGTTTGCTATAGGAAATTAAACAAATAAGGCAGTTGTGTGTTCAGAAAGTGCAATACTTATACTGGGCCGGCTGTAAAAATCAAGAAGGATGTGTCTTTTCATTTGTAAGTACTGTTTATTCTATTTAAAATGGAAAATCATAAATTTAATTTTACTCAAAAATGACTGCCGCGCTGTTGCCGCTTTGTCACCTACACGAAAGAGACAAGTAGCGTGTTGCATTTATGAGTGATAGAGAAAACGAGATAATGGCGCGCGGTGTTGTCAGTTCGAACGACGCTAAAGGATGTTGGGGTGATATGGCCATATGGGGCCTGGCCTAATATATTATTCGAATATCACATATTATTTTTCACCACTGGTGTCCAATATTGTCCATAGTAGACAATGATATTCTAATAAACAGATATGTTATACACCTACAAAACCACCGAGAAAAGTGTTTAGCGCAGCAGCGGCACCACACCTTTTTATTCATTCTACATTTCACTACAAGTCAAAACGACACAAAAGGGATAGCTCGATAAAACCAATAAGACAAAAGGAGACAGATAGTGTTGTTCTATGTCTGGACTCTAGAGTTCACGCGTCGTTGTCGTACTCACGACAAAAATGCATTTCCCATTTCTTTCTTTTTTATCCTCCAAATATCAGAATATTAAGAAAATAAATGAAAAATATTAATAAATCGAAGTATATTGCGTAGTTACATGTGGTACGAGATCCCTTGTGTTTTATTTACTTTTTTATCTAAATTCGTAGCAGCGTATCGCTCGTCGCCATGCGTGTTGCAGACTAAAGGCTATACGGCCCAATTGGGCCGTTTTCGAGTCTTCACGATTGTGCGCTCACAACATAACTGTTTACTAGAATATCATTGTTATTAGATAATTATAACATTTGCCTTTCATCATTAACTTCTATTTTGTTTTAGATTTCATAAAGACGGATTAATTAAAGAAAAATGGGTACAAGTAGTTAGAACCCAAAGACGAGAAGATGATTGGATACCAAATGCCAACAACATACTCAACTATTTGTTCTCAACTTTAGTGATAGTGAAGTGATAGTGAAACAAAAAAAACATACATAATATTATTATTTGTAAATAAACATTTTTATATTGAAAATTTACTGTTTATTTTCTTCATGCTGCCTGATAGGTACCCATTTTTCCCCATTTCACTCTATCTAGCTGCTGTCATAGACTGACATTGGCCGTCACCCAGCTAGCCGCTCATGTAAAATATCGCCATGTTTTTATTTCTTTATAATCAGTATGACGTCTCTATTGGTAAAATCTCATTGCTTTCTCGCCATAAAATGAACACGAGGTCCAAAACGAAATTATTGGCACAGCTCCGGGATACTAGCGAAATGCATTCGGAATCGGAAACGCCCGTCGCGGGTGGGCTCGGTTGGTCCCCTGAATTGGACCCCTTTTCGACCGAAGCCACAAGTACACCCGCGGCAGTCGATTCGGTCTCCGTAACGTCTCGCCAGAATCCCACTATTAGCTCTGAACTTGCTAAATCAAATTCTAGATCTGGTGTGTCAGGTTCCTTACGGTCATCAGCCACTATCATTAAGGCACGTAAGTTGACTGCAGAGGCACTTTTGGCCAGAAAATCTTTAGAAAGAGAACAGGAGCTCCAGCTGCGTGAGCAGCAGCTCGCCGAACAGCAGCTAGCTCGCGATCGTAAGCTCCTCCAGAGTGGAAGAGCTCGAGCTGTTGGCGAACCTGGCCTCGCAGGAGGCTAAAGAAAATTAATTTCATTCGGTGAGTCAATCTCGTACAAAATCATGGGTTGACGACATTCAACCATTTCCACAGAATGACCCAAAGCAAAAAGACATGTTGACGTCCCATGATTACCCTATTTTAACTCATTCCGAAAATCATCACTTAGAGCCGAACTTTTGTCTAACAACCAGGCCCGTTATAGCTAGCCAAAATAATTCAAACAGGTTTGCATATAAGTATGTCGAATTAATGCCGTTTAGCGGTAGGGCCACCGAGTGGTTGATGTTTAAACGTACATATTATAATGACACTAAACATTTGTTTAAACCTACAGAAAATCTCGCTCGCTTACGCTGCGCGCTACGTGGGCGTGCACTAGAGAGCGTGTCTGCATTACTGTACACTGCCGAACACCCTGAAGCAGTGATGGACATGCTGGAGCGGACGTTCGCGCTACCCGAGACTATAGTACTACATGAGATTTCCCTCGTCCGGAATTTGCCCAAGATAAGCCATGACCAAAGAGAGCTTAATTCTTTTGCATGTAGGTTGCGTAACTGCATAGCGGTCATTAATAGTTTGCACCAAAAAGAATATTTGTATTCTATTGAAATATTCCATACTGTACTTAGCAAATTAACTCCAATATTGTACAGTCAGTGGAAAGATTTTGCTTACCGTAGCGACCAATCTGTACCGAAACTACAAGTGTTGTCAACATTTCTTGAAATTGAGGCCGATAAACAGAATAGGTTCGGTTTAGTTCTGGATTACTCCAAACGTCCTAATGCTCACCAAGGCGGCAGCGATTTTGTTCGACGTGAAAGCATGCACGTTACGTCAACTAGTAGCAATAGTACAGGGATTTGTCGATACTGTAAAAATAAGCACGAATTGAGCGAATGTAGCGATTTTAAGGCTCTACCTTTAGATGATAAGTGGCGTTGGCTGAGAGATGTCAGGATTTGTTACAAGTGTCTTAAATCCAAGGCTCATCGGTGGAAGACCTGCAGGATCAATCGATGTGGCGTCGACGGCTGCGAACGCTTTCATAATCCGCTTTTGCATTCAACGCCGCTTATGCATGCGACCCACACTGTCAATGATTCACAATATATTTCGCCTGATGCTGACGATAAGGCTCGAATCGTAACCATTTCCAATACTACTGAATCTGTTCTATTTGGTAAAAATATATCTCAATCCCGTGTGTTTCTTAAAATCGTGCCTGTTGAAGTAACCGGCCCTAGTGGTACATATGACACGTACGCATTACTGGATGACGGTTCCACGGTAACCTTGATTGACTCAGAGGTGGCACATTGTATCGGTGCGACAGGACCTGTGGAATCAATCAAGGTCGACGGTGTAGCTGGAATGTCAACACACAAACCTATCCAAAAGGTTAGCTTTTCTAATAAGGGTAAAAATTGTAGTGATGCATTCTCTATCACTAACGCTAAGGCTATGGACACACTAACCTTGTTCACGCAAACTATTACCCAAGACGATATCAATCAGTGTTCTCATTTAATAGATTTAATTGATCAGCTCACACTCGTAGATGCGGCACCCAAAATTCTTCTTGGTGCTGACCATTGGTATTTGACAGTTAGTCGTGATTTAAGAGAGGGTTCTAAAAATCAACCTGTAGCATCCCGCACAGCTTTAGGATGGGTATTGCATGGAAAATGTGGAAGGTGGACCAAGCCTCTCCATTTCGTGAACCATGTTTGTCTGGATGACAACAACGATTTCCATTTAGATAGTCTTATCAAAGACTACTTTCGTCTTGATGCCATAGGAATCTCAAACTTAGAAATTTCGTGTTCCAAGCAGGATCAGTATGCTCTAGAAATATTAGAATCTACAGCCAGGCGTTTGCCATCTGGTAGATTCGAAATTGGGCTATTGTGGCGTAACGATATTCAAGATGTACCTGATAGCTACCCTCAAGCGCTGTCTGGATTTTTAGGTTTAGAAAAACGTATGGAACGTGATGACAGTTTTAAAAAGGGTTACTGCACTTTCATTAATAATATGTTAGAAAAAGGATATGCTGAAGAGTGCTCCAAGGACACGCACCACAACGCAATTAATTCATTAAATCATAATATCAATAAAATTCGTTGGTATTTACCACATTTTTCGGTTGTACATCCTCAGAAAAAGAAATTGCGAGTTGTCCATGATGCAGCTGCAAGAACCTCTGGGGTTAGCCTTAATTCCCTTCTTCTTCCGGGACCTACCATGCTGCAATCCCTTCTCCATATTTTGTTTCGATTTCGCGAAGGTCGTGTTGCTTTGACGGCTGACATAAAGGAGATGTTTCCTCAGATCAAAATGAGAGAACATGACCGAGATGCTTTGCGTTTTTTATGGAGAGAGGATCGTAGTAGCGAATTGAAAGAATATAGAATGACTTCTGTAGTTTTTGGTGCTGTATGTAGCCCGTGCACGGCTCTTTATGTTAAGAATCGCAACGCACAAGAACTACAGACGTTGTACCCTGCGGCAGCAAAAGCTATTATTAATGATCATTACATGGACGAATTTTTAGGCAGTATGGATGACGCACAGGAGGCTTCGCACCTTGCAGCTGACATCATCACAGTTCACAGGTCAGCAGGAATGGAGATGCGTAGTTGGGTTTCAAATGAACCCGCCGCACTCACTGGCATTCCTGAGGACCTGCGTGCTGCAACTCAAAAAAATATTAACGTGGGGTCCGAGGACATCGTTCGAACGCTAGGTCTTATTTGGCATCCTCAGAGTGACACCTTCAGTTTTCGGAACGGGTCCCAAATCGACAACAATGATAAATTAACTAAACGAAAAAAAAAAAAAAAAAAAAATGTAAATTTGAGAAAGAAAGCTGCTGACACCTGTCAACTTGGACATTTTACGAAATTTTATTTGAAATTCATATTTTTGTTTTAATATTAATATTATTTATAAATAAAATTTAAAATATAAAAATAGTAGCCCACCGCGGCACCGGTTGGAAGTACAGGGCCCAAGCTACCAGAGTTCAGTGCTCCAGTGAGTGGAACTTCCTAACAACACGAGCCGTGTCCAGAAGTACCGGTTTCTGAATCAAGCCGTTGCCATCCACCTACCTAACAATACGAGCCGTGTCCAGGAGTACCGGTTTCTGAATCAAGCCCTTGTCATCCACCTACCTAACAATACGAGCCGTGTCCAGGAGTACCGGTTTCTTTATCAAGCCTTTGCCATCCACCTACCTAACAATACGAGCCGTATCCAGGAGTACCGGTTTCTGAATCAAGCCCTTGCCATCCAGAGAGCCTCCTCAGTCAGCGGCGGCGCGAGAAACCGGACCTCTTTAAATTTCGTTCCCTTGAGGAGGTGAGGCCCCGTGCACCGGAAACGGTCGCCGGGGCCTCGAATGTTTTCTACGACGCGTCGTCCGAGGCCCTCAGTGCATAATCAAAAGTGTAAAATTCATGTCCTTGTTCATATTGACTTTTAAGAGTTTCTTTTTTTTATTTAATATTGTTTTAGTTTAATAAAGTTAATTTGATAAGTTTATTTTATAAGTGAACTATATGAGTAACTGCAGCAGCGATGTGGTGGACAACAGTGCTAGTCAGCCTTCAATATCGCTGAACACCCTGGAGAGATGCCCGCTATGTTCCGAGGCACGCTTTTTTAAAGGTAAGCGGGGTCTGAAGGTACATATTGGGAAAGTACACAAACTTTCAAATACATCCACCTCAGACCCTGTCTCAATAGCCACACCTACAACATCTTCTTTCGACCCTTTTTGGAAAACCCTTTCAAAATTCAAAAACTCCGTTCCAGTACTAAAGCGAGTTCCTCGAGGTGCTAGACCGCTTGTAGCCCAAAATTTAGCTGGTTGCGTGCGGCTTGCTGTCCGGGAGAACTCACTAAGTGCTTGGGAACAACTGCTCACCTTTCCTTATCGAATCTTTCATGTACAAAAGAATTTGGCAACAAAAAAAACTTTAACTGCACAAATCAAAGAAAATTGCAACGTCTTGGCTCAAGATTTAGACCCAAAATTACCGGCACAGAGATATACATCCTCAAGAGGTATATCCCACCTGGTGGAAACGAAGTTAGGGGAAGGTGACATTAGCGGAGCAGCCAGGATTCTCTTCAGCAGCGATGCACGGTATTTCGCCTAGAACATGCTAGGTGGACAAAATTCAAGTTTTCATTTCCAGGAAATCTTCATTGCATAACACAAACAACACCCCCAAACTCCAAATTCCGAGAAAAAGTTGTTTTTCAAATGCTTAACTGATGAGCCATAGAGTTCAGAAGTCAGGTAATGAGTTTAATGCAAGCGTTCCGGTCAAGCAGTTGCAATTTAGCGACACTTTTGTGCACATCTCATAGTGGTTTATAGTGATATTGTGAAAGTTTTTTGCGATGGATATTAATACTGAGGGTATGTACTATTATTTAATATATTATTTTTATCAGAATCTATTAAAATGAATTTTTAGCATATTTTTAACTTAATGCATAAATTTTTGCGTAATTTTTTTCATAAACAAAACTTTGAACGTTCAGGAAATACATTGATTCGCCTCTATTCGGGCTAGTTTTTAGATATATTGTAGGTATAACTGTGTAGTTTGTAAAAATACACATATTGTTCAGCACACTTCAGTACAACATATTTTTTTCTTTTTTTTTTCAGAACACGTTTACTCTATTTCAAGGGTAGCCTTTTTTGAAGAGTGGTTGAAACACACGAAGAATGATAAAAGGTCGCGTATTTATGACTATCTTTCTTCAAAATTTCACTTTGGTGACATTACTGAAAGCAGCCAAAGAGAAATAAAGTTGAAAATATCCAACTTTTCTACTAAGATTGAAGCCAAATGGTTGGCTTCGGGAAAACCGAAGGAACGTTTTTTAATTAGAAATAAGACTTGGCTGGATGAAGGAGACATACAGTTTACTGTGAGTTCTTTAGCCCCACAATCTTGGACATCGAGTGAAGCTGTGACATCTGTAGGAAGACCTCGCAAAGATTTCGAGGAATCATTTAAGACGAAGAAACGTCGAGTCGTGGATCTCGTAGAATCTCGAAGTGCCAGTGAATTAGTGACTGCTGCCGAAATTGCTATGCGTTCATCAGGGCAAAGAACTAGATAGATAGATAGATAGAACTAGAAGACATTACCTTAGTCTCTATTCGTGGTACTATATGCTTGCTACTGTACATAAAATATTAGTACACAGTACTGACGTCATCAAAGTGGCATTGCTTCCAATTGGGCAGCTTTCCGAAGAGGCTCAAGAAGCACGTAACAAAGATTGCCGCAGATTTAGGGAGTACAACACCCGCAAGTGCTCACGTGTTGCCACGAATAGAGACTTGCTGTCCATGTTAATAATAACATCTGACCCTTTGATCAATGGCCTTCGTGAGATTCCCCGAAAAAAGCCGGAAAAAATATGTGCAGAAGTATTAAAGTTAATTGTAAGCCCGACCATAGTAGCATCAAGACAGGAAACGTCATCATATTGTCGCACATTGCCACAAAATGATGACGATTCACCAGAAGATTTTGATGATGATTATGATGATTAGGTTTAGGTTAAGTTAGTTTGTAAAGCAGGTATTTATTTATTTAATGCATTTTTGTTGTTTGTTTAT
This sequence comes from Xestia xanthographa, assembly GCA_905147715.2. Lineage (NCBI taxonomy): Eukaryota > Metazoa > Arthropoda > Insecta > Lepidoptera > Noctuidae > Xestia > Xestia xanthographa. The sequence continues at coordinate 4,675,555 of LR990652.1, read as the reverse complement.
TATTTTTAAATATTTTTTCTGTTTTTATATTTTTTTTTTGTTTTTATTACAAAATCATACCAAAAACTATTAATAATGCCTCAATATGACTATTTATATATAAAAGCATCGTTAAATATCATAAAATAATATTGTCCACCTAGCATGTTCTACGCGGTACACTGTGCGATGTGGTGGCACCGTGCTCTCCAGAGACACTCGCAGCTCTGGAGACCAAACACCCTGCCCCGGCGGATGGCCTTTCCTTTCCCGACCCTCCTGATTCGGACTTTCATTCCCTCATCGTTACAGGTCGAGAGGTGGTCACAGCCGTTTGCTCCTTCCGGAGTGGCTCAGCCGGTGGCCTCGACGGTCTAAGTCCTCAGCATCTGAAAGACCTAATATGTTCAGGTGCTGGGGAAGCTGGTGAGCTGCTCTTGAAGGAGCTTACGGCTCTGATTAACCTTATGCTCTCCGGCAAGGTGAACGAGTCCGTCATCGACGTCCTGTACGGGGCCAATCTTTGTGCCCTGCGCAAAAAGGATGGCGGCATTCGTCCCATTGCCGTCGGAACAACCTACCGTCGTATGGCAGCCAAGATTTGCTGTAAATTTTACGGAGAGGTTGTTTCGAAAAAATTTCAGCCCCTGCAGCTTGGATACGGTTCTAAAGGGGGTTGCGAGGCTGCCGTACACGCTATGTCGACCTATCTAAATTCCGGCAAAGGTGAGGTCATCCTGAAGGTTGACATAAAGAACGCCTTCAATTCAGTGAATAGGGACACCTTGTTGACTGAAACTAAAAAAGAATTACCCCAAATTTATAGTTTTCTTTGGCAATGTTATAGACACCCATCTAAATTACTTTACCGGGACAACCTTTTGGAATCTGCTGTTGGCTGTCAACAAGGTGACCCCCTCGGGCCAGTGATTTTTAGTTTAGCTATCCACCCAATTATTCGACAGCTAAATTCCAAATTTAACGTTTGGTATCTTGATGACGGAACTCTGGGAGGCGATGTAGATTCTGTTTTACTAGATCTAAATTTCTTAAAAAATGAATTTCACTCCATTGGCCTCGACCTCAATGTTTCAAAATGCGAATTATATGTAGCGGACAGTACCGACAGACAACTGACTTTTTCCAAGTTTAACGCAATAGCCCCTGGCATCAAAATTATAGAAAAAAGCTCTCTTCGCCTCCTCGGGTCACCTATCTTTGAAAACTCTTTTCCCGATTTTATCGAGGAAAAAATTCAAAATTTCAGTGATGTTTCGGAAAGATTGCTCCAAATTAACATACATTCGGCCATCACAATAATTCGTTTTTGTTGTTTCGGACCTAAATTAACATATTTCCTTCGTGCTTCCCCTTTATGGAAGCACACTCACCTTTTGGACAAAATGGATCAAATTATCAGACATACTTTATCATCTATTTTAAATGTGGCTTTGGACGACCGAGCTTGGGCTCAAGCTACTCTTCCCATTCACATGGGAGGACTCGGCGTCCGCAAAATTTCCAGTATTAGTTTACCGGCTTTCATATCCTCGGTCCACGGCACTGAGAAATTAATCAGGAATATCCTGGCTTCCACACTGATTGATTTTGATGTGCCGTGCTACTCCGAGGCTATCGATGCTTGGAAACTCGCTTGCCCGAACACTGAAGAACCCGACCATCCATTCTCTCAGAGACGGTGGGACGAGCCGCTCTGCAGAATCGTTCAAAACAATCTGCTGAACTCGTCTTCTACTACTGCTGAGCGTGCGCGCCTACTGGCTGTGGGTGAATGGGAGTCGGGTCTTTGGCTTCACGCACTGCCGTCGTCGACAATTGGCACATTGTTTGACGACACGACCTTTCGCCTCGCTGCTGCCTTACGCCTCGGTGCCGCCTGCTGTTCTCCTCATCGCTGTCACTGTGGTGAAGCTGTCAACAGCCTCGGTCACCACGGCCTGTCGTGCAGCCGAAGTGCGGGGCGTTTTGCACGGCACGCGAACATAAACGACATTATCCGACGAGCTCTTGTCACCGTCGGCGTTCCAGCTGTTTTAGAACCTAATGGCTTGGCACGCGACGATGGCAAGAGACCGGACGGCATGTCTTTGTTTCCTTGGAAGATGGGTAGGCCCTTAGTATGGGACGCGACTTGCGTCGATATTCTTGCTCCTTCTCATCTTCCAAGTTCGTCGTGCTGTGCTGGCGCTGCTGCTGCGGCTGCAGAGAACCTCAAACGGCGTAAATATAGAAACCTTTGTGGTAACTATATTTTCGAGCCGTTTGGGGTTGAAACTCTAGGGCCGTGGGGTCCGAGTGCCCATAGTCTGTTCAAAGAACTTTCAAAACGCCTAGTTGACGCTTCCCGTGACCCAAGAGCTGGCTTTTACCTTGGTCAGAGGCTAAGTGTTGCCATACAACGTGGCAACGCCGCCAGTCTCTTGGGCACATTACCAGCTGACAGCGTTGAGGAGGAGTTTTTCAATGCCCTTTTATAGTTTGTTGTTAGTTTATTTATTTTAGTTTATTTAATACTTAGTTTTTAATTAATTTGGTATTTTATTCATTGTCATTAAATCTGTGTTAAATTAAATGTAAATTGACTAAACGAAAAGTTCTATCTTATTTAATGTGTGTTTACGACCCCCTTGGTCTCTTAACTCCTTTTGTAATTCAAGGACGTATATTATTTCAACAAACATGGAGAACAGGTAATGACTGGGATACCGAGTTGCAATCAGACATTGTCCAGAAATGGCTTTTTGGTCGCGGCAGCTAGCCAATATTTCGAAAATCAAAATTCCTAGATGGCATAGATGTGGTTTCAAAGATAAAAAAATTATCGACAGGCAACTCCATGTGCTTGCTGATGCAAGTGAGCAAGCGTATTCCTGTGTCGCATACTGGCGATTCACTTTCTTAGACGGTTCGGTGAAGCTGTCAATCATTGGTGGGAAGGCGCGCTTAGCCCCTCTAAAGCCCACATCTATACCACGCTTAGAACTGCAAGCAGCTCTGATTGCTGCTCGTTTTGTTATTACAGTAATTACCGGTCACAACGTTCAAGTCGACCATGTATATTTTTGGTCGGATTCAACTACCGTTTTGAGTTGGATCCGAAGCGATGCTCGATGTTTCAAACCATTTGTAGCTAACCGTGTCGGTGAGATTACTGAGTCAACGAATGTAAATACACACATCAAAAGTGTCTAGGGATCAAGCATTTTTATGCGGATTTCTTGAGATTGAGATGTGGCTTTGTAATAAATTTATGATTTTATAAATTTATATGGATCCTTTTTGGTGCATTTCATAATTTGAATCAGGAACTCTCAATCAAATTCGAGTAAAAGATGAAAATAAGCTGTCAATATTTTCCCTATAAAAACATACAACGCATTGAAGACATTATTAGTGCTACTGTTTCCCTACTACTGATTAAAACCAACGTTATTATGGAGCGGCGACGTCATTTAAGCAGGGAAGAAATGCTCAGAGCCGTGGGAATGATAGAAGCTGGTTCCCGGCAACGTACTGTAGCTTTAGCTCTGAATACAAGTCAGAGTGTTATCAGTCGACTTTGGACACGTTACCGAAGCACTGGTACCGTGGCTGAGCGCCATGGAGGACGGTATCGCTGCACCACACGGAGACAAGACCGATACATTCAAATCTTAACTCGAAGAGCTCCAACAATAACCGCCATGATGTTAGCCGTGAGGCTTCATCACTCTTCAGGGAACTTAATTAGCGACCAAACAGTCAGAAACCGCTTGCATGAAGTGAACCTTCATTCCCGAAGACCGCTACGGGTACCACCTATAGCAATGCACAATCGTAGGATTCGATATCAATGGGCTCTTGAACACAGAAATTGGGCAGAAGAACAATGGCGTTTCGTGTGCTTTTCTGATGAGTCTCGTTTTGGTATGAGACCGGATACAAGACGTATACGACACTGGAGAACCCCTGGACGCCAACAGCGATTAAAATCCTGCCAGGAAGTCCATCCTTATAGTGGTGGAACCATCATGGTATGGGCGGGTATTTGGATCGGCGGAAGAACTGAGTTGATTTGGATCAGAGGCAACCTCAATGCTCAAATTTATGCTGAGACGATTGTATCAGACGTCATCGTTCCTCTACAAGTGCAAATCGGTCCCTTATTTCAGTTAATGCATGATAATGCACGACCGCACACCGCAAGAGTTGTAAGACAGACTCTCGCCGCAGCTAACATCAATGTCCTGCCCTGGCCTGCTCAGTCGCCAGACTTGAACCCGATTGAGCATGCATGGGATATGCTACAGAGAAGAGCTCTGCCGAATATGGAGGGTATCCAGTCGCAAGAAGACCTTTTTTTGTTGTTGCAACGAACATGGGCGGCCATTCCACAGCGTGATTTGGATGAACTCATTTTGAGTATGCCAAACCGATGTTCTTGTGTTGTTAGTGTTCGCGGTAGAAACACGGATTATTAATTGTTTAAGTTACCCAATAAAATTTTAAAGAAAACTGTGTTTTCAGTCATTTTTTCGAACTTTAATGTTAGTGGTTCAAATGTCAAAAATCCCTTTATTAGGAAAATGGCAAATTTCTTTATTAATGCAAAGGTGACTTGGTTTATCGTTACTGTGACAAACGAAAACACTTTATTTGATGAATCCTTAAAGAAAATTTTAATTAATATCAATCAGGAGAAAAGTTATTGCAAAAATATATGTTGATCCCTAGATACTTTTGATGTGTGTAGTTGGAAGTTTGTGCCCGGTAGTTTGAATGTAGCAGATGATGCGACGAGGTTAAAAGACCGTGACACTGACTTAAACCGTTGGCTATCTGGACCAGAGTATCTCTTACACCCACAGTCTGAATGGCCTAAACCACCATCATCTTTTGATACCTCAATTGGTTCAGAGGAACTAAAACCCTCTAAAGCAATTGTTGGTCTCACAAGTTGTGATGAGATTTTTTCGCCGGTAATCCCAAATCCCTTACACTTCAGTAAGTGGAATCGATTTGTGCGTGCTACCGCGCGCGTTTACCAATGCGCGTATAAATTTCGGTCTCTTTTGACTTGACTTTTGATTTAAAGGTCAAAATTCTAAATTAAACAGCACTAATGCTTCTTCTTCCAAGCTTTCAACATTGACTGGTGAAGATATTCAGAAAGCAGAAAACGCCATTTTAAAGAAGACTCAGATGGACAGTTTTGGCCCAGAATTGACCGTGTTGCACGACCCCAAACAATCTAAGATACCTAAAACGAGCAAGCTGCACTCCCTGGCTCTGGTACTAGACGAAGAAGGCTTACTTAGACTGGATAGCCGGGTAAAATATATGAAGAATATAGACTACAACACCACGTCTCCGATTATACTTGATGGTCGTCATCCAGCTGTTCGCCTCCTTATCAGTTCTACCACTTTTAAAGCTGCTCACGCCTTCAACGAACTAGTTTGCAATGAGCTAAAACAACGTTATTGGATTTTGAGATGCCGTAGTGAAGTCCGGAAACTATCAAGAAATTGCGCATTTTGCTTGAAACGAAAGGCAACACCTCAAACGCCAGCTACAGGCGATTTGCCTGATGTCAGACTTGATTGTTACCATCGTCCATTCACCAACGTTGGTTTAGACTACTTTGGCCCTGTGGATGTGTCTATTGGTCGTCATAGAGAGAAGAGATTGGTGGCACTGTTTACATGTTTGACAACGCGAGCAGTGCACCTAGAGATTGTAGCAAGCCTTTCTGCCGACTCAGCCATCTCCTGCTTACGCCGTTTTATAGCCCGTCGTGGTGTTCCACGAAAAATCTTGTCAGATAACGGCACCGCTTTTATTGGGGCAAACCATCAATTAACTGATTTTTTCTGCGACGCTGTGCAAGATTTTGTTGCCAATAATCAAATTAAATGGAGCTTTATTCCACCTGCGTCGCCCTTTATGGGTGGATGTTGGGAGAGGCTGATACGCTCTGTGAAGACAGCCCTTCAGGTGACTTTAAGAGAAAAAGCCCCACGAGAAGAACTGCTACACACGCTTCTATTAGAAGCTGAAGCAATTGTTAATTCGAGGCCTTTGACATATGTTGCAGCTAATAATGAATATCAAAGCCTCACACCTTTTCATTTTTTTAATAGGCAGCTCATCAAATCAGCAGTTACCTACCCGTCTTGACGATGCAGTGTTCTCACTAAGAAAAGAGTGGAAAAAGGTTCTTCGCCTCTCTGAGATTTTTTGGTGCAGGTGGCTCAAGGAGTATTTACCTCTCCTCAAGACAAAGAAGCAGCAAGGAGGTGGATATCGTAATTTGACTGTTGATGACGTTGTCCTGGTCGTGGATCCTGACCTACCCCGAGGAGTGTGGCCTATGGGGCGCGTGTCGAAAGTATACCCAGGTAAAGATGGGGTTGTGCGCGTGGCTGACGTGGTCACGAAAGGCGGTACGCTTAAAAGGCCAACCAGAAAGTTAGCCGTACTACAGGACTTCAGTAGTTAGCTGTGTAGCATCGCTACACGGGGGGGATGATGTTGCGACCTTTTTTATATTCATCTATGGTTTTGTACTCGTTTAACATTTTGATTTAAAAATAAATCAGTTGTGTCAGTGACTCGTAATTTTATTGATGCTTTTTAATACAGTCCACAATTTTTCCTACAGGGGGCAATGGGATCTAATGTGACTTCCTCTGTGGGCCTCGTCCAGGGGGGATGGAGGTGTAAAACTCTTCTCGTTACGTCTAAGAGATGCGCGTATGCAATACTACGCGCCGTCTTTTTGGGTCCAGTGTGTTCGCCTGTGTGGACCTGTTTCGGTGAGCTGGATCAGGGTTTTGCTCGCCTTCTACCGACCGTCTGCTGCATGATGGGCGCGAGCTCGTCATCTCCCTCTCCCTGTCTGCAGCTACCTTCTGCAACATTACTGTTTCGCAGAAGGACATCGCCACATTCTAGGACAGGGTGCTGGTAAAGGCGCAATAGTAGGTAAGTAGTATAATTTGAATACTGGTAACAATCCTGATGAAATCTTTACTTACTTTACTCGGTTTCATAATTCATAATATACCTACTTAGAGAAAAAAAAGATTAAAAAGAAAAATAAAGAAATAAAAAAAATATATAAAAATAAAAGAAATAAAAAATCAATAGAAAATAATAATGCTTTTTTTCTTTTTTTCTTACATAACATACAAAAAATAAAACCGACTTCAAAAACGCAAAAAAGTATTACTCCGAAAATCAGCATCAGATCTTCACCAAACTTAAACTGGACCACCGCAAAATAATATTCTTCCAAACAAAAAAAAACATCAAAATCAGTTCACAATTGGCGAAGATATTGCTGAACATACACATAAAAAAAAATCAGACGAATTGATAACCTCCTCCTTTTGGTTTTGTCGGTTATAAAATAAACTTTTACACATCATAAACAACTCCTCAACGGTCACCTTTTCTACCTGGACACTGGTTGTTTAATATTCAAGCCCGTATGTCACAGTCGCATGCATTCGACACACGAAATAGAGGTGTTCCGTGTCCCAATTAGAGGCAGACGGACTAGCCTACCTAATTCCTATTAGAGGTGTGCCCGCTCATAGAAGCGAATTGTTTTCAAGTTGGCCGTAGAGGTAAATACGAGCATATTTGAGGTAGGTACCGAGTTTTATAGTATGTACATTTTTGGTGAGATTTTCAAAGTCAAAGCTAAAAGGTTTAAAGCAAATTAAGTGAACAAATGCTGTATCTGTGTGTTGCGTGTGTGTATTTATGTAGAAATATCGAACCTATTTTTCCTGACGGATTTGCGAGTTTTTAACACTTTAGTGAAATTACGTTTTTGTCATCGTATTCATTAAGTACTGTAACGGTTCTAAATCAAGCAACTTCGTCTTGATGACGTCAGCTGTGATTGAAATTCCAGAATGTTCGATGGCTACGTATCTATGTCCTTAACCCTTATTGTAATCGTCTAGTTACTAAATAAATCAAAGTTTTGCTTAAAAATTGCTCTTGCTCACCCTCAAAAACAAGTGCAACTCACAGAAATCTTGAACCCACTTTTAAAATCACTGAAGACGTAAAACATTTGGCTGCAGATCTCAAATTGAATGTCTCAACTTTGTGCTACACGATACAGTTGTACTTTCCACCACATTATGAGACCCTAGTACTTTGCAGTGGCATCTAGTATCTCATAAAGCCACCGTAATTTATAACAAAAATATATATGTATTACAAAGTTTACTTAATGTGATTATACTTTTCACCACATAATATGATACCCTAGTAGTTTGCAGTAGCATTTAGTATCTCTGAGAGTTACCTTACCTATTTTCAATTCAATTCAAATTTCACATTCAAAGATCTCTCTTTCAAAAACAGAAAATATCTCAAAATCTTCGCAGACTTTGATACCAAAATTGAATGCAGATTCAAACTTTATGTTAGTGATACTACGCGATACAGTATAGTTGCTCCACCGCATATGGTACCTTAGTACTTCAGAACACTCCAATTAGGCAAGCTCGTCGTACCTCCACTTGTGTCAGATTTCAACTATAAAATAGCGAATATGTTACAGTACATGTAGTTACAGTAGAGCAAGTATGAACGAACACACGTATTGACACTCTCCGACTTAACAGTTTTGCAATGCTGCTGCAGTCAATAGAAATATGATGCATGGTAAACATACCGCACCAAGGTAGGTAGGTGGATCACATATAGTGTAGTGCGCGTCGTAGTAAAAGAGTAATTGTGCAGCATGGAATGAAAAAGGATCATGATTATTTTAGCATTGACAATAACTCTCAACACGATTAAGAATAAGAATAATTTATTTAAAAAGTAGATATTACAAAAGTGTACATTTAGGTGCAGTAGTGTTATTTCTTAAAGAATTGTATAATTAGTGCATAAAAGTAAACTATAACTACAATAAAATATAAAAGTTGCAAGTAACAAAAATGTCGAATTCAAATGTTAGGTAGCGACCTGCCAGATCTAGGTTTATTTAAACCTGTGTTTCAGGCCATCACTTTACATTGGATAATTTAATTACGACAGTAAAAGTTTTAAAATAAAATAAATCTTTTAAAAACTATAACAAAAATCAAATCGGTCCAAAAACATTAAATTAAACATTAAAAGTAACATAAGTAATAATAATCAAACTAGGACTTCTAGAAGTTTATCTTTGTCCGTGTAATTAAGTATTGCCAAATAATCTGATATTACAAAACTACATTTTCTATAATTTAGACTATAGAAGTTTAGTTTCTTGTTGAGTCTCTTATACAGAAAAGGTCCTAAAAACACATAAAATCGACTAGCAAAGGCATTTCTAGTTTGAGGCTTTGTGCAAACCAGGTCCTTCCTTCTATCGGAAGGAACTGGGTCATAAGGAATGGTAGAGTGCTGCTGTAGTATAATTTATGATTAAACGAACTTACGTGTAGTACGTGAAGTTCTATCATAATTATACGAAGTGCTTCGTTCGAAGAGATGAGTAACCTGTAATAGAATGTTATTAGTAATATTCCACTTGTAGTAGTAGGTCCAGTTATCGTCACTCCACTGTTATTTTGAGGGTAGTTATGACTTTTTTTTTTTTTTTTTTAAGCTGCCTACGGCCGTCGCCCGCTCTGTTCGTCATTTAGTTTGGAGTCAATAATCACTCCTAGAACAATATTTCCGAAAAGGCTGGGCTGCGCGCATGCGACAATTGGGCCGGGCGGGTGTTGGTTACTCATCTCTTCGAACGAAGCACTTCGTATAATTATGATAGAACTTCACGTACTACACGTAAGTTCGTTTAATCATAAATTATACTCGTGCTTCGTTCTCGAGATGAGTAACCTGTAATAGAATGTTATTAGTAATATTCCACTTGTAGACTTTGAGAGTAAGAACCTAAAGGTATCTGCTTTGAGGAAATATTAATGAAATTCATTTACTAATTAATTTGTGTTTATTTGTGTTTATACAATCAACATCATTATAAAAATAGATAAAATATTATTAAACTAAGTGTCACACGTTTACTTTATAATTTGTTTTATGATTAAATTAAGATTTCTTAAATATCAGCCGTCTATAATCAACCTGGCAAGAGAATCACTTTGATTAGAGATTATGGTTCTGTCGTAGAACCTTGCAAATGTGTCAGATGTACCGCTCCAGCCCGCAGTTTTGCGGATAGTGTCGACGCTGAGGCCGAGGCGGCGCGCGCGCGACGTGCTCGCGTGCCGCGTGCTATGCGCACTGAATATCGATACATCTACACCACATTCTTCTAAGGTCGACTTAATCCAACGACCAATGGATTGTGGACTAACAATAGCGTGTGGTTTTCTGTAGCTAATAAAAAGATAGCGACAATTACCTCTTAGTTCCCTAGTTCTTTCTAAATAAGAAAGGAGTGTAATTGCTGGGCATATTTCAGGCTTTTGCCTAAAAAATGGCAAATGTAAGGTTGGCTGATTGCTGCCCACCCGCGAGGTTTTGATCAGATCCGGAATTTTAATATCTAATCGTGAATCAGTTTCTACTATGTTCTGAATATCAATTTTTGACAATGTCTGCACGCGGTGTGCTGTTGTCAATGCCAGTAACATTGCACATTTTTTAGCCAATAGCTCCAGTGACAGTTCCTCGTTCGGATATCGCGCTGCAAGCGCATCCAGAACAAGAGATGTGTCCCAGGTAACATCATATTTTGGAGTAGGTGGCTTCAAGCGAAACACCCCCTTGAAAAACCGTTTTATTCTATCGTCATTAGACACATTAGATCCAATCAGTATAGATAACGCGGATCTGTAAGTGTTAAGGGTTCCGTACTGAGAGCCTGAATTAAACAGATAAGTAAAAAAAGAGAGAATCGATGGAATAGACGCATCGTAAAAGAAGGCTATTCACCTGAGCATAATTGAACCAACGCTTAAGGCAGACATTATACTGTTTGATGGAGTTGGTGGACAAGGATGCCAGCATAATATCTATAGAGTCTGCGGGAGCGTCTCGGCGCAGTAGCGCCGCCCGCAGAGCACCCCAGCAACCAGGGTAAGGCTCGATTTGATGTTGTCTCGGCTGAAATGAGAGACGAGAACGTTTTCACAAGGTTCGAACGTTATAGTATTACTAACGAGCAAGCGCAGAAAAACTGGAAACCATGGTTGTGTTTCCCATAAAGGGACCACGATTATTCCCGTAGCTTTATCTATGATAATTTTTCTCAAGGTTTTTAATATTACCGAGATAGGCGGAAAAGAGTAAAAGAAGAACTCTGACCAGTCAATAGTGAATGCGTTTATCGCGAAGGCGTCTGGGTCTTTGTGCCACGAGACGTATTTAAGGCATTTTTTATTTATTCGACTAGCGAAAAGATCAACCTGAGGTTGACCGAAAATGGCGGTTAATCTCTGAAACGCAGATTGTGACAGCTCCCACTCGATATCGGGATGAATACGTCTTGACTCAGCGTCTGCTATAGTGTTATCCTCTGATCGGATATAAGACGCGAAGATGAATATTTTTCGAGATTCGCACCATTGCCAGATGTCTTTGGTAATTTCCGTTAGATGTGGGAACTGCACACCACCCATTCTGTTGACATAGGATACTGCTGTACAGTTGTCGATTCTGAGAAGTATTTGGCAATTTGAATAATTTTTGGCAAAAATCTTGACTGCAATGAAGGTTGCGAGCAGCTCAAGGTAATTTATATGTCTTTTGCGTTCATCATTGGACCATTGGCCACTGGCTGTCTCGTTACCGCATGCTGCGCCCCACCCCGTTGTTGAGGCATCAGTGAATATTTCGATTTCATATTTGTCTTCTAAAATGCGATGTACTGAGCTATCTATTTTATTGAGCCACCATAAAAAATCTTTTTGTAGATAACTTGGAATATTCATTAACCTTTCATAATTATCTTCATGGGCCAAATTTAAATATTTACATCTTTCCAAATCTTTGGTGTAGAGCCATCCGTATTCTATGGCTGGACAAGCCGATACCAATAGTCCAATGATCTGTGCAAACTGCCTAACTGTGCATATTTTTAGTTGAATAAATTTTAATAATTCTTCTTTAATGCGTTTTCTTTTTTCTTGTGGCAATGAGACTTCAAATCTACGAGAATCAAGAATGAAACCCAAGTAATTACAGTTGTTAGATGGTTGAAGATTACTTTTTTCTTCGTTAATTATAAAGCCTAAGGAGCATAGTAATTGTTTTGTTGTTGCAACATTACTAACGCACTCTTGATAAGAATATCCTATTAAATTGATATCGTCTAGATATATTGTGGACACGTATCGACCAGATCTTAGAAGTTTAACGATGGGCTTGGTTATTTTCGTGAACACATAGGGCGCCGTACTCAAACCGAACGCTAAAACGTTAAATTCGTACAATTTGTTATTCCATACAAATCTTAGAAATTTTCTGCTTTCCGGGTGAATTTTAATGAAATGGTAAGCATCTTTAATGTCTAACGTTGCCATAAAACAGTCTCGAGACATTAATTTCAAAGTTGTACGAAAGTCCTCAATTTTGAAATGAGGAGTGTCTATAAATTTATTTAATTGTTTCAAGTTGAGTATAAACCTCATTTTTCCGTTCGGTTTGGGTCGCAGGAAAACATTCGATATGAATTGGTTTCGACACGGTTTACATTCAGAAATGGCCCCGTATGACTTGAGTTTGTGAATAGCTTCAACAATGAGTATTTTTTCCGAGTCAGAGTAATTATGAATCGGAGGTGGACACAACTGTGTCACAGGTTTCGAAAAAAGAATTTTGTAGCCTGGATCGATCCACGAAAGTATCGTAGGGTCGTTAGTGATAATAGACCAAGACTTGTAAAAATAAGACAGTTGTCCTGCGTATTTTACCTCGTCTAGTATCGCCTGCGAGCGGACCTCGGCGGCGGCGGCGGCGGCTTGCGCCACGAGGAGCTGCGTGCGGAGCGCGGCTCCGGTGCCGACGGCGGTGGCGGGCGCGCGGGCTGCGCCGGCGTCGTCGGAGCTGCAGGCGTGTACCGCCGCGTCGCCGCCGGCTGCCTGCGACCAGCGACTGGGGGCTTCCAGTTTTTTGTCTGATTCTTGAACTGAGTTTTAAGCTCGGTGCCTGATTTGGTCACCGCTTTAGCCGTCTTCAAGGAATCGGTCAGATTTTCTCCGAATAAAGACTTGTCGATCTTTGTGTCGAGCAAGGGTTCTTTCATTTCCTTTTTAAGAGAATAAACGGCGAGGTTCCTTCGTGACACGGAATCATTGTATTGGGCATCGCATATGAGTCGAGCCGTATCCATGAGACGCTTTATCTGAGCGTTATCTTTTTCGTTGGCCTCCAGAGCATGCGAAATTGCTTCTCCTATACTGGATATAGCTGCGGCGATTCGTTTCTGACGAGCTTCGATAAGTTTATCGCGTTTTACGGTATTATCGTTTAAAGCAACTCTTATTTCTGCATTTAGCGCCGGAGCTCCAATCAATGGACAATTGGCAGGGATAAGGTATTTTTCACAAAGTTCCTTGCGGGTATCTTTGTTTAAACCGTTGGTGGCGATGTGGTTAAAACGTGCAGCCAATTCTGGGCGGATATCTTTTCCATATTCGACTGTAGCTGTCGGATCATCGCCTAGGATTTCTAGGATTTCGTTGTCGAGACCTGATTCTTCCAGAACACATTCTAAAGGCGACACTGGATCATCCTCCGGCTGCTTTGATTGCTCTTCATGAGAAGTAGATGGCACTGGCTGCAGTGAAGGCGGCGCTGGAGTCAGTGTTGGTGGGGCCGGAGGCAGTGTCGGCGGGGGTGGTGTCGGTGTCGGTGACCTTGTGGAGTTCTCACATTGTTGGCCTTCATACGGAAGAAGAATTGAATCTGTATCCGTGCTATCTTTTGGAGGACTCCGAATTACCCCGTCTGAAAATATTTAGAACAGACTTAGAACCCCATTTTGTGTTAGAGCACATTTTATTAAACATGGGGGTAGGTAAGAACCAATAAGACAGATTTTTTCTTAATAACGAAACCATATTGCATTATCTATTATTCGAGAAGGTAGGTATACGCTCGGATGGTCCCGCAGACGTCCTTTTGCGTTATTTTCTCTTTTTGAAAATCGGTAGCGATCATCGTGCCTGACCGGCACAGTTAAAGCAATATGTTGGATGGTTTACGCTCGGATAGTCCCGCAGACGTCCTTGTGCGTTATCCATTATGACGAGCATGCTCGGCAAGATTCACAAAATAATATGTTGTGATCTCATGGTAGGTTTATTACGCTCGGATAGCCCCGCAGGCGTCCTTGTGCGTTTACCTTTATACTTAATGAGTTTGTATGCACTAAAAAAATAAAAAACGGTCACGTGAAAATATGCAAGTACGTACCGTTTTGGTTTTCCAGGGTCAGCGTGGAATCTTCCGAGGATGACGAGATAATTCTTCTACGACGACTTTTGCACTTCCTTAAAAACTTTTCTATTTTACGTAACTTTTTTGATACACTATTATCTTCATCGACGTGCTTCCTTTTAGGCATTTCGACACAGAATTTAACCGAAATGGAAAGAAAATTATAAATTTGGAAGCACGTGCGGAGTGATTGACACTGAAATTACGAATGACGAACAGAGCGGGCGACGGCCGTAGGCAGCTTAAAAAAAAAAAAAAAAAAGTCATAACTACCCTCAAAATAACAGTGGAGTGACGATAACTGGACCTACTACTACAAGTGGAATATTACTAATAACATTCTATTACAGGTTACTCATCTCGAGAACGAAGCACGAGTATAATGTGAAGTTTAAATAATTGCCGTACTGTGAGCACGTTACATGCTTTGTAGAGCAGCTGTACCTACCTGTGATTTACCTACTTATGTCTTTTTGGATGAAATTACCCAGGTAGAACAGTCATTATAAAAGCAAACCAATTTGGTTGAAACGTGCATATTCTCGTCATAATGCTGAAATACTCTATTCCGAACTGTTAGTCGACTTCCAGTCTAACCGGATGCAGCTGAATGCCAGTATTTTACATGGACCGACTGCCTACCTCCACAACCCAGTTAGTGTACCGAGTATACCTACCTTTGATAAAAATGGTTGCCAGACTTTCGGGCCACTAACTACCCGTAGCGACTGTCAAAGATCTACAAATGACAGTAGGGACCAACGGCATTAACGTACTTTTCGAGGCACGGAGGAAGCTCGGTATGTAATGGGTAGTCACTTATCCACGAACCAACCTACGCAATCATGGATTAACGAGCTCCTCAGAATTCTGACAATGTCATGCGCACGAAATACCACTAGTTGTAGGCTAGTTGACATACTGTTTCGTTTTTATTTTTACACTGTGAAACCTATCAAGGGTTCTTTTGTCTACATGCAGTTATGGGAATTCATTGTGCCCTCAAGCTTTTAAAACTGACGTTGTTTTGATAAACAAATTGTTTTAGTGACGGTGTTACAGTTTTTGTTTCGACGTAATTGGAATTGATGTGAGTTTGTGAGGTTCTATTGCATTTTATTTTGTGTGAAACTGTTTAGCTACAAATGTTTTTGTAGGGATTAGGTTTTTTATTACAAGTGGTTTGTTAGCTTGCTTCCTCACCATAAATCAGTTGTTAAAGGTCCCAAACTAGATCAATTGATTAACTGCTGGAGGATACTCGTCCTGCAGTTCTCAGCTCGTTTGCACTGTCGGCTAACCGTCTTCCGATAATTATAGATAAATAATCATTCATCATAATTCCAGCTTAGGAGCAGCAGTGGCATAGTGGCGCAGAGATGGCCCAGTAGAGCAGCGGTGGCCCAGTGGAGCAGCGGTGACCCAGTGGAGCAGCGGTGACCCAGGGGAGCAGCGGTGGCCCAGTGATGGCGGCAGTGGTAACGACTGTCAAAGATTAAAAAACCGGCCAAGTGCGAGTCGGACTCGCGCACGAAGGGTTCCGTACCATTATTATCAAAAAAGGGCAAAAAAATCACGTTTGTTGTATGGGAGCCCCCCTTAAATATTAATTTTATTCTGTTTTTAGTATTTGTTGTTATAGCGGCAACAGAAATACATCATCTGTGAAAATTTCAACTGTCTAGCTGTCACGGTTCATGAGATACAGCCTGGTGACAGACAGACGGACAGACGGACAGACGGACAGACAGCGAAGTCTTAGTAATAGGGTTCCGTTTTTACCCTTTGGGTACGGAACCCTAAAAATGACAGCCGGGACCAGCGTGCTTTTCGAAACACGGAGGAAACTCAGTATGTAATGGATGGTCACCCATTCACATACCAACCTTGGCAAGCACTGCTTAACCTTGAAGATCGAACCGTGCAGCTGTTATTATTAAGCCACGAATTCCTAAATATTCACATTACAGTATGAGTCCAACAATCAAATATTATAACTAATAAGCCGTCGCAATGACGGCAACATATTATTGATATTCTAATTAGCCAAGTTCGTTAACGAACCCACTATAATTCGAGTCTGCGGCCACGGTTGTAAAGTTCAAACCGCGTAGAGGAAGGAAATGGAAGCTCTATATTGAAGCTGGATGCATTTCGATGTTAATTTTGATAGAGTAGATGTGTTTAGTTATGTTTGGACAGAAGTTGAGGTAGAGATAGTAGTGTTTGAAATAGAATAGTAAATAAGAGGGTATGCCACAACACTAAAATAGTTTCATTAACAACACACACAAAATCTAATGGAAAAACCCAATAATACTTTGCCCGACCCGAGAATCGAACTGGGGACCTTATGTTCAGCAGTTGCGCTTTGCAATCGTTTGAGCAACCAAGCAGTCACACTCATCATCCATCATCATCAGATCATCTTATTTCATTAATGGTAAACACATAATTCGGTATAATAAACACACATCAAAAAAAGTTTGTGATCACTAGCATAAACTGATATAATTTTTTAAATTGAACTTTATCAAGAAAAAATCTTTGTTGTGTGTTTTCTTTAAATAGAAATACCCTGTTTGAAATTAAAAAATAAAACTATTTTTTATCTACACTTCTCCATATCTCGCCTGACCTAACAGTTATCGCGATTTATCGATCCCCCTCAACCGCAAATGCTGACGAATTCATTAATTCCTTAAATGATCACCTTACCACCATTGCATCAACTAAAAATATAATTGTCACTGGCGACATTAACATTAATCTTATATTAAATCAAGGCGAGCAATCACATGAGCGCACAAATAGGCTTAAGTATCTCAACATGCTGGCAATGCATGGGCTTCTCCCGGGTCACTCGCTACCCACGAGAGACAAAAGCTGTCTAGACCATGTTCATGTTAAAACTCAAACCTGCTAGTAAAACCGCGTCCATTGCAATTATTCATACTACAATCACAGATCACTTCATGACTATTCTTAAAATTACAAACCATGCAAGCATTATAAAACCTGCTAAAATAAAATCAGTCCTTAATTTTGAAAAGAGTATCGCCCACTTAAAAGATAGTAACCTGGCAGACCTGCTCAAACTAACTAATCCTAACACACTCACTGATAATTTAATCAAAATTCTTCAAAATTGTATTACACTTAGTACTATCACTATGACGATCCCATTAAAAAGTAGACCCCTGAAACCTTGGATGTCTATTGGTTTATTGCGCTGTATTCACAACCGAAACAACATGCAACGGAGACTGAGACTTGACCCATTCAATGAGGTACTAAAAATTACCTACAAAAGGTACCGAAACTACTGCACCCAAATCATCAAAAAGCAAAAACGAAAATATGACAGAGACCAACTCGCGAAAGCCCACAAAAACCCTAAAAAAACGTGGGAGATCATTAACAATATTACACAGCGGAAACCTAAAAAAACAAGTAACTTGGATCTCCTAGAACTATCCAATACTCCTCAGAACTCTGTTAACAGGGTAAACAGCTTCTTCTCTAACATAGGAAAGCTTCTTGCGGATGACATCACACCATCTCCGTCTTCTACAGTCAATAATAACGACCCTCACCCTTCCTTATCTGACTTTACATCGTCCTCATCTTTTGTTCTACTCGACACAGACCCTTGCGAAGTTCGTGCTACACTAATGGGTTTAAAACTAGAGAGTGCCCCTGGTTGGGACAATATTCCCGTTAAATTTCTTAAAGCAGCACACGAGCAAATTGTCCCCATTTTGACTTATTTGACAAACCTTTGCTTTAAGCAGGGAGTTTTCCCAGAAGCCCTGAAAATAGCCCTAATAACGCCCGTGTACAAGTGTGGGGACAAGTCAGACCCGTCAAATTATAGGCCAATTTCCGTGCTACCATCTATCTCGAAAATCCTAGAAAGACTCCTAAACTCACGCCTAATTAAATACCTCTCTAAACACAACATTCTCTCGCCGTCACAGTTTGGGTTCCGGCAGGGAAGGTCTACTGAGGATGCAGTTTTGGCACTATCAACTTCTATAGTTGACAAGGTGGATAAGGGTAGCAAATGTCTGGCAGTCTTCCTTGATCTCAAAAAAGCTTTCGACACAGTATCTGTCCCCGTACTACTGCACAGGCTCGATAACGTTGGCATAAGAGGGCCCCCTCTTGAGCTATTCAAATCCTACTTGTACAAACGCAAGCAAACAGTAAAAATAGGAGAGTTTACTAGCTCAGAAGAAACAATTTCGTACGGTGTTGGGCAGGGGAGTGTCCTTGGTCCGACATTGTTCCTTATTTATATTAATAACCTATGCAATATGAATATTGACGGAGGTTGCATCTTCTCATACGCGGATGATACTGCCATAGTATTTGCTGATAAGACTTGGGCAAAAGTTAGAAGGTCAGCCGAAACTGGCTTGATAAAGATTGCAGATTGGCTAAATCGTAGCCTCCTCACACTAAACGTCTCGAAGTCTAACTTCATATGCTTCACCAAGTATACAAACACGCAACCACCACTCGAATTCCAAATTAAGATCCACTGCTGTGCCAACCCCCCAAATCCGGACTGCTCATGTACAAAGATTGACAGGTTACAATACACTAAATACCTGGGCATTATGATTGACCAGCGCCTATCCTGGCACACGCACACTGAACTAATCATGAAACGAGTCAGGAAATTAATATGGACATTTAAAACATTGAGACACGTTGCCTCTAGGAATCTTCTGCAGAAAGTCTACGTATCATTGGCCCAATCGATTCTTACGTACTGTTTGCCATGCTGGGGTGGGACAACAAAAATGAAATTCTTAGAACTTGAGAGGGCACAGCGATCTCTGCTTAAGGTTATGCTCTTTAAACCCTTTAGATTCCCAACCCAAAGCCTTTACCTAACCACTGACCTTCTGTCTGTAAGGAAACTCTACCTACTACATCTAATATTGAGAAAACACAAATCCCTTCCATATGATCCCAAGAAGCCGAGTATGAGGAGCAGGAGAAGCTACTTAGTTGCTCCAACTGTCCCAGTTAAATCTGTTTTTGCCAAGAGGCAGTATGCAAGACAATCTTCCCACTTATACAACCTGTTAAACAAAGAGCTTCTCATCCATCTACTGAAACTCCGTGACTGTAAATTAACTGTGACTGACTGGCTCAAGAATAAATGCTACGACGACATCGAGGCTATGATATCGTCGATTCCATAACTTGTCTACTAAGTTAATAATATGACTGCGGTCATGGAATCGTTAGTGGAGGAAGCCGTGCCTGGCTTCTTCCGATCCCAAGACATTGTCGCAGGGCTAACCTAAACCTAAACCTAAACCTAAACCATAACCTAAACCTTAACCTAAACTTAAACAGAAACCTAAAAACTAAACGTATAAAACTCATATAAATGTAATATACAATACACATGCACTCACACACACACACACACACACGCACACACACACACGCATTAACACACTCACATACATCTCACGAATGCGCTCCTCTTTAAGTTTTTAATACTTACTTTAGAAAAAAAAAAAAAAAAAAAAAAATAACCCATCAATCTTTGAATTTTTATAACTTCTTTTATATTTATGTTGTGTTCAATTGCATTATAATGTTAATGTTAATGCGGAAGTGCGGAGTCACCTAACACAAGCATCTCTTTGCTTAAAAGGTGATCTCCAAATCCTGTTTCTTGAAGCCATATGTGATTGAAATAAACATTTTTATTTTATTTATTTATTTTTTATTTCAACCTACCTCTATGAGACCAACACGACAAAGTAAAATGAAACTTGCTGTCTTTTTGATCCATTTCTGTAAAAGTCAAGTTTATAATATCAAAATTCCAGTTAAAAACGAAAAGCTTCCAAAGTAATTAATTTAACATGTTTAGCTTAATACGAACTAAGCTAGAGTGTGGTCAAAACTGGCTCAAAACTGTTCGCGTTATAGCATTGCGCGTGCGGTCTGTGTGTTGACAACTTGTCTGTATTCTACTGTGCTTTTGTAAATTGACCTACTTCTGTTCAATTCAATTCATTTTATTCACAAACAATTAACATTGTGTTTAAAATAACAAAATAAAATAAAATAATAACAATAAAAAAATAAAAAGAAACACATTCATCATACAAGTAACACAATTATAAATTAACAACATAATTATTATTTCACATCAATCCAAAAACAACATCATTATAAAAAATAAATAAAGGTTAAAAGGTTAAAATACATAGCATTACATGTCATAACGTTGACTACTTCGTTGGTGTAGTGGTAGTGGTCGAAAGCGTGACTGCTGAGCGTGAGGTTCTGGGTTCGATTCCCGGGTCGGGCAATTTTTTAGTTTTCCCATCAGGAAATTTTCAGTAACAGCCACAGAGTCTGGATTAAGGCCCGGTTTCCACCAAAGCGGAGACGAGCGGAGCGTAGAGGAGAAGTGCAAGCTTCAACCAATCACAGAATAGACGAGAGAACTGCAACTACATGTGATTGATGGGTTTCCGCACATCTCTCCGCTCCGCTCGTCTCCGCTTTGGTGGAAACCGGGCCTTATGCTTAGTTGATGGCAAAAGGGTCGCTCCCTATTACGTGAGACATAACTAGTGAAATGTGGGTGTACTAATAGGTACACCTCTGCCTAATCTTTCGCTTGTAAATAAAACACTAAAATAGTATAAAATAACAATATATTCGGAAGTCGGTGACTTTGTTTGTTTCATCCATGAGGACCATCATGTCATCAACATAGGCCAAGAAGAAAAAATACGTAGGGAGTCAACTTATAAACACATCATCTGCTTAGCCTTTTCCCAACTTTGTTGAGGTCGGCTGCCAGTTTTACCGGATGCAGCTGAATACCAGTATTTTACATGGAGCGACTGCCTATCTGACCTCCACAACCCAGTTAGTACCGGGTAATACGATACCCCTTGGTAAGACTGGTTGTCAGACTTTTTGGGCCTCTGACTACCTAACGACTGTCAAAGATCTACAAAAGACAGCCGGGACCAACAGCTTAACGTGCTTTCCGAGGCACGGAAAAAACTCGGTATGTAATGGGCGGTCACCCATCCACAGACCAACCTAGGCAAGCACGGCTTAACCTAACGATCGACCCGAGCGGCTGTTATTATTTAGCCACGAGCTTCTCCAAGCCAACTTATAAACTATTAAAGCAAAATCATTGAGTTTCATAGACCACAACTCTTATCTACATACCGATACTACATCCCAAGGTTAACCAGAGAAGCTATTGAAATTTCAAAACACAAACATTTCAATCGTGAGGACGGTTTTAAACTATCAAGTACGTGGAATCCAGTGATAAACCTAATAAAAATAACATGCATCTCCACTATCAAGAAAAACCTAGTGATACCGTGAGTGCTATTTGTCGTGAGTTACAATCGAGTTCCAGTAGTGCGCGTAGTAAAAGACTAAAAAAGAGGGTAGACAGATTTGTCTGCTCATAATAAATGACTTTCGTCCCACTCTACGTCCCACTGCATACCTCTTTAGTATTCCCGCGATCATGATGCTTGCAACAGCGTCGAAATATCGGGAGCTCATCAAAGCAAAAGAAAATCACGGATATTATCCCGTAAGTACTTTACTACAACTACAACAGCCCATAACGTCCACTGCTGGGCATAAGCCTCTCCCATGATGGGAGGAATTTGCCGTAATCTCCACGCTTGGCAGGCGGATTGGAGATCGCAGTGATGAAAGACTAACAGAAAACGCTGTTGCCCATTCTCTGGTCTACGGAGGCGCAAGGTGTTCTGCCTCAGACATTAGTCGCCTTATACGACACCCGTGAGTGTAATGGGTTGTTTCTATTCTACTCTGCCGGATACCACACGGCCGTACTTAAGTACTTTAAGTGTAGTGAAAACCCGTTAAAGGTCTAAAACAGTGTATACTAAAGCAAAGTTACATTTATATGGAACTACCGCGTGGTTTCCTCTACCAAATGAGGAAACCACGTAGAAAGAATCACGTAAACCGACCCAGTAATCACGGACTAATCGGTGTACGTACATGAAAAAAAAATGAATAAATAAATAAATAAATAAAAAAAGTGCTAGTGGAATACATATAACTTCCTTCTGTTTTAGAAGTTTGTTATAAAATACGTAGAAAATTTCATGTGATTTTGATGGCATATTGTGTATTCCAGGGAAAAATTTTAATAGACTCGAATTCAAAACCGCCCGCGAGGACAACAGCGCCAATCAGACTATCAAATTAAACTTGTATGACATATTTAATTGGCTCGTACTCCATGGGGACACTGCGATGCACCATCTCTACTGGGGAACAATGTATGTTAAAATTAACGTAAGCACACTGGTTGACAAACCTGGTTGGTCATTCCCCTCAGTAAAACGCCATGGTTTTACTGAGGGGAATGACATGATATTCATGAATATGGCAATGGTAATACTTACATGATTTATTATTGTTTAATTAAAACTTTAATGTAAAAACAACAAAATATGACTAACTAGCGGACGACACGCGGTTTCACTCGCGTAGTTCCCGTTCCTGTGGGAGTATGGGGATAAAATATAGCTTATATTACTCAAGGTGAATGTAGCTCTCTAATGAAGAAAGAATTCTTAAAATCGACGCAGTAGTTTTTGAGTTTATTCATTACAAACATACAAATCTTTCCTCTTTATAATATTAGTGTAGATTTTCCATGTAACCAAAGACATTAAAATATTTACGAACGATAGACGTAAATAATGTGAGGAAACCAAACCTGCATGTCTGAGAGATATTTCTCAACGGAATTTAAAGCCAATTCAGAGGCTCATTCATGGGCGGAATAAAAACTCTGAAACCAAGTTAGTTAAGTACTAACCACACGAAAAACAAAGACGAATGCATAAGGTTGCAAGCAAAAGGTCTTATACTATAACAAATAGCACTTCGAGCGCGCTTACAACAACAACAACAACAGCCCATAACGTCCACTGCTGGACATAAGCCTCTCCCATGATGGGAGGAATTTGCCGTAATCTCCACGCTTGGTAGGCGGATTGGAGATCGCAGTGATGAAAGACTAACAGAAAACGCTGCTGCCCATTCTCTGGTCTACGGAGGTGCAAGGTGTTCTGCCTCAGACATTAGTCGCCTTATACGAGCGCGCTTGGTCCGCGAAAATTGTGATAGCTCGGCTAATTTGCATGATATAAATATAATTTATAGCTTATGTTGCCTATGAGCTCGTGGCTAATTAGTAACAGCCACTCGGGTCGATCTTTAGGTTAAGCCGTGCTTGCCTAGGTTGGTCTGTAGATGGGTGACCACCCTTACATACCGAGTTTCCTCCATGCCTCGGAAAGCACTTTAAGCTGTTGGTCCCGACTGTCATTTGTAGATCTTTGACAGTCGTAATAGGTAGTCAGTGGCCCAAAAAGTCTGACAACCAGTCTTACGAAGGGGTATCGTATTAAGGGTAATACGATACCCCGATAGTACTGGGGTACTAACTGGGTTGTGGAGGTCAGATAGGCAGTCGCTCCGTGTAAAATACTAGTATTCAGCTGCATCCAGTTAGACTGGAAGCCGACCCCAACGTAGTTGGGAAAAGGCTAGGCAAGTGATGTTACTCGGTAAAGATGTAGCTTTCTAATGGTGCAAGAATTTTTAAAATCGGTTGAGTAGTTCTTGAGTTACACCGTAACAAACAAACAAAAAGACAGATAGAGTTAGACAAATACAAGACGTAATAAATATAACGAGCCAAGACTAATTTAAAGCTGAAGTCACGCCTACAGTCGGTGTATTATAGAAATAACACGGAAATGGAGAAAAAGTATAATCTTTATAAAAATATAAAATGTAACAAACATTACATCAGAAAATTAAAGGTCAAAGCGCAATTTTACAATCCAATTAACTTCAACAATTTTGAACAACAAAAACATTTTATTATAGAGTGGTTTTCATTAGCCATTTACATAGAAATACCAATATAACATAATAAAAACATTAGGTGCCGTGTTCCGCGAACTGAATCCTATGCAATTATGTTTAGCAAGCGAGTTTGACCCTTATTACTAACAAATTAAGACGAGTAATCCATTGGTTAATCTAGTGGAAACTAAGTTAAAAGAGCTTAAGCATTGGGATGTTGTTACACCGTGGTTACATGCGTTTATGCATTAATTAATTAATTCGGTATTTTGAAGAAGTGTTTGTGATTGTTTTGTCACGTCATTTTATTGTGTCAAGTGCAGTTTGTGGTAAGTTTTGAAGAGCAACGAGTGATATTCGGAATATATTAGTGTTTAAATAATAAACTTACGAGTTCATCTAGATTTGACATTTTTTACACAAACAACAAACTGACAAATTAACTGCTACCGCACATTTTACAAAAACGAACTTATTGTTTGAAAAAATAAACGAAAAAAGAAACATCGTGATGAAGTCAGTATGTCTTCGAACCAAAGACTCCTAGACATGACTGTGACATATAGAGAACCTTAACGCAGGTGGATTACTGCCTATTTTCTACTAAAGAGAGGAGGCTTGTGTCCTAGTGTCAAGCGATCTCCAATCCGCCTGCCAAGCGTGGAGATTACGGCAAATTCCTCCCATCATGGGAGAGGCTTATGTCCAACAGTGGACGTTATGGGCTGTTGTTGTTGTTGTGTCCTAGCAGTAAGAACTTAACAGGCTGATTACACTAATACTATACCTACCTACCCTCTTGACATAAATCCAAGTTCCCAATTTTCTACATGAATATTAGACGGGGTAAGAAGCCGAGCTTACCTTGAGTTACGCTTCGGTGTAACAAGCGGACCGCAGTAATGGGTTGTTAAATTTGTTGGACTCCTTATGGCTGAGAAACGGTGGAGTTGGAGCAAATTTATGCAATGGATAATTTTGTTCTCATGCTCAGAAGAAGGAATCTTGTTGCCTTGCTTGTTTCATGTGTTGCATTGCGAGGTGAGTGGGAGCAGGTGTAACGGCCACGACTTATGAGTCATAGGTTCCAAGGCTGAAAGAAACTAGCATATTCAAAAACCAAAATGTGGAAGACATGACATAATTATACCAATCTACTCTAGGCCTTTTTTTTCGGATGGGAAATCATCAAATGACTCCTCCCGCTCTGGGCAGAGCAGGAGGGAGTGTCAGAATTTTACGGACTAAAACCCATCCATGTTACTTCATCGCCCTTTGTGTTCCGGGGCCGCGGTATCTCTTTCGAACAGTCCCACAACCCCGGCAGGCATCGGTCCTTGCGGACCCCTTCCTATTGCTGACTCTCTTTGAGGCGCGCGAGGAACACGACCGCACCGTCGACACGGCCTCTCGTCATAAGACGGACGGACGGCGAGCTAGCCCATAGCCCACCGTATCTACTCTAGGCCTACGTGGTGAATTACTGCCCACTCCTTATAAGTCTGTCTCAGCATTTAATCCAAAACTTACACATCATCATTTCAGCTGAAAGACGTCCACTGCTGGACAGATGCTTCCCCCAATTGTCGCCACATTGACCAGCGCCATGAGTCACGCATTTAGCGGATCCTCGCAACAGAATCAGAATCAGAACCTTTACCAGGTCATCAGCCCACCTAGTGGAAGGCCTTCCAACACAACGTCTTTCGGTTCGCGTAAACTAACACGTAATAATTATCTCTCATTTACTGTGTGTTTAGCACTCTTACAAATGAATTAAATGAAGCAATGCTGAACATGAAGTTCTCCCCGGGGTTCGATTGGCATGTCGAGGAAATTGTTTTTGAGGTTTTCCACCAGACATTTCTCAGTCTAGGCCCGCGCCCAGTTGATGGCATTAATCTCACCCCCTATTTATATGGGACTTAAACATAACTGCCAAAACATATGTGTAGTCAAAAGGTTATCTCTATTTAACGCTTCAGAGATATCAGGCGTAATAAACATTAAAAAAAAAAAAAAAAAAAATACGACTCGAATGGCGCAGCGATAGTGAGGCTGCCTTACGTTCTTAGGGTCCAGGATTCGAATCCCGGTAGGAGCATATGTTTGTGTAATGAGCATAGACATTTGTTTGTTTATATGTATAGTATGTATTTACAAACAAAAAGTATCTATGTAGTATAATATACTACATAGATACTTTTTGTTTGTAAATACATACTATACATATAAACAAACAATATCAACTACCTGGTGTCCACGACACAAGCCTCGTTGCTTAGTGTGGCACTAGATGGGGCTGTGTGTGTAATGTCCAGCGATATTTATTTATTTAAAGAAAAAATAAGTTATAGCTACCAAAGAGAAGATTATAACGGCGTATCTCCTTACATAGATAACCCCATAATTTTCATACCAACCCTGATAATATTATGGCAGTAAAAACATTCATCCATCATAACCCTTTCAGTAAAAAGGTGCTTATTATTGTGTTTGATATCACTCAGTGTGATTGATGATATGTGATTAGGTTCTTTAATATTTATAAATGGGCGAGTTCATAACCTTACACGTGCTATCTTTCGTTGTATACCAGAAGCCAGACAGGAAGCTCGGCTATCTTAAGGTTAAGCCGCGCTTGCCTAGGTTGGTCCGTGGATGGGTGACCGCACATTACATACCGAGTTTCCTCCGTGTCTCGGAAAGCAAGGGGTATCGTATTACCCAGTACTAACTGTGTTGTGGAGGTCAGATGGGCAGTCGCTCCATGTAAAATACTGGTATTCAGCTGCATCCGGTTTGACTGGAAGCCGACCCCACTATAGTTGGGAAAAGGGTAGGCAAATGATGAGCCTGAAGGGAATGCCTCAATATGATTGCTCTTTTGAAAGGTCAGCTTTTCAATAATACACTTATAATGGGTGTAAAAATCCTTAACGAAGTCGAAAGGCACTTGTTCTTCCCATCATTGCGATCACTGGAACACGTGGTAACCATTTGAACGTCAATGACCTTTCCATCCCGTATGCGGAAATCCATGATTATTCATTGGCTGCAGTGGTCATCAACCTACGATACTTCTATTATAAAGCAAGATAACAATTTGCATATTAACGTGATACTCTAACAGGGTATAGATGACACCATAAAACAATAATTCCAAGACACCAATCTCTAAAAAAAACACTTTATTTTGGGCCTAAAAACCCGATTTATTTTCAATTAGTTGCCAAATTTGTTTTTTAGTTGCTTTGAAATCAAAGTCAAAGTCAAAGTTAAATCATTTATTGCGAACCAAAGTGTACAATATGGTGTTAAGATATGTAAGTACTTATGACTTAGCAGCCTTTTACAAGCATTGCAATCAATAAATAGTTGAGTCATTGAGTTGAATAAACAGTGACGTCACAGTTGGCTATTGCCATACAAAATCTATGTGAGAACCGCGTTTTGACAGCTCATAAAAGTATCTCAATTGATTGGTTTGACATCTACCCCATTGCTTGCGTCGAATGAAAATTTCTTGCGTCACTTGTTTCGTCGTGGTGACTTGCTCACAGCAACTTTCGTTTGTTTTATCCGCACTTGTCACAGCACGCAGGTCTCTTGTGCGTGTAGACCACAACCAAGCGTAATCTAATTCCCCTATTCCCGTTCTATCATCAGTCGAGCAGAGATACGTTGAAGTGTCGCCGTTATAATAATATGGTTGAAGTTCCACAGATCCGAAAAAGTCCTATATGCTTCCACATTTATTGTGCGAACCCGCAGTCTCAAGAATTCACTGCCGGCTTTTCTGTTTCCCAATAATTTTAATCTGGATATCTTCTAAGTTCGAGTGAATTGGTTTCTTCTAAGCCAGCGTGTTCTAACTTATGGCCGTATCATTGCTTCACATCGGCCAAAAGAAAAACAATCGCCAGCCTATAGTGTAAAAAATCGCATTTAAATTTGCAAGCGGTACATACAGGAATCTACCAGATTCTCATTGACTAAAACTTGAGTACGATGAGTCGATGGTATTATAGGTACCATCTACCATTTTCTCTAACCTATTACCCTGTTGGGTATATTTATAGGCACAAAGTTAGCCAGAATAAAGCAGTACAGATAATAAAGATGACGTGATCAAAATTCCGCTGAATAAAAAGTTAAACCGGGTGAAGTTAAACTGTTCACGAGGGACTTAATCAGAAAAAACGTAGTAGCGATGAAAAATGGGTAGTAAGCAACTTTGTACTTTTATTCTTTTTGAGAGTTGAAGAGATATTAATGTGATCATTGAGTCTTATAACGTCATATTTATCACAAAGGAAATGTAATATACGATTAGATCCTTCTTGGTAAGCGTAGACAGTTGAAGGAAAACATCGAGAGGAAACGGTATTTGTTCTAGAATCAAAATTTTGAAAACATTTCATCTCCCAACCCGCACCGGGCTCGCATGACAGATTACAGGCCTTTTTTTTTTTTTTTTTTTTTCGGATGGGAAATCATCAAATAACTCCTCCCGCTCTGGGCGGAGCAGGAGGGAGTGTCAGACTTTTACTGACTAAAACCCATCCATGTTCCTTCATCGCCCTTTGTGTTCCGGGGCCACGGTATCTCTTTCGAATAGTCCCGCAACCCCCGAATAGTCCCGCAACCCCACAGATTACAGGCCTCTGATAGAATGATACCTGTGTCTCAGCTTACGAATCGATTTCTCTGAGTGAATTTCTCAGGTGAAAAATTTACGCGTCTAGGCTGAAATCGCAATGCTGCTTTACAGATAATGCAACGATTTTTTTTCTCAGAATTAAAGTGACATGGATCTAAATGAAGCCACTTAAATTATATTTATAAGACTATTACTTTTTATGAAAAAAATCGGTAAATTATGAATTATCAATTTCTGTGTCTTGTCCACAATCACTTTCATACACAGCATTTACCTCTCAGGAAGATAATCTCCAACATATATAAGAAAAAGTATTTTGATTGCGTTAAGTAATGATTGACCTACATGACGTTAATTAGTTTTGAATGTTTAGACTCATAGTTAATGAGTACATGTCAACGGTAGGTTTGTCCAAGCGAAATTACTAATTTCTATGGTCATTTTGTTTCACCGTCCTGAGCTTCCACCAATGATTTTAAACGAACAATAAATCCCTGCTCAGCAAGAGACAGTAGTGCGCTTACGTGCAGTAAGAATGGTAGTCCACCATATCGCCAGGTCTTTCCGCCAAAAATTTAAGAACATGATTTCAGTTTACTCGGAACGAAATTTTGCAATTTCGGTGATCAGGTTTTAAAAGGATTTTTGCAAGAAATAAAGGTATCACTTTTATGCATGCTAAGTAGC
Source organism: Xestia xanthographa (assembly GCA_905147715.2). NCBI lineage: Eukaryota > Metazoa > Arthropoda > Insecta > Lepidoptera > Noctuidae > Xestia > Xestia xanthographa. Next base: position 4,645,854 of record LR990652.1, on the reverse strand, counting down.
CTTTGGTACACATTTAATATTTTAGAAAATAATAGTCATAGCCTTGATAGTTTCTTGTAAAAAAAATAAAATAGCCATGTTTCCAATTTCTGTGAGGCAATTTCTGTGGTTTTCGTGGCATCTCGTGGCCCACGGAAATTACACGACTACACAGAAATTGTACCAATCAATTATTGTACTAATGTTAATGAAGATTTTTGAAAAGAATCAATACTTGTTATGCCGAAATTACTTTGACAGAACTAAGTCCTTTGCCCCCGACATTCATTAAAATAAAATTGTATTACTATTTCTTGAAAAAGTCATTCAATTGGATTTACTGAACTTTGAGGGTTGCATCCTCCGGGAGCTCCTCCTGGAAGCCTCGATCATGCAGGCCTGGGTGACATCACCGGCCACACCTGCCGACGTTGACAATGAGGCAGGGTGGTTCCAGGAGGCCATGTCCAACATCTGCGACGTGCGCAGATGTCGAGTCAGCCAGCATCTCCTCGTGGGCCAGGGATCTGGCCCGCGAGGAGATTCTGGGGACTCGACAGAGATCCGTGGGGGCGCCCTTACAAGATGATGCGGGATAAACTCCGCACCTGGGCCCCCCTACTGACGCAGAGTCTCCGGCCTGAGCTCGTAGAGGACATGGTGAGTACTCTGTTCCCTTCGCGAGGGGAACATCGCTCCCCGCCTATGGCTCCACCGCCTGTGATGCTGGAAGCGGACCAACAGGACGACGACGAAAACACTCCGGAAGTGACTGGGGTAGACCTGAGAGTGGCGGTACGTAGGCTCAGTGTCAAAAATACCGCCCCGGGACCCGACGGCTTGCCTGGCAAAGCCAGGGTCCTGGCCTCGGAGGCTTTCGGGCCCCGACTAGAGGGGCTCCTAAGTGCATGCTTGGAGAGAGGCCAGTTCCCGCTTCGTTGGAGGACGGGAAAGCTGGTCCTCATTCGGAAGCCGGGGCACCCTGGGGAATCTTCGTCCGCATACCGGCCCGTGGTGCTGCTCGGCGAGGTGGGCAAGCTCTTTGAAAGAGTAATTGCAAACCGCCTCGCCGAGCACCTTGCGGGGTCGGGGCCGGATCTTGCGGAACACCAGTTTGGTTTCCGCAAGGGGCGCTCTACGGTGGACGCCATCATGTGCGTGAGAGCCCTCACGACGGGGATGCGGTTTGTCTTGGTGGTGTCTATCGACATCGCCAATGCCTTCAACACCATGCCCTGGAGCTGCATTAGGGAGGCACTCCGGTATCACCGGGTGCCGACCTACCTTCGTCGTGTGGTCGAGTCGACTTTGAAGTACCTAGGACTCGTCTTCGACAGCCGGTGGAACTTCGTGGAGCACTTCCGACGTTTGGCCCCCAAACTGGAACGGACCGGGGCTGCCTTCAGGCGCTCCTGCCTAACCTGGGGGGGGGCAAACGCCTCCTGCCGGAGACTCTACGCGGGAGTCGTGTGGTCCATGCACATGCAGTCGGGGCCGGGGGCAACGTGGTGGGCCTGTGGACGGTGGGCTATGGGCTAGCTCGCCGTCTGTCCGTCTCATGACGACAGACCGTGTCGACGGCGCGTTCGTGTTCCACGCGCGCCTCAAAGAGAGTCAGCAATAGGAAGGGGTCCGCAAGGACCGATGCCTGCCGGAGTTGCGGGACTGTTCGAAATAGATACCGTGGCCCCGGAACACAAAGGGCGATGAAGGAACATGAATGGGTTTTAGTCAGTAAAAGTCTGAAAGTCCCTCCTGCTTCGCCCAGAGCGGGACGAGTCATTTGATGATTTCCCATCCTCTTCATAGAAGTATAAAACATAATCAGATCCTTTTTTTTTTTTTTTTCGGATGGGAAATCATCAAATAACCCCTCCCGCTCTGGGCGGAGCAGGAAGGAGTGTCAGACTTTTACTGACTAAAACCCATCCATGTTCCTTCATCGCCCTTTGTGTTCCGGGGCCACGGTATCTCTTTCGAATAGTCCCGCAACCCCGGCAGAACATAATCAGTTCCTTAATTGCTAATTTTGTAAGACTGATTTATGCAAGTACACCACGTTGTATTTTTAGAAATGCTTATTAAAATGATCAAATCGATTATTTGTGATACATGGGTTACATGCAGGTGTTCATTACATAATTACGACGATAATATATATATATTAACGACGATATTCGTATTATATCAGTTTTTCATTAAACCTTATCTTTCTTTACTTATTATTAAAAAACAATGTATATATATAATAATTCACAATTTCAGTGCAAACGTAGAATTTCTGTGTCACCGATACAATTTCGGTGGCAATAATAAAATTTCTGTGGCTCGCCAATTTCGGTGGCCCAAATAACTCACTAAGTAATTGAATTATAATATCCCCTTTCAGAAAATGTATATATAACGTGGATATGTTGCGCTTTATTATTAAAGTTTTTCAAAAAACCTGAAAATAAAAATGTCCATGGAAATTAGGTAAAAAATCGAGTTGTTGAAATTGACTCTAATCTTGCGAGTGTGAAAAAGTTCCATGTTTTAATAATTTTATATTCCACTAGTTGACCGCGCAACTTCGTCTGCGTCACATGAGAGAAGAAACCCTCTCTATGTTGGTGAGTGTGAGTCAACCTTAAATCATAGATTTATACTATCGCGGAACAACAACTAAAGATTTTTTAATTCCAACCAGTAGTTCCTGAAATTAGCGCGTTCAACCAACCAAACAAACAAACTCTTCAGCTTAGAAGATTGGGTCCCGCCTACTTCCAAATGCACTTGTTTTTTTGCATTTCCGTCCGGTTTTTATGATTACTTTTTTTAAATTGTTTCATACAACAAAAAGATAGTCTTTACCAATTAAAACACTACTAATTAACACCATCATTCTAAAACAAACGAGAGCCAACCATAAACGTAAACTCATACATCTCGACACCCGCCATTTTACTTTTCCGACACCCTTGTCAAGTAAATGACCGTTTTTAATTAATTAAAAGCGTGGATCAAGTCAGAAAGGAATTTGCGATAATGAACCGGTGGCAGTTTTTTTTTTTTTTAATTTTCTCCGTCACGAAAAAGTAAGACACTGGGAGGTTGGATGCCAAATTGGATAACAATATTGAATGTAGGTAACCGTTTTTTTTTCTGGTTGCAATTTTTTTTTTTGTATACTTACTGTGAGTTGATGCTGAAGGAAAATCGTTCATATTGTGCAATGCAACCAACAGTCAATCCTACTACAACAGCCCATAACGTCCACTGCTGGACATACGCCTCTCCCATGATGGGAGGAATTTGCCGTAATCTCCACGCTTGGCAGGCGGATTGGAGATACGCAGTGATGAAAGACTAACAGAAAACGCTGCTGCCCATTCTCTGGTCTACGGAGGCGCAAGGTGTTCTGCCTCAGACATTAGTCGCCTTATACGACACCCGTGAGTGTAATGGGTTGGTTCTATTCTACTCTGCCGGATACCACACGGCTAATTCTACTCTGCCGGATACCACACGGCTATCCTACTTCCTACTAATACTCATCATAATCATCTGCCTAGCCTTTTCCCAACTATATTGGGGTTGGCTTCCAGTCTAACCGGATTCAACTGACTACCAGTATTTTTCATGGAGCGACTGCTTATCTGACCTCCACAACCCAGTTAATACCGGGTAATACGTTACCCCTTGGTAAGACTGGTTGTTAGACTTTTTGGGCCACTGACTACTTGTAACGACTGTCAAAGATCTGCAAATGACAGCTGGGACCAACGGCTTAACGTGCTTTCCGAGGCACGGAGGAAACTGGGTATGTAATGGGTGGTCACCCATCCACAGACCAAACTAGGCAAGCACGGCTTAGCCTAAAGATCGACCCGAGCGGCTGTTATTATTTAGCCACGAGCTCCTCATCCTAATTTCTACTAATACTCGTATTATAATAATAATATTATAATATAAATGAATGTTTGTGAGGATATACGGATGGATGTCTGGATGTTTGTTAATCTTTCACCGAAAACCTATTGTGCGGATTTGTATGAGGCATATATAGTCTCCGCCAGATAAGTAAGAATTAAAGGTCATTAACCCGCATACATTTGTTCAAATACATAATTCCGAAAACAGAAATAATGACATAAACTTGTCCCAAAACGACCTTTATCGTGATCCTTGACTTTTTCTAGTAATAAAAAACGATTCATAATGTAATGTCGGGGTACCTACGCAGAGAAATTAAGGAAAGAGGGTCAGATAAGTAAGAATTAAAGGTCATTGACCTTTAATTCTTACTTATCTGGCAGAGACTATAGTTTATATCGAGGATTAAAACATAGGATACTTTTTATTCCGGTCAATGATATTCTAATAAACAAATTTGTTATACACCTACAAAACCACCGAAAAAAGTGTTCCGCGGGGGAGAGCCAGCTCACATACAGTGACGCAGAATAAAGGAAAAATAGGCTAATTGGCTCGTTTTCGAGTCTTCACGATTGCGCGCTCTTAACATATCTGTATAATAGAATATCATTGATTCCGGTAGTAAGACCCCGTCAGGCCTGTGTCACTCCGCCTGTAGGTATTAAAAACATACCTACAGGCGGCGGCCACTGCGGAAGGGCCAATCTAGTAGGCTGCCCCAAGCGAAAGAAGCCACGCGCGCGCGCTATTTGTTCGACCACGTTCAACTTTCTCGATAATTGTAATCTTGCAATCGTTTTGTGTCCATCTGGACACAAAACAAAAAGCAAAAAGATACTGTGCTGTATTTAATTGTTAAAATACGGATCGTGATCGAAATGTAACTCTTTTTTTGGTTGCCTAAAGACGCTGACAGGTAAAATCTACTTTGATTGGATTACATTATGTTCCTATTTGAAATGAAATTAATTCAAACTACAAACCCTTACTCCCCTTGTTGAACAAAGTACTATTCCAATACCCTAAAAGTATTTAAAAAGTACAATAAAAAGACATTTTAGTCGTTTCATTCGAGTTGCATTTCATTTGTCGTATTCATTTACGAACTTAGACTAAGAGCCCAATGCAACATATTTACGGTAATATTATAGGTGATACCTATGGAATTCTTTTCAACCTAAAGGAAGTTTGCGAATCCACACTAGATTGCGTAAGTAGTTTCTCGAAGTAAGCAACCCTAGTCCGCGGCTCTTTCAATATGTATAACCACGTATAACTTATTATGAACCGTAGTCCAGTGAATTAAGGCCCATATTCCCTCAAAAAAAAATTGGTAGGTATATAAATGAACACGTGGTCGACTGGAACGCGAGCTAAATTAAATCATATTGTTTATCAGATTAAGTACATATTTTTTTGAAAACAATTGCGAAGTAAAGCTTCTGTAACGTTAGTTACTAGTTATTATTCTGTGACCCCGTGGGACAATTACTGAATTCCATGCCATGGTGAAGATTCGGGCGTAAGCTACTAAGAAAATTTAAAAAAAAACATGTTGGCTCTCAGCTGCAAAAGATCTGAAAATTTCTTCTTCTGGTTTATAGACGAAGTTACACCAGTAGAAAATCATCCTTCTTGCTACTAAAACAGAACATTAACAAATTAATGATACAGAGTAAAAAACACTGATCCGATTTAAATAGTTTAGGCATTCAGTGCGGGATGCTGAATCGGATTATTTACTGCCTTTCGGGTGGACGAAACCGCGAGCTAGCGCCAGTTATAATTCGTACGGACGAAGCCCCATTCATAGAACTGTCAAAACAATTTTGATTCCGTAACACAATTTAGCGACAGTTACCAACTTAACATGACTATTTACTTTTTCAGGGGTGCCACATGCATGTTCGGGTCGGCACAACCATTCGCAAAACAGTTGATAAACGTTCGGGAAAAATTCGCTCGGCTTAGCTCGAATTGTCAGACCGGCCCGAACATGATTCTGCGACATTTGATACCAAATGAAGTTTGGCGATCGGCATGAGTTCAATATGCGTAGTAGTTGACCCTGCAATCTTTATCTTTTGAATTGTTTTTTCTACATTGTTCTCACAAATAGAAGAAACGATACCGAAGCCAGGAATTTGTAATACCGAACTTTATTTTAAAAGAGCTGTTCATGGACTTTCTTGCCTATTCTTCTCCATAAAGATTCACGCTTTAGAATAGGCAACTGGAGTGCCTTCACAGTTATGACGCCTGTGGCTGGACTGTACCTTCATTGACTTGTCTATTCAAAAGTCCATTATTTGAATATTGGTCCACTTTGTTGTTCAAAAACTATACAGAATCGAATGTGTCGACCCGAATCTCTGCCTGGGTTTTCCAGGAAATATAATAAAACTCGGGGCCTAATATTCAGTAAGCCCCGATCTCATGTTTACGTCACGGTTTCTGAAATCCAATATTTTGTACCCATAGGCACACAAGCTCTTTACTTTGAGATCCAAAATTATCGAGACCGAATTCCTGGTACCACGGAGGAATTCATAGACAGCATACCTAATCAGATTGTAATGTCTGGCTTTTTCTCTGAGGGAGGTAATGGGCCGAAAACCACCACACGGGCCACGTGCATGTACAGTCATGGTCTTTTCCGCCTGATCAGTATTTTTTTTTTCGCATATATCATGCGGAGGCGCCGAGCCACGCCCCCTTAAAGTTTCGGCCTATTAGGAAAGCGTCAACTTTGGCGCTCAAAACAACAACAACTCTCGTTTGGCGTGCGTTGCCTGTGCGCTCAGCCGATCGGTATCTTTTCATTCATTATTTCTATACAATGTCAACGGGGCGGAGCTAGAGAACGTTTCTATGTTGTAAGTGCAAGCAAAGATTAGCTTAGTGGTGATTAGGCAGGAGTGTCCTTGATAGTAACTATGGTAGATGTCACGTGTCTTCTGATTTCTAAGACATGTCGCTTTTGTCACGATGCACGATGTTTGCCCAATCATTTTTGAGAGCAGTGGTGATAGACATAGATAGCACAAAGTAACTCGACTTCAACTCGTTCACAACTCATTAGTAGAAGAAGGCAAAACACATGGAAGATTGGTTTTGTAAGACGTGGGTATAGGATGCACATAGAATGCAAGTAGTACTCGGATAGAACAATGGTAGAATGCAGTCAAAACACAGCAAAATCGTCCATTCAAAAACACTAGAAATGAACACAAACAAGTTCAATATAAAATATTCTGCAATGTAACCCTCAACCGCTGGTATATGTACGAGACTTGACCACGAGTAGTTTGCACAGAACTCGCGCTGTGGCACTATTTGCGACGCAAGTAATACACAGGTAGAATTTTGGTAGAACGCATGTAGGATGCAAGTAAGACTTAGGTAAGACGCACGCAGGACGCAAGTAAAGCAAAGGTAAAATGCTGTCGAAATACAAGTAAATATATGTCGGGTTGTCAGGAATTATTTCGCTAGGCTCAAGCTTATGTAGGCAGAAGACGGGTTTCGTGCTACGAAAACACACTGGATTCGATTCACTATTTTATTTCAAATTGCACGGTTCGGGTTGGTAGTTTCCATGGAGAAGAACCGGCAAGAAACTCCATGGTTACTCTTTTCAAACAGATACACTGAGTTTAACAAATTACTTGACATTACACTTTCACACATTAACACTTGGCACAATGAATCGGTTACAGTTTCAAGACGTCTTAACTCCGCTGCGATCAGACCCAGAATGTCTGCCTCGCCGCATGTTGTTAACATCAGCACTCTGTAGAAGCCGCCATGGTGGGTACACTGGTAAGTAGGTCGCGTGATGTCACAGCTGAGACATTATTTTTGTACATTTTTACTTTAAGTCAGCTTTGTTATGAGAAAATAAATGATAAATTATTATATTATTATTCGCCCGTCCGTACTCATGACCGGATCCTACATATACATACAACAAACAGTCTATTCTATCAGAAACACAAACAAATTCAATATTCGACCACAGAAAATATGATGCAATGTAACCCTCAACCGCTGGGGTATTTACGAGATGTGGCCGCGAGTAGTTTGCTCAGCACTCGCGCCGTGGCACTGTTTGCGACGCAATCGCGTGCCGATTTGTCGTGTCCTGTCGCAGGCGAGGGTTAAATCGCCACTGAATTGATCGTGCTGTTCGAGTTCCTTGGGATTTGTTGACAATGGTGGTGGGGTGTGGCAGCGATTACTTAGATTAAATATATATTTTATATTAAAAGAGATTTTAACAACTATCTGTGCTTGACTGCAGATTTTAGAGACAATGTAAAAGCTAAAGTCAATGTAATTTTATTCGAAAAGTTTTTTTTTTACAAATATTTTCATTTTAGAAATAAATAATAAAACATCAATTTTGCACGTGAAACTCCAAACACAGGTTTTTTACATACATTTTTGCCATTTTTTTGTTGAAATAAAAATAACCATTTTTTTTCCTAAAAGCAAAAAAAAAAATGTGTCAAGTTTGCAGTTAGAAAAATTATTCAAGAAAAACTGTCAACGTAATGAACAATAAAAAAAAGACAAAAAAAACTAAACGCCCAGCCTAATCAAACAACACAGCACGCGACATCGCCATTCAGTCCGGACAATTTAACTGGACAAACGTTGCCACGTTCGCAAAATTTTGACAAATACCCACCACACCGAGCCGAGGCCGAACAAACAGTGTAACGTGTTATTTGTATTACTAAACGTCAGACAAGCAGAGGGTTAAAAATATTAGCGTTGGCATATTCATCATGTAGGTTGGTTTACTGGTGTGAGTAGGTTGAGGGTTAAGTTTTGAAAAATGTAAATCTGACGTAGGCTAGGATTAGATTTAAATCTAGATTAAATGAGTAAAGTAAGGAATGGGGAGTCACTACTACTACTACAACAGCCCATAACATCCACTGCTGGACATAAGCCTCTCCCATGATGGGAGGAATTTGCCGTAATCTCCACGCTTGGCAGGCGGATTGGAGATCGCAGTGATGAAAGACTAACAGAAAACGCTGCTGCCCATTCTCAGGTCTACGGAGGCGGAAGGTGTTCTGCCTCAGACATTAGTCGCCTTATACGACACCCGTGAGTGTAATGGGTTGGTTGTATTCTACTCTGCAAGATACCATACGGCTCACACACGGTAGGGAGACACGGGCAAAGATAATCTAAGATGGCGCCACCATAGCTGGTCTCAATTTTGACCAATGAGGTTGAGCTATTTTGAAATATAAAATGACATTACCACATTTTCAACCAATGACGATGTTGGGAACCAGCTATTCTAGCGCCATTAGTTCCACAGTATGTCTCCCCATAGAGTCTGGTTTAAAAATATACTGTCAAATCATAAAGGAAGGTTTTCTAGCTAAATTAATTGTGATGGGAACAGTTTCTACGAAGCCATAGGTGTCGATTCTGTTGTGCACAAACTAAACTTAATTTAGGCTATTGCTATCTTTTACTAAAAGGCAGTGCGAGAAAAGAACGGCTATAGCTATGAACTAAGTTAGAGATGTCAAACTAGTTTATACCTTGCACTTCACCATGTTTTTAGTCGGCATGTTTTTACGTGCAGCCTTCACTTGTATGGAAATATTAGTTCCAACTAAATTTGACAGCTCTAAATTACGTCCGTCTCTTTCTAGTTTCATTAGAGAGAAAAAGATAGCAATAGCCTAAATTAAGTTTAGTTTGTGCACAACAGAATCGACACCATAGCTGGCCCACATTGCCCAAAAACAAGTTAATTTACAGCACTCTCATTCGCACAATTTCTAAACTGTTCACGATAGTCATTAACACAACAAACCATCACGCCAGTAATCCCCGAAGGGTTAGTCAGAGGAGTACTTTACAGTACTCCCACATTTTTCGCCAGTTATGTTTAAGTCCCATGTCCCATAGGTGCGAGCCTATTGCCATCAACCGGGCATAAATCCAGACTCCGTGGCTGCTACTGAGAAATCCTGATGGAAAAACTCACTAAATCTTTACCGGACATGGAAATTGCACCCAGGAACTCAAGAAGATAGTAATTTTTGTAGACAGTTACGCAAAACACACATCTGTCAAAAAACCATTACAAAAATGGCAACAACAATGTTTCTGTTCACAAAAAACCCATTATTTCATACGAAACTTCAGAACAGGAATTGGTAAAGAAAAAACATCACGAACGAAAAATATGGAACAAAACGGGAACCATTGAATAGCCAAGCGGATCTTCCAGTATGCAGGTTTTAAACAATAAAGTCCAAATACGTACAGACGAGCACGTAAACTGTCAATGAATGGACTGGTAAAACAATATAATTTGTAGAAGCTACAGTTGCAGAGAAAAATGTTTGGATTTTTTAAGTTGAGCAAAAATTCAACATCTGAAATATGTGCTCAGCAAAATTAAAGATGGTGTGTGATTGGAGCAGTTTTCGATTATGTTTTAACATCTGGTTTAGTTTTTTTTACTTCTGTATTCTAGGTCAGATAGGCAGTCGCTCCAAGTAATGGAATTCACCTGCATCTGGTTAGACTGGAAGCCAACCCCAACGTAGTTGGGAAAAAGCTAGGCAGATGATGATGATTCAAGATGCAGCCTACTACAAAAATAAGTTTGAATTAATACAGAGGAGTTAATAATAAAATACTTGATATAATACCACAAAGGGCTTAAGCTCCCTTCCCAGTTCAAGAGGACCATAAGAGGCACCTGAGGGATTATTACAGGGAGGCAACAACCCCGACAGGTATAGGTAATAATATTATGCTACAATTATTTATACTCGGAATATTATGACATTGTTTAAATAGCAATGTTTTTCTGTTCATTCATGGACTTTTCAGAAGAAATGGTGACTAAGTGATGAAACGATTGTTTCCAAAATAAATAAAACCTAACAAATATGAGCTGTGGGCCAAAATAGCTACTATATGGAGCCCTAACACATCTAGAAGACTCCGAGGCAGACCTCGTTGAAGATGGTGGGTTGAGCTGGAAAAAAATAACTTCCAGTTGGCGAAAGATCAGGAAGTCATGGGTACAGTAACGTTTATTAAATGTTGACTAGTTTTATTTTATTCTCGAGGAGATCGTGCCTAAATAATAACAGCCGCTCGGGTCGATCTTTAGGTTAAACCGTGCTTACCTAGGTTGGTCTGTTGATGGGTGACCACCCTTACATACCGAGTTTCCTCCGTGCCTCGGGAAGCACGTTAAGCAGTTGGTCCCGGCTGTTATTTGTCCATCTTTGACAGTCGTTACAGGTAGTCAGTGGCCCAAAAAGTCTGACAACCAGTCTTACAAAAGTGGTATCGTACTACACAGTATGAACTGGGGTTGTGGATGTAAGATATAGGCAGTCACTCAATGTAAAATACTAGTACTCAGCTGCATCCGGTTAGACTGGAAGCCGACCCCAACATAGTTGGGAAAAGGCTAGGCAGATGATGACTTTTATTTTATTCTTCTTTAATAAACTCTTTTACGCTTCACACATTTCATACAATGAAAGTCGGACCTCCAAAATAAATGCCCAAACACAATCCCTCACCAATTAAAAGAAAAACTTATTAAAAAAACCAGCGCATTTTTACGCAAATCTCCGCAACCGTACTTTTAACCGTGCGGGGCCAACGATACCCGTATATTTTGAAAGAACCGGCCCGCACATCCAGCGCTTTGTTTACACCCATGCATCCGTATTACCGGTTTAACAAAGAGAACAAAGTTGGATCCAGCTCCCGCTGGAAGAAAGCGCTGATTGTATGCTGGTTTGGCGTGGACCTACTTTTTAGAGCGAGGGAAAAGATGTCGTTGTAACTGGTTATATTTTTATGAAAAAAAAATGGCGGATGAATAACTGAACTTAAAAAACTTTTTTTCAAAAAGTAAAAAAGGCTTAAAAAAAAACAAAAAGAAAAACAACTTTAGCTTCAGAAGCCGGTGACAAAACCACCAAATCAATTAAACAAAGGTCAAGCTTCAGAAGCCGGTGACAAAACCACCAAATCAATTAAACAAAGGTCAAGCTTCAGAAGTCGGTGATCTGAGATTTGAACTTTGTTTAATTGATAAATTAATTAAAAAATATATACATACACACGAACATATAACCTCCTCCTTTGTTGAAGTCGGTTAATGGCAAATTACTGGAAGATGAATGGCAGATGCTTTTACATGACGCGAGGCAATATATTTTTACATATTATTAAAGTGTTATTATAAGCAATCTGAAGTAGGTAGTAAAAAGTTAAGTACGAGATTACCATTCTATGCCATTTCTTTCAATGGAGTGTCAGTGGTTGACCATTGGAAAGTCATAATGACGCCATCATATTAGTAGATTACGAAACTTGTCAAAATCAACAATTATGAAATCAATGATAGACTATTCTGAAACTATTGTAATAGCAGACTTGAGGCTCTGCAGTGTCTATTTGTCCCTATGTATGCTTAGATCTTTAAAACTACGCAACGGATTTGGATGCAGGTTTTTTAATAGATAGAGTGATTCGAGAAATATTTAATTTGTCAAGCGGGCGAATCCGTCAGCCATTAGCTACTTTAGTATAAAAAAAGATGGTATTGAAAAGTGTTCAAGTGGCTATCTCGAACTGAAGTGTACAGCCAGGTTGAGCCTGGTCCAGTGACCTAAACCTTAATTAAACACACTTTCTACAATTTGGCGAAAATTCTAATCACAGTGGAGTTCACAGGAATGCACTTGATGCGGGCCGCTTATAGCTTGTTGTGACGTACCGTTCTCTTTAATATTAGGTATTACCTACTGTACCTATTTAGTCTTAGGTATTTTGAATAGCTTTTTGGTTTCCCCCCACAACTAGTACTCAAGCCTTTGTGTGTGGTAAAAAGGATGTGATTTGATTAATTTGTCGGCTTGTTCATCGCCTATTCGCTAAGCAATCCGATTGGTCTATGAAGGGCAACAGTGGTGCCACACTTCCACGTGTTACTGCTGAACTTGTACCAATCGTGTCAACTCGTAAAATAACATGCTCCGCGCAAGAAAAACTTTTCTTCTAATAAGAAGTGGTCCGTCAATGATTTTCTACTACAACCCCTCCAAGACACGAACAATAACATTAACCAACACCTGTGGAAATATATGTGAAGTGAGTTATAGCTGGATTTAGGACGACTGTACATGCCGCCTGGCCCATGAGGTCCGCGAGGCAGTAGACGGGAGTGCGCTGGTAAGTTTTTCAAATTCACACCCACTAACTCCTACACACTTGCCCTGGCCATAGTGACCTGCTCTGGAGACTGTATGATTTGCACGTCTTACAGTTGCTGAATTAAATGATCCATCCATCCATAAAAGGTGGATGGACTATACTATAATTATTTATTTGTATATCTTTATCGTCCTATCTTTGTCCTGTGACACTTTGTTTTGCGTTACCCCACACTAGTCATTTAAACTCACATACACAAACATTCCGACCCGGAACAACTTACCTGTAGACCATACAAATATTTGTTCCGCGCGGGATTCGAACCCGCGACACGCAGCGCAGTAGCCAATCACTCAGCCACTGCGCCAACTGTCCCGTGCGTTGTCTTGACTTTAGGTCAACGCATCACGTTTTCTTCTAAGATTCACTTCTATTCTTTCAAATAATTTCTCATCCATTTTTACTTTGTATATGTATCAGCCCTATGGGCATTATTTCTCTTAATTGATTTGTAAATACGTAATTACTGTAGTTAATTAAGTACCGCTTCAGAGAATAACGATTTAATTAGTTTACAATGAAAACATGACGTACTTCGTTTCCACAAGAACAGATTCTAAGCAAACATATTAAGTTAAATCTTGCTTTCAGGTATTATATAAACTCCCGAGGGTTTAGGTTCTCCGTACAAGAGCTGGCTACAATATAATTATACGTTCAACAATCAACCGGGTCACCCGGGTATCTAAGCCCCGTGTAATATCTAGCAACATCCGGTTCCAAGATGGCCGGCCCGGATATCCGGGGCTCTCAGATGTCGCTACTTGAACCGCTCTATTAAAGTGGCTATGTCGTTATATTTGCTTAAAAACATGGTTTTTAAAGTTGTAAAAGTGCCGTATGTAACTGAATACCAGTATTTTACATGGATCGACTGACAATCTGACCTCCACGATCCAGTTAGTAGTCGGTAATACTATACCCCAAGGTAAGACTGGTTGTCAGACTTTCGGGGCAACTGACTACCTGTAACAACAGTCAAAGGTCTAACGTGTTTTCCGAGGAAACTCGGTATATTTCTTTAGTAACAGTAACCTACAAAAACCATTACCAGGTTCACATTTCTTTTTCAAAGTCAAAAGTCAATCGAAAACCGACTCCATTTCCACTCGCACTCATTCCATTTTCGATCTAAAAAAATCGCCGAATCCATTTTATCTACCTGGCAACATTCGGCCGTGTCATTCAGCGCCTTTAAAAGTCGGTCGTAAAAATAAAAAACGGGAGTCTATGGACAATAGAGTTGGGGGTAATTTTTCACGCGTGTATAGAGTTATGTTCGGTGTTAGGGCGCTTTTATATTGGTTGGGGCGAAAGAGATTATTTTTATGCAATATAAGTTAGAAGGTGCTCCTTTTAGAATACATATTTAGAAGATATATTCAGAAGGGTTAGGCAGAGGTGTACCTAATCATCATCATCATCATTTCAGCCGAAAGACGTCCACTGCTGGAAATGGGCCTCCCCCAAAGGGGGGTTTTGCCATAATCGCCACGCTTGGCAATCGGGTTGGCGTTCGCAGTACGGTTGTTACAAAAGCACAGAGAACGCTGCTGCCCATTCTCTGGTAAGTCCCTTAGTCGCCTCTTACGACACCCACGGGAAGATATGGGATGGTGCTATTCTTTACGCCCGACACCATACAGAACAACATTATGGTACCTAAAATAAATCGTGCTGCCTCTAAAAAAATATCTACTAAAGCCAATGTAATAAAATATGGTCTTCATAATTATTTAGCTTACGTCATCATCTATAGGGAAAAGCGTCGATTAAAAATAGCAGGTTAAGCAGATCAACTTACGTCGTCATCATAATCGGAATAGCCTTTTCCCAACTATGTCTGCTTACAGTCTAATCGGATGCACGTGAATACTAATGTTTAAAAGAAAGATAAATTATTAATTCCAGCTATGTTTTAAGCCCCATGTAAAAGAGACGAGCCTATTGCTATAACCGGGCACAAATCCAAGCTCCATGACTGCTGAGAAATTTCTGATGGAAAAACCTAATATCACTTTGCCCGATCTGGGAATTGAACCGAGGACCAGCTCAGCAGTCGCGCTAGTGACCACTCTAGTAACGAGGCAGTCCACCTTTGGAAGATGTTATTTTCGAAATGACCTTTAGTGGTTTGCTTGACGTGTGTTTTGGATGTCTATCTAAACCTAAACCACATCGAGTCGTTACGCGTGGTTTGAAGCTCGAATGTCTGTCAATAAGTGTTTCCAAGGGATATCGTGTTTTACTTACTCTTTATATGGGTAGTGGAGTTCATATAGACAGTCGCTCTATGTAAAACCAACCGTAGCATCATTTGGGCTCTTTCAGAATATCAGCGGTGTGACATTTTTAGATGTTCCTGCACCATGCCTAGATAGCTTTTTGGCCTCGTAAAGGTTCTTATTATAAGTTCCTTTTTTTGTTTTCTGTGTGAGTCGAATTAATAATTTATCTTTCTTTTAAACATTAGTATTCACGTGCAACCGATTAGACTGTAAGCAGACATAGTTGGGAAAAGGCTATTCCGATTATGATGACGACGTAAGTTGATCTGCCTAACCTGCAATTGTTGATCGAAGCTTTTCCCTAAAGATGATGACGTAAGCTAAATAATCATGAAGACCATATTTAATAACATTGGCTTTAGTAGATAATTTTTTAGAGGCAGCAGGATTTATTTTAGGTACCATAATGTTTTGGGTATACAACAACAACAACAGCCCATAACGTCCACTGCTGGACACAAGCCTCTCCCATGATGGGAGGAATTTGCCGTAATCTCCACGCTTGGCAGGCGGATTGGAGATCGCAGTGATGAAAGACTAACAGAAAACGCTGCTGCCCATTCTCAGGTCTACGGAGGCGCAAGGTGTTCTGCCTCAGACATTAGTCGCCTTATACGACACCCGTGAGTGTAATGGGTTGGTTCTATTCTACTCTGCCGGATACCACACGGTTATGTTTTGAGTATATTCATACTCAATACTTGTGGATGGGTATAAGAGTAGAGGAAGACTGAAGAAACGATGGGTAGACTGTGTGAAGGATGTTATGGCAAGAAAGGTGATCTCTGATGTGATGACGAGTGATACAGAAGTATGAAAGAAGAAATCGACCCCGAATAAATTGGGATAACTAAGGGCTGGAGAATGATCCGGGGCTGCGGGACTGTTCGAAAGAGATACCGTGGCCCCGGAACACAAAGGGCGATGAAGGAACATGGATGAGTTTTAGTCAGTAAGTCTTACACTCCTTCCTGCTCCGCCCAAAGCGGGAGGAGTCATTTGATGATTTCCCATCCCAAAAAATAGGGCTTTAGAATGATGACTCGTACCTACAAATAATTAAAACAGCATTCCGTTTAAATTAAATCAGCATCACCTTTTATCGAAATATTCTGTTTTCTGTTAATTGAATATTAAACTCGTCTGCGGCATCGGGTGGTGAAAATGAATTAAAATGAAAAAGGAATTGTATTGAATTACAGTTGTTTATTTTGAATATCTATTTAATAGAATAATTATTGGATTTTAGTTAATTGCTGTTATGGATTGCAGATTTACTAATGTTAATTTGAGTAAAACATGCAAAGTCACTTTTATAGCGAACAATATTATTCTAGTTTTTATTATTTTATTTATTTGGCTCACCGACAATTAAATACACCGATACAAAAATACGAAATTTAAAGAAAAAAATTAATATAGTTATAGACCAGTGTACCAATTATTTACTGGTAAGCACATCATGCATTACTTGCTTGTTTTGTTTATAACTTGTTTGTTGTTTTTTGTAACACTTGTCTGTCTTATTTGTTGGTTTGTCGTTTTTATTTGTAAAGGACACCATTGTTATTTAATAAGTTAACTTGGATGTATAATCCGCTTACAATTTTCCAATTTCTGGGACACAGGCCACCTCTCTACTTGAGGGAGTAGGCCCAGTGCATAAACCTACCAAGGACCGAATTTTTAATTCTAGGACATGAGCTTCTGTGAAATGTGATACTTTTCGGAAAATTTAAATTCCTAGCAGACAAAGTCGCGAGCAAACCGCTAACTGTCGTATAAAACCTTCATTACACACGCACCCTAACGTTATATAACTATTATCTGTTGTTACAAAGTAATAATGATCTATTGTGGAGGAAAATTCGCTGTATATCGACGGTGACTCGCGGTTTTAATTCAGCTACAGAATGTTACTAGGCATGTGTTTTTGTTACCCCTGCCAAATAGAATTGAATAAGTTTATTAACCTAAAAGATTAGTGTTGTAGGGGTTACGTGTCACATACTTTGTCGTTAGTGAATAAAGTTTATTTTTAGGACTTATACATTCTCCGCTTCGCTGACCCATTTAATTTTAAGGTTGCCTCAGGTTAAGCCATACTTGCCTGGATCGGTACGTGGATGGGTAAGCACCCATTATATACCGAATTTCCTCCGTGCGTGAAAGCACGTTAAGCTGTTGGTCCCGGATGTCATTTGTACATCTTTGACAGTCGTTACAGGTAGTCAGTGGCCTGAAAGTGTGACAATTAGTTTTATGAAGTGGTACCTATCGTATTACCCATGACTAGCTGGGTTGTGGAGATCAGGTAGAGAGTTGGTCCATGTAAAAAACTGATATTTAGTTGCATCCGGTTAGTTTTTAAGCTGACCCCAATATAGTTGGAAAAAAGCAAGGCAGAAAGATGGCTCTTTATTACAACAGCCCGCTCAGCATGAACGCCGTAGACACGAAAGAGAATCGACAAATCTTTTGTTCATCTGTCATTTTGTCGATTCAATGACAGATGAACAAAAGATTTGTCGTTTCTCTTTCGTGTATAAGGCGTTCATGCTAAGCGGGCAGATAGCCATGTCTGTACTATATACATGACATACGTGTGTGTGGAACATATGCTACCGACAAGCTTTTGTCACTCCTGTTGACAGTCGAGGCAGAAATACGAAACGCTTTGAAAACGATTGCAACTTGTCTAAGCTCTATCTATCCTAACTCAAATCAAATCTTGTTCACTTGAAAGAATATGATCAAAAACCATAACCTCTCTCGATAAAGATCACTATAAATAACAATACCTAATCAATATCATAATAACTATTATTTATTGTATATATTAATATCGGGAAATTTAAAAACAAAATGTCGTGAGTGCCCAGAGGTTAAGGCCTCGCCTCTCATGCGTGAGGTTGTGGGTTAAAAGGGGCAAGTACCAATGTGACTTTTTCAATTCATATTTACGTACTTTCTGAGCTTATCTTGGACATCACAGACATCGGTGAAGGAAGTCATCGCGTAGAAAAAAAAATTTTTTTCGGGTGTAAAATCATCAAATGACTTCTCCCGCTCGGGGCGGAGCAGGAGGGAGTGTCAGACTTTTACTGACTAAAACCCATCCATGTTTCTTCATCGCCCTTTGTGTTCCGGGGCCACGGTATCTCTTTCGAACACGGAACAGTCCTGCAGCCCCGGCAGGATCGTGAGGAAACCTGGACTTAGAATTAATATTGCCCAGCAGTGGGACAGTAATAGGCTGGCATCATTATTATATTATATGAAAATAGATTTGTATAATGTTTTATGTATTTATGTATATTAATATTATGTAATTGGTATTCCACAGACTACCTTCAGTGTAAATGTAAAATGTTTTCTTATAGGAATGTTACTTGTATTGAAAACGAATACCCTATTCTATTTTATCTAACTCATCATCTGCCTAGCCTTTTCCCAACTACGTTGGTGTCGGCTTCCAGTCTAACCGAATGCAGCTGAATACCAGTATTTCACATGAAGCGACTGCCTATCTGACCTCCACGATTTAACCCAGTCAGTACTGGGTAATACGATACCCCTTGGTAAAACTGGTTGTCAGACTTTTTGGGCCACTGTAACGACTGTCAAAGATCTACAAATGACAGCCGGGACCAACAGCTTAACATGCTTTCCGAGGCACGGAGGAAACTCGCTATGTAAGGGTGGTCACCCATAGAACCTCACAACGTCCCGGCCGGCGCGGGAGACGCCCCGGGAGTCGGGGGCCACGTGTTTGCCACCGTGGGCGCGGGCGTGTGGACGGTGGGCTATGGGCTAGCTCGCTGTCCGTCCGTCTCATGACGACAGGCCGTGTCGACGGCGCGTTCGTGTTCCACGCGCGCCTTAAAGAGAGTCAGCAAAAAGGAAGGGGTCCGTAAGGACCGATGCCTGCCGGGGTTGCGGGACTGTTCGAAAGAGATACCGTGGCCCCGGAACACAAAGGGCGATGAAGGAACATGGATGGGTTTTAGTCAGTAAAAGTCTGACACTCCCTCCTGCTCCGCCCAGAGCAGGAGGAGTCATTTGATGATTTCCCATCCGAAAAAAAAAACAACCAAAGATCGACCCGAGCGGCTGTTATTATTTAGCCACGAGCGCCTCCTCGAACTTTATCCAACTGATAAAACTAATTAAATGATTGTGCTTCTTCCTTAGTTTTTGGTCCAACACTCTCTCTTACGTACCTACCACGTATGCACCAAAAACTGATTAACCCACTTTCCGCCGCGCCGAAACTTCGCGAAACAAAAGTTAGAAATGGTCGTGTCATCCGCGAATATGATCCGAGACTGGGATACTCTGGGATATCTTCGGATAAATCCAATACACATTGTGATCCGACTTACAAGTTGTTCGGAGTAGTCTTCAAGTAGTTACTTGATATAAAGTTGTTTTGATAGATGCCTCGTCACAGTTTGTTGATTTTGGAAATGTTTTGGTGCTTGTAAATATGTAATCGTTGTTTTGTAAATACAGTGGAGTGTTTTGTTTAGTTTAGGATAAATAAAATGGCTAGACGTCTTGGTCTGTTCATAGAAACAAAAACAAAGAAAGAAAATACATACTTTATCGTGACAGAACCTGCACGTGTATGTTGTATTGGTCTTAATGGCTTAGACTGTTTTTTTTTGTGTTACGACTGCTAGGATTTAAGATTTTTACAGTTACTGATTGTGTCTTTTTTGTGAAATAGACTGTGAAAGGCCTTCAGGATTCCGACTTCCTGTAACAACTGTCAAAAATCTACAAACGTAATGTAGGTACAAATAAAAAGATTTAGCGTTTTATAATGTTTAGACATTATATGTATTTAATAATCCTTTCCATTTCTGCTGTCTCTTGCTGTTCTCATCCACCTAGACCAACCACCGTGCACGCATGTACAAATAGTCTGCAATAAATAAGGTATTCTAAGCAAATAGCAATGTTCTAATAAAACGTACCGTTTCCATAAATCCTTGTCATATTATTTTAATCAATCCCTCTGAAAATTATTCATGAACGGCCTTCGTAAGCCATTTCATACCGAGCCGATCCAGAGCTAGTATGTCAAAATCCTCTATACCATTGGTTCCCAACCAGCGGTACTCAATAGCTAAAATTTGGCCCGCGAGAGGTTTAAAATTTTGATTTGAAACATCTATCTATAGGCCCGAGTAAAACCAAAAAATGGCGTGGTGACGTATGCCTCGGCGACGCGCGCCGCCAACTGTCAAGTTGTCAACCCGGCCCGAACATTACCGACCTGTTGAAGCAGCATAAGATCTACATATTCGCCACGGTTTACAACAAGCCAGCTGGTCTCGGAGCACAGCGCTGGGTTACAATCTCGTTACTTCAAGCCCGATCCCAGCATAAGGATTTTCTTTTTGTGAATCGAGTCATTTTGTTTATATTTTCTTTTATTTTATGTGTTTGTTTTTATATTTGTTTTTTTAAGCATATTACTTATAAAAAGTAATTTTGATGTTTCACATCTGCCAGGCGTCCCGTGACAGCTCACTTTGTTTTTTGATTTGTGCTGTTTTGTGACGAGCTTTTGCCCGCGGTTTTCGTCTCATTACGGTTGAGAATACACAGGAACGTCGTAAATATAGCCTATGATACATAGGACTAACTTAGCTTTACATTAGTGAATACATTTTCGGAATCGGATCAGTAATTTTAAAGTTATCCGACTACATCCATTTACCTAATTATAGTATTGGTATAAAGACAACGATTATCGTGTAGTTTCGTAAAAAAGATGCAAGCTCAAAAATTACATTATTACGAAGCCGAATTCTAATTTTCTAATAAAAAAATATTTTCTCTTACCATAGTAAGGCTACCGATTATTTAGTTCAGTTTTATTTTTCTATAACACTGTTTATGTTGTTTTGTATCTTTTATTTACTGCTATTACTAAAAAATCAAAGGGGTCCCTAGTCAAAAAAGGTTGGGAACCACTGCTCATACCAAGTCATATGCAAATGTGTGTTTCATACCCGGCTGGATTGCTTTCAATGGGCTTCAGTATCTACTAGCTCTTTTGTAGGCGAAACCGGGGCAACACGTAGTGTTATTCCGATTGTGTCTGTTAGAAATCCATCGTCGATGATTTGGATGGAGATTCTTGAGTGGTTTTGTTAGACAGTTGTGTATGATTTGAAAGATAGTAAGTTTCAAGGTTTATTTAGTTTTTAGCTAGGTGGAAACATGTTATTATACCATAGTAATATAATTCCAGTAGGGCTATAATGTATCTCTGTTGACAGCTCGAAATGATAGTAACTGGGCTCAGTGTCCATCAATTAACTGTCAAAAGGTTAATTTCGTATTATGTATGACCAGTCGCGATCAATTATGACGTCATTGGTTGTCATCGTGGCTGATAGTCACCGTAACTCATTTTGACAAACTCTTTCGTGTCGATACTTCTAATATTGAGATTATGTAAGCATAGTGGACATCAAATTGATGACAACTGAGTTTGAAGTGGCTTTCGTGAAAGACGTTACACCGTACCCGGGCTGTTAGTCACCGTAAAGTGATATCCATTCAGTGTAATACGTAATACAAATATTATGACATTCTCGGTTGTTATCAAAGTTCGATGTATAACCGAAGCTTGATAGTCACTGGAGATCAAAAAGATACGTAATAGTCCTATGACATGTAATCCCCAAATAGTAAGGCATAAACTACTATAAAGGGTGTAAAACACCTCTTGACGAAACCGAAAGGTAGGTACTTGTTCTCCTCGTTATTGCGATCATTTTTTTGTTCTACATCATACCTGGGAACCTTCTAGTTACGGAGATATTGGGGGTCAAAGTTCCAACTTTTTGCCAAGTTTTTTTTTTTAATACAAGTTTTTAATGTCAGATTTTTCCACGACCCCCGTACTATTCAATTCATCCATCAGTACAATGTTTTGAGTGCATTACATTGAGTTCTACCACAAAACATGATTTTACACCCCAAAAAAAAAGTTTTTTCCCAGCAATATTTTTTGCGTAAAATTACTTACTTTGATGTACAGAATGCTTGGTTGACGGCTTTGTGATGAGGTCTTTTACACCCTGTATACCTATAGAACCTCTCCTAATGTTGCTGTGCCCGACAGTGTCCATATTGATCTTTTGTTTTACTACACCATGTAAATGCATTTATGGAATGCAATAAAGAATGAAGTATTGCGAATACACCCATTCTGATGGAAAAACCCAATAACACTTTGTCTGACGTGAGACTCAAGGGCCCTGGGGTCCTGGGGTCCTGGGGTCCCAGGTCATGCTACTTATGTTGTTGAAATGTGAATGGTTAGTCAGATAATGACAGACTAATGTTCATCAGTAGCGCGACCACTAGATTAAAGAGGCAGTCTTACGTCTTATCAGTGCTTTTTTTATATAAATTCAAGCCCGAGAGTGTACAGATTTAAAATTAATGCCATGCTCATCTTAAATAAATAATAAAAAAAATAAAAAAAATTGCTGGAAATTACACACAGCGCCATCTAGTGCCACACTAAGCAACGCGGCTTGTGTCGTGGACACCAGATAGTTATTATACTATATGTATAGATACTTTTTGTTTGTAAATACATACTTATTATACATATAAACATCCATGACTCGGAAACAAATGTCCATGCTCATCACACAAACATTTGCTCCGACCGGGATTCGAACCCGGGACCCTAAGAACGTAAGGCACCCTCACTACCGTTGCGCCATTCGGGTCGTCATCTTAGTTTGATGTTATAAATATGCTCCTGATTTTTTTTGTTTTTCGTGCAGCTATTTTCTCACAGAATCCCTGTACGTCCGGGAGGTTGAGATTGCTCTGCTGTTCCCAGGTGTCCACATCATTACGAATTCGTTGTTCCCCTCAGTGTCCGTGCTCACCAGTGCCCTTCCTGTATTGTCCATAGACCTGTCCCATGGGAAACACCGTCATTTTCCTTGAGTGAACATTGTGTGTTTCTTGCTGGCATGCTCTGGTTCGAAATATGATAAGATGCTTAAATATTCTGAAAGTAAATCTTCTAATACGGTTTTATTTTAAAACTTTGTACTAGATCTATGACAGTCCTTACAGGGAGTCGGTTACCTGAAAGTCTGACAACTAGTCTTACCAAGGTGTATCGTATTCATCATCAGCCTATAATGTTCCCAATGCTGGGACATGGCTTCCTCTCAATGAGAGGGAATGGGCTATAATCCACCACGCGAGCCCAGTGCGGATTGGTAGATGTCACATGTTTTCGAATTTTTGGTTCTAGGACATGCCGGTTTCCTCACGATGTTTTCCTTCACCGTTTTGAGAGCAGTGGTGATGAAATAAATTACAGAAAGTAATGCGCCTGTCTGGGTTCGAACCCACGACTTACTGTTCGTAAGTCGAGGCCACCACCACTGGGCCACCGCTCCTCTCACCGTATCGGTACGTATATACCGGTATCGTATTACCCAGTAATAAATGGATTTTGGAGGTCAAATAGACAGTCGCTCCATATAAAATACGTATTACCCAGTACTAAATGGATTTTGGAGGTCAAATAGACAGTCGCTCCATATAAAATACGTATTACCCAGTACTAAATGGATTTTGGAGGTCAAATAGACAGTCGCTCCATATAAAATACGTATTACCCAGTACTAAATGGATTTTGGAGGTCAAATAGACAGTCGCTCCATATAAAATACGTATTACCCAGTACTAAATGGATTTTGGAGGTCAAATAGACAGTCGCTCCATATAAAATACGTATTACCCAGTACTAAATGGATTTTGGAGGTCAAATAGACAGTCGCTCCATATAAAATACGTATTACCCAGTACTAAATGGATTTTGGAGGTCAAATAGACAGTCGCTCCATATAAAATACGTATTACCCAGTACTAAATGGATTTTGGAGGTCAAATAGACAGTCGCTCCATATAAAATACGTATTACCCAGTACTAAATGGATTTTCGAGGTCAAATATACAGTCGCTCCATAATTATAAAACACTGGAATTCAGCTACATCCGCAGGTGATGATGGCTAAAGCCTTTTGGGTGATATTCTGTCGACCTGCCTGTCTGCTTTCTTTTCCCATCTATTAGACATAGATGTGATACACGGTTAAACCATGACCTGACTTAGGTCATAGAATACTTTTCATCCTGATAATACGTTCCCGTGGGATAGTTACTAAAACCAGATTATTCAGATGGTTCAACTACATTATTTTGTTCCCCAGTTTCATCATCATCATCATCATTTCAGCCGAAAGACGTCCACTGCTGGACATAGGCCTCCCCCAAGTGTCGCCACATTGACCGGTCCCAAGCGACTCGCATCCAGCGGATTCCCGAAACAAGTTCCCCAGTTTGCGTAAAGCCTACCTAATTAATGCAGCTGTCTACACAACGTATAAATTGAAGCTTCATACTTCGAGCTATATTAAATTATGTACCTTATATCTAATACGGAGTCAGTACGGTTGTTTGTGCAATCCGCATCGATATTGGAGTAATAAACTTGAGATACGGGCAAATATTATTGAGGTACCGCTCTGAGGTACCTTGTAGGGCGCAATATCGTCTTATTTGTAATAGAAACTGATTTGTTTGAGATGTTTAGGGAAAATATTTTTTGTATAAAACTGTCATAGTAGATGTTATTTAGGTAGGCACCAAGACATCTTGGAAAATACAGCTTATTGCCCCAAACTCAAGGTTTTAGAACGTCCAAAGTGCGGCGTTCACTCAAAATTCACGCTTAGCTGAAGTGGGACTAAGCCATGCTCAAAGAACCGTGGGCCAAAATAGCCCTGGCACAGTCAGAAAGCGTCGCGTTGGACCACACAGTTAGTGGCGGGTCGAGCTGGATAAAACACAGTGTCCAAAAAACAAGCCCTGCAGGCCTATTACGTATCTCTGTTGACACTTTGACAGCTCGAAATGATAGTAACTGGGCTCAGTGTCCATCAAATAACTGTCAAAAGGTTAGTTTCGTATTATGTATGACCAGTCGCGATCAAATATGACGTCATCGGTGACCATCGTGGCTGATAGTCACCGTAAGTCATTTTGACAGACGCTTTCGTATCGATTCTTCTAATATTGCGATTATGTAAGCATACTGGACATCAAATTGATGACAACTGAGTTTGAAGTCGAAAGCCACTTCAAACTTGAAGTGGCTTTCGTGAAAGACGTTACACCGTACCCGGGCTGTTATTCACCGTTAAGTGATATCCACTCCGTGTAATGCGTAATACCAATGTTTTGACCTTCTCGATTGTCACCAAAGTTCGGTGTACAACCGAAGCTGGATAGTCAAAGGGAGATCAAAAAGATACGAACCGTACGTTGGCAGAGGTGTATCTAATAATACACCCACATTCCACCAGTTATGTTTAAGTCCCATGTCATAGGGGACGAGCCTATTGCCATCAATCGGGCACCAATCCAGACTCCGTGGCTGCTACTGAGAAATTCCCGATGGAATAACCCAATTACACTTTGCCCGATCCGGGAATCGAACCCAGGATCTCATGCTCAGTAGGCACGCTTGCAACCACAAGACCAACGAGGAAGTCTGACTCCGTCAAAGTCTAAGTCAGTAAACTATTTACCTATAAGTATATTATGAAGGAAAATTGAAACTGAAAAAGGTCAAAAATATTTTTTACCTACCTTACTTTGTTGGCTATTCCCTATTGTTGGGAAAAAATAACAACAAAAGTACAAGCAAATTGTGTCAATGATGCCTACTCTAAAAAGTAATTATTGTTCACTTCAAAAATATCATCTTACAAAAGCGTCCCAATTACCTCGAAGGTAGCATACAAATTTACAGACGAAATGAATTTAATTAAAAGCGAAAAATATCGCATTACAATTAAAAGAATATTCCTCAATTTAAGGCTTGTTTACACGGGGCGAATTTCCCGAACGTCGAGAGAAAAATTTTCATGCGAGGAACAACTGGCGAATATAACGAAGACCCTACGTCTCTGCCCGCTTAGCATGAACGCCGTAGACACGAAAGAGAAACGACAAATCTTTTGTTCATCTGTCTTAAAGATTTGTCGATTCTCTTTCGTGTCTACGGCGTTCATGCTAAGCGGGCTGGTGAAAAAAATAGTAATAGTATAAGCAGCTGGATTGTTATTCAATTGAAATTCCGTTTTAATAAAAATTATATTTCAACAGAGCAGAAACGAGCGTAGCGGAGAGAAGTTGAGCAAGATTCTATCAAACACAAATATACACATATACACAAAAATAATTTATTTCACATAATCTTACATGGGCACTTATTAAATGTCAAGAAAAAGGTGCACAGAGTCGAGAGACGATACGTGGATTTTAACCAATGCGATTCAAATGACTACCATTTATATACGACTCGAGATTCACCAGGCGTTTTTTTCCATTTGTAAACTAACAACTCGAAAATAACTTTAGTTCACACGGACGCTGTATTTTTAAAGTCGATACAATTATAAAGTTGAAGTTGACAAGCGAGTGTCGTGACTCGATCTACTACTGTTCACGCGTGTCAGAATATTTAAAACTTTTTTATAATCCCCTACACGAGGCGAGAAAACCTACTCGTGTAACTGACCCATTACATTTGTAATGAAAGAATGGATTTTACAATTTATAGGAGCCTTCGAAGTCCATTGTTCGGGCAATTTCTGATTTCAATTAAAGTTTCAATATATGGTAATGAATCATGGGGAATATTGTAAAAGCTGGATCGTTTCGTTATTAATTCCTAGTTGAGAATTAAGGGCAATGCTGCTGTTTGTATAGATTTAAAGTTTTATTTTAGTAGTAAATAAGTTTGATTGTTATTTTCGTAAGTTTTAATTAATACTGAATGGGTATTCGTTTTTGTGTTAGTAGGTTACCTTCATAATTATTAAAACATTCTTATTTTTTTTTTTTTTACAGTTTTGGCCCGATTATGCAGATTATATTATCAACGTCACCATTCGCATAATTACTCTTAAACGGTTCCATTATTGGGGTCCTCAGTTATGTCTGTGCGAGAGATCGGACCGTAATCGAAGTGGGTGAAGTGCGGTGGACGTCACGAGGTTTTCAAATTTTACAACAATACGTCTATACCTGACCAGCCCTGACCTGCTTCTGGCTGAGGTAAACTTTTAGAACACCCACATTTTGCCAGCTATGTTAAAGCCCAATATAATAAAGGCATACAATTAACGAACCACCAGATTTAGCAAAATGTAACGGCAAAAAAATCACTTTTGATTGCCAAAATTAGTAAATGATCACCAAAATGAATCCCCATTTTATCGTGAAATTAAAACCAAAAATTATTTTTTTTAGTTAATGACCACCAGATATTGAACTGTTATGCTCTTGCACCCGAGTCGAGGGAGACCCGGTCGACGGAGCCCCGCTCCGCGTGACTTCTACGTCTGAATGGTTTATAAAAAAATTATGTCCAATGCCTCAATTCGGCCTAGGCAAAACTAGTTTGTCATCAACCACCTCATTAAAATTTGGTGCTCAATTTACTAAATTTGGTGATCAATTGATATTTTAGGTGATAAATGTTAGTGGTCACAAAGTTATTTTTGGTGGTCATTATATTTTTCCCCTATAATAAATAGGGGGCCAGTCGTTTGCTATCAACCTGGTACAAATCCAGACTCCGTGGCTGCTACTGAGAAATTTCTGATAGAAAAACTCAATAATACTTTGCTCGACCTGGGAATCGAACTCAGGCCCTCATGATAAGAAGCTTTTTTATACTCCAAAAATATATATAAAACTCCGAACAATCTTTCCCTTAACGGAGCCAGCTGGTGATATCGAAAGAATCGTCGGAACATATCGTGTTAAAACGGCGGCCATTACCATTCGTGTGAGATTGACTCTGTACCTGCGATGTTACGTAATTGGTTCTAGTCGGGGCGGCCATGTTTGAGCGATGGCTTTCCGATGAATGTGACTTCATGCTTTTATTGAATATGTTAGGTTGGTGAGTTTTTTGTGATTTCTCTGTGACAGTGTGTCAATTTATGATTTTGTTTGGAATGGAAAGAATGTGAGTTTACTTATTATTTACATATTTAAAGTTTTGAGTTATTTACGTAAAAATCTTAAAATAAAAACACTTTGAAAATTAATTAAACTTTTTTTAAGCAAGCTCTTCTTTATTTTTTATCTATCAAAATTGAACGCGTATGCGTTGTACCGTTGAGGAGTTCTCTCGTAAGGAGACGATCCTGGCTGCAGGATTATATCATGTGTGCCATGAAAATGTATTGTCACCAGAACCAAAAGTGTGTCATTTCAGCACCATCGGTTGGGAGGAACTGATTTTAAATTCTGTTGTATAATCTGACCATACTAACTAACTAACCAACTAATTAAGGCTTATTCCACAAATCCACCCTAAAAATCCCCCTAAGGGAGAAAAGTGGATTAAAAAAAAAAGTCTAGTATTCCCCCCTCAATGGAAGTTAAATAAAAGCTTATAAAAGCAAAAAAAATGTGGTTTTGTCTATTTTACTTATAAGTCATCAAACACAGTCGGTTCTCGAGGCTGTATAAGTGACTGGTTAGACCTTCCAATCTAATTCCGTTTAGAGCATTTATTCTGAAAGGTTTTTCAAGCGACCTTTGAAAAATAATCATAACGTTTTATAAATAGAACATAATAGCATCAGTGGGAATTATTTTGTTGCCAGTCATAAAAAACTCAACTCAAAAACTCAAAACTCAAAGCATTTATTTCAATTAGACCATTACGGCACTTTTGAAAGTCAAAAATACAAAAAAGAAAATCAAAGCTACAGTCCCAGTCACAAGGCATAATAACTTGAGAAAGTACTGTAGTTGCCCATTCCCTAGCGTAGATCTCTATGGAGAAGAATGGGCAAGAAACTCCATGGACACTCTTTTAAAATCAAAATATTGTTACAAAATCTTGGTTACATCATTAATTTTGAGATTATACATAAATGTGAGAACGATGTAGAAAGACGTGCACACTAAGAGCATCCAGAGTGAAAGATTAGATTAAAAATGTATGAATAAAGTAATTAAAATGAACCTTGGCAGCTAAGAGATGACCAGTCCCAACTGACAGCGCCCGTTCACAGACATGACGCATGTACCGGCGCCATTCAACTCAACCATATTGAAGGGAACTAAATGACCCGACACACCCGCCACCATCAGCGAGACATTTAAGTGAGCATGACATTCTCTCAGTCACCAAGGCATATTCAGTCAATGAAAGATAAATAAATGTAAATGGTGGCTGAACAGTACAAAGTACTCACACATGTGCTATGCAATTATATAATACTAAGAACTGGAATCTATACAATGCAAGTATATTTTTACAATCTTCTGCAGCTTCCACAATACATTAACATGGAAATCAATTCTTCATCTTCTTCTTTACGTGTCGATGGACTCAAATAATGCCCGTCCAGTACAAACAATTAGTTTGCCCCCCTCCCCCCCACCTATGGTTGTGGAGCAGGACCAGCATTTAGCCAAGCATTTTTATCATCAATGTAATCCCCCAACTTATAATATGCTTGCCTACATAGTGTGCGTTTTATACAAGATTTAAATTTCGTCTCATTCAGTTGAAGAATGTGGGGAGGTATTTTATTGTAACATTTCAAACAGTACCCCATGAAAGATGAATCCACTTTAGCAAGCCTGAAACCTGGCTGAACTAGTTGGTCCCTATTTCTAGTGTTATAGTGGTGTCTGTCCCCTCTCTTACTGAATAAATGCCGATTTTTTCTAACGTACATGATGTTTTCATAGATGTATTGACAAGGTACTGTCATGATATTAATTTCCTTAAACAGTTCTCTTAGAGAATCGCGTCTACGTAATTCATAAATGGCTCTGATGGCTCTTTTCTGCAGAATAAATATAGACTCGATGTCTGCAGCCCGTCCCCATAGTAAAATACCGTATGACATAATACTATGAAAATAACTAAAATAGACCAGCCTCGCGGTATCAACATCAGTAAATTGACGGATTTTTCTAACAGCATATGCTGCTGAGCTTAGCCGTCCTGCAAGAGATGTTAGATGAGGACCCCATTGTAACCTTGAGTCGAGCGTGATTCCCAAGAAAACCGTTTTATCGACAAATTCTAGTTTCTCTTGATTCAATATTATGTCACAATCACTACTTTTGACATTTGGTAGAGCAAATCTAATGCATTTAGTTTTTTTCCCATTTAGTACTAAATTATTAGCGGTAAACCAATCGTGGACCTGCAGTAGGGCGTTATTTACGTCATCAAGATTAGTGGCACGTCTGTTTATTTTAAATATTAAAGAAGTATCGTCAGCAAACAACACCATATGCGGATGGTTGTTAAATAGATGGGGTAGGTCATTAATATATACTAAAAAGAGGAAGGGACCCAATATCGAACCTTGTGGTACACCCATTTTTACTTTTAAACCCATTGAGTTTACTCCATTTATTTGTACCTGCTGCTGTCTATCATTCAAATACGATTTTATTAAACTGAGCGCATAACTTTTGTAATTTAATACCATCCCGAAACCCAATATAGATGTAAGCTTTGTGTTGACGTTGACACTGACATTGACATTGGAGCATGTAAAATAAACGTGTTGTTTTTTACCAATTGAAAACTAACATGGAGATTACAAATGTTGTTTATTAATCCTTATAAACTCAGTTATATTTGTGAATTTGCTTTAATTAAAAGTGCAAGAGACAATTCAAGTTTATTTAGTAAAAATAGTAAAGCATGAACATTTAATTGTCGATTCTCTGTTTTAGGTTAGTAATTATTTCATTAGTTGATATTTGTTGTGTAAAACTTAACTGTATTTAATAAATAAAACTCTGTTTTAGATGAATCACATTGTTTTATGCTTCAAGAAGAAAGTAACCCCTGTTCTTATATATACATAACTAGCTGACCCGCGCAGCTTCATCTGCGTTACATAAGAGAGAGAGAGGGTTAGAGAGAGTGTGAATCAACCTTAAAAGATAGACATGTGCTATCGTGAACTTTATTAGAGAAACAATCCCGTCATACATGCATGATTGTTGAGTAACTTTTACCGTTTACGCAGTGCACGCAACGGAAACTCTCAAAAGCAATATTTTTTCCCTGTATTTGCAACATTTTTCATTGATGCTCCGCTCCTATTGATTATAGCGTGATCTTATATAACATATAGCCTTCCTCGATAAATGGGCTATCCAACACTAAAAGACGTTTTAACTCGAACCAGTGGTTCCTAAAATTAGCACGTTGAACCAACCAAACAAAAAAACTCTTCTCCTTTATAAGTATAGATTCAAGTGGGTAACAATTAAATTTCTCAGAAATATTGTTTTTTCCAATTAGAGGCTTCCCTCGACAGCCTTACGTTTTCACCTTTAGACACTCGATGATAGTTTTACCCTAGCAAGGTCGAAAGTTCTCATCAAGATACATGAAATGAGCCCAAACGCGATATGGCTCCTGTATACTTTCGGGGACCTCTGGCTACTGTCTTCAGTCTCCATCGTCAGAACTTCGATGAAAGTCATGCTCTTGTTAGGTCTAAAATTCTCATCAAGCTGCATAAATGAGCCCAAACACCACATAGCTGCTGCAAACTCTTGCGGAGCTTTTGGAATTGCCTTCCGTCTCCATCGTCAGAACTTCGATACTTTCAAACTCCAGCTAGGTCTAAAGTTTTCATTAAGGTGCATGAAATGAGCCCAAGCACGATTTTTCAATTTTAAATAGGACCAACTTTAAGATAATTATACGCTTTTCACAAAAAAAAATACCATGCAATATCGGAATTACCTGTAAAAAGTTATGCATGGTCCTATATAAAAAAATATACGCATTGAATTGAGAACCTCCTGAATTTGTTTCGTGGGCATAACACAAAATCTGAGGCAACTGACTCGGGCAAGAGTCATTCTATCACGAAAAATCTTAACAACGCGATTCAGAAAATGGAGTGAAATGAACAACGCCATCTATAGACATGGAAAGTGATCTAACACACACTATATTGGCTATGTAGATTTTTAAAGCAGCGTCATATAGACTAATTTAGAGTACCTCTTGCTATCTTAACTTTTTTTATAGACAGTCACTCGATTTAAAAGTTAACTTGTGAGCATATGTTTAGTTATTAGTACCATTTTGGTTGAATAGATGTCGCTGCGAGTATCTTACATTTTGATGATAAGTTCTTCTTTAACACGTTAAGTTCATTTATATAATTTGATAGAAAGCACCGATTACAATGAAACAAAAACTAAAACCTTCTCTAAGTTATGCCCAATATTTGTACAACTACATTGGATTTATAATTTACACGTGATGCTGTAACAAAAGACCCCGCACAGACATACAGACAAAAAATTTAAAAATGGGTTCTGTTAGTGATCCTATAACACCCTACTATTTTTTTTCTAATTATTTTCATTGTACAGAAACGCCACGGCATGAAATAGTTTGAACCAAAACGAAGACAAACCAAACAACAATGATGACAAATATTTCAAAGCAAATTAGTAGTAATAGCAAAATATCGCAGAACAGAAATGAGCTTGAACGTGAATCGCATAAGTCATTGTATCCTAACCTCAGGTTTTACACTATTCTGTAATCTGTGATTGATTCATGAGTTCGTTTTTTGAAACGTTTTTTCTTACCTTTCAGCAGACGAAAAATACTGGCCACCTAGAAATTGGCATAAAAACTTTATAACGTTATAGAACCTCATTTCATTACCTTTCAGCAGACGCTTGCACATTACTAAAACATACTGGCCACCTACAAATTCGCATTTAAAAAACTGAAGATAAACCTCAAAGAAATTCCAAATTCTTATTTCAATGTAAAATATGCATTAACTCGCTGTCGCAAAATTCAATATGGATCTTTTTCGGCTTCCGAATTCTAATTTCAATGTAAAGTATGCAATAACGCGTTGCTGTAAGATTTAATTTGGATCTTTCCACTTTTTTCATACAAACATTAAACACCCTTATTTATACCTCTAAGGGCCGAATTTCATAAAACCTTAAACCTTAGTGAGCACCAAGAAGCTGAAAGAAACATTCAGGCCCACATTCACGTCTCTAACTTTAAAAACATAGGACTTTCATACAAACTTTGAGACCCCTTTTCAACCCCTTGGGGTGCGAATTTTAAAAAATCCTGTCTTAATGCGCGCCTGCACCCCATAGAAAGTGCTTGTGCCAAATTCTGGACCTCACGGCCCAGTAGTTTCCGAGATTTCATGATGAGTGGTCAGTCAGTGAGTGGACTTCTCTTTTATATATAGACTACAAAATCATAATTTTAAACAAGACAAAAATAGCTTGTACGTGTCTAGGATTACGAAGGTACTAGCATATACCATTGTTGAGGACAGCGCCATCTGTGCACATGAGACGACGCTGAGCCTCGCGTCGAAGCATTTAACATCTTGAACACACTGCGCACGCGACACTAGCCAAGCAGCAAACTACGTAGTTCATCCAACAACGATGAGATGGCGCTGAACCGCGGGTACAAAAGCCAAAGACGACCTCCATGCGACCTCTTTTCTACTTTTTCCTCTGCCACGACCACAAAACCTACTGAAGTCTGTCCTGTGCATAACTATCAATCTTTGTAAATCTCAATAAATTCTTTTCACTATAAGAATAAACCAGTCACTTTGGTCATCATACCTGATTTGCAAAATCCCATAAAAATGAGGAACACACCTTAACAACCATCACGCCTGTAATACCTAAATGATAAGACAGAGTCGTACCTCATAATACATCCACATTTTGCCAGTCGCAAAAGTCCAGATTTCGTGGCTGTTACCGAGAAATTTTTGGAATAGAAAAAACCAATAGCACTTTGTCCGACCTGGGAGTCGAACCCAGGACCTTATTCTCAGCAGTCACAATTGCGACCACTAAACCAACGAGGCAGTGTGACAAAAATTGGAACAAAAATCATCAAAGCGAAGAAAAATTAAAACATAAGGAATACCAATTAAAACTAATAAGCCTTGTCTTAGAAAATCAATGTTAGAAAAAAAACTTTCAGGGGACGTAAAAGTTGCCTTGTTAAAATAATTTTCCCATTTTTTCAACGGTAATGATGAGGCCTTGTTCCGAAGTTAATTCTTTTACATAATTAACATGGCACAATTTTTGTTAATTAGTTGATTGATCGTGATTTTGTAGAGTATTTTTTGTTTAGGTAGGTATCTGTTTTTTTTATATCAGCCCGCTTTGTTCCACTGCTGGAAAAAGTCCTCCCTCGTGGCAGTGTCTTAGTTCTTTTGTCTACTCCGACCAATCCGTTATTATTTTTATGTATTTTTTTCGCAATTTTGTTGAAATGTTAGTAAAATAAAAACAGTGTTTATCAATTGAACAACAGTGAACTTCGGACTTTACTTAGTCACTGTTAAATGACTTGTCACAAAGTCATCTTAAATAAATAAATATCACTGGACATTACACACAGCACCATCTAGTGCCACAATAAGCAACGAGGCTTGTGTCGTGGACACCGACTGGATAGTTGATATACTACATACACACACTGAGCGCCACATCAACTCATCATCATCATCATCATTTCAGCCGAAAGACGTCCACTGCTGGACATAGGCCTCCCCCAAGTGTCGCCACATTGACCGGTCCCGTGCGACTCGCATCCAGCGGATTCCCGCAACCTTCACCAGGTCATCAGTCCACCTAGTGGGAGGCCTTCCAACGCAACGTCTTCCGGTTCGCGGTCGCCACTCCAGAACTTTTCGGCCCCATCGGCCATCCGTTCTGCGAGCAATGTGCCCTGCCCACTGCCACTTAAGTTTGGCAATTCTTCGGGCTACGTCGGTAACCTTGGTTCTCTTGCGGATGTCTTCATTTCTGATTCGATCGCGCAAGGAAACTCCGAGCATAGCCCTCTCCATTGCCCTTTGGGTGACTTTAAGCCTTCTGATGAGGCCCATTGTGAGCGACCACGTTTCGGTCCCGTATGTAATCACTGGCAACACACACTGGTCATAGACTTTCGTCTTGAGACACTGCGGTAAGTTGGACGAGAAGATACCGCGCAACTTCCCGAACGCTGCCCAGCCTAGTCGGATTCGACGATTGACCTCTTTCTCGAAGTTAGACCTACCTAACTGGACCGTTTGTCCTAGGTACACATAATCGTCTACAACTTCGAGTGTGGAGTCTCCGATCTTGATAGGAGTGGGTGTGACATGGGCATTCAACATGACCTTGGTTTTGTCCATGTTCATTTTAAGACCCACTCTTCCGGAAGCTCCACTGAGGTCATCGAGCATTGTACTGAGGTCCTCCATGGTCTCAGCCATGACCACTATATCGTCGGCAAACCGAAGGTGAGTGATGTACTCGCCATTGACGTTGATGCCTAGCCCTCTCCAGTCCAGAACCTTGAAGACATCCTCCAGTGCAGCGGTGAACAGTTTCGGAGAAATGACGTCTCCCTGTCTCACACCTCGCTGCAGGAGGATAGGTTCCGAGGCTTGGTCCTGAAGTCGGACTGACATGGTGGCATTTTTGTACAAACACTTCAACACCTCGATGTACCGATAGTCGATTTGGCACCGTTGGAGAGACTGCAGTACAGCCCAGGTCTCGATCGAATCGAAGGCTTTCTCGTAGTCCACAAACGCTAAACAGAGGGGCAGGTTATACTCTTCGGTCTTCTGTATAACTTGCCGCAGCGTATGTATGTGGTCCACGGTGCTAAAGCCTTTTCGGAAACCGGCTTGTTCGGGTGGCTGGAAATCGTCAAACCTGCGTGCGAGACGATTCGTGATGACTCTAGAAAACAACTTGTAGACATGGCTTAGAAGTGAGATGGGCCTATAATTCTTCAACCGGGCATTGTCACCCTTCTTGAAGAAGAGTACCACCACACCCCTGCACCATGCCTGTGGCGTTTTTCCCTCAAGTATGACGGAATTAAACAGCTTCTGAAGGGCCTTAAGTACCGGTTTTCCACCCGCCTTCAGGAGTTCGGCCGTAATTCCGTCATCACCCGGTGCCTTGTTGTTTTTGAGCTGCTTCAGAGCCATCCTAATCTCGTACAGGCTGACGTCCGGGATGTCTTCGGTATAGTGTCGGGTCAGTCTAGCTCTTGGGTCGTTTGCTAGATCTACGACGGGTTTACTGGTTGACGTGTACAACTGTCCATAGAAGCTCTCGATCTCCCTCAGAAGCTCCGGTTTGGCGGATAAGATCCTACCATCGTCGGTCTTCAGTTTCGTGAGCTGGCTCTGCCCAATAGCCAGATCTCTTGCAAATACCTTGGAGCCTTTATTCCGCTCAATCGCGTCTTTAATACGCTCGGTATTAAAGCGGCGGAGGTCGCTCTTCAAGGATTTAGAGATCCGTCTATTGAGCTGCCGGTATTTGCACGCCTCGTCTGAAGACTGCAGGATCATCTCACGCCGCTCCTTCATGAGCTTGAGAGTGTGATCGGAGAGTCTCTTGTTCTGATGTGTACGACGTGCCTTGAAGAACTTAGACCCGGTCGTATGGACAGTTTCCACGAACCCATCGTTGTATTCGTCCACTGAGCTTCCTAGGCACTCGAAACGGTTCTGGAGTTCAAGCTGAAAGCTCTCGGGGTTTTGGATTTGGATCTGTGCTGGACGGAGCGTAGACTTCATCAGTCGAGACCTTTCAAGCTTAATATTGATGTTCAATGTGCCTCTTACCATGCGGTGATCGCTCCCGGTTTTCACCGAATTGATCACCGAGACATCATTGAACATTTGCTTCTTGGTTGGCATGATGAAGTCAATCTCATTTCTAGTTGCACCATCGGGGCTTTGCCAGGTCCACTTCCTGTGCTCACGCTTTTTGAAGAAGGAGTTCATCATATAGAGGCCCTCCTTCTCCATAAAACTAGCCAGTTGGTGACCCCGGCGATTCCGATGTCCAACTCCAAATTGCCCCACCTGCAGCTCATCCCCGTCTCGTTTGCCCAGTTTCGCGTTGAAGTCCCCCATGACAACGGTGAAGTAAGTTTTGGAACCATGCATGGCTTTAGAAATATCCTCATACATGGTCTCCACTTCGTCGTCGGGGTGTGCCGAGGTCGGGGCGTAGACCTGTATGACCTTCAGCGAATAT
The DNA here is from genome assembly GCA_905147715.2 of Xestia xanthographa. Classification (NCBI taxonomy): domain Eukaryota; kingdom Metazoa; phylum Arthropoda; class Insecta; order Lepidoptera; family Noctuidae; genus Xestia; species Xestia xanthographa. The sequence continues at coordinate 4,608,157 of LR990652.1, read as the reverse complement.
CTGGAGGATATTCTGAGTATAAGGTACGCCACCCTGGTTGACACACTCTCGATCTTCACCACGTTGTTCACAAGGGACTTGTGGACGATAAACCCAACACCACCTTGGGATTGCCGGTCACCCTCACGGAAATAGAGCAGGTTGCCGGATTTCAGGATTATCGTGTCCTCCCCCTCTCTTCGGACTTCAGACAATCCCACAATACTCCATCGCAGCCTGCTCAATTCCTCTTCGAGTTCCGCTATCTTCTCGTCGGTCCGGAGTGTGCGTGCGTTATACGTTGCCAGGTCCAGTCGTTGGTATTGGCAGCCGGATCCCATCCGGGGATTCTTCGCACCCCTTGCCACGCCGTAACCTCGACCGTACCACATCAACTGAATACAGTGAATACCACAGCTTCATTAAAATAGTTCTTATAATAATTATGTTATAACTAAAATACGGTATTCCTACTTTATTTTCTTTTAAAAACTTTTTTACAAAAAAATAAAACCGACTTCAAAAAAACACAAAAAAGTGAAAAATAACTTTAGCTTCAGAAGTCGGTGACCTTTGTTTGATTGATTTAGTTTTTTTGTCACCGACTTCTGAAACTAAAGTTATTTTTCACTTTGTATTGTACACATCTGTGTACCCCCTCAGAGCATACAGGCGTGATGATACGTCATGATGTTGTATAAACAATAAACATCCAAGCGATTGCAACATTCTCAGCAGATTTGCCGTCTATTTTTGAAGAGTTTCTTTGTATATCTCCGAAGATCAGCATCAGACGTTTACAAAATTTAAATGGGACCACACGGAAAGCACCAGCTTTCAAACAAAAAAAGAATTATCAAAATCGGTTCACCCAGTCGAAAGTTCTGAGGTAACAAACATAAAAAAAAAAAAAATACAGTCGAATTGAGAACCTCCTCTTTTTGGAAGTCGGTTGAAAATATTTAAGCCAAGAAACTAATCTCTGTTTTTATTTATTGTTACCAGTGTAACTTTCTAACACAATAAAATACTTATAATGATACTTAAATTCTTCTATAACCGAACTCACAAAAACACATAGTTATACATATCACGGCAGGGAAAGCTTAGAGGAACACTGTCCCCAAATTATTGGCGCCATTCGCCACCATATTGTCTTTCAGTCATCACATCGCCTTGCGATACGATTCTTCATTGTTGATAGATAGGTAGGTGGGTATTTGAAATCACACACAGCACTTGACTCAAATTCCAAACGTTTATTTCTATTAAACCATTTATGTACAGAAACTGATTACCTAACTTTCTAGAGTTGAGTCGTCCATTCGCAAATTATTATGGTTGAGGAGAAGAAACTCTTCACACTATTTTAAATCGTATTACAGATCGTTCACTTCATTAAACACTTAAAATTACTTAGCATTTCAATTGTTTTGCTAATCTTAGGATAACGTGACTGCTCGACGCTCACGCGTCCATTCTGAGTGGGCGGAAGTACCACAATATCGGTTCAGCAACTTATTACAATAGTAAATTCAATCAGCCTCACAAATAATAATGAAACACTTTACAATAATTGTGTTACTATTAAATAATGACAGAATTCACCAATTTGAACACGTTTTCAATCATTAATAATAAACTAGTTGTCTCATTACTTTTTAATCTTTAATCTGTGCTATCATGGAACATTTCCGGTGATATAAACAGTTATGTTAAACAAAAGCTTTTTACTAGTAAATCACTGTGTAAAATAGTCTTATTATTTTAAAGTTGGGATCTATTATTGAGACTTACTTAGTTCTCGTACTAAATTTAAACATTCAGGTATTGACGGTAAAATCACATTCGGCGCCATTTTCCCTGACAGGTGACGCCGAATCATAATGTCAAGTGATTAACTATTAATTGCTAATATGAATGAAACCCTAAAGTTGTTAAACAAATATTCTTATGTTAATTATAACGATAGTTTTAGCTAGAACATCGAGTTTAGTTTGATAATTGTTTTTCAAGTGATACTGATTAAGACAAGCCAACAGATGGCGCTGTTGAGCTTGATACTCCAACGAAATTAGTCAATGGCACTCACAGGTGTTATAATAGTTGCCAGAGTATCTCACAGATGGCAGTATTATCGTTTATGGAATAAGAAATTATAATTCAACTAGTTACAATCAATAACATTATGTAATAAGCTTAGCTTATAGGTGTCCTCGCGGCGACATACATAATTAGTTATATAGTACATAGTTAATTTACTCGTTATATTATTAGTTATATTTATTTGTAACCATTTATTTATTCATTTTGTTGAAACTGTTTTCCGTTACTTACCTACCCCTTCAAGGTTCAGTGGAAGATCAGCGTCAGACAGCATCACCTGTCTGGCATGAATGCTGAAATGGACCTTTTTGGCGCAGCCGTGAGGCACACAGCATATTCTATGTTTCCTCCTTATTTTGTATATTTTTTTTAAATATGTGTGTGTGCTTTAATAACTGACGTCAAATAAATATTTTTCTTTCTTTCTTTACATAGATACTATGTATACTTTATATATTATATATTTAAGCCGTGTGGTATCCGGCAGAGTAGAATAGAACCAACCCATCACACTCACGGGTGTCGTATAAGGCGACTAATGTCTGAGGCAGAACACCTTGTGCCTCCGTAGACCAGAGAATGAGCAGCAGCGTTTTCTGTTAGTCTTTCATCACTGCGATCTCCAATCCGCCTGCCAAGCGTGGAGATTACGGCAAATTCCTCCCATCATGGGAGAGGCTTATGTCCAGCAGTGGACGTTATGGGCTGTTGTAGTAGTGTAGTATATATTTAAACATCCATGACTCGGAAACAAATGTCCATGCTCGTCACACAAATATTTGCTCCTACCGGGATTCGAACCCGGGACCCAAAAAACGTAGCCTCACTACCGCTGCGCCATTCGGGTCGTCAAATTATTCAAGTACCTCAAGTTATTATCTCACCAATGTCGAAATCGCGCTCGCAGAACGACAGCGATATTTCTTCAAATACAGGGTGTAAATCATCTACACTTTATTTATTTACATGAAACTAAATTGAAGAGAGCTTACCTCTGCTATTGGTGTGGAAAATGGCTTTTTAGGTTGCTGTAAAAAGAACACACGCAAAACATTATGCTTAATAGGTTCATGATATCAAGTTACCTATAACATGGAAACTTTGACTTTCAATATCTGTCTGTTAGCAAAAGGTTCTAAGATATTTGAAATGCTAGAGGCATCGATATAAAGTACACTCGTGATGAAGTAGATCATTCACCTGTTTACACTTCGCTTCTATAATTTTCTTCTCTCCCAAATTACGGCTAATTTATCAACGTAATTAGGCCGAACCTCCAACCCATTCGATCAAATGGGGACCTGGACTTGGAGCGAACATTAGCAATAAATACATTCGCGACGGGCTCAAATTAGCTTGATGTTTGTAGGCCATTAATTCAGGCACTCTACGGGTCCACTCGTGACGTAAGTTATGTCACGGGGATGTTTGAAGATGGGTGGATGTGGTAAAAGATGGTAAAAAAAGAAAGAGAACCGTTAACTTGGGAGAACCAAACGAAACACATTAAAAACCACATTAATGGGCCTGCGGAGACGACGGATTTTTTGTGCGATCGAGTCTGCGGCGCACAAAATGTCTGCATGGCAAACAAAAAGTCCGTCGCGGATTTTGCACTCAACGCCCACGAGTGACGCACATCTTCATAGTGCAGATTAACCTCCGCGTACTTAGGCACTCCACTAACTATGCTAAGAACTGTGTACTGACTCGCATTGCTCGAATTTATAACTTGGAATTCTCGGAAGTTGATTTATTTAACTATAGTAAACCGACGTTCAAGAAACGAATTGTAAACATTATAAAAGGAGATAAATGACAGGCAACCAATCTTCTTCTTGTACTATCTTTTATTCAATCTTTTGTTTTAAATTTTTCAAAATTGTCATCTAAATTTAACTTGAAATTTATTTTGTATTGTTTTGTAATTTTATTTTAGGAAATATCTGGCATTAATCCAGATTCGCATGTGTTATAATAATCCCAGTTATACAGGGAAACCAATAATTGGCCATAATAACTACAACAAGCTTATTTTGTATTTTTTTTGTATTCGCTGTTGATGGTTACCTAAATAAATAAATAAAACCAATAACGAGTGCAGATCGTTCTATTTTCTCGCGCACTTTTTGTGCGGCGCGATCTGCCAGAATGCCACGGATTTTTTTTCCGCCGGACTTTTTGCGCGTCGTATGTGACCACAATATGCCAAGTGGATAGTCTGTCGTCTGCGCACACCCTAAAGGGGCATTTAAAAAAAAAGTCTTCTTCAGTCAGTTCATCATGACAAGTCATAGTGACAAAAGATACATTTTGATGCTATTGTGCAAAATTTTTCGAAAAGTGAGAGCTAAATGGAGCCTAGATGGGAAAAACAGGACAAAAGGTGTACGTGTTGCTATTTGTGCCAGGGTTATTGTGAACCTAGAAACTTAAGTGCAATAAGACGCTTTTCCTTCAAGTTTGCCGAACTAACATAAATCAGTCAGCAACGTGGTGGCAGAGCTAACTGCCCAGGGTTTGCCAAACGTACACGGAATTACAGTGATTCGCAAATTCAAAATTCAATTGAAAAACAGGACATAAATTTATGTAACACTACACACTACACACTACACTACACTATGGAATATGCATGAAATACAAAACTCTTTTTATTTATTAAAAATGCCTGGTGTTGGCCCATAAAAACATTGTGGTACAATTGTTTAATTTGTTAATACATCACTTATTTTACAATTTACTGTTTTATGTAGCATGTTTTTGGTGAAACGGAACGCACTCTCAAAATGCGTCGTCCTCGATAACGCCGGTAGTGACGTCAGTCTTTTAACTCTTAAAAAAAACACTTTTATTTGAAAAGTGCTTAAAGTTTTACTAAGATTTTGTTATAATATTGTTATTACAATTTTTACTTGACTAGAGCACATGCGATTAGTAAAATTATTCTATTATGGGCAAAAAATTATATGTAAACAAGGCAGATTGTGGTAAATGACGTCACATCATGGCCGCGACAGCTACAAACGTTTGAACTGTCGTAGATAATTGCAGGAGTTTAATATTATTTTTAAGCAACAAGCAGTAGCTATACTTAACTTTTAATACTTTTCCTGGGTTGTAGTGATAGTACTGTATTTTATTGATTTAAGTGAAGAAACAATTACATGCACATTCCCTATTGATATTTTTCTGTCAGACTGACGACACTGTGATTGAAATGCGCACGTTCTTAAAAACGCAGGATTGCCCATCAGATCTCCTTCATTGTTCATGTTCAGTGGTACAGTCCCAACAGCCACATCAAAGTGGGTCAGAATCGCGTTCATAACTCTTCGGGTACACAGAAGTGCACTAAAAGCATACGAATTCCTAGAATTATTTATTGAACAGAGAATTCCGACTATGCGCAAGTTTGTGCACTTCGCAAGAACCTATTAAAGTCACGACTATTATAAAATCAACTTAATTAGTTAGTTCCACTTTCATTATAAAGTTTCAGTTGGAAACTTTTTGAAAAATTCTAAGTTTTTATTTTTTTATTTCAGCTAACTGATGGTGATTTGGCAGAATAATGGTTTTTTATTGAGATTAATAAAATTAAACGTCCATTGCGAATTGTAATAAGAAAAGTTTTTATTAAATTGTGTATTAAAAAGTGGATTTGGAAAGTTTTTATGGTGGAATAAAAATTATGGACAAAATTATGAATACGTCTCATTTGGAAGTGTAATTTGAAAAAACTTACTGTCATAAATGGATATGAATGAAATCTATACTAATATTATAAAGAGGAAACCTTTGTATTTTTGTATGTTTGTATTGAATAGGCTCAAAAACTACTGGACCGATTTCAAATTTTTTTTTACCATTACTTAGAGGGATTCTTCCGAATCCGTATAGGCTATATTTTATTCCCGTACTCCTACGGGAACGGGAACTACGCGGGTGAAACCGCGGGACGTCAGCTAGTATAATAATAAAGGACGAAGCAAAACTCCTCCTGTACAATAAATAAAAAATAAAAAATGTATTATAATGTATGTATTTTCTAAAATATTCCTCATATACGGAAATGAACAATATTATGAACATGACCTCTTTATGAATTTATTACGTAGTTTACGTTAGTATAATTATATTTACTGAAAATTAAGTTTAACGACCTACCAAATGATGTAAAAGATTTTGATAATATTAACAGATTTAAAACTGAGAAAATACGTTTATGAAATATAGTCATACCGCAAATTAAATGTTAGCAATTATATACTTCCTATATATTTGTTTTGTATAACTTCACCAACACGCATCGAAGGCAAAATGTCTTTATTTAGATATAAAAATTACTTTGTATCTCATTTTAAGTAAATCTATGTATTTTTTCTAATGAGAATAAATTATTTAAACCGGAAGGCAGTTTGGTTTTAAAATGGCGGCTACTGCGATTCTAAACTCAAAAACACATCACACCGAACATCAGTCACCGAAAATCGTTGAAACTGAAACTGCAGTTAAACAAGACGAGTAATAACAAAACGTTGCTTGTAAAGTAGGTAGGATCGATGCAGTCGGTGCTACTGGGAAGTTTAATGAATATTTCCATTTACCGCGCTGCAATAAACGGCGCTAAGGATGGTATGGGCCGGGAGTCGGGATCCAAAGATGATATAGGTGCTACAATTTATTTATTGGTAGCGTACAATATTCATCCTTGTTCCTTAGTGTTGAAGAGTGAAAACAGCTTCCTATTCCTGTTTTGTGACAGGAAAATAGTTTCAATGGTGCCATTTAAACTATTTAGAATAACATGCTGTTAACATTAGGTTAGGTAGCCCGGAGAATTGCCAAACTTAAGTGGCAGTGGGCAGGGCACATTGCTCGCAGAACGGATGGCCGATGGGGCCGAAAAGTTCTGGAGTGGCGACCGCGAACCGGAAGACGTTGCGTTGAAGGCCTCCCACTAGGTGGACCGATGACCTGGTGAAGGTTGCGGGAATCCGCTGGATGCGAGTTGCACGGGACCGGTCAATGTGGCGACACTTGGGGGAGGCCTATGTCCAGCAGTGGACGTCTTTCGGCTGGAATGATGATGAAGATGATGATGAACATTAGGTTCACTATTTGATAATGGGAAACGTCTTTGATATTATGTTCTCATCAACGGTTTAGAATGTTCGTGATATTTGTAGGGTCGAATTCAACCATGCATTATTTTTTAGTAGTGTGTCAACAAAGAAGAATAATAATTAGTCACAAATCACGAAAAGTACTGAAGGTATTTACCGTTCTTGCCAAAGAAGGATAATTAGCAAAGAAAAAAATAGTCCAGGAAACTCCCAGAAAAAAAAAATCTACTCACAACAGAAACCCTTCAATCTTACCAACAATTACTACAAGACTTCCTCAATAACACCCTTGTTAGGTACCCTCCTTGAAGCCCCAAACTGCCCAACATTAGGGTACATTTGGAAACCCAACTCCTGAACTACAGAAATAGTGTTATTACTTACTAGGAGAACCGCATAGCTTAATGAAGTGCTCAAACACAATTAGTTTAGTACACGTTTCTAACTTAGGTAGGTACACTAGTGATAAGGTCATTGGGACTTACCTAAGTATATGGAGGAGTGTCTGAGTCTTCATTTTGTGGGACGAATGTCTGGGAATCAATAATTTAATTAGGTGGGTTGAATAGGGGTGTAATGTTAATTGTTGATAGTTTGTGAGGGGATACCGAGAGGAGGCCTCTGACCCAGCAGAGAGCATTATAGGCTGATTATTCAACAGTTGTTTATTCATTTCACATTGTTCTTTCCACAAAATACTTCAGTAGAACGTATACACGGTCACACGGTCGAAGGGAAACCGACGCTCAAACGGTCACCATTTGTATTCATTACAATCATTATCATTGTTTGGCCTATTTTTTGGCTAAAGAATCGGCATTGCCATCCAACGTACACTGTGTGGCGTATACTGCCAGCCTTCTAGGCACTTTTCCTGTTGACAGCAATGTGGACGAATTTTTTGACGCCTTGGTGTGGCGAGTACCGCCCCTCGGTTTCAAGTTGGTTGGTGTGCAGTATCATGACGTGTGGGTGCGCCCGACTTTAGGCGTGTATCGATATAGCGTGTGGGACCGCCATGTTTTTTGGAGGAACCAGTGGCCATGTTGAACCAGATGTCATAGTGCTCTCGCGCAGAACGCACACGTCTCACCGCGTGTCTTAAAATCTTAAGATATCATCTCCCGCAAGACCATAAAATCCTGAGTATCATCCCGTAAGCATTGGGGATCTACCGGGAATTAATAATAATCCCATATTACCGCGTCTGTGTAATTTGTGCCCAAGAAAACGTAGGTGATCGGTGACCAAGCAGAGGCAGGTGGTACCACCTGTGAAGACCTTCGGGGCTGAACGAGTAAGAACCAGGTACCGCTTTTCTTTGCGCGCTAGAGTTAGACCACCATATGCAGTCTGCTGCCACCACTCCCAACTTGAAAATTATACAGACAAATATAGGCATTTGAATCAGCACGCAATCCAGGTGTTAGATTGTAACTAGTCCTCAAACCGCAGAGATACACGGCTATTTACACGCCTGTTCCTCCACGCCTTGTAACCGTTTTGATACTTGTACATATTTTAATTATTATTAAAATTTGGAATTGTTTGTATAGGTATAGTGTAAATATATTATATCTTTCTTGGCATGATTGTGCGTTTGTGAACCACTGCTGCAAGGTTTCAGCCGGGCCTGTCACCCTGCAGAAATGATGTCACAATCTGTTTTCTGTTTTGTTTTGTTTGTAAGTGTATTACTAACATATTTTGTAAGTATATTGTTACTAACACTATGAGTCTTGTTGCGCGAAATAAATGATTTATTATTGTTACAAAAAAAAAAAACATAATTGTAAACCTCACCACAACATAGAAATTTTTCGTCGGTTATTTTAAAAAAAACACCTGTTTCCTACAAAACTGCAGTAAACGGCCAAAATATGAAACCTCTGTTTTTTTTTTTCGATGAAAATTTTGGACGCCTACGTGGAGTGCACTCAATACAAGGTCGGTCGATGGTGGATGTCGCATATCTTCGAATTCTTGATTCTAAGACATTTTGATGTTTTCCTTTACCGTTTTAAGAACACTGGTGGTGTATTATATAACAAAAACTCTGCTTGATGTGTTCGAACCAGGTTCAAACTCACGCCTACTAATAAACCATCATACCTCGAAACTTACCCTATAAAATTAAGAATATCAGACCCGAATGATGCAGCAAAGAATAGCTAAATTTCAAAATTATTTAACAAACATTAAACAAAATGTAAACCACAAATCATAACTCGTGTTCTAAGACTGCATAATCGCATTACTCACAGATTTTTGTACCAACCACGGGGTATTTACCCCACCCAAACGGTCACTTAATTCTCGTGATAAATGGTGGGAGATTAGGCGGCATGCCGTGCGCTGTTCACGACCGAAAACACGTCAACTTATTTGTACCTGTTATTAAAATGTAGGGTCAAGTTGTTTACTTTAAACGTAGTTTAAGAAAGTGGTTTAATTAATGGTTATTATAATTTGTGTGTTTAGAAAATTGGTGAAGATTAAAAGTTGAAAACTGTTCGTTTGCACAATTATGTTCATTTCTGTTAAAACGTACAAGTCAAGTTGTTACGTAAGTTAGATATTTACACCCGTATCTATAAAAAAGTCAATGTGATTACTTGAGTAAAAGTAACGACAAATGATTTTATTCTGTAACTAGCTGACGTCCCGCGGTTTCACCCGCGTAGTTCCCGTTCCCGTGGGAGTACGGGAATAAAATATAGCCTATAGCACTCACGAATAATGTAGCTTTCTACCAGTGAAACAATTTTTAAAATCGGTTTATTACTTCCGGAGATTACCCCCTCGTCGCCTCGTCGTCGCCTCGAGGAGCTCGTGGCAAAATAATAACAGCCGCTCGGGTCGATCGTTAGGTTAAGCCGTGCTTGCCTAGGTTGGTCTGTGGATGGGTGACCACCCATTACATACCGAGTTTCCTCCGTGCCTCGGAAAGCACGTTAAGCCGTTGGTCCCGGCTGTCATTTGTAGATCTTTGACAGTCGTTAGGTAGTCAGTGGCCCAAAAAGTCTGACAACCAGTCTTACCAAGGGGTATCGTATTACCCGGTACTAACTGGGTTGTGGAGGTCAGATAGGCAGTCGCTCCATGTAAAATACTGGTATTCAGCTGCATCCGGTAAAACTGGAAGCCGACCCCAATATAGTTGGGAAAAGGCTAGGCAGATGATGATGACTTCCGGAGATTACCCCCTACATACAAACTTACAAACATACAAACAAAATAAATGTTACCTCTTTATAATATTAGTATAGATTTAGTAATTATTTTGCTGTGTAGGTCCAAGACTGTATAACATTTACATAAGATATTATGTTGGATACATAAGCTGTTGGTGAACCTATATTAATCATTATCTGCCTAGCCTTTTCCTAACTATGTTTGGGTCGGCTTCCAGTTTAACCGGATGCAGCTGTAATACCAGTACTTTATATGGAGCGACTGAGTATCTGACCTCCACAACCCAGTTAGTACTAGACGATACCCCTTGGTAAGACTGGTTGTCAGACATTTTTGGGCCACTGACTACCTGTAACGACTGTCAAAGATCTGCAAATGACAGCCGGGACCAACGGCCTAACGTGCTTTCCGAGGTACGAAGGAAACCCGGTATGTAATGGGTGGTCACCCATCCACAGACCAACCTAGGCAAGCACGGCTTAACCTAAAGATCGACCCGAGCAGCTGTTATTATTTAACCACGGGCTCCTTTGGTGAACCTTAATAAGCTCATTTTGTATTTTATTGTTTAGAATTTCACTCCTTACCTACCTAAACTCAAACCCCATACCTGTTCTCTCCAGATTTGCTAACATCGAATAAACCAATCAGGTGGAATTGCCCGCATAGCTGCACACTAGGACGTGACGTCATAACTTCTCGTTTCTACTCCATCTTGACTACCTATCTACGTTATTACCTCACGACAATATCTGATCACGATTTATACGAAGACTATATTGATAGCTAGATTTGTGAGGGATGATGCAAGAAAAAGCAAGTTTCTGCAAGACGAAAAGAAAAGATATAAAGTCGGCCCCAATTTGCACTTTTCTGCCACAACCACCGACAAAATCTCCATCCAATTTACATCATCATTTCATTCATTTTTTTTTTCATTTTTGCATTTCTATGTCCACGTAATTTTTTTTAATCAGTTATTAAAAAAAACATTCTGACCATGTGACAATCAACGAAAAATTTCAATTTCAATATGGGGGGTGTTGGTGACAGATCTGGCAACCCTGTCGCTAGAGGCTTGTTGTGGTTGGTTGGCTAGCGACGGGGCGGCTTACGTTATTTTCTAAATAATGTAACCATTTATTACCCAACTAGCTGACCCGCGCAACTTCGTCTGCATCACATGAGAGAGAGAGAGAGAGGGTTAGATAGAGTGTGAACCTTAAAATATAGACATATGCTATCGCGGAGTTTTTTTTTTAAACTTTTTAAGAGAAACAATATTCCCTCAAACATGATTGTTGCGTTAATTTAACCCTTAATTTGATTATGTTCCGTTTATGAAGCGCTCGCAACGGAAGCTCTCAAAAGAAATAAATTTTCCCTGTTTTTGCAACATTTTGTCATTGATACCCTGCTTCTACATTAGTGTACTATATCGAACTTCTCTATCTCGTGGACAAACAAAAAAAATACGCGTCGAATTGTGTCCTCCTCCTGTTGTTTCGTCGGTTAAAAAACTAAACTTGAGGCAACTGACACGTAACGTGACACGATTGCCGCCATGGGATCTGGAGGCGATAGTCCTCGCGCGCCTTCATGAATGGCGCGCGGAGGCGCTACGCCGGGGGGAAACTCCGCTGCCGCGGCAAATTGTCGCTCAGCGGACAGACTTCCGGCGGGATCTCATGGCGACATGGAGAGAGCGACTGTCAAACCCCGTTCAGGGCACGCCACGATAGTGGCGATAAGTCCCCTTTTTGAGGAGTGGCTTGAGAGACGCCACGGCGTCCTCATCTTCCACCTGACGCAGGTCCTCACCGGACATGGTTGTTTCGGGAGGTTGCTACACCGAATCGGGAGGGAGGAAACGCTAGGGTGTTTCCACTGCGAGAATCGATCGGAGGACACGGTGGAGCACACGGTGGAGGTGTGCCCGGCGTGGGCGGAGCACCGCCGTGTCCTCAAAGCGGCGATTGGCGGCGGCGACCTCTCGCGTCCGGCCCTGGTGCAAGCCATGGTCCGGAGCGAGACGGAATGGGACGCCGTCACCTCCTTCTGCGAAGCAGTAATGCTAGAGAAGGAGGTGGCGGAACGGGAGAGGGAGAGAACCTCTCAGCGTCCTGGCTACCGCGGGAGATGCCCTGGTGTCGGGGGCCACCACGTGGCCCCCGGCCACCGTAGGCGCGGGCCTGTGAACGGTGGGCTATGGGCTAGCTCGCCGTCCCTCCGTCTTAGGCCGTGTCGACGGCGCGTTCGTAAGTCATTAGTACCATTTTAGTTCAATAGATGTCGCTGCATCTTACACTTGATGATTAGTTCTTCTTGAACACTTAAATTCATATATCTTTTGATAGAATAAACCGATTACGATGAAACAAAAACTAAATAATACCTCAAGATACGCACAATCCCTAGGTATAAAAGTTATCTACATTGGTTTGGTAAATTTTACGTGATGCTCGATCATCGAAACAGACAAACAGACAAAAATTTCAAAAATGCTGGAAATGGGTTCTGTTGGTTATCCTTTCACACCCTGGCAATTTTTTTTTTATATTTTCAATGTACAAAAATTATTTTTCTACAGATTTATTATCTGTATAGATAGATTGCACACCTTTTACAGTCTTTGATTTGGTGCCTAATAATAACCGATCAGTGTTCCTTCCACCCTACACACCGGTTTTTATGAAATTGTATAAAACCAAAAACAAAATAAACAAACAATAAGCAAACAAACTGTTCCAACATAATCAAAAATCTCACAACAACTCCATTCAAAAACCAAACTGAATGAACAATAAGACATAAAATCTACTCACAAAGAACTCACAAAGAATCAACTTGATCCCCGAAAATCTGCTAACAGCACCCTAAATACGTTTTAAATAGATAAATACGATTCGTCGATGTTAAAAGGTTGGAATCGCTTGTGATAGCAACATTTTTCTCAGCACAGGTGCGGCAGATTAGCTCGGAGCTTCGTCCAACAGATGTAGGTACTTATATGAATTAATGTAGACTGGCGAATTGGGATGGTATTGCAGTTGGATGAAAAAAGGGAAATTCGATTTAAAATATCTTGTTAGCGATTTTGTAAATCTTTTACTATACAGGGTGGACGATTATAACGTATTCAGGATAACAAACTAAAACTCACCACATAAAAAATCTGTGCACATAGAAATTTTTCATCGGCAATTATAAAAAAAAAACAGCTGTTTCTTACAAAATATACAATACATACCTACGGTCAAAATGTATGGTGGAACAGCTTTTTTTTGTTTTGGGTGTATGTATGATTTGAGCTGTAAAAATACTTGGTATCCATCATTTGGTAAAACTCGTAATTTCGGTTTTTTTTTGTAATAGGCCTCTTAACCCAATTCATTAGTCTTCCTATACTCATATTATTTTACCCATCCACATTAATACTCAAAACTTTCCTCACGGCGTTTTCCTCATCCCTCCGCATCACGTGCCCATACCACGACAACCGATTACTACACAACTTTTCAGTCACTGGCGCCACTTTCTGACTTCCTCTTAAATACTCATTTCTTACTTTATTTTCTTTTTATGGTATTAACAATACTAATTAAAAGTACGATACTTCTTTTTTTTAATTTTATCGTGACTATCATGTGCAGCCTTATTCCCACTGATAAGTATATCTCCTTTGGTGCCATTCTTCCCTGGTATGCGCGAGTCTCAACCAGTTCTTACCCGAGATGTTCTGAATCATCAACCCATCTGGCTATGATTCTGCCAACACTAAGACCCTCTCCCGGTAACAATCATCATCTTCCTGCCCTTATCCCATTCTACTCGGATCGGCGAACACGTCTTCTTCCATTCTCCCTGTCAGATATCACGGCATCATTTACTCCATTCTCTTTCATATTATTCCTCACACAATCTTTCCTTTTTTTGTTAAGCCTTCTTCTCTCTCTCCATCCATCAACAAACCGTCTACCGCTAACATCATCATCATCTGCCTATTAATGTTCCCACTGCTGGGACGCAGGCCTCCTCTCAATGAGAGGGAATGGGCTATAATCCACCACGCGGGCCTAGTGCGGATTAGTAGATGTCACATGTCTTCGAATTTTTTGGTTCTAGGACATGCCGGTTTCCTCACGATGTTTTCCTTCACGGTTTTGAGAGCAGTGGTGAAGAAATAAATTACACAAAGTAATGCGCTTGTCTACCGGTAACATTTTTTTTTAATTTACCTTTTTCTTAAAGATATCTGTTCCTTATCTCAGTTCAATCTTTCAACAACAGATTTCATAACAAAATTGTACTTCCCTATACCCCGACCTCCGCGAAAATTTTCCCAAAAGCAATCGATCTCTCCAATTTGACAATACTTTGGCAAAACAATAACAAGGTATACGAGAAAGTTCGGATCGGACTCACAACCGGCAATTTTGTTAATTAAAAGGTTCAACATTAATTTGTCCTGTAAACAAGTTGTATCCGAAATCTAACTTGATTTGTGTAAGGTTCTGTGTTCGTGGAATAAAACAGATTGCTGTAATATTGTGAAATTCGATAATTATGTGAATCCTGTTTGAGTTTTATGTTTTGGTTTGTTCTGTTGCTGTGTAAAGTTTGTTTTGATTAAAGTCAAACATTTGGTTCTTATTGGTTTTAATTTGTACGTATTGCGTACCTACTTTCTATTAGGTTGTATTAAGTATTTTTTCTTCCACTCGTTACATTTCTTTTACAGATCATATGTCATTAAATCGACAAAATGATAGATGAACAAAAGATTTGTCGATTCTTTCTTCGATGAAACTGTTGGATTATTGTTTGGAAAATAATAATGTATAGTAAGATGTCTTAGAGTGCTCAGGAGATTCATCAGTTCCTGAAATCTCATTGGAATCAGACTGTGCATTAGCCTCTGCAGTTTGCCTTAATATATGAACTATTGAGATTTAATGAGCTCATGTTTTTATGTGTCTTCATGCTCAGGCTATGCGGGCAAGTCGTCATCTTTAGATTCGCCATACTAGATCAAAAGATGTTTCGTTTTGATAGCTCTGACATATACAACGACGTAGTGATTTGAGTGTAAGCTGACTGTTCTGTTCTCAGTATTGACACTTTTCACGCGTGTCATATCTCTGACTTATCCCAATAATTGCAGAATTTATCATATTCAATTTATCTTATTCAAAATGTCCTTTTTTGACACTACATCATTGGTAATATATATGTCAATGCACTACATACAATTTTTGGAAATATTGAATCTATTCTCAAAGATTTTGGCCCACAATAACAAAATAACGCAAAGTTAGTCCTCCAAAAACAAAAATCGATAATCCAATCGGTGATTAAGAGCAAAATCTCCAATAAATTCACCATTATTTAGTCTCCGGGGCTCGAAAGTCGTCCGCTATGCAAATTGTACTGCATAATCACTGAAACTGTTTAGAAGGGTTCACCCAATTAAATGTACAGCTGAAAATTTCACTTCCAAATTCCCAAATCGATTTTCTCTCTGGAGTTTTATTTTATTTGCTTCGGGATTCTAAACAGGTTTAGTGGACGTAATGATTTTATCTGTCCATTAAGATGTTGAAAACTTCTCGTGATTTTATGTTCTTCTTCTAGAAATTATTCTTTGAAATTGGCCTTGGGTTTGATTTGCAGGATTTGTTCCTATTGATGGCATTAAGATCGCCCCATATGACATGGGACTTATACATTTCTGATGAAATATGAGTGCACTAGTCACACCGTTCCATATCCTTCGGAGGTTACATTGGATTCTAATCCAATAGACGATCTGTTTGTGGAAGGTTGGACTAAGGAAGATTTTATTGGTATGTCAGAAATACTGTGAGAGGTATTTATGAAAGTGAGAACATTAGCTTAATTCTGCTTTACTTTGTTATTTTATATATTTTTTTATTTTTGTTTTATGAAACAAAAAAAAAAAATATAATATATTTTTTTTTATTTGACCTCAGACCAAATAAAAAGTTAAAGACGGAACTCTACGAACAGCAAAGTGAGGCCGTCAAATTACGTCTCACTCTCGCCATGTACACTCACACCAAGAAAAACAGTAAAACTGTAGCAGCTAAGTTGTGCAAACTAGCTCAAAGCCTTTTTGAACAAGCAATTTCAATGAATGTTATGAATGATCTAGGGTCTGGTGACTAAAACTTTTACTCTCATTACACCTATAAATCATAACGCAGTACAATTTATCTTAGGATTAAAATAATAAAACTAAGCTATTCAATGCGACTTTGCAAAAACACAAACGAATTTCAAACTTATTAATTTAACAACTTGAAATATCAAAAGTTATAGGTACTTTATTATCAAAGATTTTAAGACAATATTTGCATATTTATTCTTTAAATGAATATTCAACTCTTAAAGTCGATTTTTTCTAAATTCGACTTTAAGAGTTAGTGAGAGTAGAGTGTAGTTATTCTTAACTACATAACCGTACGTTCTGCGATCTTAAACAAAAGACAGTCGCGAGTCCGATTGCACTCACTGTACGTGAACTGCACTGAGTGTACGTGAACGCTGTCTATGTGTGCGTGATCTCAAACAAACACCGGTTCCGAGTGCGCTTGCATTCGGTATAAGTAGGTACATGAAGCTTGTATTTGTGTGAGTGTCCTCAAACAAATGGCGGTCGTGAGTACGTGCACTTGCTGTACGTGAAACGTGTCTACGTGTCTCTGTGAGTGGAAATCACAAAAATGACAACCGCTACATGAAGCGACTTTTTGTGTACGTGCCATTTCGCTGTTCGTTTGGAGTCTACCTTCTGTATTATTCTGTGGTAGAAGGCTCACTTAATACAACTGGCTAAAAGACGCCTAACTTTCTTCAGATTTGAGTACTTCGGAGCTTTCACCGATTTGTTTCACTTTGTTGAGCTTTAAAGGTTGCAAAATGTTTTTAGATATTCCAGATAATAAAAAAAAATACGAAAGCGTTGGATAGATTTTATTGATTTATTAATGGTGTAAGGATAGAGGTGGTAAAAGTCAGTCAGTGAATTTACAACTCTATTTTTCGTCGTATCTCGGAGATCATAAAAATATTTGAGGTTTTTACGGGAATATAGCTTATGGTGCAGGGGTTTTCTTTTATGGTTTCAGATGGTATTCGATCAAAGAATCACAATATTCCTAAAATATGTCCATGCTGGGACAGCCAACTAACAAATTAAACTCTTTTTCATAAATAATCTATTGATGTTATTTGCTTAGTTCGACACAATATGTACACTCAAAATCTCTCTCTCACACACACACTCACTCACACACGCACACACACTCACACACACACACACACACAGACCCACGGGCGCATACACGCTTATACAATTTATCGTACTTTGTTTATTTTTTTTTTATTTTTACTTTTTTCTCTATTTGTTATTTGCCTATTTATTTTGTATCTATAAGATGTAAGGGAATGAGCGGAGCCTTCAACTACAGGCATTTTCTATGTCTAAATGGAGACTCCTCGACATGTTATGTAACCCAAATTGATACGCAATAAACTTTTTTTTTTTTTCATAAATCTTTGGATTAGCATCGGAAATGACGTCTCTCTAACATTTTTCTTCACCGTTTGTAAAAATTTACTCAATTTGCTTTGTGTTGCACCTACGTTTAAAACCACGTCCGTCATAATTCGTAGCGCCACCACTCAGTAATATATATATTTTTGGAAATATCTGGCAATCCATTCGCATGTATAACACATGCGCACAACCCCAGTTATACAGGGAAACCTATAATTGGCCATAATAACTGCAACAAGCTTATTTTGTAAAATTTTATGAATCGCTGTTGGTTACCTAAATAAAAAAATATATACTTAACACAATAAAACAAACGCTTTCAACAGCCGGAACTTAACCTCTCCCCATAAAAAGAAATAAAGACGTTTCTAGAACGTATCAAATCGAGCCACGTGAATACGGCTAGTAAATCTTGAGGGCAAATGAACACGTCGATGCAACGATCGGATGCGATACATCTCCGGGCCGAGACGGCCGGCCGGCATAAATTGCCCGCAGACGCGGCAACCGATGCGGAACAAATTTATTGTTACGACTCCGTGTTTAGATTGTGTCGATCGTGTGTGGATTTTATTTTAGGTAAGCTGCTGGTTTATTGCAGGGTTTAATATGGTGGGTTAGGTTTAAGTTGAAGTGCCAAGTTATATTGCGGTTGTAAGATGATTTGAATGCTTTGTTTTTTTAATTTTGTCTTCATGGTTGGGTCAACATATCCTAACCTGTTGGCCGCGTCTTGTGACAGCTACTGCTTAGGAAACAAATTAATGAGAGAAATTTCGCGGGAATTGCGGAGCGCCAGGAAATGTGGTTAGTTCTTAAACCTGTTAATTTTTTTAAAGAAAAAGATCTTTGTACAGTTGTTAGTGTTTTAAAGTTAATTGGTTGATAGTTTCATGATAACGTGGTCAAAATCGAGTCGTGCTTGTACACCTGCTCGCGTAGCATGACCACCGTAGAAACGAAAGAGAATCGACAAATCTTTTGTTCATCTGTCATTGAATCGACAAAATGACAGATGAAGAAAAGATTTCGTCTTCGAAAAAGAAAAAGAAAAGATTTCGTTTTCGATTCTCGTCGATGCTAAACAGGCTGGGCAAGAAACCACTGTACAACATTTAAGGAATGCATATTTTAGTGATCACACTCCCTGATCCACTTCAGACTGAGAGGTAACGTTCTTCAGTTTTATTTTTTGTATGAATTTATTTATTTTGAGTCCGTAGGTGTGACCGTGACATCACAGTGGGCCCTATCAGAAAACCAGCGCTGCGGTATTTGTTTTCCATTTATCGCAGCATCATGCTGAGATAGGAGCCTTTTTGGCCTCGCACAGGTTTTCTTTTTATGATTTAGTTTTAGATTATTTTTATCGTTTAGTTTTAGATTTTTTTTTTTCTTTTTAATATTATTTTTGTATTTCCTCTTTTCTTCTTCTTTCTTTCTCTCGGTATGCCTTTCATATAAATAAATAAGCTTAAAATTATATCTCCAAACTCACAACAACTCGACCCAAACTTCTTTACACTAATACCTCTACGTATTAACCGCGCTAAAGGACTCCTCACACGCCACACAAGCTCCAAATTAAAACTACCCGCGAAAGAAATTTACAAAAAAATTGGAAAGAAATTTTCCCTCGAAAACCTGAGCATAATACTCGTCTGAAAAGGGGTTTTTTCAAAGGCCATGCGTCTGAACGGGCTTTGTGTCATGTAATGATTTTTTTATAGAGAACTCCTTTGCAGTATGTGGCCGGTTCATTACAGGAGATAAGGGACTTGGTGGTATTATTACGACGGGAGGACCGGCGGTGAGCAGACTTTGAGATCATGTTGCTAATTGATGGTTTTTTTGTTGGGGATACTTTAGTAGTTGCTGATGTTGTAGGCGAAAACTAGGTGCTTGTTTGTGTAAAATTTGTTTTTTAGCTGTGGACAAAACTTTATGGTACTTTTTGGTTTAAAGAACATCAAAAGCAAATAAGATGGAACCCTCAAAAATATATAAATGTATCGACCACATTTAAAAAATCATTGTCGTTTAAAAATTTGAAAAGAATTAGAATTAGTTTAGGAGAAAAATTGGTCAGGATGGAATTGGAATTACTAGGCTTAATTAGGTCAAGTTGAAAGAGTGTGAATTCAAGGGACATAAAAAAGGATATACGGTGCAGGGTACCATCATCAAGACCGCATTTCACTTGTCGCGAACGCAGATCTTATCTATGAGTTAAAAAATAAATTTGACTAACCTAAGCCAAAGAAAAATATTCGTGCGGGGTAGCACATTTACTGCTGGTGTGGTGAGGAGTAAAACCACTGATGAACTTCTTGCTTCTTTATTGGGAAGAGTGTTTCCTTATAGCTATCTTGCCGACTACTGTGTCGGTCGAATTTTTTATTTTTATTTTTGCGGAATGGCATCTCGCAGTTCAACCTAGAGAAGTTGTCGTCTGCTTAACAGGACAATCCTGTGGGTACCTTAAGTGTAAGGCCTCCAGCCAGGGCATAAAACTTACAAACTAAACGACTACACGCTAAGGGCACCCCCTGCGGGGTACGGGCCTCGCCTTAGGGCCTCGCTGGGAGAGGACAGCAAGGGGACAGGCTGGATCTGAGTGGTGTCATTATTTAGGGACTGATTTTGAACTACAGGCGCAGCAACGCGGGCTGGCACGAGTAAGGGACGGGGGGTGTCGGTCGAACAAAATGGCCCTATTTTTATACAGAATTTTCTAAGTAATTGACTTTGAGTAATTGAATCGATAACAAATTTCCAAAAAGCGCGGGATAAACTAAAAACCAATGAAAACATAACAAAAAAACCGGCCAAGAGCGTGTCGGGCCACGCTCAGTGTAGGGTTCCGTAGTTTCCCGTCCATCACAATAAGTGTTCCCACTTATGAGTTTAAAGGTGGGTATCCATTATGTAAAAATGCTTGCATATACGAATATACTTACTACAAACTTAGTCCAGAAATTATTTTGTACAACTTTTTGTCTTTTTTGTACAAAAACTGTTGTTTCCATCAAGTTCAAAATAATTTTCCTAGAAAGTCCTTATAAAGTTCTACTTTTCAGATTTTTTTCATATTTTCTAAACTTATGGTTCAAAAGTTAGAGGGGGGGGGACACATTGTTTTTTACTTTTGGAGCGATTATTTCCGAAATTATTGACATTATCAAAAAATAATTTTAGAAAACCCCTATTCATTTTTAAATACCTTTCCAACGATATATCACACGTTAGGGTTGAAATTAAAAAAAAAATCACTTCCCACGTTACATATAGGGGGGCTACCCTAATAAAACATTTTTTTCCAATTTGTATTTTACCACTTTGTCGGCGTGGTTAATATACATATTGGTACCAAATTTCAGCTTTCTAGTGCTAACGGTCACAGAGATTAAGCGAGGACGGACAGACGGACGGACAGACATGGCGAAACTATAAGGGTTCCTAGTTGACTACGGAACCCTAAAAAGCGGGAAAACATTATGCAAGTTACCAAACTTGACTGTAACGAGAACCGCGTGACAATATTCGTGTTTTTCACTAACTTTTTCTATGTAAACCTATATAAAACTATATGTTATCGAGATCTATATATCAAAAACTATCATACAAAAATATAAAATCAACAAAACATATAACATAATAAACTTATATACTCCTAACACTAAGTCTACTATGTAGGTACACGAACAAAAATTCAAGAAAACTATTAAAATATAAACTCATGATATTTGCAAACGCTTATATACTATTCCACTAGTCCCTATTTACTATCCTAGCAGTGCCTATGCACCCTATACATCTATATACACCGCTATACACTGTTATTATTGTCCTGCACACAAACACTAAACTATCGGTTTATTTATCACTATAATATCACTTTATGTACTGTTTGTGCAATGTCTATGTATCACTATAACTTTTCACTATATATTGCACTGTCCCGCACAATATTAATGTCATGCTACGAAAGCTATTGCCATTTGTTTAAGCCATCTGTATTTCAACAGGAAACAACATAATAATCTTAACATGACTCAGCACGCAGTCAGCATAAGAGAACTACAGCAGGGTCGAATGCTCCCAGCACCCGATTAAGCATGATTCAGCCCGACTTTGGAACGAAACATTGTGCGTGGTCCCACACACGGTTGGCTGTTTTCATCCCAAATTATCTTGTATCTTCCTATTAGGTACTCCTCTGTTTAGACTTTTGAAGTAAACAGGCGTGATGTATTGTCATGTTATACTTTTAAAGTCATCATCATTCTACCAATACATTTGGGGTGTGCGCAGCATTGTGCTTCTTCTTCCATACTACTCTATAACTCGTCATTTTATCAGACACCTCCTTTCGTGCCATATCATCCTTAACACAGTCCATCATCATCTGCCTAGCCTTTTCCCAACTATGTCGGGGTCGGCTTCCAGTCTAACCGAATGCAGCTAAATACCAGTATTTTACATGGAGCGACTGCCTATCTGACCTCCACAACCCAGTTAGTCCTGGGGAATACGATACCTCTTGGTAAGACTGGTTGTCAGACTTTTTGGCCACTGACTACCTGTAATGACTGTCAAAGATCACTAAATGACAGCCGGGACCAACAGTTTAACGTGCTTTCCGAGGCATGGAGGAAACTTGGTATGTACTGGGTGGTCACCCATCCACACACCAACCTAGGCAAGCACGGCTTAATCTAAAGCTCCTACTCAGCACACACAGCCCCGCCTTAACACAGTCCATTCATCGTTTATTTAGTAATTCTTTATGGGTATAAGAGTATATCCATCCACTTTCATAATCAAAACTCCTCATGTTAAACTTTTTAAGTGATATAAAAAACCGGCGAAACTAATTTACTTTAAGATACCAGAATATTGTTGACCGTTCTTCCATTTGTCTCAGACGTTTTCATTCAACATCTGATGCATCCACGTCTGTGTTTTAGTTCGTATTCTACGTGGCAGGTGGCGACACTCATTGCAGTCTCCTTAGTAATAAACACGTCTTGAATTTTGTATTAGGAGTGGAAGACTACATTCTTGTTCATGATAGAAGTAAATTGAAAAGTCTTGGTAGTTGTGTGATCCTTTAGTTGTCTGTTAAGCCACATTGTTGTCGATTCTGTTGTGCACAATCTAAACTTAATTTAGGCTACTGCTATCTTTTTCTCTATAATAAAATGAGAAAGACGCTGACGTAATTTAGAGCTGTCAAATTTAGTTGGAACCAATATTTCCATAAAAATGAAGGGTGCACGTAAAAACATGTCGACTAAAAACATGGTGAAGCGCAAGGCATAAACTAGTTTGACATCTCTAACTTAGTTCATAGCTATAGCCGTCCTTTTCGCGCAATGCCTTTTAGTAAAAGATAGCAATAGCCTAAATTAAGTTTAGTTTGTGCACAACAGAATCGACACCAGTGTTGATGATGAAATAGTATTTTAAACACGCATTTGTTGTTTAAAAGCCAACATCCACAATCACACATCTAAGTTCTGTATGGTGTCGGACGTAAAGAATAGCACCATCCCATATCTTCCCATGGGTGTCGTAAGAGGCGACTAAGGGACTTCCGAGAGAATGGGCAGCAGCGTTCTCTGTGCTTTTGTAACAACCGTACTGCGATCGCCAACCCGCCTGCCAAGCGTGGCGATTATGGCAAAAAAACCCCCTTCGGAGAGGCCAATGTCCAGCAGTGGACGTCTTTCGGCTGAAATAGTTGTATAGTAGAACATCCACATAACATAACATCATGCCTTGTAATTCCCAAAGGGTTAGGCAGAGGTGTACCGAACAGTACACCCACAGTTCGCCAGTTTTGTTTAAGTCCCATGTAATAAAGGCGAGCCTATTGCTATCAATCCAGAGTCCGTGGCGGCTACTGAGATATTCTTGAAGAAAAAACCCAATAACACTTTGTTGGCCCAGGATATATTCAACACAGGACCACATGCTCAGCAGTCGCGCTCAGGACCAACAAACCAACGAGGCAGACAAAATTCATAAGGAAGATTTTGGGTAAAACTTAATCATAAACTTAATAATAGGTGGGATTAGATTTGATGATTATTATTAGGTACTTGAATTGCCTCTACGAGGGTCTTGGTTTTGCTTTTCATAATTTTAGCAGATAGACGTTCACTGCTGGACATAGCCTCCCCCAAGTGTCATAGGTCATTTAATCATTTGTTAACACAGGTACAATAAAATAGTTGTTAGAAAAGATTACAAGCGCGCTATGTTATGCCCGAAGGCGTACAAATATTCATAGAGATAAAATTGATAACCTTTAAAATTATATTAGTGGAATGCAATTTGATTTTAACAAAAAAATAAAAAAAAATTAAATGTCAAAAATAAGTGAAACTTTACTTCGTCAAAATTCAAATAAAGTTTTAACAATATAAAAAATAAAATAATACAAAATGTCACGTGCAAAAATGTCAATACTTTCAAGTGTCGCCGCCACATTGACCGGTCCCGTGCGTCACCGGTCCACCTAGTGGGAGGCCTTCTAACGCAACGTCTTTCGGTTCGCGGTCGCCACTCCAGAACTTTTCGGCCCCATCGCCTTTCCGATCTGCGAGCAATGTGCCCTGCCCACTGCCACTTAAGTTTAGCAATTCTTCGGGCTTTTTGATGAAATATACTAGATGAATATGATAATGGAAGCAAAAACGTTGTTTGCTCAGAGAATTTTTTATTGCAAGTGTATGACACAAGTCATTATCAAAAAACACATGTTCCAATATTAATTTGAAAATGCTGCTAACTAAAAAGTTTTCACACTTCCCCTCAAACAACATCCATCATCAGATACACCACACATCACACCACACCAGACACACTCAAACTTAGATCGCGCACACATTTATTAAATGCCACACGACCCAATGGTTTTGTCAGCACATCCGCTGGGTTATCTTCCGTACACACATAGTCCAGACGTACAACATTCTTAGCAATACAATCTCTGACATAGTGCGCCCTTATGTCTATATGTTTCGTCCTTCTATGCGCTACAGGATTGTACGCAAGTTTAATAGCACTCTGATTATCTACGAAAATGCAAATAGCCCCAAGATATTCACCTCTTATAAATGCATTCAACTGCCGCAAGTGAACTGCCTCCTTGGTTGCCTCCGAAAGTGCAATATACTCGGCTTCCGTTGACGACAGTGCCACACAAGCTTGTTTCCGGCATTCCCAGTTAATCAACGAGTTTCCGCATCTAAAAATAAACCCAGAATATGATTTCCTATCTTTGATGTTTCCTCCCCAGTCAGCATCTACGAATCCCGTGATGTCCTGCACCGGCGACTTGGGAAATGTCAAACATAGATCCCTTGTACCCTTAAGGTATCTCAAGATATGTTTAGCAGCTTTCCAATGACGTTCCTCACAACATGAGATACTGTGCCAAAAAGTTTACCGCAGCCGCAATATCCGGGCGTGTGTTACAGGCCAAATAGTTCAGCGAACCTATGAGCGCCTGATAACTACGAGAGTCTTGGCAGGATAAGAACTTACCTCCTTCCCCTTCCGCCAAGGCTTTGTGGAAATCCATTTCCATCGGAGTTTTCACTGGTTTGCAGTCAGACATACCATATTCATCCAAGATTTTCGAAATAAGCCTCTCTTGATTCAAATATATTCCAGTATCCGTCTTAGACAAAAGCATACCCAAAACTTGTCTCGCTTCCCCTAAATCCTTTATCTTGAACTGTTTAGAAAGATTGTCTAATAAAACTTCCTTCTGCTGTTTGTCTTTGTAAAATAATAAAAAATCGTCAACGTACAAAGCGATATAAAAATTATTATTTTTGTAAAGACAGCTGTCAAAGTCACAGCGCTTGAAGTTCAAAGACAATAACACTTCATTTACTTTTTCATTCCAAGACCGTGAAGCTTGTTTAAGGCCGTATATCGCTTTTTCTAATAAGCAAACTTTTTCCTTTGAGTTTTCGTCTATGCAACCCTCCGGCTGTTGCATATAAACTCTTTCATGCAAATCACCGTTCAGAAAGGCGGTGTTCACATCGAAGTGACTGATGAACAATTCCTTTTCAACAGCCAACGATAGCAGCAACCTAACTGTCGATCTTCTCACGACCGGTGAATAAGTTTCGAAGTAGTCGACCCCGTAGGACTGAGTGAAACCCTTCGCCACAAGTCGAGCTTTATAGGTCTTATTACCATCTGCATCAAACTTGTACTTGAAGATCCACTTGTTTCCCACGACTTTAGCTTCAGGTGGCTTTTTGACGAGTTTCCAGACCTTGTTCTCGTATATCGAATCCAACTCCTTTTTCATGGCTTCCTTCCAGTTATCCTTATCTTCCCGATTTAAGGCTTCCTTAACTGTCAAAGGCTCCTGGTCTTCTGTACAGCATGCTAGTCCATGAAGATTTCCTTTTCGGATTCTATTACGTAGAGGATAACGACATTCACCTTCGTTTGACTCTCCTCTGTTAATAGTCTCTTCAACTTCAACGTTTTCCACCACGACATTTTCTGCACCCGTTTTTCCCACCTCCATCTCCGCGTCTTCATATACTTCAGCCCCATCTGTGGAACTCGGCCCTTGAGAAGCTTCTGCACTACCAGGTGACGAACCTGACTGGCCTTCTACCTTTGCAAATTCCCAGATTACTTCAGCACCTTTGTCACCGCTGCCTACGAGCTGACTAGGATCCTCTGAAACTATTGCTGTAGAGTCCTCCAAGAAAACTACATCCCTTGCTCTAACAATGGCGCGAGGATTACTGGGATTTATGAAACGATATCCCTTGGTTTCTTCACAGTAACCAACAAAGATATGTTCTACCGCTTTAGGGCTCCATTTCTTCCGAGTTTCCTTGGGCACGTGAACAAACGCTTTCGTTCCAAAAACTCTGAAATGATTAAATGACTGAGCCTTCCCTGTCCACAACTCCTCAGGAATCTTACCATTATTGCCACTGTGAGGCAGCCTGTTCTTGGTATAAACAGCTGTATTACATGCCTCTCCCCACAGACTCGCACACAGACCCTTTTCTGCCAACATAGCACGAGCCATCTCCACGATAGTGCGGTTTGCTCGCTCCACTACGCCGTTCTGCTCCGGAGTGTAGGGAACAGTCAACTGATGGTTTATACCCTTTTGCTGTAGAAACCCATCAAACTTCCTGTTCACAAATTCTGTTCCATTGTCCGTGCGTATGCACTTTACCTTCAACCCGGTTTCAACCTCTACACTAGCTACAAAAACTTTAAAATGATCAAAAACCTGATCTTTTGTTTTAAGGAAAAATACAAAAGATTTACGTGTAAAATCATCTAAAATAACTAGCATATACCGAGATCCACCGTACGTAGGTTCAGACATTGGACCACAGATATCTGCGTGAACCAGTTGCAGTCTCTCGACTGCCCTCTCAGCCTCACCAACTGGAAAAGGTAAATGATGTGCCTTCCCCTTAATACAGGCGACACAAGGCTCCATTACGCTCTTTCCAAAATCCATACCCGGAAGCTTACGTAAATCTCGCTCATTTACGTGTCCAAGCCGCCGGTGCCATAACATCAAAGGAGTACCTGCTTTCACTGATGCCAACGCAGTCCCATCTACAACCGCCTGACAACCTTCAAGCTTGTAGATCCCTGAGACTTCACTTGCGGTAGCCAGAAGCTTTCCCTTGAAATGGCCTGGAACCAAATGGTGAATTAGCTTGCACCCATCTCTGTCAAAACTAACCTTCCATCCTTTCTCTACTAATTTAGACACTGATAACAGATTAACACGCAAACCGGGTACATACATGACATCCCTCACGGCAAGCATTCGTCCTTTCAAACTCACCATGATATCACCCTTACCCTTGCATTCAATCTTATCATTATTCGCACATGTCACGTTACTCATACCAACATTCATAACCAAATCTTTAAACCAATGTTTCTGGAAACACATATGTGAAGATGCCCCGCTGTCGATGTACCACTCCGTTGGATTGAAGGAGTCCCCGGCACTGAATGAAGACAGGCTCACGATCGCAACGTCACTCTGTTTGGAGATCGAACCTGCTTTCCTTCCTTCAGGACATGTCCACTCTTTCCACATTTAAAGCATTTAATTTTGGTCATATTAATATTTTTGTTCCCATTCCGCTTCTTACTCTTACTCACAGCCAATGCCGAGTCCGCTGAAGACAATGTACTACAACCTTGACGTGAATCCTCCTGTAGTAACTTCTGCCGTACGTTCTCTGAAGTCAACTTCATCCCAGAGTGTTCCAGCGCCATTCGCATAGGCCTGTACTCTTCAGGTAGTCCTCTCAGTAACACGACAGCTACAAGATCATCGTCAAATCCGGTGGCAATATCCTTCAACTTTTGAGAAAGAGACATAACTGCAGCAACATATTCATGCATCGAAGAGTGTCTCTCTAGCTTCTCATCCAACAACGCGTTCATGAGGGTGATCTTGCGATTTACGCCTTTGTCCTCAAACGCTTTCGCTAAGCTATCCCAAGCATCTTTAGCATAATTTGAATCTTGTACATACGCATAAAGTGTAGTTTCCACATGTAGACAAATCAAAGCTAGTGCGTCTTGGTCCTTCTCGATGGCGGTGGAGTCTTTGGAATCCGGGTACGTTGACGTATACGTGAACAACTTTTCTCGTATGAGAATCATTTTTATCGCGAATTTCCACGTAGAGTAGTCATCTAGGCCGCAGAGGTTCTTGATGGCAAATTTAGTGACTGGGCCCATAACCTTTTGATGAAATATACTAGATGAATATGATAATGGAAGCAAAAACGTTGTTTGCTCAGAGAATTTTTTATTGCAAGTGTATGACACAAGTCATTATCAAAAAACACATGTTCCAATATTAATTTGAAAATGCTGCTAACTAAAAAGTTTTCACAGGGCTACGTCGGTAAACTTGGTTCTCTTGGTTCTTGGTTTTGCTATTAGGTTTCTGCAAAATCTAGCTCATTGATTCTTAACCTTCTTAAGCCTGAATTTCTTCTGGAGTTCCCTTCTTAATAAATTCCTGTGTACGTATAACGTATTGTAATTTCATTCTACTAGTTCTAGTACTAGATAGAAACTGAGAATTTTGAGACTAAAATAGATTAATATCAGAAACATCTAGCTCTATTGTCAACCCTTTACCCTCTCTGGAATTTCCATATCCTTTAAACTCGAAATACCCAAAATACAAAATCAAGTAATTTAACGTTGAAAATCAAAGCCCTGAAAATGGTTCTATCATCTAGGTAACATTAATCATGTTTACGACGCAAATAATTGTTTGGCGGACATTCTAGGTTGGACTGAGACAAAGATTTGAACGGTACGTGCGGAATTGGCCTGCGTCCGGTCGGTCGGTAGGTCCTTACTATTTTTGCTGAAGTCACTTTAGTGTAGCTTAGTTTGTTAGTAGTTTTTTTTGCTTGATGTTGGAGTAAAATTGTCGAGTCGAATCGGGTGGACGTGTAATTTGTGGATTTGGTGTGTATGTGTCTATAGGAGTCAAATAGATATACAGGCTTTGTAGATCATTTTACGTAACCAAGTAACATCACGCCTGTGACCCCGAGGGGTACCCAACAAGTACACCCACATTTAGCTAGTTATGTTTAAATCCCATGTAATAGGGGGCAAGCTTATTTTATTTACTTATTGGCCTATCTACAATTGTTACACTGTTTATCCTAATACTACAAGCAATATGATACAAGCATAGTGTACAATATGATGCGATAGACACAGCATGCAAAATAAAAAACATTATTAAATAAAAAAATAAATTACAATATTAGTGCAGAAATAACACTTTCAACAACAGTGGGTAGTTTTAGAAACACAGTAAATACAAAGATGACAATAGAAAAAAGAAAAAAGTCAATATGGTGGGTGGTTTTGATGGACTTGAACTTCTGAAGTGTTATGGAAATTGCCTATTGCCACAGAATATATATTAGTACCTTACGGTACAGAAGTTTCACTCCCGAGTTTAGGTATGATAAACGCAAGCGTGCGGCCACCGCACTAGTCTCAATAGGCTTGCACTCGCTCGACTTGTCGCACACGCAGCGCACGCACCCGCGAAACAAAAATAAACTGTTAATACCGTAAAGTACCTCTGACAGCCCTAGCAGATTGAAGCGTGACGGCAGACAGTTATTGTACTATGAACGCTATGTGCAATGCAAAAGGTTGAAATTAGCTTGTTTTCCAGAATAGTAGGTAAATATCTCGGGGTTTTTGCGCCGCTTGTATGGAAGTGAGACAAGCCTGCTATTGCCATCAACCAGGCACGAACCCAGATTCCATGGCTACTACCGAGAAGTTCTATTTGCTCGAACAGTCGAACCCAGGACCTGATGCTTAGTAGTCGCGATTGCGACCACTGCACCCACAACGTGTTTTTTGAAGAGAAAACTTCTTTATGCGCGTTGAGCACATTTTGGGTGAACAAAATCATGGAACTCGCGTCAGCGTCACTGAACGCTTTCATAGAACGGTTAGTCAAAAACCACCTTATACAATTAAGATAAAGTTTATTTTGGACTGATCGACGATACAATTCATAAGTTACTTAGTTTCACTTCTATCGGCAGTCCCCAAAGACTGCCTCGCATGTTTTTTTTTTACTATTGATATTTCTATCAGCTGCGCCAAAGACACATAAGGTAGCCGCCATCCCGCGGGCCTGTGGACGGTGGGCTATGGGCTAGCTCGCCGTCCATCCGTTTCATGACGACAGGCCGTGTCGACGGCGCGTTCGTGTTCCACGCGCGCCTCAAAGAGAGTCAGCAAAAAGGAAGGGGTCCGCAAGGCACGATGCCTGCCGGGGTTGCGGGACTGTTCGAAAGAGATACCGTGGCCAGAGTGGGAGGAGTCATATGATGAAATAAAACAAAAAAGTAACTGCCAACCGAGACATAAATTTTGTCTTTTTTTCGGCATCATTACTCCCGAAAATTATAAAAATGTGTTGATGGAAATGTTGACAGCAAAAACAATAAAACGCATTTTAAAACAAAAGGAGGTACGATCCCAAAAACCATTAAATAATTATAAAATTAAAAAAGTTTTCATGCACAAATTATAACGGCACCTAAATTAGAGTTCCGTAAAATTCGAAATAGAACTTAATGTATTTAATTATTCAGACTGTCTATCAAGTGTCGCGAGTGACAATGAAGAAGGGAGACCCCGGAACTTTTCAGAGATATTTAAACCCAACTGCGTTGCTGGGTTTGCAGAATAAAACGTACTGAAAAATTATAGGAAGTCTCTTTATTGAAAAGGATAGTATTTATTTAAAGAATTGTACCTTTAGGTACTATCGGGGTCATTTCCGCCTGACCATTTTAATTTTTTTTCGCTTAAATCATGCGGAGGCGCCGAGCCATGCCCCTTTAAAGTTTGGGCCTATTAGGAAAGCGTCAATTTTGGCGCGCAAAATAACAATAACTCCCGTTTGGCGTGCGTCGTTAGTGCGCTCGGCCGATTCAGCATCTTTTCATTCATTATTTCTATACAAAGTCAACGGGGCGGGGCTAGAGAGCGTTTCTATGTTGCGAGTGCAAGCAAAAATAAGCTTAGTGGTGGTCAGGCGGGAGTGTCCTCGATAGTACATATAAGTAGCATAGTTATAAGACCTTAGTATGAAATTAGCGTGTTTAGCGTTGAAAACTTAGCCATGACCCAATTTTATGAAAATTATTTAAAAGACAAAACTCTTGTAAATATTTTTAGGGTTCCGTACCCAAAGGGTTAAAACGGGACCCTATTACTAAGACTCCACTGTCCGTCTGTCTGTCTGTCACCAGGCTGTATCTCATGAACCGTGAAAGCTAGACAGTTGGAATTTATCACAGATGATGTATTTCTGTTGCCAACAACATCATCATCTGCCTAGCCTTTTCCCAACTATATTGGGGTCGGCTTCCAGTTTTACCGGATGCAGCTGAATACCAGTATTTTACATTTTATTTTTTTTCTGTTGCCAACAACAAATAATAAAAATAAAAAAACCGGCCAAGTGCGAGTCGGACTCGCGCACGAAGGGTTCCGTACCAATTATTATAAAAAACACGTTTGTTGTATGGGAGCCCCCCTTAAATATTAATTTTATTCTGTTTTTAGTATTTGTTGTTATAGCGGCAACAGAAATACATCATCTGTGAAAATTTCAACTGTCTAGCTGTCACGGTTCATGAGATACAGCCTGGTGACAGACAGACGGACAGACGGACAGACAACGAAGTCTTAGTAATAGGGTTCCGTTTTTACCCTTTGGGTAAGGAACCCTAAAAAAGAACAACAAGGGACAACCCTCCTACGTACAGAACACTTCATACGCGAGTCCGACTCGCACTTAGCTGGTTTTTTTTCCTATAGAGACTACTGACCGTCGCCGTCACCTGCTGCGGTCCTCAAATGCTCCGATAACCAAGGCACTAAATAAAATTCAACCAAATCAAACACGTAGCACTTCAATACCCGCAATTACAGACACAATTAAAATAACAATGCACTGTGCCTCAGGAGGCACGGCCGGGAGCATACGGGTTAATTCAGTACAGCTCATGCTTCAAAACCTTACTTATGAAGACTCGGAACAATTAATATAAAGATCCTGCCCTAATCTGGAACAAATATACATACATCACACACACAAACACACACCGCTACACACACGCACACACATTTCGGCTCCACTACCTTCCATATCACCTCTCTATTCTACACTATGCAAAATTAAATACCGAGCCCCAAGATACAGACTTACAATATAGTTTGGGGCTTATTAGCAACAACACTAGGTTCACTAGTTTTAGATGATATTTTAAGTCACTTGTAACATCTGTTATTCATAATTTGTACCTTGTATATTACCTGGATGATAAACAATTTTCTATTTCATGCTTAACAGGTAGACTTTATTACTGAGTATCTTTAAGTAAGGTTATTATGTCGACTAAATACATACTACAAATAGAACAAAAATAATAATAAAAAAAATAAAAAAACCCGACTGCGTTAAAATAACTAATAACTTTAAATAAAAACTGAAAAGAATACTTAAAACAAGTTCAGGAGACAGGATACATTTGATTGACTGCAACAGTCGGGGTTTTAGTCGAGATTATTTAATGGGTCCCGACTGTTGCAGTCAATATGTCCTGTCTTCTGAACTTGTTTCATTCTTTTCAGTTTGTATTTAAAGTTATTAGCTATTTTTTACGTAGTCGGGTCGGGTCGGTTTTCTAATTTTTTTTTTTTTTTAATTGTACACTTTTTAGTTACCATTTTAAAATCCTCATGATGAGCCCTTTATCAAGCCGTTCAGGCTGCAGAGCGTGCCAAATATTTGAATTTGGCGCCAAACATCCGCCATTTTGTTTTATTATTATTTTGATATACCCAGTGTCACTCTCACAGTAAATACGAATCTTACGACACCTCTCAAGCTAAAATTCATCGAGCTGTTCAGGCCACAGAGCGTGCCAAACAACCTACATACATACATACGCATGAAAAACATAACCCTCCTTCTGGCGCAGTCGGGTAAATAGAACTAAAATAATAATAAAAAGAAGACTAAAAGTAAGTATCTAACTACGACAATAGGACACTTAGGTGTCAAAGCTCCTCTTCCGCATCGATGTCATCCGGAAATATGCCCAGAAGACTGGCAGCATTGCCACGTTGAATGGCAATGCTAATTCTTTTTAATGTATTAAATCCCTGAGAATCTCTATTCAAAAACTCACCCCATGGCTAAACCGTGGCTAAAAATCCAAATAAGATTCAGAACCTCACCATGAAAACGTGAAATACAAATGACATTAGCACCCCTAGTACGTGAGCAGGTCAGGAGATATAATGATTTATTCGGCAATTAATTTTGTAACGGTTATAAAGGGCGGGACCCGATACTTATAACAGTTTTAGGGGATTTCTCTACCTGATTCATTTGAATTTTGGTTGTAAAGACTCGGAATAACAATAAAGGATCTTGTTGGGATAATAGAACGTTATTTATTTGATGTGGTTTTGGAATAAAGCATCGTGTAAACTGGTACAACCATGCACGAAAAAGAATTTATTATCCTTAGAGCCAAGAGAAAGTGACATTCTATCTGCAGTTAATGAAAAATTTGAACCCAAAACCCACCTCTGTTTTTTTAATTCAAGTGCGTATTGTTTATATGTTACAGCACCATGCTGAGATAGGGGGGCCTTTTGGCCTCGAACAGGACCAATTTCATTTCATGTTTTTTTTTTATCTTTCTCTTTGTTTACTTTTTAATTTTTATTAGTTTTATGTACTGTTAATTTAACCATTTTTATTTGTGTTTTGTCCTGTGCGGGCTAATAAATGCTTTTTCTTTCTTTCTTTTTTTCTTTATTGTAAAATTATCACTTGTTTCGGTGAAGGAGAATATCGTGAGGAAGCAAGCATTCCTGAGCAATAATTCTTGACGGCATGTAAAGCCAAGTCAGAGGCCCATATGGGTGGCATAAAAACTATGACACCAGGTTAGGCACTAACCAGACGATAAAGAAGTAGAGGAATTTATTTGGTTGACATAAGCTACCGAAAAGTTTCATCGAGAATCGAATTGAAACAGCAATTCTCGACAATCAAGTTGTGCGAATATAATTAGCACAATGACAGTTTTTCGGATATTCATTACTTAACTAGTTGTTGCCTGCGGCTTCGTTCGCATGATGTTGATTTGAATTGAATTTTGATGTGTATGTTAGTACGAACAAAAACCTTTTAAAATCAATTTTGTTTACCTCTCATAACATACGGCGTGATAATATGTAGCCTAAAGCCTTCCTTGGTTTACAAAGAACATTTTTGCTGAATTCAAATTCAATCTATCCAGTAGTTTTGGCGTGAAGCCGTACCATACACACAGACAAACAGACAGACAAAAATTCTAAAAAGTCACTTTTTGTCATCAGTTACGTTTTTCTAAGAAAAGCCACTTATTTTTTCTTGAAAATTCTCAATGTACAGTTTTTCTTTCGTTACTGTTTTATTATATATAAATAATAGATTTATTTCAATAACACTTCGAACTCAAATTATTTTCGCGCTAAACTAAAACTGCACCATAAACTAATGTATAAAACGCGTTACCAAACCACACTTGGGTGTAGTTCCTAGGTGTACATAGCGTAAGCATAGTAATTTGTCTCGCATTTACAGTCTCTGAAGCGGTTGCATAAATTTGCACCAGACGACGGTTGCGCCGTTCACAATGAGCTTTTAATGTGCTCTGATGCGGTATACATTCGCTTGTGTTTATTAGGATACGTGGGTCTGGATATTGATTAGGTGGACTTAGGGCTTGTGGGTTGTGAGCTGCATGATTGTGAAGGGTTGGTTATGAGAACGGCAGGTCTTGTAATTTTGCCTTAACATATTACAGGGTGCGCTTTAACAAACTTTTATTAGGTTATGTAATAAAATCTTAGAAGTTCAATTTGACCCACTTTCCGGTTTCCGATTGGGCTGAAATTTTGCGTAAATGTTTATTTTTGATGACTATAAATGATAAATGATGTTTATTTTGCAAGTAGGTTTTTACAAACACTTTTACACGTCATTTTTTTTTAAACTAGATGGGGCCGGTGTTTCGTACCTGACTACTCTGAGAAGAAACAGCCGAAACAAACTCAGAGGTCATAGTCTCTTTTAAAGTCCAGACAATTTTGTTCAATTCACATGAGGACTATGCAGATTAGTGTCTGAGATGGTCTTTTGAAGAAAGAACCATACAGATTTGAGTGGACCTGTCCAGTCAGTGCAAGCATTTGTCAGTTAACGTGTAGCTCGACTTATAACTCAAGGAGCTCAACGAAACGACGAACAATACCAAAGAAAGGACATTTGGGTAGGTCGCTTAGAGTACTCAAACTGTCAGACAGTTGTGGTAAAAAATAAACAAAAAATATAAATGTGACCCACATGGTCCCCACATTCACAATAATCATATAAAATTCATAAAAAGTTCTATTCAAAAAGAATGTAAATAAAAATCACAAAAATCATTAAAAGTCACAATGATGATAAATAAAAAATTAAAATACTTAACAAAATAAGTATTCATGTCAAATCAGTAAATGTCAAATAATAAAGTAAAAAATAATAAAATACATGTCAAAACATTAAATGTCAGAGTGTATAAAAAATAATAAAATACATGTCAAAACATTAAATGTCAGAGTGTATAAAAAAGGAAAAGAAAAAATAAAAAAATAAAGAAAGGAATAAATAATAAACAAGCGAAGTCCGAGGCTTCGACATTCACAGAGCAAATTTCATTGGAGCAGTTTAATCCCAAGCCTTTTTATCTTCGAGATAGTGATTAACATGATAATAGGCTTTCAGGCACAGCTTCCGTTTTATAAACGATTTGAATTTATTTAGGCTTAGTGCTTGAATTTGGCTCGGAAGTTTATTGTAAAAACGTATACATTGGCATCTGAACGTACCCCCTATTTTTTTGAGCCTCGTTGCAGGAACAACAAATTTGTGTTTGTTCCTCGTATTTATGTTGTGGATATCACTGTATTTTTTAAACAAATTAATATTTCTGTGTGCGTACAAAAGGTTTTCATAAATAAACTGAGAAGGGACAGTGTTGGTGAGCAAATGGACTGTAATGGACTGAATATTTGTGCTTGTGTGTAGGTGATGGAAACACTGTAAAATATTATTAATTGATATTTAATAACAAAAAGCGATAAAATTATGTACAAGGCAAAGGACTGACACTTGACAACTGAACATTCTTCTAACCAAAAGTCATTATATAAAAAATATATTTCTTAAAGAAAAGGCATACCAGCCAGTCGCCAACATACCGGACCCCCAGTGGAACACTAACAACCGGTGGCTACTGGCTGGGAAGCAGCTTCCATTAAAACGAGCTTACGGGCCGGTCGGCGCAGAATGCCGCCCCTAGTGCGGACGTCTGCCACGCGGACCGCTCCGTCTGGCCCTGGGTAGATCGACACTATTCTTCCTAACGGCCATAAGCCACGAGGAAGGGTAGGGTCGGCGATCAGCACCACGTCTCCCTCACTGAAACTGAATGTGTTGGTGGAGGCTCCTCTTGCTCGGAGCGTGGGCAGGTATTCGCGCAGCCATCTTGCCCAAAACTGATCCGCCAGACGTAAGCTTCGACGCCAGTCACACCTTCTGTCCAAGTCTGCGTCTGTAAGCGTGTTGGTCCAAGGTACAACTGAAGAGGATCCCAAGATGAAATGGAAAGGAGTGATCGCTTCTGGTGAGTCGGTTGAAGATGGCACATACGTGAGAGGTCTCGAATTTATTATGGCCTCTGCCTCAAGGAGTAGTGTGGATAGTACGTCTTCTTTTAATACTTTTTCGGCGAGGCAGGCTCTCAGGGCTGTCTTAACGGTTCTTACCAATCTTTCCCATGCTCCGCCCATGAACGGTGATGCCGGTGGGATGAAACGCCATTCGATTTTGTGGTTTGTGGCGTATTCTTGCACTGCGTCGTCTTGTAACGAGCGTAGCTCTCGGGAGGCTCCGACAAAGTTGGTGCCATTATCTGAAAATATTGTTGAGGGCGATCCTCGGCGAGCAATAAAACGTCGTAGGCTCATAATGGCAGCATCGGATGAAAGTGAGGTGACAAGTTCTAAGTGAATGGCTCTCGTTACTAGGCATGTGTACAGCGCAACGTAGCGTTTTTCGTGGCGTCGGAATATTGTGACAGTGATAGCACCGAAATAATCTAGGCCTACGTGCGTGAACGGCCTCTTGTGATGGTCGAGTCGCTCTTCCGGTAGATTGCCGATTTGAGGTCGAGCAGGTTGGCCCTTCCACCTTCTGCATTGAAGACAGGCTTTGGCTACGCTACGGATGCTGTCTCTTGCTTTGAGTATCCAAAACTTCTGCCTGAGCTCATTAAGGACAAGTTCGTTAAAACAATGTGCGGCGTGAATATGTTCGTGAAGGATGAGGAGTCGTGTGACGTGATGGCGACCATCTAGAATTGCAGGCGATATGGCTCTCTCACTCACTCCTGGCGCATACTTTGTCCGTGAGTCCAGTCGCAGCAAGCCATCCTGGCCAAGAGTTAGCGCGAGTTTTGCTATTCGGCTGTTTTTGGGCACCGGCTGTGATGATTCAACTGCTTTCAGCTCATCGGGGAAGCTGTCTCTCTGAGCTCGTTGGAGTATCATCTTCTCAGCTGTTATGATGTCCGCCGCATGAAGTTGTGAAGGAGA
This sequence comes from Xestia xanthographa, assembly GCA_905147715.2. Taxonomy (NCBI): domain Eukaryota; kingdom Metazoa; phylum Arthropoda; class Insecta; order Lepidoptera; family Noctuidae; genus Xestia; species Xestia xanthographa. The sequence goes on along the minus strand of LR990652.1, from coordinate 4,569,853 downwards.
TGTGGTACTGTCGATGTATATATTAGAATTTTGATCTATTGGCCGAGACAGTTTAAGCCGGAACAATCGCGCACCCTGGAGAACACGGGCGGTAGCGCGCAAAAGGCGCAGCCAAGAGCTAAAACGCGTCGCGTCAGGTACTGGACTCGAGAACGGAACGTCGAGAAGCAACCCCACCAGCTCCGATTTGAACTCGAGGTCTGGTAGAGTGTCCTCGATGTCAGCAACTCGCTCGGTCGGCCAAGCGTATGGCGGCTGTAACAGAAACGGAGGACCTGTAAACCATCGATGAGACTGTGTGAGGTTTAATTTTTTAGGTTTTGTGGCATCGTCGGCGACGTTAAAAGCGGTAGGGATCCACCTCCAGTTGGACGGGTTGGTGGTTTCTAATATCTCTCCCAACCTGTGCGCCACGAATGGTTTAAACGCCCGAGCATCACTCCGAATCCATTTAAGGACGGTGGTTGAGTCTGTCCAAAAAATGATCTCGGAGGGCTTAATTCGATGAGCTTGCAAAATTGTTTGCGCGAAACGAGAGGCTATAAGCGCAGCTTGTAGTTCAATGCGTGGAATTGAGACCGGCCTTAAGGGCGACACGCGTGCTTTACTGCCGATTAGAGTTGTAGACACGGAGTTGTCATCGTAACTAAAACGCCAATAGGCAGCACATGCATAAGCTTGTTCGCCACCATCGGCTACTACATGCAGTTGGGTATCCACTACCTCTGTCCTAGTCATATACCAACGAGGTATTTTTATGTTGGACGCGACCTGCAATTGTAAAAACCAGTCTTCACATTCATTTACGTACGTGTTGGGAAGCGGTGAGTCCCAGCCGACCCCTGCCCTCCATAGTTTCTGTATCAGAATGCGGCCCCAGATGATGACCGGCATTAATAAGCCGAGGGGGTCATAGACCTTCATGACGTTTGACAAGAGACTACGTTTGGTTAAGGTGTCGGCCGGTAACTGCGAAACTGTTCGAAAACCCAGCGAATCTTGACGTGGGGTCCACTTAACACCCAATACGCCAACCTCGCTACTAGGCGGTAAATAGACGTCGGAGGTTGCGTCGCTTCGAAGTTCTTTTGGGATAAGCGAAAGTGCCTCCGGATCGTTTGACGTCCACGCGCGCATCTCGAAACTACAGGCTTTGTGAACTGTGACTATGTCGGCGGCCAGCTGCGCCGCGTCGGCGACACTGGAGTGGCTACCTAAATAGTCATCCATATAGTGGTCGTCAATTATTGCCTTACAGGCGGCGGGGTAATCGGCTTGGAGTGTTTTTGCATTTTTGTTTTTAATGTAGAGTGCGATGAATGGACTCGAAACCGCGCCAAAAATCATAGAGGACATACGATACTCTTTCAATTCGCCTTCCTTGTTACGCCAAAGAAAGCGTTGGGCGTCTCTGTCTTTTGGAGCGATTTTTATTTGAGGAAACATTTCTTTTATGTCACCGTTTAGAGCCACGACGCCTTCTCTAAAGCGGAACAAGATATCTAGTAAAGAACAAAGCAAGTCCGGACCTTGTAGGAGCAGACTGTTTAAACTTACACCCTTCGTCACCGCGGCGGCGTCGTGGACCGCTCTAAGCTTCTTCTTTTGGGGGTGAAAAACGCCGAAAATAGGCAGGTACCAGCGAATACCAGCTTCTACGTCAACGCAGGAACCATTTGGTGGTTTTCGTTGGTGATAGGTGATCGGTTCGCACTCCTCAGCGTAGCCTTTTGCGATGACGTCGTCTATGAATTTGTTAAAGGCTGTGGCAAACGATTCATCTTTTGCCATCTGGCGTTCGAGGGCCTTGAAGCGCGATAATGCCTGCGGGTAACTATCAGGTATAGTCTTCGGCAGTTCTTTCTTCCAGGGTAGGCCAACTTCAAAATGTCCGTCATCAAGTTGGCGCGCCGATGATTCGATAATGTCCACGGCTCGCTTATCGTCATCGTTTGGGCGAGGGGCGCTTTTCGTTATGCCTAAGGCATCGATGTCATATTGACTTTTGATGAGTATGTCTAAATGATCCGATACGTGGTTCACAAATTCGAGTGGCTTAGACGAAACGGAAAGCGCGCCGTCAATTACCCAACCTAACAAAGTTCTCGAGGCGACAGGGTCACTCTTCTTGCCGCATCGCACTTCGCGACTTAAAGACAGGTGCCAATCAGGCGCACCAATGAGGACAGTAGGGGTGACGTCAGTGTATGAAAGTTCGTTGGATAAGTCTACCAAGTGATCGTAGTCTGAGATGATAATTTTGCCTGGGTGTTGCGCACGCAAACCCAAAGGTTTGATCGCCCGCGCGTGTTTTACTAAATAACGATCAGGCAAATTTCGACCTCGGATGTAAAAGTTTACGTAACTTACGTCAACTTCTTTTGTCATACCACTGACGCCTTCGATGCGCAGCCGCTCCTGACAGGTGGGTTTCGCGCCGATGCGCGCAGCAACCTCGCCGTCTATGAGAGTCGCAGTACTGCCCTCATCGAGTAACGCCGTCGTGTGGAACTCGCCGTCAGGACCCTCGAGTACTATCGGGACTACCTTCAGCAGCCCGCGAGGGCGATCGGTTGACCGCGAAGTCCCTGTGACATTAATTAAAGTATCAGATGTATTTCCAATTTTAACAGATGGTTCAGATTCGTTGGTTAAATTGTCCACGTTGACAAGAGTGGGCGGTTCAGCTAAAAAAGTTTGAGTATTGTTGCATTGGCTGCTGGATGCTACGCTAGGTTTGGAGTTCGCTGTCATTGTGCCATGAAGGAGCGCGTTGTGACGTCTCGGACATCCGTCTACTCCGCAACGTTTGGCGCGACAAAAATTCCAAGTGTGTGGGCTAGACTTCAAACACCGGTAGCATATTTTTGTCTCACGGACCCAACGCCATCTGTCGTCTATTGAGAGCGCTAAAAAGGCTTTACATGTTTTTATGTTGTGAGGTCCTTGTTTACAATAGGTACAACGCTCGGGCACTTTGTCGTTAGGTACGGTGGCATGAATTGTTTCCTTCTTCAATTGGAATCTAGTAGGATGCGTTGTGTTCTGTGCCTTAACCGTACTGTCGGCAACAAAGTTATATTTTAACTGTTTATCAGCCTCTACTAAAAGAAAGCGGGACAAAATATCCAATTTTGTGAAGTTTGGTTGGTCGGGTGCATAAACGGAAGCAAAGTCCGTGAAACGAGCGCGCGTGTGCTCGCTCAACTTCATCAATATGCACCGAAAGAGCTCTGGTGACCATAAGTACTCGCTCTGATTAAGTAGCTTAAGCGTTGTCACGAAGTTGCGTAATTTAATTGCTAAACGGTTTAAATCTTCGGGAGAGCTTAGCTTAGGACTGTTGCGCAGCTCGGCGACCTCGCGGGCGACGAGAAGTTCCGGGCGCGCGTACGTCTGCTCTAGGGCGGCCACGATGTCGTCCGGTTCCCCGGAAGTCCACAGGAGAGACGCCACGGACTGGTACGCCGGACCGCGCACAGCGTTGTTTAAACGATCTAAGTTATCTGACGGAGAAAAATTAGATTTAGTTCGTTCGTAACTACTCTTGAATGCCATCCACTGACTAACTTCGCCCGAGAACGTGACGAGTTCGGGTCTCTTTGGTCTGTTGGAAAGGGCGTTTATAGCTTGGGTAAGCTGAGTTACGGGGTCTGAGATAGGGCGTTCAGACGTATTTAATTGTTGTGTTGCATCGTTGTGGTAGTTGTTACCGGCAGCACGTGTAACTGACGACGGAGCTGCATGTTTGACATTCGGTACGTAGAACGATACCGTGTTGGTAGGAGCGGCCGGCTGTGAATGTTGTCCTTGGGGGTTGCCCAAGGTGACAGTCGGTGCCTCACCAGGCATGTTCGCGTTAGTTACCGTGGTCATGTTCTGCTCAAGAACCCACGTCGCGGTGCGTTTTGCGGAATGACAACTAGAAAAACGTGAACAATGGGATTTAGATGACTTATCTGATGCTTCCAAAGCAGCTAGTTTGGCTTGCAGTTCCGTCTCTTCCACCTCAGCCTCGAGGCGGGCAAGCTCGCGGTCACGTTCCGCCTGCTGTCGCGCAAGCTCGCGGTCACGTTCCGCCTGCTGTCGCGCAAGCTCGCGGTCACGTTCCGCCTGCTGTCGCGCAAGCTCGCGCTCACGCTCCACTTGTTGACGTTCGCGCTCCACTCGGCGCCGCATTGCGTCAGCTTCGATGGCCATTTTCTGAGCGCGGACGGTCGCCGAAGACCTCGATGAGTGAGTGCGTTCACTGCACGATTGTGTACTGTGAACGCTGTGTGCGCTGCGTGAAGGTACTTTTGCATTTGCGTCTAAAACCGAATTAGATCGAACGCTTGGGCAATTTGCGAGGCTAGGTTGTGCCTGGTCGCAAAGTTCAGTGCCCGCGGGCTGTGTGGTCGAGCTAATTGGCAATGCCAAAGCACCCTCCGTTGCTGTGGCCAAAGCCGGCCGGTCGCGGCCCCGTAAACGTTCGCGACGTTCGGGCTGCGTCCGATCGACTTCCGTGACCGTAGTGTCCGTGTTTGCCTTGCTTTGACTACGTGTTTCCACCATGGTTAATGAGTAAAAACGACGAAATGAATGTTTATTAAGCGAAATGAAAAACTTACGTCAAAATGAAAATTTTGAAAATGGTTTGTTTTTACGGCGAGAATGGACCAAAATGTTGGTGAGCAAATGGACTGTAATGGACTGAATATTTGTGCTTGTGTGTAGGTGATGGAAACACTGTAAAATATTATTAATTGATATTTAATAACAAAAAGCGATAAAATTATGTACAAGGCAAAGGACTGACACTTGACAACTGAACATTCTTCTAACCAAAAGTCATTATATAAAAAATATATTTCTTAAAGAAAAGGCATACCAGCCAGTCGCCAACAGACAGTAAGAACATTAATCTCTTTAAATTTTTCTCTGAGGGAGTATCTGGGACTTAATTTATAAATTGAACGAATTGCCCTTTTTTGCAAAACAAATATTGTCTGAATATCGGCGGCATTGCCCCACAAGAGAATACCGTACGACATCACGCTATGGAAATAACTAAAGTAAACTAAACGGGCTGTCTCTAAATCAGTTAAATCACGAATTCTTCTAACGGCGAATGCTGCAGAGCTAAGTTTTTTCGACAATTTGTCAATATGCGGGCCCCACTGAAGCTTGGCATCCAAAGTTATGCCTAAGAAGACTGTGCTATCTTCCGGTTTTAACTCTTCATCCTTAATTAGTACAGTAGTTTCCACTTGTCTTACATGGGGTATCGTAAACTTAATACACTTAGTTTTTTTCTCATTTAGGAGTAGATTATTAACATTAAACCAATTAACGACTTTCGCCAGGGCGCTATTAACATCATCCGTAACTAACTGCTGACGTTTGAGTTTAAATAAAAGAGAAGTGTCGTCTGCAAACAATACTATGTCATGATTATCCTTTATGAGGTAAGGCAAGTCATTTATATAAATAAGAAACAAAAATGGACCAAGAATTGAGCCCTGGGGTACCCCCATTCTTACTACGGATCCGGGAGATCTCTTCCCGTTAACATCAACTCTCTGAATCCTATTACTCAAATATGAAATAAGAAGATCCAGAGAGGTGTTACGACTATGCATGGCTAGCTCAAATTGATGACGTCACGTCATTCTAAATCCAATATGGTGGACTCCCCAAGATGGCGGACTTGTTGTGTATTCCCGTGATAAGGGTACCTATCAAATTAAAGGGTTTGCTGAAAATGATACGAGAAAGCGTGTTTAATAGTGTTGTAACTATAACATTAAATTAGATTAGGTACCTCTCAGACTTTTGACACTTTGTAAGTAGATGGCAGATAGATCACCGACATATAGGGTGACTGGTAATGAGTAACCGATACTTAAACACGTGATTGCGAAACCTAATCTCGAAAAAAAAATCTGCTGTTCAGTTCATTTTGACCAGTTTTTTTCGTGATTTTAGGTTTGGTCCCAAAGTAAAAGTTGTTTGTTAAATGATAAATGAATGATAAATGATGTTTATTTTGCAAGTAGGTTTTTACAAACACTTTTACACGTCATTTTTTAAAACTAGATGGGGCCGGTGTTTCGTACCTGACTACTCTGAGAAGAAACAGCCGAAACAAACTCAGAGGTCATAGTCTCTTTTAAAGTCCAGACAATCTTGCTCAATTCACATGAGGACTATGCAGATTAGTGTCTGATATGGTCTTTTGAAGAAAGAACCATACAGTTTTGAGTGGACCTGTCCAGTCAGTGCAAGCATTTGTCAGTTAACGTGTAGCTCGACTTATAACTCAAGGAGCTCAACGTAACGACGAACATTACCAAAGAAAGGACATTTGCATAGGTCGCTTAGAGTACTCAAACTGTCAGACAGTTGTGGGAAAAAATAAACGAAAAATATAAATGTGACCCACATGGTCCCCACATTCACAATAATCATATAAAATTCATAACAAGTTCTATTCAAAAAGAATGTAAATAAAAATCACAAAAATCATTAAAAGGTACAATGATGATAAAAAAAGTAAAATACTTAACAAAATAAGTATTCATGTCAAATCAGTAAATGTCAAATAAAATAATAAAAAAATAAAAAAGTAAAAAATAATAAAATACATGTCAAAACATTAAATGTCAGAGTGTATAAAAAAGGAAAAGAAAAAATAAAAAAAGGAAAAGAAAGGAATAAATAATAAACAAGCGAAGTCCGAAGCTTCGACATTCACAGAGCAAATTTCATTGGAGCAGCTTAATCCCAAGCCTTTTTATCTACGAGATAAAAAGGCTTGATAGTGATTAACATGATAGTAGGCTTTCAGGCACAGCTTCCGTTTTATAAACGATTTGAATTTATTTAGGCTTAGTGCTTGAGTTTGGCTCGGAAGTTTATTGTAAAAACGTATACATTGGCATCTGAACGTACCCCCTATTTTTTTGAGCCTCGTTGCAATAACAACAAATTTGTGTTTGTTCCTCGTATTTATGTTGTGGATATCATTGTATTTTTTAAACAAATTAATATTTTTGTGTGCGTACAAAAGGTTTTCATAAATAAACTGAGAAGGGACAGTAAGAACATTAATCTCTTTAAATTTTTCTCTGAGGGAGTATCTGGGACTTAATTTATAAATTGAACGAATTGCCCTTTTTTGCAAAACAAATATTGTCTGAATATCAAGAGAATACCGTACCACATCACGCTATGGAAATAACTAAAGTAAACTAAACGGGCTGTCTCTAAATCAGTTAACTCACGAATCCTTCTAACGGCGTATGCTGCAGAGCTAAGTTTTTTTGACAATTTGTCTATATGCGGGCCCCACTGAAGCTTGGCATCCAAAATTATGCCTAGGAACACGGTGCTATCTTCCGGTTTCAACTCTTCATCCTTAATTAGTACAGTAGTTTCCACTTGTCTTACATGGGGTATCGTAAACAAAATACATTTAGTTTTTTTCTCATTTAGGAGTAGGTTATTAACATTAAACCAATTAATGACTTTTGCCAGGGCGCTATTAACATCATCCGTAACTAACTGCTGACGTTTGAGTTTAAATAAAAGAGAAGTGTCGTCTGCAAACAATACTATGTCATGATTATCCTTTATGAGGTGAGGCAAGTCATTTATGTAAATAAGAAACAAAAATGGACCAAGAAATGAGCCCTGTGGTACCCCCATTCTTACTACGGATCCGGGAGATCTCTTCCCGTTAACATCAACTCTCTGAATCCTATTACTCAAATATGAAATAAGAAGATCCAGAGAGGCGTTACGGATTCCGTAGTGGTGTAGTTTCCTGATTAATGTTTCCTAAAGAACGCAATCGAAAGCTTTAGATAAATCGCAAAAAATGCCCAAAGCATCGCATTTGTCCTCCCAGGCATTATAAATGTGTCCTAAAAGTTCAACACCGGCATCAGTAGTTGAACGACCCCTTGTGAAACCGAACTGTTTTTTATGCAATAACTTATGTTTATTGAAAAAAACTTTGCATTTGTGCCAAAATTAATTTTTCAAAAATTTTACTAAAGGTGGGTAGTACTGCAATGGGTCTATAATTAGTGGGGTCTGATGGTCATGAGTACAATAACGTGTTTAGGTATCGGTCAGTAATTACCAGTCACCCGTATATTAGTAAACGTGTCTTCATAGGTCATAAAAATAACTGGTGAAATATGGGTGTACTACAGGGTATATACATCGGTGTAACTTCGGGGATTATATACGTTCGTTCTGTTATGCAGTAAAAGTGCATGTCTTCTACAACCATGGTGAATGCTATCAACAGAACCACAACAACCACTTTCTAACTCACAGAAACAAACCCTAAACAAGCGACAGAACCTTTCTATAACTGCCGTACTTGTATACAGCATGATAAAAAAACGCTCTACACATTTTACACCCCACCGTTTTCATTCCCTCAAAGAACCTTGATTACAGATCCTACAAAAATACGAAGTAACAAAATCTTTGTCTTTTAAAATTCGCACTCAGTGCTATCTATCATAACCACCCTCCTTTTGACTTGTTCCCCTATAAAAAAATAAACTGTCATTTCGAGAGGGTGCATTTTTCCATTTTTTCCTTCATGGTTAATATTCTTTTTTTTTGCTTTTAAAATTTTCTCTATGGCAGCTGTTTATTTTTTTTTATACTACGTTTTTGTAGCTTCAGGTAATGGTTGACAGAGTATGTCATCATTTTTGGTGTTTAGGTTTTAAGGGTGGAAATAAACTTGGTTCTTTTGTAGTGAAACCAGAGATTAGACTTGAAAACATAAAATGTTTAATGCAACTGTTTATTTTATGTAATGACATGATTAAGGATTCAGCTACATCCTGTTAGTCAGGAAGCCGACCCTAACATAGGAAAAGGAAAAGGCTAGGCAGATGATGTTATGTAACAGGATTGTGTTACAAAGTGTAAATTGTTTAAAAAATCGCCTGAGTTTGGTCTTAGATTTTATTTGGTATTTAGAGTCACGAATTTATCGCCTCTAAAGAGATCAATTGTCAAAAGTAGTTTCTCCGGTACAAATGATATATTCAACCATATTCCCACATTATATGATGACTTCACATTATACATAGTGTGACTGGTCACACTATGTATAATGTGAAGTCATCATCATTTCAGCCGAAAGACGTCCACTGCTGGACGTAAGTGTCGCCACATTGACCGGTCCCGTGCGACTCACATCCAGCGGATCCCCGCAACCTTCACCAGGCGTATAATCTGAAGCCTTATTATCCAAACATTTTCAGCAACTCTAGTCTTTAGTACAGTTTCGTTTCTGTCAAGTTTCCATCAGCAATAATAATGGAAAATTAAAAAAAAACCGGCCAAGTGCGAGTCGGACTCGCGCACAAAGGGTTCCGTACCATTATTATCAAAAAATCACGTTTGTTGTATGGGAGCCCCCTTAAATATTAATTTTATTCTGTTTTTATTTGTTGTTATAGCGGCAACAGAAATACATCATCTGTGAAAATTTCAACTGTCTAGCTGTCACGGTTCATGAGATACAGCCTGGTGACAGACAGACGGACAGACAGCGAAGTCTTAGTAATAGGGTTCCGTTTTTACCCTTTGGGTACAGAACCCTAAAAATAAAATTTATTTGACATGAAATACCGAAAAATAAAGGCAACCGCGGCTCTTGTCTTGTCTTACAATTTCTAAGTAAAGCATTCAATAAGCTCAGAATAACTACATAAAACCTCTCCCAGATAGGACGTCGGTCCGTCCGTCATCACCGCAAGGCACCTTTCACACGGTCCATAACGATGAGCAAACGAGCTCTTTTTGTCGCCATAACAAGTTTTAGCAAGTCACCGACGTGAAAAGCTGAGAAAAATGTAAGAGTTGAATTATGTTGGCGTTCGCGTCAACTATGAGGTTTAAGTAGACTTGATGGTGTTTAAGTGAAGTGAATTGAAAACGGAAGTGAAGGGTTGAAATCTACACGAATATTATAAAGAGGATAGATTTGTATTTTTGTGTGTAGGTATGTTTGTAATGAATAAACTCAAAAACTTCTGCGTCGATTTCAAAAACTCTTTCACTATAAGAAAGCTACATTCACCCTGAGTATCATAGACTATATTTTATCTACGTACTCCCACGGGAACGGGAACTACGCGAGTGAAACCGCGTGACGTCCGCTATTATTTTATACTTTTTGGCCTATGTCCAGCAGTGGACGTCTTTCGGCTGAAATGATGATGATGATGATGATGACTATAAGGAAGTAAACGTGCAGTTTATAGTCAAGGAGGCAGGTACAGTTCCTTTAGGTTCCTTTAGTCGTAACCCGCATAGCGGCGCGGCGTTGTCTGATAGGCTCTTCATGTTTGTTGCTCTATCACACAAAAACGGTTGAACGTATTTGGGTGAAATTTGCCACATTTGATAATTTATAACCTGGATTAACATAATATTAGATACCTCTTATCCCGGTAATACGCTCCCGTGGGATAATTACCGAACTCGGCGCGGGCGAGGCCGTGGGCATAAGCTAGTGGAAAATATAACAGAAACTTCCCTGACCTGCAAGCCTAGCCAAGTTACAAACGTTTCGTACCGATTATCTTTCTACAATCGTAAACGCCTCGGTGTAAGCGATTGTAGAAAGCGCTAAATTGTAAGCCAATTTGACACGGTCAATCGCTCGTTTTCTAATGTCTGTGGAAAAAAAAACCTACACTTTAGTCTATGGTGAGCGTCCTACCAAACAGTATAGCGATCAACATTGTAGAAATGATAACATTCTATTCTATAATTTTGAACGATGTAAAATTGTCTACGAATTTTCTATTCGTTTGTGTTGATCACGTGATTTAACGTTGAGATGATGTCATTCCCATACATTTGATTAGTTTTCTACTAGCGTTAACGATTGTAGATGGTCAACTTGGCTAAGCCTGCTGAGAATTGAACCCAGGACTCTATACTCAGTAACAGCGCTTGTCACCAACGTACCAACGAGGCAGTATATGTTGGTTTTTAGTCAATTTTAATAAAGCAAAAATTAATCTTTAATCTTCTCTATACTGGCAACACTATGAGTACTGTCGCTAAACGAATGTTATAAAACCGTTGGTTGCCTTTAGTCACTCTCACTTGTATCTACACTGTGCTAGGAGGCAGATATTATTACCTTCCTTGTGAGTCTTTTAAAATTTGAATAATAAACGAGTTAACGTTTATTTAAATTCGAACCGCTGCAGTTTTTCTTCACACCCATTTCCTATAGGTTATGGGCCCAGGACTGCTTTAATACTGTGCGTGCTTGTGTTTGTGTGCTTTACTCTTACTGTGTGCTGATCAAATAGTAAACACTACGTGGCACATCATGGAAAAATTGAAGACCAAGCGAAATATTAAAACTTTCAATGGTGAGAGATACAGCGTGTGGAATTTCTGAATTTATACGATGGCATCATTAACTGCGATCGAGACGTTATCCGAAGATCGTTTAACTTTCCCCTGGAAAAATGTGGGTGGTGACACAATTGGCAAGATTCTACAAGTCGAAAATAAAAACTCAAAACTTCAACGAAGAAAACACGACGACACTAAGCCTAAATCAAACCAGCAAAAGTTAAAGGCCCTCAAGAAATCTTTCACGAAGTGTTACCATTGTAGACGCATGGGTCATATCAAAAACAACTGCTACTACTTCAAATGGATGCTTCAAGCTCCAATGAGGTTTCCGGGTTCGCATTTATGTCCGGAACCTATGAGGGTTGTGTGTGACCACATCATCATCAGACCACATCATTAACAGGGCAGTAACTTTTCAAATTTAATTATACCTTTAAAAATGTCAATTGCTAAACACAATGAATTTATTAATTACAGCTGCCATGGTACTCTGGAAGACTGGTTGTACTGTCGAGAGGTGCCACACAACCTGTTGTTAGTAACCAAGATGCAGCGTGCTGGATTGACAATTACCTTCGACCAGCATGGAACAAATATCAGTAAGGACGGTAAAATACTGATAAATGGTATGGCAGTTAATCATTTAATTTGTGTTAATTTTGAGGTTAAAGTTGATCAACCTGTTTCTCAAACGTGCAACAGTCATGGTACTAATTACGATTTGTGGCATCAACGGCTAAGCCATATTTGTAAACAAAGTTTTTAGACCTGAAAAATAACTGTATGACTGATGAAATACGCTTAATTGAGGTGGTATCACCTAATAATAAATTATGCGAAGCTGGCATGAACGAGAAACAGGATTGAAACATTACTATTTAATACTTCTAAAGAAAAAAAATACATTAAACGACCATTGTTTGTTGTGCATACTGATGTGTGTGGGCCAATCACTCCTAAAGTCGATAATAAGAACTATTATATCATGTGTTATTTTATCGATCCATTTACTCGCTATTGTGTTGTGTACCTAATAACACATAAATCAAACGTGTTCTGTTTCTACAGATTTTGTGACAAAAAGTGAGGGTTAATTTAATTTAAAACTGGTTAATTTTGTACTGTGACAGTGGTTGGGAATACTTGTCTAATGAAATGAAAGATTACTGTGTTTCTAAAAGAATTTCATACCATTTTACTATTTGCGGGTTTGGAACATATGGTTAGGGCAATAACTGAAAAAGCCCACGCTATGATAAGTGGTGCAAAATTGCCCGAGTGTTTTGTTTTTGGGGTGATTCAGTCTTAACTGCAGTATATGTAATAAATATTACACCTACCCGCGCTGTAAAACAAACTCGAACTCCATTTGAATTGTGGCACGATAAAAAAACCTGTAATTAAGTATCTAAAGGTTTTTGGTCCTACCGCCTATGTGCATAAAATAAAACAAAACCAGTAAAATAAAATTTGATGAAAAATCGTGGAAAAGTATTTTAGTTGGGTATATACCAAATGGCTATAAAGTATGGAACACGAATCGCGGAAAATATGAAATAGTGGGAGATGAAGTTAATTTTCTCCGATGGAGGCCGACATTACAATGTAGGTAATGAAGGAAATGAAATTGAACATTTCCATGACAAAACTGGTGTTTCTGACGTGGTGTCAAAACCAGAGTGTCAATAAAACTGGTGTTTCTGACGTAATGTCAAAACCAGTGTCAATAAAACTAGTGGTAGTTTTAGTACCTAATAGATGAGGTTAATTTTCTAAAATCCAAGACATTACAATGTAATGAAGGAAATCAAATCGAACATTTCCATGACAAAACTGGTGTTTCTGACGTGGTGTCAAAGTCAGTGTCAATAAAACCTCATTGCTGTGACAGTCCTAAATCTGATAATTCCAAAGTTGATGGGTTAAAATCAGATGGATCAAAATCAGATAATTCAACCTTAAACAATCCGAAATCAGATGGTTCGAAATCTGATGAATCAGTTCCGTGTAGTAAAAATTAAATATTTCCAACATACTAAAGCCAAATGATGACAAGAAAAAGACATAATTATATTAAACTAGTTCTCGTGATAAAAATATCGACGATCCTTGTCAATTGAGAAGGAGTGATATGATCAAGGGTCGTCCCCCTGACTAGTTTCATGTAATTAATGATATTTTACTGTGTGCTGAATCAATTAGCTGCACAGTACCTACATCTTTAAACGAAATCGAAAATAGGGATGATGGGATTTTATGGGAAGGTGCATTATAGGATGAATTACATTCACTTTTAACTAATTATATCTGGACATTAGTACCTAAACCTAGTAATGGGAATGTAGTCGATTGTAAATGGATTTTTAATATTAAAAATGATGAGTTTGTCAATCCATTAAGTTATAAGGCACATCTTATTGCCAGAGGTTTTAGTAAAGAGTATGTATCTGATTATGCCGTAATTTTTGCACCTGTTGCCCGCATATTTAATTGGCATTTTAAAATAAGAAATTTACATGGAAGTGCCGGAGGGCGTAGTTAGTAAAGAAGGTTACGTTTGTAAATTAAAATATAAAGCTCTGTATGGACTAAAACAAGCTGCTAGGTGTTGGTTCAAATTATTTGATCCAGTGTCTTAAACAAAAGGGATTTGTAAATTCACAAGGCTGATGTTCATAAAAATATTTTCGTTTTGCTTTATGTCGATGATTTGGTTTTGATATGTTTTAATCGGCAATCAATCGACCGACTTAAAAGTTATTTTAAAAGCAAATTTTAAATGGTAGATTTAAATGAGATAAATTTTTCCTAGGACTTAAAATTACTCAAGGTAGTTAGTTTAACTTATTAACTTTAGATCAAAGTTCTTATATAAAAACCATTTTAGATAAATGTCGTATGTCTGACTGTAATCCCATTAGTAGTACACCTATAGAAAATAAACCTAATTACGAAGCTCTAAATTAATGTAGACAGTGAATATAATGCACCTTGCCGTAATCTTATTGCGTGTTTAATGTACCCAAGTTATGACTTAAGTGTTAGTTTTAATATTTTGAGCAGATCCACAAACGAAAATAACAAAGAGTTGTGGTTATGTCTCGAAGAGTGCTTCGGTATTTGAAGGGCACTATAGAATTAAAATTGAGGTACAAAAAGTATGATGATTTTAATCATTATGCACACGTCCTGATTTAATGTTAGTATTAATATTTTGAGCAGATACACAAACGAAAATAACAAAGAGTTGTGGTAATGTCTCAAAAGAGTTTGAAGGGCACTAAAGAATTAAAATTAAGGTACAAAAAGTGAGATGATTTTAATCATATATTGTGTATGTATGTGGATTCAATAGTAGTGGGTAGTAAGATGAGTGGTAATGATAACAATGATAGAAAAAGTACCACAGGTTATTTATGTGAATTATTCAATAAATGCACAATAACTTGAAATACAAAGAGGCAAATGTCTGTTGTGGCTTCGTCGGCTAAGGCTGAATACATGGCCTTATTTGAAATGCTGTAAAAGAGGCAGTATGGCTAAAGTCTCTAGCAGCAAGTATTAAAATGAATATTGACAACCCAATTGCCATTTTTTAAGACAATAATGGTTGTATAAGTATAGCAAATAATCCTGCTAGTCATAGAATGTCAAAACATATTGACATCAAGTATCATTTCTCAAGGGAAAAAGTTGAAAACAATATAATAAAATTGTTTTATATACCCACAGGTAAACAAATAGCGGATGTGCTAACGAAGCCGCTACCAGCCGTTGCATTTAAGCAATTCCGAGATGAGATGGGTATGCAATGATGTTACATAATAATACATAACGTTAATTTACTTATTGTAAATTAATTGATTTGATGAATTGTTTAATTAATTGTAAATTAATTTATATGAGTTATGTTATTTGTTATTTTATTATGAATTAATTAATATTAGAAATTAATTTTGGTGAAATGGTCTGGCTAGGTTTTTCTGGGTTTTCCTAGTCCTTGCAACAAATGTTGGGCCATAAATATTGTAATTCTCCCAGCTATCACTTGGAAGGTTTATAGTATTCTGGTTATTTAGGTGAATATGATTGTTAAGAAATCAGATTGTGTTTGGTTGATTGATGATTAATTTTTGAGGGGGCATGTTGGTTTTTAGTCAATTTTAATAAAGCAAAAATTAATCTTTAATCTTCTCTATACTGGCAACACTATGAGTACTGTCGCTAAACGAATGTTATAAAAGCGTTGGTTGCCTTTAGTCACTCTCACTTGTATCTACACTGTGCTAGGAGGCAGATATTATTACCTTCCTTGTGAGTCTTTTAAAATTTGAATAATAAACGAGTTAACGTTTATTTAAATTCGAACCGCTGCAGTTTTTCTTCACACCCATTTCCTATAGTATAGACTAGAGTCTTTAGACTTGCTGTTATCTTTGTATCTTTACTTGATTACTTTTTTCATCATCATTTCAGCCGAAAGACGTCCACTGCTGGACATAGTCCTCCCCCAAGTGTTGCCACATTGACCGGTCCCGTGCTACTCACGATTACTTTATTGTTTAGATCAAATCAATTCGACGAACGTCAAATTACTGTTCATTGATACGAATCATTTTATTTGAAACACAAATATTTCCAATACCGTACAAATATTTATCTAACAAAACAGTTTAAAATATTAATTAACAGACCGGAACTCGTTACTCGGAAACTCTAAAATAACACAAATACATAAATTTTCTACTTCCTCTAATGACATGTAAACAATAAACCAATCGAGAGCATTTAATAAATTTAGCTGAAAACCCGAACTAACGAACGAAAGGTCTTATCTCAGTCCCTCTAATTAACACCTATGTATTCTACCCAAACGGAAGCCCAAGCTCTCTCCCAAAAAAAAACGAAAATCAACTCTATCTCAAACCCACAAGGTGCTATCAAAGTGTAAAGTTAAGCTGGTAGATCTCCATCCCTTGTCACAGTGGGTAGGTTTAAATTAATTAGTTTTCTAAAGCCTTTCCGGTGAAGGATTTTGTGTTATTTTTAGTTTAATTATTTTGATACCGTTTTGATTTAATTTTTAGAATACAAGACGCTGCGGCAGAATGGCCGATCTTCCATACAATCTTTCCTATTTCCTTCACCTAGCCTTTTCCCAATTATGTTGGGGTCGGCCTCCAGTCTAACTAGATGCAGCTGAATACCAGTATTTTAAATGGAGCGACTGCCTATCTGACCTCCACAACCCAGTTAAAATAAATAAAATAAAAAATAAAAATAAAAATAGCCTTTATTTTACTCTGACCTTCTTAATACATAAACTAGTAATACATTAACTTAAAACTAATCAGCTACCAGGTCAGGCTGTCTTGCGACATAGGCCTCCTCTGTTTCCCTCCAATTATTTCTATCCAGAGCAGTTCTTCGCCAGCCCTTTGGCAGATCATCCTCCCACCTTTTCATCTGTCTTCCTCTACGTCTTTTTCCATTTCTTGGGTACCACTCTGTGACTTTTTTGGTCCATTTTTCCATCTTAGCTCTCATCATATGACCTGTTCATTTCCATTTGAGTGTTCTGGTTTTTACTCTAACGTCTGCCACTTTAGTGATGTTCCTTATTTTCGTAGCTTTCCATTTGTCTTGAAGTCTTAGGTTCAGCATGCTCCTCTCCATTCCTCTTTGACATACACATAGCGTATGTTCGATTTTTCGTGATAATGGCCAGGTCTGGCAGCCGTACGTGAGACATGGAAGAATGCAGGTGTTGTATAGCTTCCTTTTTTCTGAAACGGGTACAGTTTTATTTTTCATTATTTCTTTAAGAGACCAGTATCTTTGCCAAGTGTTATTTACTCTTCGGTTAACTTCTTTAGTGGACAAATCTTTTACAGCTATAATCTGTCCGAGATATATATACTCGTCTACATGTTCAATCTCTTCTTCTTCCACTTCTATTTTGACTTTTGCCATATTTGACATCAATTTGGTCTTGCTCGTATTCATTGTTAGCCCTGCTTTTTTGCTTTCCGATGCTAGTTGTTGAAGCATGGTTTGAAGTGTGGTCCCCACCACACTTCAAACCATCCTCTGCAAAAAGAATGAGATCGTCTGCAAATCTAAGGTGGTGTAAGTTTTCCCCGTTTATATTAATGCCAAATTCATCCCAGTTCAATTGTCTAAAGACGAAGAATTTTCCAAAACAGCATTGGATATTTTTGGTGATAACGGGTCTCCTTGTCTGACTCCTTTCTGGATTTTAAAATGATCTCCAATTCTTTCGAGCTGTACTTTTGCTGTGCTATAAGCATATATCTGTCGTATTATGTTAATATATTTGTTTTCTACTCCCTGGTTCTTTAGTGACATCCAAATGTAGCTATGCTTTAAAGAGTCAAACGCCTTGTTATAGTCCACGAACGCCAAATAGAACGGGCGGTCGTATTCGTTGCATTTTTGAATTATTTGTTTGACGACGTGAATGTGATCGATTGTCGAATAACCTGAGCGAAATCCCGCTTGTTCTTTTGGCTGGTTACTGTCTAGTCCTTTAGTCAATCTTTCCAATATTATTTTTATGAAAACTTTGTACATATTTGCCATAACCCAGTTAGTCAGTACTAAACGGTTGACTACCAAGGGGGACCCCCTGGTAGTTTTACCCCTTTGATGGTAAGACTACCAAGGGGTCCGTCTCCTAAAACCTGAACGTCTGAACCTGAAAGTCTGACCGGTTAGTCTTGGCTATCAAAGATCTACAATTGACAGCCGATAGCAACGGCATTTTTTTTTTTATTGGGACAAGCCCGCCACACTATTCCCAAACCACTGTAACTCCTGAAAGCCAGAATCAACAGTGGCGACCACCAGAAAAGCGTCGAGACAAGGAAGCTCGACGAAGTCCCAGAGAATGAATTTAACTGTCTTGGATCCCGCAACGAAATTAATCAGAAAAGTATAGCGGAGGTGTAGGAAAAAACCATAATTTCCACTTCCCTCCATATCAGCAGGAGACAGAACGGAACAAGGCCAATAGGCACAAAGGGACGTTTACAATTGGGACAGGCCCAGTTGCCTAGCACCACGGATAAAAATATTAACATTAATGGGTCCTAAGTCGTGAGCTGTTATATTTGATTCCAATAATAGGTATGGCAAAAACGCTTGAACGCACGGAAGTTCTAGTTTCTACAAGGTCTGTTAATAACTCGGGATGTAACCTGTACACTATCCAACATAATATTGCGTTCATTCTGATAAAGCAACGGCATATCGTGCTGTCCGAGGCACGGAGGAAACTCGGTATGTAATGGGTGATCACCCATCCACGGACCAATCTAGGCGAGTGCGGCTTAACCCGAAGTCAACTCAAGTGACTGTTATTTTTTAATGCCGCTATCATACAGAATCAGAATGTGTGTCACTACGCTACTTCTACCGCGTATAATATTCCAGCCTAAACCAAACTCCACGTAAACACAATTAATCTAGAGGCCGTTCAATATATCTGCGCGCCGCAGATGTCGAATGTATCCTTCCGCTGAATTTGACAGTGCGTATGCGGTCAGCTCACATACAACATTATGTCATAAATCCTACACACAGTAACATATTAGAGCCACTGCGGTTGCTGGTACATAACTAGGGTCTCGTGGCTAGATAATAACAGCAACGGGTTAAGCAACGCTAGACGAGGTCTGTCTGTGGATGGGTGGCTATACATTTCATACCAAGACATTACCATGCCTCGGTAGATATTTTAACCGTTGGTCCCTGCTGTCATTTGTAGACTTTTGATAGTTGTTACCGCCAGTCAGAGGCCCGAAAATCTGACAGCTAGTCTTCGCCAGATAAGTAACAATTAAAGGTCATTAACCCGCATACATTTAATCAAATACATAATTCCGAAAACAGAAATAATGATATAAACTTTTCCCGAAACGACCTTTATCGTGATCCTCCACTTTTTCTAGTAATAAAAAACGATTCATAATGTGTTGTCGGGGTACCTACGCAGAGAAATAAAGGAAAGCAATGATCTTTAATTCTTACTTATCTGGCGCAGACTATATAATATAACCTTACCATAGGGTGTCGAAAACCTGTAACTGGACTATGGAGGTCGAGGCCGTCACTTTATGTAAAATACTGGTCCAATTCAGCTGCATCCGGTTAAACTGGAAGTTAACCTCAATATCGATAGAAAAGGTTAGGCAGGTCATGATAATGAACGAATTTTATAACGGAAAACCTAGTGTGTGACTTTTCCTATACATTAAAATAAAAATATAATGTATTTTTCACGTAAGCGACTAATAATTGAGTAATTAAACCGTTTGCGAAGCCAGGTGGGCCGCTGCAGATACAACCTGGTGCGGCAGGGGTATTCCGTTGAAGCCATGTGTGACTGAGGTGCCTTAACGCAAACTATAGCTCACCTCCTGACCTGCACTACGTTTGGTTTCACCTGCACTCTGAGGGACCTGTCCGAGGCCGCCACCAACGCCATCAAGGTGGCAGAGTACTAATCGAAAGTAATTTAATTTAAAAATAGTGGAAATTGTAGACACGACGAAGAACTGATTAAACATAAACAATGCAATTTAAAACTAATTCCCTTCCACACAAGCTACATTTCTGATTATGCTGCAACATATACTCTGTTTTCCTAGCTGGCTACGTGCTGATCTCTAAGCTCTAGCAATATACTAAGATAATATTCTATCACTGTTGCTGTGCTATGGCAACAGTTCATAGCCGAGCAATATCCTGTTGCAGATTGTTTGCTGTACCTTATCATCTTCACTCTACTGCACTTATGACTATGATGGCGGACAGATTTATTGACTCACTTGGAAATATTTATAATGCGCTTACGTTTAAAGTTGTAATTCGTAAGATTATTTTTTATGTTTGTCTGATGTAAACTGGACACAGATTATATAATGCACTTAGAGGTTAAATCAAAGGAATAAATTAAAATGTTTCACAGACTTAAAAAAAAGATTTATCCGGAGACAGGGAAAAATACGTTTCGGTTTTGTTTTAAAATTCCTCTTAAAAATGTTTTTTGATAGTTGATGGTGACCACTTACATCATTATAATCTGTTTGGTATAATATGTTACTTCCCATATTTTGTTTACCTAATTCAATTATTTGTATACAAGATGCAGCTGCAGCAACAGCTATTTTATCTCGTTTAGTGTTTTTATCTTCATCATTGCACGTAAGTATGTTAGTGCTGGTAATTTGACTTCATGCACAAGTTATATTTTTATGAATATGGAAGCTAAAATGTGAAACATGCATTAAAACCACTGTGGTAAAACTTATCTTTATAATATTTTATGTCAAGTGCAAAAACAACATAAAATGTAGCAGTACAAAACATAATCCCAAAAATTTAAACCATTATTTCTTTTTCTGCAGAATATAATTAATTAACATTAACATTTCACCACAGGCTTTCAAGTCAAAATAAAACACATTCACAGCATAACTCAAGATAAAACGATAATAATTAAAAGGAAAAATATTTCCGCACAAAAAATTAAATACGGGCAAAAAATAATTCCACAAAATTACAAGCCCGGCTTGTTTTCTAAAAATACTTTCAACAAAAGCTATAGAATGTTTACGGCCGCCAGTGTATCAGGCCATAATTCGAGTGTGCAAGCATCAAATACGGCCAAGCTATTATGAGCCTTCCCTGTAAGACTTAATTAAAATTGTGTTCCTTATTGCCAACGAGAAAATTATTCCATTACGCTTAAAGCTCAAAATGCTGTGTTCATGAAAAGAATTTCATGTAGGGAAATTACTTAGTTACTTTGATGCTGCGGAGTTATTGCATAGTTTGTTACATGTAGCTCTATTTTTCTTTAATGAGAGTTAATTTAATTTTGTTCTTGATGTAACTTACTTTTCAGATATCATAGCCCATAAGGTGTTCGTTTAAACAAGTAGACACGATTTTAATTATAGTATTAAAAATTATTGTTTCATGTAAGTCGCTCAAGCAAGCTATGCATGACATGGTAGTTTGACAAACGTACCAATTTTAGGCCAGTCCAGCCTTTCCGCATGGTCCTTTAGAATGCTATTTGCGTTTGTGTTTTATTTATTTACTTTGGTTTTGAGAGAATGGTCGTTGTCAACGCCAATTTGAAATCCTAAAATGTATTATTTCAGTAATTGATCGATAAGACACGTCAGACACCAATGATTTTGTCTTTAGCCTATTATGTTTTACCGTCTTGTAACCATATCATCTTCTTAGCCTAGCTTCATCGATTTTTGAATCAAAAATACAATTATCCTAGTATTTTTAGGGTTCCGTACCCAAAGGGTAAAAACGGAACCCTATTACTAAGACTTCGCTGTCTGTCCGTCCGTCTGTCCGTCTGTCCGTCTGTCCGTCTGTCTGTCACCAGGCTGTATCTCATGAACCGTGACAGCTAGAGAGTTGAAATTTTCACAGATGATGTATTTCTGTTGCCGCTATAACAACAAATACTAAAAACCGAATAAAATTAATATTTAAGGGGGGCTCCCATACAACAAACGTGATTTTTTTATAATAATTGGTACGGAACCCTTCGTGCGCGAGTCCGACTCGCACTTGGCCGGTTTTTTTATTTAAAATCGACCTATTTACGTTACGTTTATACTGCGCGCTCGTGCTAGGGACCCTTTTATGTTATTCTATACCTTATAATAAAGATGAAGACGCTGCGTCGATCCTAAATAAACTGGAATAGAGGCAGAAGAGAGAGATTATGATGATGCTGATTCCAAATTTGAGGTTCAAAAAAATCGGATATTACTTCATCATCATTAGCCTAGCCTTTTCCCAACTATGTTGGGGTCGGCTTCCAGTCTAACCAAATGCAGCTGAACACCAGTATTTTACATGGAGTGACTGCCTATCTGACCTCCACAACCCAGTTGTACTGGGTAATACGATACCCCTTGGTATAACTGATTGTCAGACTTGCCACTGACTACCTGTAACGACTGTCAAAGATCTACAAATGACAGCTGGGACCAACAGCTTAACGTGCTTTGCGAGACACGGAGGAAACTCGGTATGTAAGGGTGGTCACCCATCCACTCACCAACCTAGGCAAGCACGGCTTAACCTAAAGATCGACCTGAGCGGCTGTTATTGTTTATCCACGAGCTCCTCAGGATGTTACTTGCCTTTTAAACTGGGGGTCTTTCATCATAATACTAAATTCATGATAACAGGTTGCACATCGATGACCTAATTAGACCCGTTATAGCCTTCGTTTCCCCACTGAAAAACAAACTATATATCCAAACACATAAACTACATTTTCAATTAAGATACTGCCATCAATTCAAGGCCTTTATAATGTTGACTAACATGATAGCTCTGGGCAGAACAAAATAGATACAATAATACCTTTTAAGACCAACTCTTTAGATACGCGCAGCGAAAACCGCTTTATCTTCCCTGACCCCAGCCTTGTGGTAAGTAGCTGTTTCAATTTAATCTCTATTGTTTCTCTAAAGTTCGTTCTGTATATTATGATAGTAGTTTAATTATCCTTGAAAGATTAGGGTTAATAAATCTTTTGCATATTAGTGATTTAGTGTGATGGCGATAAAGAATGAGACGTTTTGATTTCTATACCGTATTTGTACTGTTTTAGACTTTCACTTTTTTCGGATCCGGTATCATGATGCTTGCATCAACTCGTCCTAAATGGGCCGTGGGCATGTGGGACGAGTTGATGAACGACTCATAGCGTCGAAATATCGGGAGCTCATAAAAACAAAAGAAGATCACGGATATTATCCCGTAAGTACAAATAATCATTATAATATGAGCAGTAGCCAGTTTCGGCCGTTGGTCCTATAATTATTATTACCGATCTGTGCTCAAGATCAATACCTGACGATTTTAGCAGCTTCCGGTTAATGATTTCCTTCGGTAATAAGAAGGGGTCATGTTTATAAGATGTTTAAAAGTCACCATCATCATTATCATTACACTTAAAGTACTTACGTGATAATATCCGTGATTTCCGCGATCATGATGCTTGCTCTTGCTGTTTGCGTCGAAATATCGGGAGTTCATCAAAACAAAAGAAAATCACGGATATTATCCCGTAAGTACTTTAAGTGTAGTAGAAAACCGTGAAAGTCTATAACAGTATGATTATAATTTTCATGAAAATGTATGTTCCCTCGCATTATTTTTCTAAGCCAACCTAATCACAGCCAGCCACGTACCTCCACGCGACCCATACCTGCAGCGACCACGAACCTTCATTGTGCTAGTGACAAACTACACGAGACGTTTAATAAAAGCAGCCTTGAGAAATGTGCCCGCGTCCAGGCCCCTTTGTAACTCCGCCATTTGTAAAATACGGAGAATAAAATATTTTCTCAACGGCCGGTATGCGTTAGCGTAAACAAAGGTAAAGGAATTGTTACCGTTCTCTTTTTAGGATATTTTTGACTTGATGAGGATTGTTGTTTAGGTTATTGCTTTTTCGGGTAAGATGTTTGTGGGTACCAATAAAAATAATAAAGATTCTTTACTGTGAAGAATGTTGAATTGAAAATAATGCTGTAGCAGGAAGAGGCATCGTTAAGACATTCACTTACACGTCAAAAACACAACTCTTACATGCATTCCAGTTAAAAGGTCAACTTGCAGAGAAGGCTTATGATATTTATTAATGACTAAAATGAGAACGGAGCTATTGGTCGAGTTTAGTTCAAACAAAATATAAGTCAACAAGAGCAGAAGAAAAAGAAGAAGATGGCATGAAGAATGATGCTGAAGGAAGATTATTTTCTGTGCCTATAGAATAAAAAAATAAATAGAAAATTTACTACGGGATGCGGGACTGTTCGAAAGAGATACCGCGGCATTGGAACACAAAGGGCTAAGAAGGAACAAGGATGAGTTTTAGTCAATACGAGTCTGACACTGCCTTTCGCTCCGCCCAGAGCGGGAGGAGTCATTTGATGATTTCCCATCCGAAAAAAAAAGGATTACTTACCATTTCTGTTGTAATTTACAGAGTGAGTAATTTTCTTTATTTCATCTCGTTTTTTCATGAACTGTCTGAAGTCTCAAGTCTGTTTTGTCTAAAAAAAATGAAATAAAGCAAAAGCACTACTTCCACATTGTCAATAACACGTAATATGAAGCCACAACAAAGTGGCAAAAGGATCAATCAGAAACCCCAGCAAAAGGCTCGAAGTAACTTTCTGAGCGGAAACTCTTCAACTCCTGCTTATTTCCAGAATTTGATGGGAAGTGGTCGTACACTCATTAGTAGACGCATGAACTGTTCCTTCCTCGCTTCGGCGGAAACTAGGTCGGCTAATATCTGCTGCAGACAATTAAGATGAGGGAATTAAGATAGTCTTTCTATTGTAATAGACGACGAAAGTTGGGGAGTTTTTGGTGGAGGGTGGCCAAAATATTGTTGGGAGCAAAGGATAACATGCTCCAGGAAGTCTTTTCATTTTGATAGTTCTGTATGTTCATGGTGTTGCACATAGGAATTTTCAGCCATGACACTTGGCCGGCTTGGAAATTGAGCCCAGGACCTTTATTTAATAGCGTTGTGCGTTTCATATTGTGATCTTAAATAAAGGTCAAAGCAATGGATATTTCGCAGTTTCCTAAATAATTGCTTTGCTAATTTTGTGTCCACCCATTGAAATGAGGACACTTCGGATCAGCAGCATCTGTATTATAGCAAATAGGTAGTTGCTAATTTATCAAGATATTGAAATATTTGCATTAGAGGAAGTTTGAAAGTGGCGCCACTGACTGAAAAGTTGTTTGGTAATTGGTTGGCTTGGTATGAAATGAAGATGATTTAAATATAATATGCGATTACATGCAAAACAGATCCTTGAAATGAGCACAAAATTACCCAAAAACCTAATTCAAGTCGTAAAAGCGCGAATCGTATCCCGAGATCCATCGGCACGTTTTGGACACAAAACACCCTCGAGGTTCACAAACAGCTCCCATTCGGCAATTCTTCGCTAATTTCGTGCACACGTAAACGCATTTCGGCGTCCTCATTTCACTTAACGCTGGAAACGATCTAAAATACGTTGCCACACATTCGTTCATGTAAATAGGGGAGACCCGGCCCCACCTTCAGTAATAAATGCAAATTGGCTCGAACTCTCGATTCGCGAAGTAAAAGTTTTCGCTGTACTACTGGACCGAGTTTCCCGAATTCACCCTGTTTCTGATACGAATATTTTGTTCGAACTATTAACTAGTGAGGGGTATGAGGGGGTGAAGTGAGCCGATTGCCTCTATTGCTTTTTGTTTTGATTTCGCGATAGGGAAGTGACATGGAACTGGTCGAGTGTTTTGCTGAACTGGGTTAGAAATTAGGAATGTCTACGAAATCCGTTTTAAGAAGTTAGTATATCGGAGTGAGAGCTTTTAGTAATAAGATACTTCTTTTTCCTTCTATTATGAATTCTAACTCATTTCTTATGCAAATAAATAACAATGCCTGTGTTATATTTTTTTTTATTAGGTACCTATACCTAGCATTGTTTTTTCAGGATAGTAACGTCGATATATCAATTAGTAACCAAGCTGCTTATAAAATATAAACTAATTACAATCTCCTTATTGCAACACCTATGTTAAGGTACTTGTTGCTCTGCCATTCAAGGGGTTTCGAGTTTTCAAATCCCACTACTTGTTACGAAGCAAAAGGAGTTGCAAAAAAAAATTGTAGTAAAAAAAAAACAAAAATGTTAAAATGTTCTCCATCATAGAGCATAGAGTTGCCGACGCCGGGTGACAGACGGTTACTAGTAAATGGTGACCCACTAAGTTTGCATGGAAAGTCTTGACAGTGCACCTTGTCTTTTTTATCTCGTGTGGTTCATCATCATCATCATTTCAGCCGAAAGACGTCCACTGCTGGACATAGGTCTCCCCCAAAGGGGGGTTTTTGCCATAATCGCCACGCTTGGCAGGCGGGTTGGCGATCGCAGTACGGTTGTTATCGTGTGGTTAGTAGGTACCTAACTTGGTTTCAGAGTTTCTATGCTGCCCATGGGAAGAATAATGCGAGCTAGTAAAAAAGATATGCTATCTTCGAGTGAATAGATAGTCTTCACAAATTTTATAAAACAGTACATGCAATTTGCAGACATTCTGCCTAGCCTTTTCCCAACTATCAGGCTCGACTTCCAGTCTAATCCGACGCAAATAAACACCAGCATGTTATATGAAGCAACAATTCAGTCATCCACAATTCAGTTTCTGGATTACACGATATCCCTTTTTCATACTAGATGTTTCGAACGTGACGATACTGGTCTGCCCCCAGCTAAGGTCAATTTTCTCATCCTGTAAGCTTAGGAAAATGAATAATACACGGAGCGGTTGCAGTGGTACCGGCAACTGCATCCGTGGGTGGCTGAGCGGAAATCGTTAACCTCTCATAGCCGTTGGACCCGGCTGTCAGTTGTAGATCTTTGATTATCGTTAAGTAGTCAGTGGTCTGAAAGTCTGACCACCAGTCTTAGTAAGGGGTCTCGTATTACCCAGTACTAACTGGGTTGTCGCGCCAAATTGCCCAACCCGGGAATCGAACCCAGGTCCTCTTGCTCAGCATTCGCGCTTGCAACCACTAAGTATACTAACGAGGCAGTGAAGTGGCGAAGCAAGCTTCGATGTGTTGATCTTTTTCAGATTAATTGCTAAAATACACTCTAAGCTTTCTTAAATTCACAATTTCTGAACTGAATTTTCAAACCAGGCACAACAAAAATCCACGACTCAACCCGTCAATAAGTTGGTTCTAATCGCGATCACGTGCACATAATCCCGCCCGGCATGAGGCAGTACAAAGGTTACTAATAGTCATTAGTCGACATCACGCCCGCGGGCAGGCCGCCATTTTAATCACGGCTAATAAGCGGGCTCCCCGTAATGGCGGCGAGTTCGACCGTGACAGTGACGGTCAATGAATTTTATTTTTATTGGGTTTGTTAGAATTTTCGGTGGTTGGAGTTAATTGGCGTTTGGTTCTGGGTGAAGGTTTGAATGTTTTAAAAGGTAGTTAAAGGATGTTGGCGTAATAGCCGTGGCCTTTTTCCTTTGTTCTTGCTACTGAATACTGAATGAAAAATTCAGATGATTATTGTTGGGGAGGTGGAACGTCGTCGTACTAACAAAAACTATTATAAGTTGGCCTCGTATTCTTTAGAAATTCCATGCTGCGCTAAGCCAGCTCAAAGTCGAAGTGTTACCATTGACAGGCAGTATATACTTAGATATTGGTGGTTACATTACGCAAATTACAGTAAATTATCTTAAAAATCGAGCATGATTGCGTTGTCTACCTTTACCAAACACTCATGAGAGAATAAACAAAGTCACAGTCCACAAGCGACATCGAGGATGGAAAGGTCAATACTTGATAATTTAAGCAGTAACTTAAATTGAACAGTATAGGTACAGTATTGATACAGTACACAAATCTAGTAAAATTTGTGTCAATCCTGTTAAAATTTTGAATTTTAACAGGATTTAATTGTTATAATTTTGAAGTCCAGACATAATCTTGCTCAATTCACATGAGGACTATGCAGATTAGTGTCTGAGATGGTCTTTTGAAGAAAGAACCACACAGATTTGAGTGGACCTGTCCAGTCAGCGCAAGCATTGTGTTATCGTGTAGCTCGACTTATAACTCAAGGAGCTGTTGAACGTGGGGTGCGATGTCAGAAGTCCTCCACGTGTGTCTGCGGCTGCTGGTCCCTCTCGATACGTCTGGAGGGAAGAGCAGCTGCTGGGCCGGTGCACCCTGGACGCGGCGGTATCCTTCTCCGGGGAATGAGAGGAAATGAGAGTTTTCTTTTATCCCCCGGGGAATGTGACCGCCGTGGCTAATGATTCTGACAAAGGTAGGGTCCTTTCAGGACCAACGGTGCGTTCCTCTGCGTGACCCTCTGTAAGGCAGAGGGCACAGCTGAGGAATGAGGGCGGGCTCGGTGTGCACTCACCCTGCCTCCGAGCAGACAGAGAAGGATCCGTCCTCCTCTGTCACCGCTAATCTCGTAATCTGGCTATCGAAGCGCTGTGGATCACGTCTCGCGGTTTCGATAGGGGACCGAGGGTCTTGGCTTAACCGCCCGGACCGCGAGGTAGAAAACCTCTATAAAAAGTTACCCCGAATCCCAAGTGGCGACGCACCGCGAGGGGATGTATGGCTGACGGGTGTTCTATGGAACAAATCAGTCGCTAGTGCACTCCTCGCCAGGGTACCTGCAGACCCCCATGGCGAGTAACAAATACTTAAATCTGCTTATCTAGGGTAAAGGGGTCTCTGCCCAGATGGACTTTTAAATCCCCCATACTCGTGGGAATAATATGGAAAATTCTGAAAAACCCAAAACCGCCGGCAACGGCAAAGGAGAGGAGAGGAGGGATGCGGAGTCGGAGTCCGACGCTGCATCCAGCGACATGAGCGCGGGAGGCTCAGAGAGCTCCCGGCGCGTGACGGCTGGGACGCTCGCGGAGAACACCAAGTTCTTCCGCAAGCGGTCTAGAAAGGATGGCGACCAAGCCTCGTCATCCGAGGGAGAGATGGCCTCGGCCCGCAAGATCCCCACTAGCAAGCGCGGTGGGATCCGAGGCAAGAGGGGGGGGCCTGTTGCTTCCGAGAGGCTGGCGAGACCGGCCGAGGAGGGTTGCCACCCGGGCACCAATGCTCCCGGGACTGGCGACGAGGCGAGTGCACTTGGCAGCTCCGAGGCGGAGCGTAAGGCCAGGTTCGCAAAGGCGGTGGAAGCCGCGATAAGGGGCGTGGCCAATAAAGTGAAGACGTCGTCCAAACTTAAGGCCATACCCGCGGCTTCCGCCTCCATCTTGGCGGCAGCGGAGGCCAATTTTGCGGGGCCTCCTCCTCCTCCTCCTTCAATAGAGGGAGATGAAGTGGCCAAGCTACGGGAGGAGGTGGCCCGCCTGACGGCCACCACGGAGCTTCTCCAACAGGAGAATGTAAAGCTCCGGGCAGACCTGGCCAGCCTGCGGGGGCGCGGCTCTCAAACTGGGAGCCAGACCCAGCGGCCTACTCAGCCCGAACCGGCGGAGAACCAGATTCTCAATCTGGTACGGAAGGAGCTGGCTGCCTTCGAGCAGCGGTTCTCCGTCCTGGAGGGAAGAGTCCTGCGCCCCCCCCTGGGTGCAAACAGGGCAGCCGCGGGCCCGAGCACGGTGTCGTACGCGGCTGCCGCTGCGGCTGTGGCACCCGGACCGGGGCCAGCGAGTCAGCCCTCCAGCAGGGCTGTGGCGCCTCCCCCTGGAAAGCCAGCTCCAGCAAAACCGGCGCCAGCTAAGAAGGCGCCAAGGAGGAGGAAGGGCAAGGCAGCTGCACAGGCGGTGACGGTGCCGGCGCCAGTACCAGCGGCGAATGGACCAGTGCCTGCGGCAGGCCAGCTGCCGCTGCCACCACCGCCCCCCCAGCCCCTGACACCTGCGGCTGAAGCCGGATGGCAGGTGGTTGGGGAGAAGAAGAAGGGGAGGAAGGCGGCCAAAAAGGCCCGAAATGCGGAGCGGCAGCGCCAGCACAGGGCGCAAAAGATCGCGGCTAGGCTCCGCGCCCCGAAGACCGCAGCTGTAGTGATCACGCTACAGCCGGACGCGGAAAAGAGGGGCGTGTCCTACCGCGACCTTCTGGCGAAAGCGAAAGAGGCGGTGAACCTCGGTGAGCTTGGGATCACCGGGGGCCTCCGGCTTAAAGTCACCGCGACAGGGGCTCGATTGCTGGAGATCCCCGGCGAAACCAGCGGCTCGTCCGCCGACGCTCTGGCTGAAAAGCTCAGAGCGTCCCTAAACGCGGACGAGGCCCGAGTATCCAGGCCCGTCAGATGCGCAGACCTGCGCATCCTGGGTCTGGACGACTCGGTTACCGAGGAGGAGGTGGTGGCCGCCGTCGCCAGGTCCGGAGGGTGCCCTGCCGATCAGGTCAGGGCAGGCGCCCTTCGCCCGGACTCCACGGGTATGCATACCGTTACGGTATGCTGCCCAGTGACGGCGGCTAAAAATATAGTGGAGGGCCGAAGGCTTCTGGTGGGCTGGGTTTCAGCGCAGGTGAAACTGCTGGAGCCCAGACCTCTGAGGTGTTATCGCTGCCACGTGGGACACCACGTGTCAGTTCAGTGCGCCTCGGAGGTCGACCGCAGCGGCCTTTGTTTCCGCTGCAGTCAGCCCGGGCACGTGTCCGCAGCTTGCTGCGCCACGCCGCACTGCAGTGCATGTGCGGCGGCTGGCAAGCCGGCCGACCACCGGGCTGGGAGCAAGGCCTGCGCTCCGCCAGCTCCGCCCACCAAGGCCACCAGAGGCAGGGGAAGGCCCTCCGCCACCACCACCACCGTCGCCACCGCCGCAGCCGCAACTGCCGCCGCTGCCGCCACTGCCGCTGTCGCCGCCACAGAGGGGCCCTCACAGGGGGCCAGGGAGGAGGAAGCGGTAATGGAGTGCCAATAACGGCCCCATTACGCTTCCTCCAAGCGAATATCAACCACTGCGCCTGCGCTCAAGATCTGTTGCTCCAGAGCATGGCGCAGTGGTCGATTAACATCGCTGTGGTCGCTGAGCCGTATTTTGTCCTGCCCAGGGAAGACTGGGTGGCGGACCTTACCGGCTCAGTGACCATAGTGTCGTCGGCCGCCGCCGGTACCCCGACCCTTGAAGGTGTCAGGAGGGGTCGGGGGTGCGTAGCAGCCCGGTTTGGGGAGATCGTAGTGGTGGGAGTCTACTTCTCCCCGAGCCGAACTCTCGCCGAGTTCCACAACTCTCTCGCAGAGTTGAGTGTCGTCGTTGGGAACCATTCCCTCCCCGTGGTTGTCCTCGGGGACTTCAATGCCAAGAACTTGGCTTGGGGTTCTCGTTGCACAGACGTGCGGGGAAGGATGGTGGAAGACTGGGCCCTGGAGAAGGGCCTGGTTGTCCTAAATCGGGGTTCTGTCCCCACGTGTGTGCGGATGCGGGGCGAGTCGGTGGTGGACATTTCGTTCGCTAGCCCCGCTCTGTCGCCGCGTGTCGTTGACTGGCGTGTCATGGAGGGGGTGGAGACCTATTCCGACCACCGGTACATCCGGTTCGACGTCTCCACCCAGAACCCAAGCGCGCCGGTCCAACAGGCCCCGAGTGGTCCGCGCTGGGCGCTGAAGCAGCTGGACCGGGAGCTCCTCCTGGAAGCCTCGATCGTGCAGGCCTGGGTGACATCACCGGACAGGCCTGCCGACGTTAACAATGAGGCAGGGTGGTTCCAGGAGGCCATGTCTGACATCTGTGACGTGGCAATGCCCCGTGTTCGGCCAAGAAGCGCCCGGCGTCAGGTGTACTGGTGGTCGCGCGAGCTGACATCTCTGCGCAAAGCGTGCGTAGCTGCACGACACCTGTACACCAGGCATCGCAGGCTCCGCATCCGCCCACCGGATGCGGCAACCATTGAGGCGGAGCTCTATGAGGGGTACAGAGCGGCGAAGACCGCCCTCCGCGAAGCGGTCCTGCGGGCCAGGGATCAGGCCCGCGAGGAGTTGCTGGGGACTCTCGACAGAGATCCGTGGGGGCGCCCTTACAAGTTGGTGCGGGACAAACTCCGCCCCTGGGCGCCCCCACTGACGCAGAGTCTCCGGCCTGAGCTCGTGGAGGACGTGGTGAGCACTCTGTTCCCTTCGCGAGGGGAACACCCACCCCCGCCTATGGCTCCGCCGCCTGCGGTGCTGGAAGCGGATCATCAGGACGACGACGACGACACTCCGGAGGTGACTGGGGTAGACCTGAGAGTGGCGGTACGCAGGCTCAGTGCCAAAAATACCGCCCCGGGACCCGACGGCTTGCCTGGCAAAGCCTGGGTCCTGGCCTTGGAGGCTCTCGGGCCCCGACTGGAGGGGCTCCTAAGCGCATGCTTGGAGAGAGGCCAGTTCCCGCTTCGTTGGAAGACGGGGAAGCTGGTCCTCATCTGGAAGCCGGGGCGCCCTGCGGACTCTCCGTCCGCATACCGGCCCGTGGTGCTGCTCGACGAGGTGGGCAAGCTCTTTGAAAGAGTCATTGCAAACCGCCTCGCCGAGCACCTTGCGGGGACTGGGCCGGACCTTGCGGAACACCAGTTTGGTTTCCGCAAGGGGCGCTCTACGGTGGACGCCATCATGCGCGTGAGAGCCCTCACGACGGGGGATGCGGTGTCCAGGGGTGGGGTTGTCTTGGCGGTGTCTCTTGACATCGCCAACGCCTTCAACTCCATGCCCTGGAGCTGCATTAGGGAGGCACTCCGGTATCACCGGGTGCCGACCTACCTCCGTCGAGTCGTCGGGGACTATCTGACGGACAGAGCCGTCATCTACCCCGGTCGCAGCGGAGAATGGAACCGGCGAGAGATGTCGTGCGGTGTTCCGCAGGGATCGGTCCTAGGGCCGTCCTTGTGGAACATCGGTTACGACTGGGTGCTGCGCGCCGACCTCCCTAGTGGTGTCAGCGTAGTTTGCTACGCTGACGACACGCTGGTGCTGGCCCAGGGGAGGTCGCACGAGGCGGCGGCCGAAGTGATGACACGCGGGGTTGCGACAGTCGTTGAGAGGATCCGGCAACTGGGTCTCGAGGTGGCATTGCACAAGTCCGAGGCCATGTGCTTTCATGGGCCTCGGAATGCGCCACCTCCGGGATCCTTACTCACGGTAGGAGGGGTATCCATCGGTGTCGAGTCGACTTTGAAGTACCTAGGACTCGTCCTCGACAGCCGGTGGAACTTCGTGGAGCACTTCCGACGTTTGGCCCCCAAACTGGAACGGACTGGGGCTGCCTTCAGGCGGCTCCTGCCCAACCTGGGGGGGCCGAACGCCTCCTGCCGGAGGCTCTACGCGGGAGTCGTGCGGTCCATGGCCCTTTACGGGGCCCCGGTGTGGGCGCGTTCTTTGAGGCGGCGTGCCGCCCACTACCTGAACGCGCCCCAAAAGTTAGTAGCCGTAAGGCTGGCCCGGGGCTACCGCACGATTGCCCGCGAGGCGGCGAGCCTCCTTGCCGGATTGCCGCCATGGGATCTGGAGGCGATAGTCCTCGCGCGCCTGCATGAATGGCGCGCGGAGGCGCTACGCCGGGGGGAAACTCCGCTGCAGCGACAAATTGTCGCTCAGCGGACAGACTTCCGGCGGGATCTCATGGCGACATGGAGAGAGCGACTGTCGCAACCCCGTGCAGGGCACGCCACAATAGTGGCGATAAGTCCCCTCTTTGAGGAGTGGCTTAAGAGACGCCACGGCGTCCTCACCTTCCGCCTGACGCAGGTCCTCACCGGACACGGAGTGTTCGGGAGGTTCCTGCACCGAATCGGGCGGGAGGAAACACCCGGGTGCTTCCATTGTGAGGATCGACCGGAGGACACGGTGGAACACACGGTGGAGGTGTGCCCCGCGTGGGCGGAGCACCGCCGTGTCCTCGAAGCGGCGATCGGCGGCGGCGACCTCTCGCGTCCGGCCCTGGTGCAAGCCATGGTCCGGAGCGAGACGGAATGGGACGCCGTCACCTCCTTCTGCGAAGCAGTAATGCTAGAGAAGGAGGTGGCGGAACGTGAGAGGGAGAGAGCCTCTCAACGTCCCGGCCGCCGCGGGAGACGCCCCGGGCGTCGGGGGCCACCACCACGTAGCCCCCGGCCACCGTAGGCGCGGGCCTGTGGACGGTGAGCTATGGGCTAGCTCGCCGTCCGTCCGTCTCATGACATGACGACAGGCCGTGTCGACGGCGCGTTCGTGTTCCACGCGCGCCTCAAAGAGAGTCAGCAAAAAGGAAGGGGTCCGTAAGGACCGATGCCTGCCGGGGTTGCGGGACTATTCGAAAGAGATACCGTGGCCCCGGAACACAAAGGGCGATGAAGGAACATGGATGGGTTTTAGTCAGTAAAAGTCTGACACTCCCTCCTGCTCCGCCCAGAGCGGGAGGGGTTATTTGATGATTTCCCATCCGAAAAAAAAAAAAAAAAAAAAAAAAGGAGCTGTTGAACGTCCTTGTGGAAATACAAAACTCTTTGGAAGCACCTTTGTAAACACCTTCAGGACCATCGGATACTTGTGCCAATGAATGGAAAAACTAGAACAGTGTATTGTTTTTATTATCGACTCTACAGATACGCCACTAACAACTTCACTTCAGCATCCAAATCCTCTTCGCAAGCTATCAATATTTATAGCACAATACCTTGTAAATTGTGCGTTGTATCGAGTCATAGAGAAGCCCATGTTGACTAGAGCTGTGCTCAACAATTTCTAGTTCAAATCTCCATACAAATCATGCAGCTGGCAACGTCAATACATTTGAGTGGCTGGAGGCTATTCTCCGTCCGATACATTCTATTTGTGAGGCAGCGTGAAGCGAGAACTTGCATCGAGCGGGCATCGCTTCACACTGCCTATATATATATGTATAGGAATCAGTGATTTTGACTGTTTTATGGAAGAGTTTTGAGTGTAAGACAAATTATTTATTTTATTTATTTAAGGACTGGAAGACTTACAGCTAAATACAATAGTGATAAATAACAAACAGTATGATAATCAGACAGCCAATTACAAGTCTTCACGTCTAGAGCTTGCCCGGTATAAATATACTGTGGAACAGAATACACACACTGCCAAAAAATGTCTAAGAATTAAAGAAAAACATGCGAATAGATCATCAGCTAAAATATGTAAAAAATAATATAATTGCGACAGGTTATTTACGTTGAGAACCAAGATGTTAAAATTAAATTAAGGAAAAATTAAATAATAATAAAACCAGTCAAAAGAAATTATGCTGTAGAGAAATTCATTGATAAGCACTTTTTTGCCGAAGTCACACTTGTTTCAGAAAGATCAAAGTCGAACTATTTGCACACCTTATTAAAATACCTACTCACACGCACAACGTACGAATTTTGTCTATAGTTAGATTTGCAAATGACACCCGTAAAGGTGGATTAAACCGTTTGGACTTGCTTGAAACGTTAAAGTAGAGAGTTGATAAAATATCAGAACACTTTATGTCACCTCGAATTGTCTTCAACAAGGACATACAGACAGAGATTACGACGATTAATCAGTGCTAAGAGATGATATTAACAAAGATTTTTAGATACCTATTGATGGTAATAAGAAAACTATGTACGGATTTTTCTATAGGTATAGTCATATGTCGCAGAAAACCTAAACTGCGCGATTTAGAATGTTGGTTCTACCCTTGTTACATAGATGGCAATGCAGTACTTTTTGTACTATGTCACAGTAGTACATTTTGTAGTGTCGCTACATTCTTATCTAAAATATTTTGTTTGTAGTCCAGTAATGGGAGTCAAATTTAGAAATAAAAATAGCCCCTATTACGGTGGACTTAATTTAAACATAACTAGCAAAATACTGGTGTACCTACTTACGTACAACCCTGACGCATATTATCGCCACGCATATTATCGCCTAATAAACGTGATGTTATATGGATGAAAACGTTGAATGTAATTTGACCTCCAAGCAGAAAGCTGGTCTGAATCTACTTACCATACCGCGAACACCACCGATCGCATCGTGATATCGCGTAACTGCGCACATTAATGCGATGTAAACGTTACGTGTGCGCTGTGCCGGCAACAAACATACTCCGGGTTGCTAATAGCCAGTATTAGTATAAGCATAATATGAAATGACCTTCTTGTCAGGGTTCAAAAAAAAGAAACCCTTACTTTATTGTCTGTCTGTCAACACTCTTCTTCTCAGGAACGCGCAGAGGTATCAAATTGAAATGTATATCAAATACGAGAAGCAGGAGCAGCGGTGGCCCAGTGGTGGCGGCCCCGACTTATGAACAGTAAGTCGTGGGTTCGAATCCAGGCAGGCGCATTACTTTGTGTAATTTATTTCGTCACCGCTGCTCTCAAAACGGTGAAGGAAAACATCGTGAGGAAACCGGCATGTCTTAGAACCATAAAATTCGAAGACATGTGACATCTACCAATCCGCACTGGGCCCGCGTGTGGGATTACAGCCCATTCCCTCTCATAAAGAGGAGGCCTATGTCCCAGCAGTGGGAACATTAATAGGCTGATGATGATGATTACTCAGGTTTACGGTCTCTTTTAGCTGTGAAAGAATCAAATCTGATTGACAACACGAGAGCAGTAAAATAGTTATCGTAGGTTTTTAAAATATCCTAATCTAGACATATACTGACTAATTAAACTAACTGGCTAAATGGAAATTCATAAGAACAGTAACACCTCTTAAAATAAAATTGTACCCAAATAAAGTACCCCAGTTTCGCTTTTTAAATTACTCTAAATATTCTCACCGCGCCAAGTATTATTAACTTTATATTTAACACCTATAATCCTTGACTTGAAAGCAACAATGCAAAAAGGTTTCAATTACTTAAAGTTAAGAGCGTTGAATTCAAGTAATTTGTTTAACAAGTTGTAGTAAAAAAGTTGTGTACGGCGGGGTAACATGCCACGGTAATAATGAAACTTTTTGTAACTTAGCCCTTGTGCTGCGTGCCGAGAGGTTTTAGCTTTGACCTATTTTTAAAAGTAGGTAATTAGAATTTAAAACAAAGAATTTATAACCTATTAGCGGACGACACGTGGTTTCATTGGCGTAGTTCCTGTTCCCGTGGAAGTACAGGGATAAAATATAGCCTATGTTACTCAAGGTGAATGTAGCTTTCTAATGGTGAAAGAATATTTGAATACAGTGCAGGAGTTTTTGAATTTATTCATTACAAACATATCCCGGAAGACATATACCGGAAGACGTTGCGTTGGAAGGCCTCCCACTAGGTGGACCGATGACCTGGTGAAGGTTGCAGGAATCCGCTGGATGCGAGTCGCACGGGACCGGTCAATGTGGCGACACTTGGGGGAGGCCTATGTCCAGCAGTGGACGTCTTTCGGCTAAAATGATGATGATGATGATGAAACATATACACACACAAACATATAAATCTTTCCTCTTTATAATATTGGTGTAGATGCGTTGAAACACCTCTAGGTGGACCGATGACCTGGTGAACGTTGCGGGAATCCGTTGGATGAGAGCCACACGGGACTGGTCAATGTGGTGACACTTGGGGGAGGCTTATGTCCAGCAGTGGACGTCTTTCGGCTGAAATGATGATGATTATGAATTAGAATTTGCTGATGGTTCAGTAGTGTCTGCAGGAGGAGCTCGTGGCTAAATAAGAATAGCGTCTCGGATCGATCTTTACTTCAAGCCGCGCTTATGTAGGTGAGTCCGTAGGTGGATGACCGTTCATTACATATCCAGTTTCCTTCGTGGCTCGGAAAGCACGTTAAGTTTTTGGTCTCAGCTGTCATTTGTAGACATTTAACAGTCGTAACAGGTAGTCAGTGGCTCGAAAGTCTGACAAACAGTCTTACCAAGGGGTACCGTATCACCCAGTACTAACTGGGTTCTGGAGATCAGATGCCTATCTGATCTCCAGAATCAATCGCAATCGGCTGCCTAGCCGCTTTATTTAAAATACTGGTATTGAGCTGCATCCGGTAAGATCCCGGCTCCGAGGCTGATCCCGACACAGTTGGGAAAAGGCAAGCAGAAATGATAGTTAGAATTTACTGATGGTTAAGTAGTGCCTATAGCTGTTTATCAAGTTGTTAAGAGGTTTAATGTTGATTCCAAAAATGTTGGGGAAAGAATAGAAGGAGGATATTACTACTTACAAATAATGTTACAATCTTGTATTATATTATTAACATAAATCTATGGTGACAGACTAACGGCGAAGTCTTCAAGGACAAATTGTGGTTGCGGCTTCATGTCATATAGTCTATGTCTATGTGGGTGTTTAGTAAACTGGTCCCACACAGGTAGATCCCGCGGGATCAGTCGACCTAGTGAATGTTTGAATTGGTCAACTGATCCCGTTGACCAATTTTATGATTTGTACAGTGAAGTAGAAAAGTTTCTTTCTGGTATCCGCAGACGGTTCGTAATTTCTTGGTCCACTTTAACTGATCAGAAATAGGGCCTCGTTGACATCCTCGTGTACGAAACCTTAAAACTGAACCAGCTTAGATAATATTTCTTTCTAAAGTCACCATAATTTCACCCCCTCCCAGACCCATAGTATCTCATAACCATCCCATACACCACAAACATCTTCTTACCCCATAACCCCTGAACCCTCAACCTACAAGACCATAATTCCTCTTATCACGCCAAAAAAAAATATAAACTAAATAAAATTTACGATTGCAAGGCCGCACTGACTCCACAAAAAGTTCCCAACCTTTTGTTTCGTACCTGTGAAAAGCAGTAAATAAATGCAAATTGTTGGAAGCACTCTCTTGGACCCCCTTGGCCCCCCTAGACCCCTTCTGGCACCCCGTCGGACCACTAGGGCCGTTTGATTGCTCCCGTTAATGTTTTAGCATTCGGTACGGAGGTTGGGCAATTTTGGGAGGTAATTAGGTTAGGTCGATGTAGCGACGGATAGGTATACTTGTCTATGATGAATATCTAATAGAATAGTGCCTATTATTGGATTTATTTCAGTTTCGGAGTAATGGTTGTTTATTTATTTATTTATTTATTTAACACTTCAAGCACAAAGTACAGAGGCGGACTTAATGCCATAGGCATTTTCTACCAGTCAACCTTTGGGTGATGCAGAGACAAGCAGTGGTAGGTGTACATCTGAAAATAATTTAATTAATAATAAGGTAAAATAGAAGGATATATAAAATACTATAAATATATATAAATACTATAAATATATATCAAACTATTTATTACTGTAAATAGATATTCACGGATTAAAATAAAAAGACGAACAATAGTGAAAACATTACCGCTGTGATGAACCTGCCAGCTTCTTGCGAATGTACTCTCGAACTTTAATTTTGAAAGCCAAACGATTGGTTGCCATCCTGATTTCCTGGGGAAGCGCATTCCACAGAGAAATAGATTGCACAAAGAATGAACGGTGAATGAAGTCAGTACGGTGAGAGGGACAGTGAAGAACACGGTTTTGCGATGATCGCAGACTCTTAGTATGGTTGGCACAAATGTACTGAAAGTGGGGAGCAAGGTAACTAGGGGAAGTGGGAGAAACAAGAAAAGAAAACAAGGTGGTTAGCGCCCTTTGCTCCCTTGTTTAATCATTGGTTGTGTAATGAGGTCAGTTTAAAAATAAACAACTGAATTAAGAAGTAAATAATATCGTTATTGAAAGGACAAAATCATTACTATTGACAGGTACACATTGAGACACATCAAGCTCAACATCTTGACTTACTTCATTGAAAGTTTAAATTGAGTATTTCGTTACCACTACGTTACCATTTATAACATTTGGTTTTCAGTTAAAATATTATTCGTTGAAAACTTTAGCCCATCCTTTTGTTATGTAAATAGCTTTTAGTCACAAACGAGGATTAATTGGTTCTATTCCTAGCGAACTAGACAGACAAGTTTATTTCAATAATAATTTAATTTATGGCATACATTTGCAAAATTCAATAACGAATATGAATGATTGAATGTTGACACTTTTTTAAGTGCCAACAATGAATAATTCAGAGTAAGCTTTAAAACATTTACTGATTAATTAATCATGAAAATGTAGTTATTAAATTAACGATAGTTTTAAAAGTCTATTTACAATGAAAACGAGTGCTTTGGTAGATATTAATTTCTCATTATTAGACAACACAAAATAAGTAATAAATTATCAGGCTTGACATAAAATCATAGGGTCAAATTTACCCACACAACCCATACATCTTTATTGGCATTCTTATGTGATTTTTCGGATTCATGTAGTACTATCGTGGTCTTTTCCGCCTGACCAGTTTAAATTTTTTTGGGGGCGCCGCGGCCGAGCCACGCCCCCTTAAAGTTTGGGCCTATTAGGAAAGCGTCAACTTTGGCGCGTAAAATAACAATAACTCTCGTTTGGCGTGCGTCGTCAGTGTGCTCGGCCGATTCGGTATCTTTTCATTCATTCATCATTCATTTAATTATTTCTATACAAAGTCAACGGGGCGGGGCTAGAGAGCGTTTCTATGTTGCAAGTGCAAGCATAAATTAGTTTAGTGGTGGTCAGGCGGGAGTATCCTCGGTAGTACGTATTGTATAATTATCATTTGCTTCGTGAAGAAAAGAGGCCTCATAGAATGTCTGAAACATTCGTCTGCTTGACAACGGTGATAATACATTTAGGAAACTCATTTCTATTATAAGGCGACGCCTATAAAAGCCGGTGCGCGCCCGAGTCTCGGTCATTTGCTCGTGGGATTTCGTACGGAACGGTAGTCGTCGACGCGATTTGTGAGTGCTTTGTGTTTATAATTTTGTGCTGATAAACTCTGTAAGTACGTGATATTTTGTTTGTATAAGTGATTGGTGATTTAAGACCTTAAGGTTATGTAAAAGCTCCTTCAAAGTGAATTATTAACTTGTATTTGATTTTTGTTATTAAATGATTTTTAGGGTGTAAGATAATTGTTTTTTTTTAAGAATTTCTGCTACTGAATCCTAAATTCAGAAGTGGGATTACTTTAAAAAAAAAAAACGCCCACAGTTTCATTGTTCTAGTACCCTCTTGATTTGCATAATCAAAAAAAAAGGGGAAAAAATATGGCTGATAGACAGCGTAACTCTCGCAACAAATCGCGTCGACATGATAGGGATCGTAGTTCGCGGCATAGATCTCGCTCTCGGAACCAAACTCGAGCCGGGAGTCGAACTAATTCTCCATACCGATCACGATCAAGAAGTAGGACGCGTTCGCGGTCAAACTATTATCCTCGTGATCAAAATGGGGCCATGCAACAAACATTGCAATCAATTTTGTCTCGGCTAAATTCACTAGAAACTGAACGTTCTCCCTTACGTAACGCGACTCATAACCAGCTGATTGAAAGCAGTGCGGACATAAGATCATACACACCCCCGTTGGGTCAATTGCAGA
Organism: Xestia xanthographa; assembly: GCA_905147715.2. Taxonomy (NCBI): domain Eukaryota; kingdom Metazoa; phylum Arthropoda; class Insecta; order Lepidoptera; family Noctuidae; genus Xestia; species Xestia xanthographa. Next base: position 4,528,453 of record LR990652.1, on the reverse strand, counting down.
ATAATCGTATCCTTCAGGTTACAGAACCATTGTCTGAAACTCCACTACCTAGTTCCATCACTGCGTTAAATATACCCGCGTCTGAGACTACAGCTCCCGAGGTATCGAGTGCTAATGCAAACATAGTATCGGAGTCGGCACGAATATTAGCTGAAGCAATTAGATCCGTAAACTCAGACAGAACACAAAAGTACTTTGTTTCTAACTTTGATCCGACTATCCATGATATAGACGCGTGGTGTGAGGAAGTTGAACGGGCTAGGTCTTCTAATAACTGGGGCGATTCAGAGTGTCTGTCACGCGTATCAATATGCCTCAAAGGTGACGCACGTACTTGGTTAAACGAATGGGTAACTAGCGATCGAACATGGAGCAGCTTCGTTAAAGAATTCAAACCTTTGTGTCCACGAAAGCTTGATTACGCGAATATCCTATACGATACGATGCATGCCACCTCGGATAAATTCAGCACTTACGCTGAATATGCAAGAAGGACATTATTGCGTCTTAAAATTGTTAAGGGTCTAAGTGACGAACTGAGAGCGGCCGCCAATGCTAACTTACAAATTTATGACTTGGTTTCATTTTTATCTATTTACGCGAAACCTACCCGCACTAAACCCGATAACCGAAATTCTACCTCTAAACCGACGCCTAATCATTCATCGAATCTGAGATGTTTTATTTGCCGACAACATGGGCATAAATCCCACCGTTGCCCCAAAAAGCCAAAAACCGATCAAACGTCAAACGACAAATCTAACGTCAGTCCCACTACTAGCGATGCCAAAAAGGTAGTGTGTACCTTTTGTAAAAAACCGGGACATAGTGAAGATGTGTGCTTTGCTAAGGAAAGGTCTGGCTCTCGTAATAAGAAAAACGTTAATCTGTGTAACACACACGTGGCTGGTTCCCCGCAAAATAATGACCTTAAAACTGCAATTATACACGGCATCCCCGTGGATGTTCTAATTGATAGTGGTGCCTTAAACATCTCATTAGTTTCCTCTGAAGCATTGAAACATTTCACATACGAACGGAAGCCCAGGCATTGTATTTTGAAGGGAATTAGCGACGCAGTCATACATGCCGATTCTTTTGTAACGTTAACGATTGAATTCGATGATATCTCTATTGAGGCAGACTTTGTAGTGGTACCAGGGTCTTGTATGACTACGCCCGTAATAATAGGAACTGATATCCTAAACCGTGATGGTATCACATACGTGCGGACCAAAGACAAACAGTATCTGACTCGAACCGTAGTGGTCGGGAGGGACGTCCAGGCGGTATCGATTGATGTGGCCTCGCAGATTAATACACCCCTTCAGGGTGTGGAACTTGAAAGTCTCACAGCGTTGATAAAACAGTTCTCAACCTATCTCATTTCGGGTACTGCATCGACTACCGTTACCACTGGCAAAATGTCAATTAAAGTAACGGACAATACACCCGTCGCTTACCGACCCTACAAGCTGTCACATTCGGAAAAACTTAAAGTCCGAGAAATTGTGCGCGACCTAAAAGATAAGGGTATCATCCGCGATTCTAATTTCGAGTATGCAAGTCCCATAATACTGGTAAAGAAAAAAGACGGAAGTGATAGGATGTGTGTCGACTATAGGGCACTTAATAGAATGACTGTTAGGGACCGGTATCCCCTACCACTCATAGACGATCACATAGATAGGTTGGGTAACTTTAAATATTTCACTAGCCTTGATATGGCCACAGGCTTTCACCAAATTGCCATAGAGGAAGCCTCGATCCATAAAACGGCATTCGTCACGCCGGAAGGACATTTTGAGTACCTTCAAATGCCCTATGGTTTGACGAACTCACTCATAGTTTACCAGCGAATTATTAACGACACGCTTCGCGGTCATATTGAGGCTGGAAACGTCTTAGTGTACGTTGATGACGTCCTTTGTATGAGTGACAGTGTAGATGAAGGTATTTGCTTGTTAAAAAAGGTGCTAGAAACATTGACTAGGTCTGGATTCTCGATAAACCTACGAAAATGCTCGTTTCTGTCAATGGAAGTCGAATACTTGGGGCGCGTAGTTAGTCAGGGTCAGGTCAGGCCGAGCCCAAATAAAGTTCAAGCCCTAATCGATGCACCGCACAGTGTGACGGTTCGAGAAACTAGCTTGACAAAAGTCTTTTTATTGTTTTATCTTTCGTAAAACAGTTTGTAAAGTATATTTTCATAACCTAAACTAGTTGTGCCCCGCGGTTTCACTCGCGTAATTCCCGATTTCCCGATCCCATGGGAATTTCCGGATGAAAGGGATCTTATATGTTAATCCAGGTCTCCAGCTATCTGCATACGAATTTTTCATCCAAAAAGGTCCAGCCGTACAAGGATTTTCTTTAGAAATCGGTTATCTTTTTAATAAAGAAAACACAATATGAAATAAAAAGACATCTCTGTATTTATTAAAATTAAACGTAAGTACACAGAAATATACTACTTCAACAAAAGTTTGAATTGTGTACTTTGGTAGATAGTATTTTTTCCCGAGTAGGTACTAACGACGAAAATACAAACGTAATAAATTGGAAATAAAAAAAATGATCAGATAGAAAACCCGTTAAATGAACCTGATAATGTAGAAAACAGAAGTATACGAATCAGAAAAGTTTAATTAAACACTTGCATGTGATTTTGTTGTGCTGGAAAGTCTTTAAAATTCCGTATTATCTGGGGTAGACAGTGATGAAATTAATCAGCATCAGAATCACTATAAATTCCATCACTCTCTTCACTGTTTAAATCAAATTCATGAGAATGTCCAAGACTTTCTAATGAAGCACTATTTTCGGTATCTGAAATTCTCATTTCCAAAATTTCACATACTTCAGGAGGAATTTCTTTACGTTTTGTATTTGGTGCAGCTCGTAAATTAGCTAAATAAGGATCTGATCTGAGAAATACTTTCTTCCAACCACGAACATTATTTGCGTTCAAGAAACGTTCCCGATGTCTCCCCGATTTCGTCCATTTTTGTTGAATTTTCTGGTTAATATAACATATTCGTTTTTTCAATTTCTTTAAAACGTCTTCAGAAATAGGCGGGTCATCGTTTTGTTGCAAAATATAATGCAATAATGCATCGCTTCTTGATGTTTTGGGGTTGGAAAACCATATATCGAAAAACGTTCGGTACGTTGACATTCTGAAAATGAACAAAAAATGTAGGAGTGTCGCAAACTTTCGCAAACAAATGAACATTATAATTGTAGCTTAGATACCAAACTTTAAGAATAATACGGCCAAAGGACTCGGAAACGGGCTGCAGTAAACTAAAAGTTTAATATAAACTAAAACTTTTTTTTTTCTTTCAACATAAATCTCTCTGACTTTCCATGAGTGATATAAGTCAGTTTAAAAATATATCTTTATAAAAAAGGTTTGTAAACTTACCTAAATACTTCAATAACACAACACCGAAACACAATCACAAATAGCACACAGCACAAGAGCGTATTCATCGAGCGAACTCAGACGAATGAAACAGTCTCTGAGAACGCTTGCTCGTGCAGGCGCAGGTAGTCGACACTTCGACCTTTTTCTACCTGCTATTGTTGGGCGTACCCTCCGCGTATATGAATCCTATTATAATGTAACTTGTTTACTTGCTATTTAAACCAAAATATTGCTTATTGTAACAAGTAGTAAAATAAGTTTTTGTCAAGCTAGATTCTCGAACCGTCACACTGTGCACCGGTACCTCGTACTGTTAAACAAATACGTCAATTCCTGGGTTTGGCGGGATATTTTAGGAGGTATATTCGAGACTACGCAAGCAAGACCGCTTGCATAGCACGTTTGATGAAAAAGGACGTGACTTTTTGTTGGGGTATGGAACAAGAGAAAGCTAGGCAAGAGATAATAAGTTGCCTAACTAGTTCACCTATATTGTCCATTTTCGACCAGTCTTTACCCACGGAGGTACACACCGATGCTAGCAGCATCGGCTATGGTGCTGTATTGTTGCAGAAAAAGGCTGATAGTACGAAGCATGTAGTTGCCTATTTCAGTAAAGCCACACAGGGTGCCGAGAGCAGATACCACTCTTACGAGTTGGAAACCTTGGCGGTCGTGAGAGCATTACAGAACTTCCGTCACTATCTAGTAGGGATAAACTTTAAAGTAGTCACCGACTGCAATGCTCTCAAGGCCACTGAAAAGAAAAAGGATCTGCTCCCACGCGTTGCCAGGTGGTGGATCTATTTACAAGATTTTAATTTTACCATTGATTATCGAAAAGGTACCTTGATGACACATGCAGACTACCTAAGTCGAAACCCAGTCACTACCAATGTACATCAGATATCTAGGCCACGCAACTGGGCCCAAATTGCTCAGTCAGCAGACGATGAGACGCAAGGCATTTTACAAAAATTACAGGACGGAGAATTAGATTCTCAGCGATATGTGCGTCAGAATGAATTACTCTATTATCGGTATACACCAACGGGCGAGGAAGCTAGACTTCTTTGGTTTGTACCCAAGGGTCATCGGTTAAGTCTATTGAGGATCTTTCATGATGAACACGAGCACATTTGCGCGGAGAAAACCATAGATTTAATCCTCAAATATTTTTGGTTTCCCGGACTTCGCCAATTTGTGGCAAAGTACCTATATAAAACACTGTCTTGTGTGCATATCGTATAAACGTGTACCTAGAGCCCCTCACCAACTGATAACATCTTGGGAAAAACCCAGTCTCCCTTTCCAAACGTTGCATATAGATGCACTTGGTCCGTTACCGGAATCTAACGGTTATAAATTTGTTTTGTTAATTATAGATGCGTTTACAAAGTTCTGTTTGCTTTATCCAATTCGTAAGCAGGATGTAAGTGAACTTAAACGCACGTTTACCAACGCAATTTCACTCTTTGGCGTTCCTAAGCTTTTAGTAGCTGACCGCGGACGAATGTTCGAATCCTCGGAGTTCTCTAGTCTGTTAACTGAGTTCGGTTGTAATATCCATTTTATAACACCCGACATGCACAATGCTAACGGACAGGTAGAAAGATATGTCAGAACCGTTCTGAACATGATCCGTATTGAAGCTAATCATAGACGTGCGGAATGGTCAGAGAAACTATGGAGACTTCAACTTACGCTTAACATAACCAAGCAGAAGACAACACAAGCCTCAGCATTGAAGCTCCTAGTGGGCACTGACGCTACTACACCTCTCGTTCGAACACTAATTCGTGACATCGCCATCGAGAGGTCCGAAAACCATGAAGGCTGGCGAGAGTTGTGCAGAACGAGAGCTCATCAGCTGTTAACACAAAATCAAGCCAAACAAGATGCACGTGTCAACCGGCAGCGGCAAGCATCACGCGCATATAACGTTAACGACCTGGTTTTCGTTATTAAATATTCTCAGTCTACAGGAAAACTAGACCCCGGGATGCTCGGACCTTATCGGGTGATTAACGTGCTACCCAGTGGGCGCTACCAGTTGAAACTAATCAGTGGTTCTTATGGCAAAACCACGCAAGCAGCTGCTGAATACATGATTCCCTGGAACGGAGAGTGGTGTCCAGAATCATGTGCAGCCTTTTTCGAGGGTGAGTACTGAATTAGTTTTATGCGGAGAATCAGCAGGTTGCTTTGCCATAAACTTTCCATATGCACATTGTTTTTATTTTTCTTCGCTGTTTTCCTTATATAAAACTAGTTACAAATTAATTATTTTATGTGTAACTTTCATTTATATGAGTAAGTTGTGGCGGACCAACTCGCTGATCGATTGACGCATTTAAACTAAATGATGAATTTTGTGTTGGATGTGCGATTCAGAGATGCCTCCATCCACACAATTTTGTATGTGATGCTTATGGTGTAATGTAAAGGACGTGCGATTCAGAGATGCCTCCGTCCGCACTAAGCATATGAATAAATCCATTTATGTATTTATGACAAAATGTGATTATTTGTAATGTTAATTGGACGTGCGATTCAGAGATGCCTCCGTCCAAACGGACATACCTATAGTGAGAGGTATTTGTCTACGAACTAAGTAATTGAAGTGTTGACGTGCGATTCAGAGATGCCTCCGTCAACCTCAGGCAGAGGGGACGCCTTCTGTCTGATTTGTTTTCAGATGCAGACTTGGATCGGTGAAAGCTCGCTACGTGTGGCTGTGAAGACAGGAACACTATCATGAGAGCTCTCACGAATTTTAACATTTTTCCCTACAAAATAACATGTTGTGTCACACACCATGAAAACTGAAATAGCAATGTCTTATGTGTGTCCGTATTTCAGATAACGAAGTATGTGACCCCAACACAGGGTCATCACCAACGTCCCTTCAACCCGGTGCTGAGATGGCTGGGCCCAGTGGCGACTCTCCCGCTGCAGAGTTGGCGCCATTACCAGCCGAGCATCAGGAAGACAGCGCCGAGGACGACGCTTCGTCGGGATAGGCCGATTTAGGAAACTCATTTCTATTATAAGGCGACGCCTATAAAAGCCGGTGCGCGCCCGAGTCTCGGTCACCACTCAGATCCAGCCTGTCCCCTTGCTGTCCTCTCCCAGCGACGCCCTAAGCCGAGGCCCGTACCCCGCAGGGGGTGCCCTTAGCGTGTAGTCGTTTAGTTTGTAAGTTTTATGCCCTGGCTGGAGGCCTTACACTTAAGGTACCCACAGGATTGTCCGGTTAAGCAGACGACAACCTCTCTAGGTTGAACTGCGAGATGCCATTTCGAAAAAAAAAAAAAAAAGAGTCTCGGTCATTTGCTCGTGGGATTTCGTACGGAACGGTAGTCGTCGACGCGATTTGTGAGTGCTTTGTGTTTATAATTTTGTGCTGATAAACTCTGTAAGTACGTGATATTTTGTTTGTATAAGTGATTGGTGATTTAAGACCTTAAGGTTATGTAAAAGCTCCTTCAAAGTGAATTATTAACTTGTATTTGATTTTTGTTATTAAATGATTTTTAGGGTGTAAGATAATTGTTTTTTTTTAAGAATTTCTGCTACTGAATCCTAAATATACAATAAATATTTTCAAAGAAATCACTGCTAATGTAAGTGTGTTACGCAAAAACAGTTCTTAAAAAAACCTAGCATCTTTCCCTAGCAACCAGCCCTACAAAACCAAGATCTTCGACCCAATATTCATCTAGAACGCACATTCAATTTACTTACACATCTACTTTTACCAAACGCTCTCTCACTTAGCTCGATTGGCGAGCTCTTTTGTTTTTTGCAAGCCTTCTAAGCAATCAGCTGAATAGGTAGACCTAATGCGCTGACATTAACAGGAGTGCGGTTAAAAGGGTGTTGAAGTTTGCTCGTAAATTCTGCTCGGCCCAATGGTGTGAGCAAAGTATTGAATGGCTGGGTAGGTAAAATTCTTGGATATGGTTTGTCGTTAGATATAGTGTGGATATTATAGTTGCTTGTGGCTAAATAATAACACTAACGAAGCCGTGTGGTATCCGGCAGAGTAGAATAGAACCAACCCATTACACTCACGGGTGTCGTATAAGGCGACTAATGTCTGAGGCAGAACACCTTGCGCCTCCGTAGACCGGAGAATGGGCAGCAGCGTTTTCTGTTAGTCTGGCATCACTGCGATCTCCAATCCGCCTGCCAAGCGTGGAGATTACGGCAAATTCCTCCCATTATGGGAGAGGCTTATGTCCAGCAGTGGACGTTATGGGCTGATGTAGTAGTAGTAAAATAATAACAGGCACTCGGATCAGTCTTCAGGTTAAGGCGCACTTGCCTAGGTTGGTCTGTGGATGGGTGACCACCCATTACGTACCGAGTTTTCTCCGTGCCTTGGAGAGTGCGTTAAGCCGTTTGTCCCGGCCGTCATTTGTAGATCTTTGAAAGTCGTCACAGGTAGGTAGTCAGTGGCCTCTAATAAGTTTCGATTTAGACCCGGCTGCTTCTAAGAAGTGCTTAGCGATTTCTGAGACAGGTACATATTATTGTGATTCGTCACAACGTATGATTACGTTGATAATATGTCTAAGTATTTACTATCATCGTCTTGTGTGTTCTTAGGGTCGGCTTACTCCCGTCCATACAGCTGTGATCTCATTTATTACGCTAAGTATAAGATCTTACTTACCTAGGTCATGTTTGATAGATCACTCTTCTTAAATAAGTACACCAACGATTTATAGGCTTAGTTGTAAATATGATAATATTTAGTTATTTGATTTTAATTATTCAAAATATAAATTTTATTAGATTGTATTTTTTGAGCAAGTGATTATCGATTACTACCTCATAAAATTTAGAATAATGTAAACCAGAATGTAGGTGATGGTTTTTCGAGAGACATCTTATATCCTGCAACATTATCATCATCGTGTTCCTGCCGTCGTCTCATGTTACTTGGGGTCGGCGTAACACGTTTTTACCCGACTGCGCCAGAAGGAGGGTTATGTTTTTCGAGAGTATGTATGAATGTATGTATATTATATGTATTAGTATGTAGGTACCCATTTATGTGTTTTTAATTGATGCTTACAAAATGGTATTTTTCTTATTTATTTTTATTGTACTCTATCACAGTACTATCCTATTTGACCCAAAGGTTGACTGGTAGAGAATGCCTTGTGGCATTAAGTCCGCCTATGTACCACCCTTGTACATGAAGTCCTCTCAGGCCCGAAGGATCCGTAAATGGCACAAATAACGAACATCCCTTGAGCCCCGCTGTACCGTTAACGGAACAAATCTAAAGGGTTAAAAAAACATTTTTCAAAAATAACTTCCAACTCTAAACCGTTTGCAATTTTTTTCACTCTATGTCCAACTAGTAGTCGATTTAAACGATACCAAACTTTAGTAACATTCTAAACGGGGCATCACTATAAAAAAAAAGAAGCGCGTCAGTCGTAAAAACGTCAGTTTATGTCAACATTGGGTGCCGCTCGAGCGATTTATTGTGTTTTTGTTTAGTTAAGTGGTTGAAAACTTTGTGAAGTGAATGTTTATCACCATACTATTGTGTAATGCTACTTTGTAGCAAGATATTTACGTAGAACAATGAACCAAAATTATTTTGTGAGCCAACAAAATTTTCGTCGAACGATATTTTGGTCAAAATGGCGTGAACAATTGAAAATGTGAATTTGACTGTTATAAAATGAAATATGGTCTTGGAAACAGCAAAAACAAGGTAAGTAATAACCATAATTCATTATTTACTATAAGAATAAGCATACATATTCATATTTATATAATTTCAAGTGTTTTCAAATCGAGGTCAATGACAATAAAATGACAGTTCGCCGTATACGAGTTTTTTGTTACAATCTAGTTGAAATCTGATTAGAATGTATCAGTAAGACTCTTATATGAATTATGTATTAGGTTACTTGTGTATTTGTTACATTGGTTCTAAAGTTTCGTGTAAATTGAATCAGTATTTTTACCAAAAATAAATAAAATACGGAGCGCGGCAAATTCTCATATGTCATCTATCTCATATCCTTTGTTTATAATACTGAAGTGGTTTACAAGTGTTGTTTATGTAATAAAACACAAGTATGTTTCAAAACGATTCTGAGAATGTTTACGGCTTAAGATAAGACCGACTATAAGGCGAGCGATAAGAGTTTCAAGAGCCGAGGTCGGGTGACTCATGCGATGACGTAATGCGGCTGTGACGGCGGAGCGGGAGGGGAGTTAATCGTTTTTTTGCGCGGCGTCTGAGACGTTAAATAAATAAATAAATAAATAAATGTATAATTGTTTGGCACGCTCTGTGGCCTGAACGGCTTGATGGATTTTAGCTTGAGAGGTGTCGTTAGATTTGTAGTTACTGTGAGAGTGACACTGGGTTTATCAAAATAATAAAAAAAAGTGGTAGATTTTTGGCGCAAAATTCAAATGTTTGGAACGCTCTGCAGCCTGAAGGGCTCGATGGATTTTAGCTTGAGAGTTGTCGTTACATTCGTATTTACTTGAAAGTGACACTGGGTACATCAAAAAAAAAACCAAAATGGCGGATTTCTGGCGCCAAATTCAAATGTCTGGCACGCTCTGCAGCCTGAACGTCTTGAGAAAGGTCTCATCACGAGGATTTTAAAATGGTATATCTAAGTAACTAAAAAGTGTAAAATAAAAAATAATTTAAAAAAAAATAAAAAGCCAGACTGCGTAAAAAATAACTAATAGTTTTAAATAAAAACTGAAAATAATAAAACAAGTTCAGGGGACAGGACATATTGACAGCAACAGTCGGGACCCATTAAATAATCTAGACTAAAATCAATATGGGCTAGGCCATTTGCTTCTACTCCGTTTACTTATTATACCCATTTTTTTGGAAAGTGATAAAAAGTCATCCTGTATTTAGGAGGGATGTTTGTTAATTATATCTTTATAATAATTCAAAATCTAGATTTTCCTCGATCCAATATGGAGTCAGCATTCAAAACAATTGCCTAACCATAGTTTGTACCTTCCTCTACGAAGAAATAAGACATCAAATTAACGACAGTCATACCAAACAACTTGTCCAAGATAAACGACACTCATATCTCTCAAAGACATGCCATATTCCTCTCTTACACCACAAAATACCACATTACATCAGCCAGTTAATCAGCCATTGACTAGTCTCCTTTCATATCACAGTGCATTTGACCGATTTACCTATTTTGAATACGTGTTCCTCATAGAGCCAGTTCCGACTTCCTATTAGTTTCCGACTACCATAGCCTCAGGACTTCGCTTGCCTTTGAAAATTGGTATTCATGGATTTACTTGATGTATGGTTTGTGATAGTTTTGGTATGGTAGTTTGTTGCTTTTAATTTGGGAGTAAAGATGAACGTACTAATTCTTTTTATTTTTTATATTTATGACTTCCAAAAGGAAGAGGTTTTCAATTCGTTTGAATGTTTTTTTTTGGAGGCCTCTGCTTTTGTATGTATGTATATTTAACGACAATTCTGAACCACGTTGGCCGATTTCGAAGATTCTTGTTAGAATAATATAATACCTCATCTATCTCAGGGATGGTCTCATATTAGTTATATCAAGTTCTGGTGAGTAGTATTTGAGTTCTTTTCGATCTTCAATTTATTAATAAGGTTAGCCACGAGACTTGCTTAAACCATGCATTAAAATGTAAATAATTGTCATTTTTTTATTGTTTTTTTATATTTATTTATTCGAATTTCAAACTATGCGTCTCAATTTGCGCGTATTCTCAATTTATGTTTTGTTTTCCTCTATTGTTCATTACAATTAATTTATTCTAAAACACGATCATTGGTATAATTTTATTCTATGATTTCCTTTATTTATTTACTTACGTATTATGTATAAAAACATTTAAAACTGTAAAAAATAATGATCCATTGGTGTCGGAAGCAGGGTCCAAAGAAGCGGTGGTTAGAGCTTCAGAGACGGAATCTCACAGTGCGAGCCGTATCCTGGACTACACTGTCAACTGCCTAAGAAGAGCCTTGAAAGTTCTTCTTTTTATTTTTAGTATATAATTTCATCGTTTAGTCCAAATCTCGTCCAAGCTCACCATAAACACAACTTGAAAGTCGCATAGCTCCAATAAAGGGGCGACCACATAATAGTTCGAGAAACTCTAAAAGTTATAGAGAATGCGTCAAGTTGAGCTATTCCCAAAGTTTTCTGCCCCCTTTTGGGAATACCTCGGCAGATTGTTGGAAATCAAATGTGTTTACTGTCATTGTTGCTTAACTATTCTCTTTGATGAAGGAATTTTGATTCTTATTACGTTAAAATATAATTTTGGCAAGTTCTACGTAGCCTTTAGGCTTAGAATGAGTTTTAGACAACCTTTAGCTCATGTAGCCGGTAAGGTGTTGTTTTAACAACTAAAACTACAGTGGTAAGTATGTTGAACCAGGCTTAGTATCCAATAACGGAGTACTTAGATGCAATTGTCTTTTTTAAACTTTCACGATCAAAACACATTATAATACACAAATGTAAACGGGTATTTTCGCGAATTTTTACCTTTAATATTAGCCCGACGTTTCGGCCGGATTGCACCAGCCGTGGTCGCGGGAAGACACCGCCGCGCCGCCGCGGTCTTCCCGCGACCTACCACGAGTACTAACATAACATAATATCACGCCTGTAAGTCCCGTAAGGTTAGGCAGAGGTGTACCTAATTTTGATTAAAATTTCGCCACTTATTTTAAGTCCAATGTAATACGGGGCTAGCCTATTGCATTCAACTGGGCATAAATTCAACTGGGCATAAATTCAACTGGGCATAAATTCAACTGGGCATAAATTCAGAGCCAGTGGCTGCTACTGAGAAAGGGAAACGCCCATTCTTGACCACGTTTTGCCCACCAATGTGTTAAGTACAAAAAAGATACTCATTTTTAACTAAAATATTGCTATTACTTATTTGCAATGAAACCTCCGGAATTAAAAGCCGAATTAATCAAGAAACTCAATCGTTTATTGCCCCATCTAACACTTCCGGTCGTTGTTAATCCTAAAGAAAATAATAATAAAAAAGTCCAACCGAGTTCTATGTACAATATAGTGTTTGTTTCTTCATCTGTGATGTCAACCCTAACATCTACAGTTGGTTTCTTTCATGGGCGTCACTTGGCCAAAACCTCTTCATCAAATGGGCATTTGCCTTTCTGCCGGAAAAACCCAGACGTGTGTGGTGAATATTTTGTACCTTCGCCTATCTTCGGCTTTTGGACCTGGTCAAATTGGTTGAAATCGTTATGGAAGCTTCTGGACCAGAAGTAAGGCATTCATAAAAGAACACTTGCAAAAGAGACATACCAACCAAAGTCTTGCACATGGCTTTGACTGATTCAAAACTTAAAAAAAACAATAGTTAACATTTCCAAAGTAACTGACAAAATTCCATTTAGGTAGGAACGTTGTCAGAAAACGTTATTCGGGTCCAACACGGCACTAAGTTAGGATAACAGAACAAAAAACGGTAATCCAGGATTACAAGTGGCTTCGTTTTGTCGAGATATTTCTGTAGCTTAACGAGTTGTAAAAGTTTCCTGGTTGGTGGTTGAGTGAAAATGAAAATTATTTCACAGTGTGATCAAAGAGAGAGTTGACTGAAAAATAGGAAAGGGGACTTAAAATCTGTGTTAAGAATTTATAGGGTTATGTAGAAATTCTTAACACAGATATAGGGAACGTGCACAACGCCGGTGCTGCCAACTGGCGTCGCCAATCCAAATCTTGTACTCTATTACTTGACATTGACATTTTTACCAAGTAAACAGAATTATTTTTATTAATGAAAATTATTATTCTAGCTAATCGTAATACATTGTTGCATTTCTGGATGTATTGATACATCCACAAAATGAAAATTAATCAAATAGCGTAAAATAATAAAATTATATTACTTTCCAAAGAAAAGCACTCTCATACCATGTCTATGTGAAAAACGCAAAAGATGGATAAACGCAGTAAAGAAAAATAATTGAAAACAACTTGTTTTTGTTTTTTGCCTTCAAAATCAACCGTTCAAGCAAACATGCCAGAACCATTTAAACTTCAAGCGAACACATGTTTTAGTAGACTGCACTGATGTAAACACCGAATTTTCTTCAGTCCACATGTACTCAGATTATAAACATGGTTAAACAATAAAGTTTTATGTTGGCTGCACTCCTTGTGGTTTCATAAGTTTTATATCTAAATGCTGCGGAAGGCGTTCTAATGATTGCTTTCTATCAAATGATTGTGGACTAATACAAATTAGTCCACGCTGATAAAGGATTCCCTTCCATTAAAACATGTGTTGAAAATAAGAAAGCTGTTCATGCCACCATTTCTTCATGCACCACAATTTTCACCAGAGAAAGTAGACGAAACATATAAAATTCATATTATTAAACATTCATGTTACGCTGACGACCATTATTGATGTGTACCCATATTTTATACCTTTTATCCCGCATAGTGTCTCTTTTGTCGATTTAGGGCTGCCACCTATAATTCCTGCACGTTCCCTATACGGTGCCGGGCAGTCAACCAGACGCAACACTCATCCGATGAAGCAAATACACACATCAAAAAAAGTTTGCGATCACTTTGAAAAATCGAAATCTTTTTTGTTACGGTAGATGTTATGATTTATTTATTTTTTTATTTTTTATTTCCAACAGGGTATTTATATTTAAAGAAAACACACAACAAATATTTTTTCTTCATAAAGTTCAATTAAAGTATATTATGATACAAGTGAGCTAAGTTGCTCATTATACACGAGGCTGTGGGTTGCAGCCCGAGCCGTAGGCGAGGGCGTAAATCAGCCGAGTGAGCAAGTTGCTCACGAGTTTCATACGCACTTTTTCAACACACTTGCGAGGAAAAAACTAACATGCAGCAACAAATGCGATACAAACAAAATATGAAAATTATGGGAAATAGCGCGCAATTTTTTTTTTTTGCACGCGCCAAATGTAAGGTGATTGATTACTTATAGCCATACAGCCTACTTCAACTTTTAGTCATAAAATAAAAAGAAATTTTACCTATAACAAATTACTGTGAATTCAATAATTTGATAATAATAAAATGTTTTTTCGTCTTAATTATGGACACATTAATTATTTATTCCAAAAATGTAAATAGATTTTCAGCAGCATAAAACCTCTTTGTTGTTACAAAAAAAAAAACCTGTATAACCCGGTTAAATTGAAAATGCTCTGCTTACTCGCATATTATTAGCAGATAAGTACTAACTGAACTTTGTAGGGATAATTCTATTATGCACTAGTGTGTAATATCATTATGCACGTGTGAGTAATAGTTCGGTTTATGGCCCTAAGAACGATGCAATAAGGCTCACTTTACGAGCAAGTGTGTTGAAAAAAAAAAAACAGCTTATGCTAGTGATCACAAACTTTGTTCCTAATAACAGCGCGAATTAAAGAATTTTGATGTTAGTTCTTTATTTGTATCATAGATGGCACTGTAGTACTTTTGGTAATAATTATGTTGCTGTAGACCTTTTTGCAGTGCCACTACAAATAGTAAAGAAAAGTAAAATAATTGTGAGGGATTTTCTGAAAGATTTCAACGTGTAACATAAGGGGTTCGGCCATGCTATTTTATTTTTCTGTATTTATTAAACTCCGATATGGTATGATTTCTTATTTATCATTACTTTTTAAAATATTTATGTATTATCTTCATGTATATCTATTGTCTTAAACTTACCTTATTCCAATTCGTCTCCAATAGTTGGGGTCATTAATATTGTAGTGATTTCCTTCGGACGTAAAATACCATCACAAATAGCAATATACTTTTATTGGAACAGTTATAGGGTAAGACTTCATAGTCAAAATGAAACATCAAAAGCGAACATTTTCGAATATTTCCATTTATTTTCGTTTCCCAATAGTTTAGTGAAAACATTCCGACAGTTAGAAAGACTCCATTTTAAACTATTTACAATTATTTAACGTACAAACTTAATTGTTTTTTTAATTATAAAATTATTAACTAGCAACAGAACAGGATATTTTATATCCGCTAAAATTAAAAGTTGCAAAAATTTAAAATTTTAACTAATATGGTAAGTGTAATTGAGTATGTACCCATTGTTCGATGATTCCCGTCTTAGGGCGCCGTTTTTATATGACTATATAAAATCTAACTGTGAGTACACAATATAAAACATTTTTCACATACAAAATATGCATAAAAAATCAATAAAACCTTGTTATAGAGCTATTTACTTTAAATTGTCTTTACAAATATATAAAATTGATTTGATGAGTTACAAAATAACAGCTTTTTACTGAATACATAATCATCATCATCATCAGCCTATTAATGTTCCCACTGCTGGGACACAGGCCTCCTCTCTATGAGAGAGAATGGGCTTTAATCTACCACGCGGGCCCAGTGTAGATTGGTAGATGTCACATGTCTTCGAGTTTTGTGGTTCTAGGACATGCCGGTTTCCTCACGATGTTTCCTTCACCGTTTTGAGAGCAGCGGTGATGAAATAAATTACACAAAGTAATGCCGCCTGCCTGGGTTCGAACCCATGACTTACCGTTCGTAAGTCGCGGCCGCCATCACTGAGCCACCGCTGCTCTCATCATGAATACATAATAATATGAAAGTATATAATATGGTATGTACCTTACAACAAAAACACATTTTTAAATAAAGTTTTGTCTGTCTCTTCCTTCAGGCTAATCTCCGAAAGTGCTGGACCGATTTTGTCGGATTTTTTTCTGGCAGATAGCTGATATTATAAGAAGTTACTTACTTAGCTACTTTTATTTTAGAAAAAGAACTAGGGTTCCGCGCAAAAAAACAAATCCTTGAAATTGTTACAAAACCTGATTTTATAGAAAAGTAATAATAATTATAATAATTTCACAGGTATAAAGGTCAGGCGGGCTACAGTTAGCTTCAGTAATAAAGATGAATTAAAGTATTTTAAAAAAGGTCCTTTTTGACATTTGTTAGCGTAATAGTAGTAATAAAGTTCAATTTCCGACAGCGGTGTCAATTTACTATGGATTTGACAGCTGTCAAAACGGACTTCTTAAATTTCGTCGACATTTGTGAAAATTCGCTGCACGATATTTTAACTTCGTCAATTTTGAAGTAAAAAAAACCAATAGTGCAAAGCACCTTATACTTCGATATTGGTAGCCATGCACTTTTCCTTTGTGCCTTAAAGCACCACTACACAAAACCTAGTCTATTTTTTTTATATTCGTACCAGACCAAGCCATTTGCTAATGGCCCCATTTCCATTTAGTTCGAACAGTTTATTCCCATTTCAGTATAACAAAAAGGTGTTTGTAACTTTGGAAATATAATTTAACTCCATAACTTTACAGACTATAATATATTCTGATAGCTATTAATAGTAATCTCTTCTGTCACTTTCATACAATTACTTTCACATGTAGTATTTTAGCATAGCGTATAATGTTTCTGATGAGCCACTGGCCTGCTCTTTGTGATTGGAAGTTGTATGCAATGCTAAATGGGTCGCACACACCTTGAATGATAGCTTGAATGATAAGTCACGGATAGCCAAAGATGATGTTTTATTGAATATATTTAACTACCACGCAATGATATTTTAGTAAATAGATATTATGTTGTGAGCGCGCAATCGTGAAGACTCGAAAACGGCTCATTTGGCCCGTATTGCCTTTAGTCTGCAACACGCATGGCAACGAGCGGTATGCTGTTACGAATTCAGATAAAAATTGTAAAAATGCCATCGTGCGTGTTTAGAAAGTGTACTATTTATGATACCAAAGTAAATAAAACACAAGGGATCTCATACCACATGTAACTACGCAATATACTTTGATTTATTAATATTTTTCGTTTATGTTCCTAATATTCTGGTAATGGAGGATAAAAAAAAGAAAAAGATGGGAAACGCATTTTCGTCGTGAGTACGACAAGGACGCTTGGACTACAGATATAGAACAACACTATCTGTCTCTTTTTCTCTTATTGGTTTTATCGAGCTATCCCTTTTGTATCATTTTGAATGTAAATATATTGAATGTATAATTTTGAACCGACATTTCAACAGTCCTAAGTAATATTTCTTTGTTTAGATTTATATATTGATATTTTATTATGTTATTTTGTCTATTCCACATTATTATTGTAAGTCTGTTATTGTATAAGTCTGATAACTGATCTCTTTTTAGCAAAGTAGCTTTAATATACTAAAAATGTTGTGTACACCTATAATTGGTACGTACATTAGAACCATAGCAAGTGTACTTTTATCAATAATGTTATATGTATGTACTGTTGGTGCACCTATTTTAAATAAATAAATAAATGTAGAACGTATGAAAACTGTGCTGTCGCTGCTGCGCGGAACACTTTTTTCTGTGGTTTTGTAGGTGTATAACATATCTGTTTATTTGAATATCATTGCTACCACGTAACTAATGCTGTACAGCTGACTATGAACGCTGATTGTGTACTGTCGCTTTTACACTATAATTTGTGCAAGGTGACGGAATGGTGCTGATCTATGCAATGCGCGCGTGCCATGTACGATACATGACTCGTACAGAAATGGAATATATACCACCACGAAGGCCCAGTGCTGGTTGGTAGATGTCACATTTTTTTTTTTCAAGCTTTTATTTGTTTGTTAAGGTCAAATCTTGCAACTAAATTTTAAAACACCTATCTACCAACCGATTGAGCTGAAATTTTGCATTCACGTTTAGTTTGGATGACGATGCATGCTTAGCTATGTGACGTCTTTCTAAATCCAATATGGTGGACTCCCAAAGATGGCAGACTGGTAATATTTTATGCACTTCCATGATGTGGAAATCAAAATAAGGGTTTGCTGAGAGAAATACGAAAAAAAATTATGTCACACCGATATTTAAAAGCTGTAAGCTTCTTTTGTTCAAGAAGGTTTCCCGTTTTTCGATGTTTTATTTCACTGTTTTGAAAGCAGTGTTGATGAAATAAATTACACAAAAATCGCGCGTGCCTGTTCTAACCCATGACTTAATTCTCTTGAATTGTGGCTGTTACAACCAGTGCTCTTTTACTTTATAATTTGCAGACTATAATATTATATTCTCACAGCAGTGTCATCTGTCACTTCCAAACAATTACTTTGACATGAAATTAAGACAAATAAGTACGTAAGTACACTCACAGGTAGATTTCACAAAGTCATGTTACAATTTATAAACGGCGTTTACACAACTTTAAGACACAAACAGGATTATAACCGTTATAATACAAAACATATTTACATTGTTACTGTATGTACAAAACCCTTAATGGACAAAGTAATATGAACTATATTGTTAATGGCCTAAGTCTTATGTTCGTTTGATAGAGTTTGCTGGTGGAGTTGAACGTTTGATGTCTTGTGTATTTTAATACGATGTAAATTCAAGGTGAAAATTATATTGAATAGGTTCTTACATTACTTTTTCATCATAGAAATCTTTAAATTATAGTTTTTCATAACTTCCTTGTACATTATTTTTAAGCTTTTATTTACGTTATTTAATGTAAAGCCGCCATATTATTTTGTGTAATTCTATTTTGATAAATGAAAATAGATATTTACAGAGGTCATCGTGTTTTATTTTGTGGTAACCCTTTTTTTACCTTTCTAGCAAAGTCAAAGCCAAACCATTTTTTTTATTTATTTATTTAGAAGGGGGCTTTGAATGTCAAAGGGAAATGCCCATTAAGTCTATAATTCCCAATGTGTGAGAAATTGGTGAGAAATTCATAATGGAAAAACCCAATAACACCATGCCCGACCAGGGAATCGAAGTCAGGACCTCGTGTTATGCAATCGCGTTTGCGACCAATCAACCACGAGGCATCATCGTATTTTTTATTTACAATTTCGAACGGGATCGCCAACTACAGCAGCAGTTTCTATAAAAGGCTGCAGTGACACAAAATAATGTATTCTATGTAACTCTTTAAAAACACATCAGTAGATAGCAAAATTGCCACCCCCAACCCTTGCTCGTGCCAGCCCGTGTGGTTGAGCCTGTAGTCCAAAATCAATCCCTAATTAATGACACCACTCAGATCCAGCCTGTCCCATTGCTGCTGTCCTCTCCCAGCGACGCCCTAAGCCGACCCCCGCAGGGGGTGCCCTTAGCGTGTAGTCGTTTAGTTGGTAAGTTTTATGGCCTGGCTGGAGGTCTTACACTTAAAGCACCCACAGGATTTTCCGGTTAAGCAGACAGAGAGGTTGTCACCTCTTTAGGTTGAACTGCGAGATGCCATATTTCGGCAAAAAAAAGCAACATTGCCATCTGTGTGTTTCATATTAAATAGGCTTGTCTTTAGCCACAACCCGCCTGATGTGAGTCATGACGCGGCCTAGGATGGACCACGCTTACTTAAAACGAACCAATTCCCTCGAACTTTAAAGAGATCTAGATTATAATGATCGGGAAATATTGAAGCCAGCAGTGAATTTGACAGACTGGCGGTTCGCACAATAAATGTGGACGTATAGCGCTTTGTTCGGGTTCGAGAAATTTCAACAATATAGGGTTAGTTTTCAATGACCAGCCAAAATTTAAAATTTAGATCAAACCAAAAGTGCATTTTAAATATTAAATTCCTCGAACTTTAAAGAGATCTAGATTATAATGATCGGGAAATATTGAAGCCAGCAGTGAATTTGACAGACTGGCGGTTCGCACAATAAATGTGGACGTATAGCGCTTTGTTCGGGTTCGAGAAATTTCAACAATATAGGGTTAGTTTTCAATGACCAGCCAAAATTTAAAATTTAGATCAAACCAAAAGTGCATTTTAAATATTATTGTCGAAAAATATAAAATAAAATAATAGCATTAATTTGAAAATGTCCTAAAAATGTCCTAAATCATAATAAACCTAGTGGGAATCAATGCACAATGTGTGCGTGCATGCACCGCCAAATTTATGTGTGTACTAACTGCTACCTATCTAGGTTGTTGAACTGAATTGTGCTGTTGCAATATACACACTATCGCTTTTTAGTGGTGGACAGGAAACAAATTTAATTTAAAAATAATATTTCTTTTTTTATTATTTCGAAAATATTATCGATTCTAAACCATCTCTGTAAATTAGGCCGGTCATTGAAAAATAACCCTGTATAACTGGAAAGACGAAGTAGAATAAAACACGGGATGACATTTCGCCATATCTCTGCTGGTCCGATGATAGAATGGGGATGTGGGAATTAGATTGTTTAATTCCAAAGCACACAAGAAACCGATAGGCTGGCAACGTTAGTCGTAGTCAATGAGTCGGTACGTAAGTTACATAGAAACCAATCGTAGTACTGCAGTCTATCATTATGATAAGACGGGTTTACTGCTGCGGTAGGCTATCTGTAGTAACTATAGCCTTCGGAATTATACCTTTAAAATTTTGGACAGATCATTTTTTCAACTTAATTAGAAGAAGTTTTTTGTCGATACTAAAATCACGTGTATAAAAAAGTGATGGTTTTATGACAGTCCACGAAATTAGATAAAACTTTAGTATTAAAAACTTTACTGATTAAAAGCGCAGACAATTCTTTTATAACTGTACCAATTAAAACACTAGTAGCTAGTGGTAGTTAAGTTTTAATCAAGGTAGTAAAATGGCGCCACGGATTTTATTGAAACACCAATCTGTATCTTTACTGCTCTCTCTCTCAAGAATCTTAAAACTAACTTAAGTAATCTTTTTTAGCTTTTGATTGCATTTATTAAAGTAATTCTATTTTTAAACGTGGCACTTAATAATGTAATTCTCAATTCACTAACCAAAATTTTGATCGTCATAATTATTATGTTAAACTATCATGAAACGCCAATCTGGCTCTAAATAAAGGGTGTAAATAACCTCTTCACCAAGTCGAAAAGCATTTTCGCACGTTTTCGCCGTCATTGCATAAGAATATTATCTTTAACACAAAGTACTACAGTTGAAAAAATGAATTTGCCATAAAAAACCTTAATGAAGTTATAAGTATATAAATTATGTAGAAAATCTTACATCTTATTGAAAATCGTTCCCAAAAATTATAAACATCAAAGAAGAAGCAAAACTCAAAACAGATTTTCCAAATAACTTTTGGTCATAATCTTAAAAATTCCCCAACCAAAATTTTTTAACTATAGTCTGCGCTAGATAAGTAGAAACAGAAAAAACTTGTCTCGAAACTACCTTTATCGTGATCCTTCACTTTTTCTAGTAATAAAAAACGATTCATAATGTATTGTTGGGGTACCTACGCAGAGAAATGAAGGAAAGAGCAATGACCTTTAATTCCTACTGTTAAGGCGCAGACTATAATACATTATTCGTTCAAACATATTTTATGTAAAAAATCGCGTGCGCTCGTAAAATTCTCTTTTGAATATTGCTTACTCAACACAATGTTATTTTCAATCTGTCTGTACCTATATAAGTGCACAGCACACAAAACGTTTGCAAAATCAAAAATGATTTGAGTTTTCAGAGTTTATTAAAGTCTGTGAGTATGTGATCCGTTTCAGCAAACACTATAAAGAACAAAAGAATAGAGGCCCTCCCCTTATTCATAAAAATGTCGAAAACGCTCACAAAATCTTTACCTGACTTCGAAATTTTAATAAGAGATTTTTTCAATAGATTTCAAGAGCGTTTTTACTGAATATTATTCAGGAATAAGGGGTTTTTTTTATCACATTTTAGTGATTATGTTTAATAACTAGAATATCAGTTTCATACTAACTATAGTACAGTAGGAAATATTAGTCCAATCTTCAACACATTTTTTAATTCCAAACTTTAAATGGTATTTTCTGTTAGTGATCAGATTTTGATAAAACTGGTTACGTTGTACCTTACTGAAAGAAATGCGTCTAGTTTCGGTGGACGTTTAAATTTCCCTTTAAGCCTTGTCTGACGTTTTTTCGCCAGTGCCAGGTTGGCTTATTCCTGAAATCCCCCTAAAAGTCCCCCTAAGGGGGAAAAGTGGAATCTAAAATGAAAATTCTAGAATTCCCCCTGATATTCCCCCTTAGGGGGGAAAGCTGTATGTTGATTGTTTAAAATTTGGTTCCCGGTCGTAATACGCATATATTCACAAAATCAAAATAATTAATGATTATAACTCTGTAATTAATGCCCTATTTGTTACGGCTGCGAATCTTATGAAAATGCAAAAAATGTAAGAAAATTTGGATTTCGCCGCATACCCATCAAATGCCCACTGAAGTTAAATACGCGTTTTAATTTGCAAGTACCTAGCTTGCATACATGTTATACATATCACAAGACTAGTGTTTGTGGAAGGGCAAATTGCAAGCGAGTTTTTTTTTCATTTGTTTCCATTAGATGCAAGTGTAGCTTGGAAGTAAGCAATAGGTTTATCAATCTTTGCAATGACCAAATAAAATTATATACTTGCACTAACTAGTTAGTTTGATTTACACGAAAGTGTGCTTCGCTTTGTTTGTTTTTCTGATTCAAAAGTGCCTAATTAATGGTCTAATTGAAATAAATAATTTGAGTTTGTAACAGAAAATGCAGGTGCAAATAAATGCAGAAAAAACTGAAAGTTATTTATTCATCAAAATCTGATCACCCACAGATTACATTACATTGATATTCATATATAAACTAGTTTACAATCGTGGCTTGTTTATTTTCACAACCATTTATAAACGGAAAATGAAAACTTTTAAAACAACATACAATCCGATTTACACTGTTTATTAAACATTTTTGAGTATAAATATTGTTTTTGAATGTATTTTTATTATAACTAGAGTTTATATGTGTTATATTTACAATTTTCTTGATTTACAAACGAATCGTAACAGAATTTTCAATTATTTTATCCTACCTAATCGGAATTCGACTAACAATGATATCAAGTACGTGCTGTTGGTGCTGTTGGTGTTCGTGCTGGAGTTTTAATTTTGGGCCAAACATGTTTAATAAATATTTGCCATCGACACACTAAGAAGAAAAAGATCAAGTACGTGCTTAAAGTACTGTCATTTTGTTTTAAAACAAATAGTTTAGAATTTAGCAAAACATGGCAACTAAGTTTTTATGTTTATTGTTTTTATTTGCTCATTATGTGTGATTTCAGCATTTTTTTAAAACAAGACATACTTTTAGCTTCTTTTATAATCATCGGTATTTTATTGTACATGTTAACACCTTCAAATTGAATATTCTTTTTACTGTAATTAACTGTTCTGGGTTCTAACTCTGTAACTTTCTATACAGTTAGTAGAGTGCAAATATTATTATACAGGGTTCGTTCTCAATGACCGGCCAAATTTTCAAAAATGGTTTAGAATTTTTTATTTTACAAGCTTTGATACTTATATAAAAAATCAAAAAAGTTTTATTATTACAAAATTATATCAAACTAAAACACAAATCATGTCCAATAATTTAAGCCGGTTTATAAAAAACCTTAAGTCATGATAGTTTAGAATCGATAATATTTTCGATATAATAAAAAACAAAAACATTTTGTTTTAAATCAAATTTCATTCCTGTCTAGCACTAAAAAGCAAACGTGTGGATATTACAACAGCACAATTCAGTTCAACAACCTAGATAGGTAGCAGTTAGCACACACATACATTTGGCGGTGCATGCACGCACACAAGTGCATTGATTCCCACCAGGTTTATGATTTGGGAAATTTTTAGGATACTTTCAAATGAATGCTATTATTTTGTTTCATATTTTTCGACAGTAATATTTAAAATGCACTTTTGGTTTGATAACTAGACCTTAATTTTAAATTTTGGGTGGTTATTGAAAACTAACCCTGTATTGGCTATAATTTTGTGAGTTGTTGACAACTTTATAAGTTTGTTAATACCTGTCGTCGTGTCAGTTCTTCTGCAATGGGGAATACCGTAAAACGCTAATTGAAGATGTTGCGACCATAAGTAAGTCTCAATCTGACCAATGACGTCAACATATTTTGAAATTTAAAATGGTATTACTAGATTTTCAACCAATAACGATGCTTGGAATCAGCTATGCTAGCGTCATTAGTTTCACAGTTACCATCCCCATTGAAATAATGTAGATGACAAAATCTAATTAGTCCGACAGATAGATTTCCAGAAAATGTTCGACACATATTTTTTCTATTTTCACGTAAATAAAAAATGAAGACGATATAGTGCGTCAAAAACTCGTGTGACGTCACATGAGAGTACATTTTTTACTCAACTATGACGTCAAAAGCTCCCACTCACGATCTTTGACACGTTTTATCTTCGTCAATTTTTAATAATTTGATAAAACAAAAAAACGTATCCAATATTTTTCGATAATCTAACTGACGAACTAAACAGAATCATATTTTTTTAGTAAGTCATCATCCCTATTGTGCATCTAGCTTCTGAATAAAACCACCAAGCGTATGAAGAAATGTGACGTTATGTAAAATACAATTTTCTTGTCTTCCATTTCTACTAATGATTGGAAATGTGTCAATGAAAAAATAAGTTTTTCTAGTTGTCTGTACAGAGAGTTGTCCGAACCAATCAGATAGCCTCGGCCCAGCTGGTTGCCAATCAGACATGTCCATATCACAGTGACGTTGGATCGACTGATCCAAACTAGTTTTGGTACTGTGTCAGTTAGTTTTACCGGAGTAGCTCAAAGGTATCAAGCCTCATAAACTGATTTAACTGGGTATTGTTAAACGGTCAACGAATGAAAACAATGTTCGTTACAGTTAATTTTGTTTGTGTTCTATAATTTAAGATAATTTATGAGTACCTACGTTTGGCAGGGTGTAAACAACCTCATCACCAAGCCGTCAACCAAGCATTCTGTACATCAAAATAAGTAACTTTATATACGCAAAAATTATTGCTGGGAAACGACTTTTTTTTTTGGTGAAAAATCATGTTTTGTGGTAGAACTCAATGTAACGCACTCAAAACATTGTGCTGATGGATGGATTGAATAGTACGGGGGTCGTGGAGGTGTTTAAAGTGAAAATCTTACATTAAAAACTTGTATTAAAAAATAACTTGTCAAAAAGTTGGAACTCTGATCTCCAATACCTCCGTAACTACAAGGTTTTCAGGTATGGTGTAGGAAAAAAAATGATCGCAATGATGAGCAGAATACATGCCTTTTGGCTTCGTTAAGAAATTTTTTACACCGTTTATTTACCTATATGAGTTCCAATTAATTTAATTGAAAAAGCTTTGCAGGGGTAACTATAGCCGATTACAAGGTCAACAGCCGCTAGTAGTGTGGTAACTTAAAATTATTTTGAACTTAAAAAATATGTTGTTAAAAATCATTTTCATTAGACATTGATTACGTTTGTAAAGTTTCACTGTCTTGTTGATTTTGCCGACGCATAACCAGTTACCATAGAATCAGTAGGTACATGATTCTAAACCTGAAATTATGCTCACTGTCAAAATGTGTTGAACAACTGATTTAATGCTTAACGTCTAAACATCGAACGATCGACCGATCGTTCGGTCGATCGTTTGTCTAACTATCGTTTACTAAATTCATGGTAACAGATTACGTGTCGACCCCTTTATATTTTAGTTTCACTTAATGTTTTCAACGAACGTGATTTTTCAAGGAATCCTCAAACAAATAAAAAGTTTAAACATTGAATAGCAAGAAAAACTCCAATGTTCAGCACTTAGCCAGAACTTCAGTCGAGTGTCGTAATAAAGAGTTTTCTCCGTCGCGTCATCTTTTAGTTCCTGTTTTAATTTCAGTTCATGAAGTCATTGCAGTGAACTTTATTAGCTTCTTGGTTTTATGTTGAGAAAAACTCAGTTGGACCGCCCACTTATAATTTTATGCGGTGCTTATGATGAAAATCAAATTAAGATATTTTATACTGCTCGATAAATAATAATTGCACAAAAGTTATTTTTGGATTTTCATAGTGAGAGTTGAGATTTTAATTATAGTGCAATAATATTTTGGCATTAGTGTAGGTGTCGCTTACTGATTTATATTTTCGTCGATATGACCCAAGATTTAGGTTTTAATTATTATCAGACTTTTTACCCAAAAAATATAGTTCAAAACTAAAAACAGCATTACAGCAAGTACTTGATATCAACAACAAAAACACTAAACACTCGATTTAAAAAAAGTTTTGAGCACTTGAATAACACAGTCGTATTTACATGTCCTATAGCTGCGTGGTCTGTCAGAGCGGAGTGTCGCGCGGCGGCAGGCGGGGGCCCTGCGGCGGGGCGTGGGGCCCGGCCGCGGGGCCCGGCGCGGGCCCCAGCGCGGGCCCCGCCGGCCGCGGCAGCGTGCGCAGGTGCTGCAGCGGGATGGCCGCGGGGCCCAGCGAGGGGCCCAGCGAGGAGCCCCGCGGGAGCGTGCACGAGCCCGACGCGAACCGCGCGGGCGGCGGAATGCCCGATGACGGGTTCTGGACGAACAGAACACCATAAGAATATCCTTCTTCGATCTGCTGGAGAAAGTTTTGCTGGTACATTTTTAAAGTTTTGTGGTTCATGCATTTGAAAAATTCATAATAATGTTAGGAAAGTTCTATGGAAAGTTCTACACTATTTAATCATAATACTTCAACGTCTGTAGATACTAAACTACCTACAGACAAAACGACGTCTTACGTCATGGATAGTTTCGTATCCAAGGTGTCCTTATACTTGTCAAACTTATAAGGTAGATCTTGAGGAAGATTACATCTTTAAGTTAAAATGTGAAGTTACAGATTCACTACAATAAGGCCTGGTTTCCACGAAAGTAGAGACAAGTGAAGCGGAGAGGAGCCGTGCTCTGACCTATTGAAATAAAAAACCAGTTCGCGTGTCTCGTCTGTTCTGTGATTGTCAAGCCGATGCTTGCACATCTCTGCACCGCTCTGCAGGCCTATTACGTATCTCTGTTGACAGCTCGAAATGATAGTAACTGGGTTCAGTGTCCATCAAATAACTGTCAAAAGGTTAGTTTTGTATTATGTATGACCAGTCGCGATCAAATATGACGTCAACTATGCCTATCGTGGTTGATAGTCACCGTAACTTATTTTGACAGACGTTTTCGTATCGATTCATCTAATTTTGCGATTATGCGAGCATAGTGTACATCAAATTGATGACAACTGAGTTTGAAGTGGCTTTCGTGAAAGCCGTTACACTGTACCCGGGCTATTAGTCACCGTAAAGTGATATCCACACTGTGTAATACGTAATACTAATACTTTGACATTCTCGGTTGTCATCAAAGTTCGGTGTACAATCGAAGCTTGATAGTCACTGGAGATCAAAAAGATACGTAATAGCCCTACTGCTCGTCTGCACTTTATTTGAAATTAACAACAGCCTTATTTGTATGACAGTAAAGATAATTTTAATAATAATTACAGACTTGTCAGTGGCCAGTGGCGTTATTATAATGTGAATCAACATGAGTGTGATTTTGATAGTGACGCAAGTAAGAAGTAAGGTAACAGTAAGAACACGGTAAGTTCATGTAAAGCAGAGTCCCTGACCTGCTGCTGGTCGCGGCCGGGCGGTGCGGTGCGCAGCGCGCAGTAGGCGGGCAGGCCGCGCACGCCGGCCACAGAGCCGCGCGCGCCTCGGCTGCCTAGTGGTGGGGATATCGTGGACACCTGCTGCTGCCGGTAGTAGTCCATCTGGGGGAGGAGATGGTTTGGTAAAAAATTAATATCGTGACTCCCGCGGACGGGGGAAGGTTGGGGAAGGGGGGTCCCTCTTACCCCCTGACACCAAACGACAGGCAACGCACCGTTCTTTAGAAAAAGCAAAGTTTGTAACTTCAACAACTCGGGGCTCCTACTTCTGAATGTTTAAAAAAACCTAATCTATCCGTGTCGGAGTGCCCCAAGTCCAGAGTTTGCTTAGCTCGTTCTTGCATCCAAATTATCATAATAGTATTCTCAGCTTCTAGTAAAAGTCGTCTAATACAGCCACAAGAAAAACACCACAAAACACAGGGAACACATTCACGCAACGCGAGGAGAAACGGAATGAGCAAACGAATGACAGTGACACATAACACACAATATTTTTTTAAGCTGGTTTTGCCATTTTTTCACGTCATATTGCACCATAGAAAAAAGTTGGAACAAATTTGGCTGTCAATCGCTCATTTGAACGTTCCGTTTTCGCTATAAAACTGATTTGAGGTTAGAAACATTTTGATGTGAAACATCTATACGTATAGGCGCGGGTAACCAAAAAAACAAATGAAAAGTGTCGCGACGCTTTTGCCGTGGCGATAGTCTGCCGAACAATCCCGAACATTACCGGCCTGTTGGAGCAGCATAAGATCTACATATTCGACAAGGTATTCTACAAGTCAGCTGGTCGAGGGGCACAGAGCGCTGGGTTAAAATCTTGTGACTCAAGTTCGAATCCAGTCTGAGGTTTTTTTGTGAATCGGAATTTTGGAAATGGCCAAGCCACATATTTTGACTATAAAGTGTAAAGTTTGTGAAGTTAGACCTTGTAGAGTTAGGGCGTGTATAGTTAAAAGCATGGCTCTACATGAGATCTGATAACTTTTTGACAGTGCAAGTCCATTATGTGGTCTCGTCTTGGCAACATTTTACATGAAAATGTTTTGGTGGGATTTCATTTCATTTTGTAAGTTGCTTGTGAAGATTCTTTTTTTTTGACAATTTTTTTTTTTTTTTATTGTTTTTGTACTAATAATAGCTTACATACCAAATTTCAGCTTTCTAGGACATTTGGAATTGGAAGTACCATATGTATTTTGATGATCATCAGTGACGAACTCAGGGTTTTTTAGATATGAATAAAATCTAAAGTGTAAGAGCTATGCAATTAAAACTTAATATATGCTTAATGTGTCTGCTATAGGCAACATATCCCGATAATTTTGTTTATCTGGTACAATCCAAACCCAAGTTGTAAGAATTAAAAAAAACGACGAACCGCTTCGAGAAAAGGTAGATAGTGCCCTTGCGCTTTAAATAATAAATAAAATAAAAATATTTTACTGTCAGGCATCAAGGCCCATAGGGTGTTAGTATTACATCTTCCTTAAAGACTATATTAGTAACATGCAGGAAAAATAAAAGAAAAATAAAAATCAGAAAAATCACAACCAAGGTTTAACAAGCTTTGTTGCCAACGTGTAGCTTGGTAAACCTCCCCATTGTAGGCCCATCCAGCCTCTCTGCAAACACCTTCAGAATACTGTTGCTGCTTCCCCTCTTTTGGGATATTACTGAGGCAACTTTCTTCCGCATTATCGCAAAGTAATCGTCAGTGTGCGCATCGGCGAACATACCTGACGCACTACAGTAAGGTGGAAGCCTCAATAGCGCCCTGAAGGCATTGTTGTATTGAATGCGCAGGGCATTTTCTGCTTTTAGGGTATGATTATCCTAAAGGCTGCTGGTGTAAAAATATTGACAGTAGGCCTTAAAAAGAGTTAGCTTCACGGGAACTGAACAGCCATGAAACCTTCTGCATATCATATTCCCCCTTCGCCTGCGCTCCCTTTCCATATCCAAGTCGTCTTTTAACCCTTAAACAAACGCGAGCCGGTATGCATTTTTTTTTAAGGTTGCATTGTATTTTAGGTAATTGAGGGTCACTGATTTAGGGCACGCCACGATAGTGGCGATAAGTCCCCTCTTTGAGGAGTGGCTTGAGAGACGCCACGGCGTCCTCACCTTCCGCCTGACGCAGGTCCTCACCGGACACGGAGTGTTCGGGAGGTTCCTGCACCGAATAGGGCGGGAGGAAACGCCCGGGTGCTTCCGTTGTGAGGATCGACCGGAGGACACGGTGGAACACACGGTGGAGGTGTGCCCCGCGTGGGCGGAGCACCGCCGTGTCCTCGAAGCGGCGATTGGCGGCGGCGACCTCTCGCGTCCGGCCCTGGTGCAAGCCATGGTCCGGAGCGGGACGGAATGGGACGCCGTCACCTCCTTCTGCGAAGCAGTAATGCTAGAGAAGGAGGTGGCGGAACGTGAGAGGGAGCGAACCTCTCAACGTCCCGGCCACCGCGGGAGACGCACCGGGCGTCGGGGGCCACCACCACGTGGCCCCCGGCCACCGTAGGCGCGGGCCTGTGGACGGTGGGCTATGGGCTAGCTCGCCGTCCGTCCGTCTCATGACGACAGGCCGTGTCGACGGCGCGTTCGTGTTCCACGCGCGCCTCAAAGAGAGTCAGCAAAAGGGAAGGGGTCCGTAGGGACCGATGCCTGCCGGGGTTGCGGGACTGTTCGAAAGAGATACCGTGGCCCCGGAACACAAAGGGCGATGAAGGAACATGGATGGGTTTTAGTAAGGGTCACTGATTTCATATTTTAAAACAAAATTTAAAAAAGAATAGGGGATGGGGTAGTTTTTCTGGTGGTAAATAATTTACCATTATCCGTTCATGACTACAAAATTTTGATGTTGGTGGTAAAATTGTTACCATTGTCCGTTACGGTTTAATTTTCGTGACTTCCTCTTGGTTCTACTTATAATATTTATTTTATATTTTGGAAAAAACATTTTATTTTTTAAATAATTTTTTATTAGTATTGCATATTACCTATCTTATAGTATTGCTTATATTAATGGTATTCTTAATATCTGAAATAAACAAAGTATTAATTGACACGTTACGTAAGAATTTATATGAACTTCTCAAAATATTTATTTAGCTTTATGCAGTCCAAAAAAAATATACAAAAATACAACCGATTTTTATATAGATAATCTGTAATTTTCAAAGTGGGATCGGACAAGGGTAAGATATTTACCACATATTTGAAACATCTAAATTATATGAATAAGTCAATTACAAACGCTGCTAACACGTGAGATTAGTCAAAATATGTTATAGTTTTGGAATTTGCGTCGAAAAAGTACTTACCAGATTTTTTCTTGAACAAAATTTTAAAATTTCTGAAAACACCCGCCAAAAACTCGACTTTTTTCACAACAAAACCGTTGAGTCAACTTTGACATTACCTTACAAATGACGTTGACAGGTTGTCAAATGAAATAAAATAGATAAACAAATTATTATAGATTATAAATATGTGATATTTATACCTTTAGTGTTACCGTATTAAAAGTTAGAGTGCATTATTTAAAAAAAACACGATGTCGTAATATATACCTTTATTTGAGTAAGGGGTCTTCGGTGACAATATGGCCCAAATATTTAAAGTGGGTAACTCTCTGCAAAAGTGAACCATTCAGCTTCACAGGAGGGACAAAAGTTGGACTTTTATTCCTACCATGCTCACAGCTCACTCTTTGTAGGATTATATCTTAGCCCGTGCTGTTCGGCATATCGTTCACAAATGGAGAGCAACTTTCTAATTCCACTGATAGTAGGGCTAAGCAGCACCATGTCGTCTGCATAACTTAAGTTATTTAGACATACTCCATATATGTGGCATCCGCTATGAGTGCTGCTGAGCTCAACAAGCAGCTTATTGACATATATTGGCTTTGCTTGACTCGTCTTGACGGGGCCACTACCGTGCCCCCAGATTAGGTATCTTTTACAAATGATACAATGGTGCCGACTCCCTTGTTTACAAACTAAACTAAATTTAAGTTCAGTGCATCTTTTTCTTTCTATTTCATTAAGAAAAGGACAGAAGATTTCTAAATAGTTATGTTCTGTCAAATTAATCAGCGCCATATAAGTTATAGACGCGATTAAAAAGTTGACTACTAAAATTACATCTAATTACGTCAGGTGCTGATGAATTTGACAGGATTAAACTAATATTTATCTTCTGTCCTTTTCATAATGAAATAGAAAGAAAAAGATGCATTCAACTTAAATTTAGATTAGTTTGTGAACAAGGGAATCGGCACCCAATATCATGTTATAACTTTTACCCATAATTTAAGTAAACTCATTGATTCTGTGGGAAAACATCGAGTTATTCACTGAGAGAACACAACTATAACAACAAAAACAACTGCCATAAATAATCTCACCTGCATCTGATCAGTATCCGAGGGTATAATGTCGGGGTTCCTGTCGTCACTCTCGCTATCGTCCTTGTCGCGCAGCTTGTCGGGGCTGGCGGGCTGCGAGCGGGGCGGCGGCGCGGAGCGCGGCTTGCGCTTGGCGCAGCGCTGGCGCACGCCCACGAGGAACAGGATGAGGACTACCATGAGGATGATGCCGCCGCCGACGGCTACCGACATCGGTCCCGTCATTTGAAAGGCTGTTCGTGGTAAATCTGTTGAAGTATGGGTTAGTGTTAGTTCTTAGTATTGTTACATCGTACCGTACCTACAAGTATGTAGGTAGGACGAGTCTCGAATGATGTAGGTACAAATTCACAAACTACCTATAAAAGACATCAGGAAGTTGTCATTGTAATGTCGACCGTACGCCGAGGGCATAAAGTACCTACTTCTTTATTTTGTACAAGTTGTGAAAGGAC
This sequence comes from Xestia xanthographa, assembly GCA_905147715.2. Lineage (NCBI taxonomy): Eukaryota > Metazoa > Arthropoda > Insecta > Lepidoptera > Noctuidae > Xestia > Xestia xanthographa. Next base: position 4,495,515 of record LR990652.1, on the reverse strand, counting down.
AATGACCCACTATGGAATTGTCTAGAATAATTCGAGTAATTCGTGGATCTTTCTCGAAGGATCGGTCGCCATATAAATAGCCAACATGTTTGCGGGAGAAGCAGTACTGTATTTGTGATTAAGTTATAAGTGTTTTGTGATTATTAAAGTTATTTGTTGTTTAATCGGTCTAGAAGTGCACTAACAAAGGATTTTTCAAAATTCACCCCTTAAGGGGGTTAAACGCGGCTCCAAAGTTTGTATGGGGAAACAAGATTAGTTAGACTATTTTATTCGAAACTTCACAGGAGTGCTCGTATTGATAAATGAGTATGGGGCAACAAAGTCTGAAAATCAACATGGTTATTGTTTGTATGGTGTATTGGGTCGGGTTTATTACAAAAACAACGATTTTAAGATTTAATGTGGCAGACCTGAAATATTCAATTCAATTCAATTCATTTATTCAATAACGACTTTTACATCGTGTCTGAATGTCTGTAAATTATGTATCTATTAACATCAAACAAAACATCAAGCAATATACATGCAATTCATATTAAAATAATTACAATCAAATTAACCAAATTAAATTAAAATAAAATCGGAATAATAATAAGAATAATAATTAAAAAAAAAGAATTATTAAAAATTTAAAATTAATGTCATGTCACATGTGTCAATTCATAAAATACAATAAAAATGTCCATTTCAAGTCATTATAGAAAATTATACTTTCGAATATTGTATTATTTCATAATTCATCAATAGCATATAGACACTTGTTTAACAAGAACCGTTTAAGCGTACTCTGAAACCCACTTGTATATACTTGAGTTTTTATTTCTGTTGGCAGTTTATTGAAAATTTTTATAGACTTGTGGTAGGCGCTATGCTTTGCAACATTCAGGTGAGGCACTTGCTTCATCTGTAGATCCTTTCTTCTTGTACTCTCTCTTTTTTGCCTTTCATCTTCAGTCTCATATTCAAAGATGTACTTTGATAAGTGGCTAAGCAGGACCAAAACGTACAAACTTGGGACAGTCAGTATATTTAACTCATTAAAATGAGGCTTGCATGATTCTTGCTGTTGAATTCTAACTATGGTTCGGACTGCTCTTTTCTGAATCACAAAAGCTTTTTGAGTATTGTAATCATAACTTCCTCCCCAAAAAAGTATGCTGTATCTCAGTTTTGACTCAACTAATGCGTAATAGACCATTTTCAAATGTTTTATGGTTACCTCGTTTCTTAGACTTCTCAATACGTAACAGGCAGAACTAATTGCTTTCTCCAGGTGTGTTAGCTCTTGTTTCCACCTTAACTGGCTATCGATATAAACTCCTAGAAACTTAACCACCTGGACCACGTTCACTGTTTCTCCATTTATGACGCAGTTGATGCTATCCTTATTATTGGAAGTAGAACGAAAAAGCATAACATTAGTTTTACTGGCATTAAGTTTAAGACCGTTAACAGCAAACCAGCTGTGGAAGATGTCTAAGGTTTCATTAACAATGGAATTAAGAGTTTGTATATTGTCAGCCGAGACAACGGCATTGGTATCATCGGCAAACACCACAAGCTGGATAGATCCCGCAGCTTCTTCCCTCATGTGTTGTATGAGATCATTTATAAACGCAATAAAAAATATCGGGCCTAATATGGAGCCTTGTGGTACGCCAGTGTGCACTGGAGACAATTGAGACCTGTAAGTTTCTTCACTTGAACAACTTTTTCCTGAGGAATTTTTCCGTGACACCACGGCTTTGATCTCCACGAACATCTTCCTGTTTTTTAAATATGACGTGAGAAGTGTCAATACTTTGCCCCTGACACCGTAGTGCTCAAGTTTTTCAAGCAGTAGATTGTGATCCACCGTGTCAAATGCTGAACTTAAATCTAGGAAAAGCCCAGCTACTTTCTGCTTGTCGTCTAATCTGCTAACTACGTCCTTAATTAAAGTCAAAATTGCGTCTTGTGTCCCAACGTTTTTCTGGTAACCAAATTGTCTTCTACTTAACACTCCATTCTGATTGAAATGTCTGAGTAATCTAGTTTTAATTAGCTTTTCAAGAATTTTTGAGAGAATGGGTAGTAATGAGATTGGTCTATACATCTTAGGGTCTGTTTTACAACCTTTTTTGTGTACAGGTATTATTTTGGCTATCTTCAGTTGATCTGGAAAAATTCCTTCATCAAAACACTTATTATAAAAAATGCTTAAAGGTTCCGCTAATACATCTATATTGTCCTTAATTACTGTTATATTTATGTCATCATAGCCACAAGATTTTTTGTCGTCCATTTTTTGCACTATTTTGAATATTTCAGGGGGGGTGACAGGGTCTAGAATAAGGTCATTAGTAACTCTTTTTGCACTTTTGCGTAGAATATCCATGGCAGCCCCTGTGCATGTAGTAGCTGATGGCTTAAGGTTGAACTGCTGGGCAAGGATATTCACAATATCAGATGGTTCTGACACAATCATATTATTTGATTTTAAAATTAGTTTTGTATTGTTTTTGGCACTCTTGTTTCTATGTTTGTTTATAACTTTCCAAACATCTTTTGAGATGTTCGTAGATTTTAATAATTCAGACTGTACTGATAGCTTTTTGGCCATATTTATTACTTTCCTGTACAGAGTTAAGTATTTTTGCCTATAGTCAATAAGAGTGACATTTTGTCTATTCCCCATTCCAGAATTTAAAAATCGTTTCATCTTACTAGAGACCTTTACACCCTTAGTAATCCAGCGCACCTGCGTGTTACGCGTTAAGTGTACCTGTAGTTTTCTTTTCTTAAAACAGCGTGTAAACATTTCTTCGAATTGCTTTAAAAATGAGTTTATTCCGAAATCACTCCAGTCGTGATTTAATAGCAAATTTCTAAAGTTGCTCCTTGTATTTGCATTAAAAATCCGTTTGGTGATTTGGACACTACTGGTTTTTGTATTCCTACTTACTTCGCTACTTCTGAATGCTGTACTGCATAGTAGTCCTGCATGTCCATCTGCCAAGCCATTGTGGTCAACTTCGCAACTTATAACGCGTTCATCTGACAGATTGGTGAAGATATTGTCTATACAAGATCGTGAGTCATTTCGAATAAATGTAGTTGTACTAATTAGAGGTCTAAAATTGTAACATGTCAATAGATTTAATAAGTCGTTTCTTTTTTTATTGTCAGTTGATAAGTCAATATTAAAATCACCGCAAATAACACAGTTCTTGTTAAAGAAATGTTCTAATAGTTTTTCGAGCCTTACCATAAAAGTGTCTAAGTTTTTATCATAAGGCGTACGATAACAACAACACACAGACAGGCCAGTTGAAACATCCTTGACACAGCATATTTCAAAACAGTCCATTTTATATATTTTTTTGGCAATGGGCAGTTCCTCGAATTCCCTATCCGTTTCTGCTAGGATGATAGTCCCTCCTCTCAGCTTATTTACTCTGGTATTATACGATGCAACATTGTACTTTGAAAGATTTAACAAATTAACTAGGTCTTCGCTAAGAAAATGCTCACTAATACACAAGTAATTCGAGGGGCTACTCAAGCTATCTAGATATATTTCTAACACATCTTTTTTATTATTCAGGCCACACATATTTTGATGAAAAATGTTTAAACGATTCGACACTGAACTATCTACAGACTCGTTTAGATGTGCTACAGTTGACAGATGTTTATCCACGAAAAAATGTATCTCTATCCACCATTATCTTTTTTTTAAAGTAGTAGGGAATGGTACCAGGTTGTAACTGGTCGATTTTACTGATTTCGTGCTTATCAACTATACTTAAACTATCACGGTTATTTTCATATTCAGAGTCTACTGATAGCTGTATGTAGCGATTTAAGTTCTGAAAGATATTTACAATAGCCCTATTGTTAACTTTGCCTGTATGTTTAGAAAACATTTTATAATTATATTCCAGGTGTTTGTTGGTATCAAACAAACACGCATATTTAAAAGTCTGATTACTTTGGTTCAAAAGTCGATTGAAAGCTTCTATTCTAGTATTAAATAAGTTAACATTCCAATTAAGTTTAAAATTAGGAGAACATAGAATAACATTAGTATGCATTACATTTTCGATTTTACATTTTATGTGATTAACCAATTTTTCATAATTATTGGATTCTAAAAAGTCTTTTTCGCCGAGGAGGACTATACAAAAGTCATTTAAAGTATAATCTACTAATTTCTTGTCCAATGATGCGAGGAGCTCTGCTGTACCCGCATTGGGCATACAGTAGTGACAGATTTTGGCGTTCGGGAAAGTGTTTTCGGCTATTCCTAATATATTATTTACATTATTAGCACTAATTATACATACTTTATTGAAAAATGTGTTTTCCAAAATTAGTTTATGTTGAGTCGTCGATCCTATTGCGTGCTCTGTAGTCGTGGTGCCCTCTGTAGTTATGTGTGATGGCAGAACATTGTAGACAACCTTAGGTTCCTTGTCTGGTAAGTAAGAGCCTTCAGATGGCGGTTTATTTATTTTAATTTGTTGAACAAAACTCTGTTGTGTGCTTTTGGGTATATATAGCTGTACATCAGTTTGTGTTTGTTTTGTTTTACAGTTTGTAAGATGAGGATTTCGCTTTGGAGTACTTTGGTTTATTTTAATTGGGCTAATTGTTGTTACTTTTTTGTATAATTGGTTTTTCTTAATCAAGTCTTCATTTGTGCACTTAAGTTTACTATTTTCTAGATTCAATATATCTATCTCCTTGTGAGCACTATCTAATTGAGATACAAGTTTTTGAATTTCTTCCTTTAAAGCTCGTACTTGATCATAGTCGTCGTCAACTGATAAGTCAGGCATGCTACTAGCAGTGCACTCGATTATATGTGATGTTGAGTCATTGTCGTCTGGAGCAGGGTCCGAATTGTTTCGAACGCGCGTACGGCGAAATGTTATATTTTCTAGGTACTTCATATTTGAAATCTTGAAAAAGGGCCAGTCTTAACTTCTTGTTTTTCGGATGATGGTGTAGGTGGATCAATTTCTACTAAATAATAGTTTTTTTTATTAATTGGCAACCCCAATTTAACGTAGCGCTAAAAGACTCGTGTTCAAGTTGCGTGACATCGGTTACCGAACGAAACTTTTTATGTCAAAATATTTCCAGCCGTTTGTGATTGGTCAATGTCACCAGTGATGAATCAGCTGTGGTTTGTTTGCATTGCGACAAGAAAAGTTTTAAATGCACTACTGGTTTTTATCAACTGATTTTGTATTTAACACTTTTTGGAATTCTGTTCTTGTTAGTTAGAGTCACTTTTGGTAATTTCCATCTTTAGGCACACTATTTCACTGCTTATAGGTTTGTTAGAATAATGTTTCAAGTCACTTTAGTCAAAACAATGTTTTCTTCACATTTAACATAATACACAGAATTTACTCAAGTTAATACTGTCACTAGTGTACTACGATGCACCGAGTATTATAAACACTATTTTGGTTACTTTTAGATAGAAAAAACATTAAAATTAAATATAAACTTGCGGACCTATGTTGACATTGGCTAGTGTTGCCAGTAGATCTTGGTATATGATATACCATCATCCCCTGTAACGTTGGGGTGCGATGGGGTTGAAATGTCTAAAAATCAATATGTGTTGATTTCGAGATTATCAGAGGTACTGATTACGAATATGGCATTTATTTTGAGATCCAAAAGATGGCGGATTCGACTTCTATACAGGGTTATTGTTGATTTATTGTGATGATCGTGATAACGATGATGATGATTGTGATAATGATGTTGATGATTGTGATAACGTTGATGGTGGTTGTGATAACGATGATGGTGATTGTGATAACGATGATGATGATTGTGATAACGATGTCGATGATTGTGGTAATGATGATGATGATTGTGATAACGATGATAATGATTGTGATAACGATGATGGTGATTTTAATAACGATGATGGTGATTGTGATGGTGATTGTGATTGTGATGGTGATTATGATAGTGACTGTGATAGTGATTGTGATAGTGATAGTAATTGTGATAGTGACAGTGATAATGATGGTGATTGTGTTGGTGAATGTGACAGTGATGGTGATGGTGATTGTGATAATGATGGTGATGGTGATTGTGATAGTGATTGTGATAGTGATTGTGATTGTGATTGTGATTGTGATGGTGATTGTGATGGTGATTGTGATAGTGACTGTGATAGTGATAGTAATTGTGATAGTGACACTGATAATGATGGTGATTGTGATAGTGAATGTGACAGTGATGGTGATTGTGATAATGATGGTGATGGTGATTGTGATTGTGATTGTGATGGTGATAGTGATGGTGATAGTGATGGTGACTGTGATGGTGAATGTGACTGTGATGGTGATTGTGATAGTGATGGTGATGGTGATTGTGATAGTGATGGTGATTGTGATGATTATAATTATTGTGATTATGAAATATGGCACATAACTTTATAACCATAATTATAACCTGAATCATATTTATGACCTAAATTAACATGTAGGATACTATTTATCCCTTTAGTATGATCCCATGGGACAGTTACCGAACTTCACGCGGGAAACAGCAAGTAGTATAATAAAAGTAAATAAAATTCAAATATTTGGCATGCTCTGCAGCCTGTACGACCAGATGAATTTTAGCTTGAGAGGTGTCGTTAGATTCGTATTTACTGTGAAAGTGACACTGACTGACTATATATCAAAATAATAAAGAAACAAAATGGCGGATTTTTAGCGCCAAATTCAAATGTTTGGCACGCTCTGCAGCCTGTTCGACTAGATGGATTTTAGCTTGAGAGGTGTCGTTAGACTCGTATTTACTGTGAAAGTGACACTGGGTATATCAAAATAATAAAGAAACAAAATGGCGGATTTATAGCGCCAAATTCAAATGTTTGGCACGCTCTGCAGCCTGGACGGCTCGATAAAGGACTCATCATGAGGATTTTAAAATGGTATGATATTATCTAAGTAACTAAAAAGTGTAAAATAAAAAATAAAAAATTAAAAAACCCGACTGCGTAAAAAATAAATAATAACTTTAAATAAAAAAAAACTGAAAAAAATAAAACAAGTTCAGGAGACCGGACATATTGACTGCAACAGTCGGGACCCATTAAATAATCTAGACATTACATCCAATATGGGTCCCGACTGTTGCAGTCAATATGTCCGGTCTCCTGAACTTGTTTTATTCTTTTCAGTTTTTTTTTTATTTAAAGTTATTAGTTATTTTTTACGCAGTCAGGTTTTTTAATTTTTTAAATTTTTTTTTAAAGTTCATGATTACTAGATACAAAAGCATTAATGCACGATGTCCAGTCATTTAAACTGCTATAGACTATAAATTTATACACAACACAACATCACAACATGCCTGTAATCCCGAAAGGTTAAGCAGAGCTGTAAATAGTACATTCGTATTGCGTCAGTTATGTTTAACTCCCATGTAATAGGGGGCGAGCCTATTGCCATCAACCGAACACAAATCCAGATTCCGTATCTGCAACTAAAAAATCCTAATGGAAAAACCCAATAATACTTTGCCCGCTCCAGAAATCAAGCCCAGGACCATGGCTCAGCAGTCTAACAAATTGCTTTACAAACTATAAATAAATGATGTTTATAAATGGACTCCTCTGCTAACACTTACCTAAACTCTTATCATGAACGTGGTGTTTCTCCGGTGGCCTTAACGTGCTGGCTCTCATAGGATAAGGGTCTCCCCTACCCTTAGCATTGTAAGCTAATACAGCGGCTGCATACGTCCGTCCTGGTGCTAGACCGACCGCGGTAAAGCGAGGCACGGCACTCGATACGTTGGCTACGATCTCCTGTTGTAGGGAAAATTATTTTAAATTTTGAGAGATGTATTGAAGTTCTTTTGTAAACTGTTCACTTTTAGTACAGTCTTAAACAGAAGATAGAGACCGCAATAGGTTAGTGTCCACCAACAATAAATTGCAAATCTATTTAGTCCGTCAGTTAGAATACTGGAAAATAATAGACACGTATTTTGTGTTTTTGTAAATCAATGAATATTGACAAAGATAAAACGCATCAGAACTCGGGAGTGTGGGCTCGTGACGTCACAACGCACTATAAATTATAGCACGGCGTGACGTATTGAGAATTTCAAAAGCGTCGTATCTTCGTCAATTTTGGTTTACATAACAAAAGAAAAAATACGTGTCAAATATTTTTTGATGATCTAACTGACGGATTAATTAGATTTTTTCAGGGCGCAAGCCTATTGTGTACCTTGAGCCTACATTGCGTTTATTTTACTAGCCCTTAATGTCCCACTGATGGGCAAAGGCCTCCCCCATATCTTTCCAAGTACTCTTTTCATGCACAACCTTGAACCTCGGACGCAATGTCCATCCTCAGGTTACCATTGTGTGGAGGTTGTTGCCGAACGGTTATGCAGGCATGCATGCGGGCGGCTTACAGTACCAGTCCAATTCCATGTTCTTTGCATAAGGATTATAAATTGCTTGCCCATTGCTTGTATGTACCTAGTGTCATATTAGTATTTTAGCACCTGTACTAGTAGTATGTTAGTTCAACTTGTTAGTAATTTTGCAAAAAAAACGACAGGACACAACACTAAAAACTGTTGAAAATTCAATAATATTTATATAAACGGTTCTAAATATTTTGGTTATCGACTGATTCTTACCTGCGTGACAATTTCTCGTACTTCTAGCAGAAAAGACTGCGGCATGCCACCGTTGAAGCCTTCTGAACATCGAACTCCGAACGATGTTAGTGACGCATTCACCAGCGTGCAATTGTGAACTTGGTCGGGTCGGCCTAAGGCAAATAAAAGAAATTAAGGAAATAACCTTGAACTTTTAATAGTGACCTTGAACATTTATGAAAGACTGATAAAATGACCTTGAACATTTATGAAAGACTGATAAAATGACCTTGAACTTTTGGAAATGACAATGTAAAAGCTCACAGTGATATTTTATAATTAAAATAGGTACCTAAAACTCAACTTAGATCTGAAGTGAGGATAATTAAGTTACGGCTTAACAAAGTAAACTTAAGACGTCGCTGTTGATTTTGGAAATTAAAGAATAACTTAGTGTTGGTTGCGACATTGTTACGGTAAATCTACTTCAGGTATAAAAATAAGAACCTTTTTATTTTCCTGTGACCTTCCTGAGATAACTTTTATCTCGATTTTGTAAGATATTTCAAGAATCACCTCAATACGTAGTACGTTTTTTTGTTTTTTTTTTTCAGTCCTTGTACCTTATTCATGATTTCAGTAACAATCAAGTAAAAATAGACCACTTAATCTCTTTCTGTATCTTTCACGAAGTATCGGTCTGCTTAGCTCATTCTATGAAATTTATATGGAACGGGAATAAACAAAATGTAGGTTGTATAAGCATTCGAAGAAAATACTGGGATGAAAGCATTCATTTTTGTCTCTTCCTGTATTTTTCTTCGAATCTATTATAAAAGATTATCTTAGTGACTCTTCAGTACTTTATCATTTAACCGACTTCTTTTGAATATTTTATTTTAATGTCACTATGTTTGGCAATCGGCAAACGTAGTAGACGCCGTACGCATATTACATTCCTTAGACGTGTAGAAATGTTAGAGACTCCGGATCAAGATAGTCTGATTTGGTACTTCACAGATCCACAAGACTTTTAAACAGTTTCTTACAACTGAAATTAAAATAACCTGCCTCTAAAGTTTCATATGAATAGGTCACACTGATAAATAATATCCTAAGGCTCACGAATGTCAATAAAAAGATACGTTACATGTAAAAAAATACATATACAAAGGCTCCAGTCGATAATACGTTACAAATATTTGGTTTATAATGATCTACATAGTTCCAAATGTATTTCTCAGACTTAAAAACCCTCACATTGAAAAATATATATCATGTTATATGTCTGCCGAGACATAACAAGATATCTAATGCTTTTCATCTAAAATTAGGGTTTGTTTTAGAGAAACACACCCATGAGTACATCTATCAGAACTTGTGAAGCCTTCACAGAGAATTTTGAGCCACCCGCCCCAAGGCAAGATGAGGCATTTGCGGTATAAAATATATATAAATACATATTTTGGAAAGGTATTACATGAACTACGTAGTGGGAGAAAATAATTTATATGTGTTTCTTTCTTTGAATATTTGCTAGCAACGTTTTGAATTAACCTTTTTGAAGCTTTGAAATTAATTAAATTATTATGCAAAGCGTGTTCCAAAGAAATATTTAGTAAGTTTTTGACTACCTACTGGTGTGGTGGTGTAAGACTACTTATTTATTTTGCAGATTCAAATTAAATGAAAAACATAAATAAATAAATATCGCTGGACATTAACACACAGCGCCATCTAGTGCACTAAACAACGAGGCTTGTCTCCTGGACACCAGATACTTAGTTATATAGATACTTTTTGTTTGTAAATACATACTTATTATACAATATAAACATCCATGACTAGGCAACAAATTTCCGTGCTCATCACACAAACAATTGCTCCAACCGGATTTCAAACTCGGGACCCTAAGAACGTAAGGCAGCCTCACTACCGCTGCGCCATTCGGGTCGTCATAACACACATGTTGTACTCTAAATATTATATCTGTAACATCGATTATAAATATCAGATATTATGAAAATCTCGGAGCCATACTTCACTAAGTATGGCAGTCACTCCATGCTAAATACTGGTATTCAGCTGCATCATCAATCCTGCATCATCAATGACTAATGTTGACAACAAATGAAGATCACAACAAAAACTCACCAGCAGCAATGATATGATAAACACACGGCACCCTTTGCTTCCCGATCCTGTTGTGGGCCCAACAGAGTAACGTGCCATAGTCCATCTCCGTATGGGGAGTGTAAGTGACGGTAGAACTGGTACCGGCGCGGGAGACGTATGTGTCGCTGACTTCATTGCTGTTTGCTGTGTTGTTGAAGGTCCAGCGGAACTGCAGGAGAATGGGGTGGTTAGAGGAGGGTAACATTACCTACTTAGAATATTCAGTTACAGTTTTTTGTCACTTGGCTGAAAAAGCCTTAATTATGCACGTAATTTTTTCTTCACTTAAATCAATAAAATACAGTATTATCAACCAAGAAATGTATTAAAAGTTAAGTTCAACTACTGCTTGTCGCACAAAATAATACTAAACTTCTGCAATTTTCTATGACAGTTCAAACGTCCGTAGCTATCGTGGCCGTGATGTGACGTCTGCGTCTGTGATTATGCACAATCTGCCTTGTTTACATCTATTTTGTTTGGCCTTAATAAAATAATTTTACTAATTGTATGTGCTTTGTTCAAGTAAAAATTGCAATAACAATATTAAAATGAAATTTTAGTGAAACTTTAAGCACTTTTCAAATAAAAGTTTTTTTTTTGACACAATGAACTTTGACGTCAATACCGGCGTTATCGAGGACGATGCGTTTTGAGAGTGCGTTCCGTTTCACCAAAAGCATGCTATATAAAACAGTAAATTGTAAAATAAGTGTAATTCTTCCCATCATGGGAGAGGCTTACGTCCAGCAGTGGACGTTATGGGCTGCTGTTGTTGTTGTAAAATAAGTGATGTATTAAAAACTTAAACAAGTGTACCACAATTTTTAATGCGCAAATACAAGGCATTTTTCATAAATAAAAAGAGTTTTGTATTTCATGCATATTTCCTATTATGTTTTTTTCTGGTGTATAGCTTGTAGCAGAAATGCGTGTTCATATTTATAGGCAAGATTCAGACCATCAAGCAACTTCAGCCAACACAACAACACCAACATCCAACAACTTTCTCCACAGGCCACAGTAATCGCTGACCGCGCTGACTTCCACTCGCAGCTAACTTCCGAGCCGTCAAAGTTTAAACAGAACTATAATTTACTAGCATATGCCCGCGGTTTCACTCGCATGGAGTTTGGTAATTGTCCCACGGGATCGTGTTGCCGGGATAAATTTAATAATTGTTTTTTATAATGTAATTAATGTTCCTAACTAAAATTAATATTAATCGAAGCAAGACTGTAAATTCTATTATTATGACAATGATGTGTATATTGTGTATGACTATTGACATAAAATGATATTATTAGGCATGTACTAGAAATATTTGCACGACTGATAAGTCGAATATAGTGAAACTAATTATTTTACCATATCATGTAAGCACCTATATTCTAGCAAATAAATAAATTTCATAAAAATCTTTTGTGTTAATCTAGGTACTAAGAAGAATCTGTATGCTAAATTTCATATCTATATGTAACATTTATGCTAAATTTCATATCTGTATATATATATTATATAGGTTGTAAACTATATATATTGTATATAATCCGTTTAGTAGTTTTTACGGGAAAGCCTAACAAACATCCATCATGCATGTGAAAAGGGATCAAATCCAACTACGTTTGCTTTTACATAAAATACGTTTTATATAAGATCTTACACGTGTTTGGTAAATGAATCCGTACTACGACTTTGAAAATATAATCTACAAAGAATAGAGACTCCATTTTGTTTGGGAGACAAAATAATTACTAAGGAATAATCCAGTTCAACCAGTTTAATAGCATGAAAGGAACAATTTTTTGAATAAAAACCAGAAAACATGACATAACATTACGCCTGTAATCACTGAAAGGTTAGGCAGTAGTATAAATATTGGTATACCCAATGATATTATATAGTAAAAAGAGGTAGATATCGCACTAGCACGCACAAATTGTTGAGGACAAAGTGACACAATTGTTGCACTTTGATAGCTAGCTATCTCTTTCTATCTTATACGTTCCGTATTATCTATCGCTGTCGTAGTTTTAAATTACTCGCAACGATATCTGAACGCCATTCGGTATGAACATGGCGTATCTTCTTTATAATATCATTGGGTATACCTATATTTCGCCAGTTAGGTAGTATTTTTAAGTCCCGTGTAATAGGGGGTGGGCATAATGCCATCAACCGGGCACAAATCTTGGCTAGACTGCTACTGAGAAATATCTGATGAAAAAAAACCAATAACACTTGTCACCTAAAAATTGAATCAAGGACTTCATGCTCAATAGCAGCTCTTGCGACCACGATGCCAACAACATCTAATATTGAGGTCACATTAATTATTCATGGTTGCTTTTAGTCAGAGCTAGAAACTCTGTTTATTTTGATCAACTTTGCACTTAAAAGTTTCTGAGTTTTCTATTTCAAATTATCTAATTTCGACGGGTTAGTTATTTTTTGAAGATAGAGTAGGCGAAACCTCTTGACAGAAGTTACTGTTAACTTTGTTTTAGTTGAAAATAAAAGCTTACAAGTTGTAGTTTACTTAGTGTACAAGTTGATCAAAGTGGTTTTATTTTTACTTCTTCTGAATAAACACGTAAAATGGATTCTATTTTAAGTTTGTATAATATTATCCATCTAATAGGGAATACCGATCCGCACTGGGCCCGCGAGGTGGATTATAGCCCATTCCCTCTCAGAGAGAGGAGGCCTGTGTCCCAGCCGTGGGAACATTAATAGGCTGATGTGATGTGTGATGTGATGAATAGGGAGTATGCATGAAATAAAAAACTCTTTTTATTTATTTATCTACACCCATGCTATAAATCCTCTATAAAAGTATCTGAAACAGTTAGCTTATGGCCAACATTAAAACAGCCAGTTTCATAATAACCATTATAACATCCAAACGGGTGTTATAATGTTGTACTGAATTCCATTCTGCAACTCGTTTTTAAAAAAAGAACATTGTCTAGCACGTGCGATTCACTACCACAGCGCCGTAATTAAAAAAAAAACTTATAGGTTAATTCGAATTCACGTCGTATCCCGCCATTTTTGTTCGACATTTGGATATTAGTAAGTATTGCATTATGTACTTTGTTGTTTACAAAAATGAGTGATACAAGCTTTGTGAATTTTGATAATTGAACAATCCAAAATGTAAATAATTATATTACTACCTATACACGGTTTGTTTGTAGTAAATACAAGCAATTAAACTTTCCATGAATTTACATAGCCTTCTTAGAACACTGCAACACCATAAGGTTTCAGAACCTTTTATGGAGGATTCATATCATGGATGTAGATAAAGTCTTGTATGCAACTGTACATAATTAGGTATTAAAACACTCATGTGATACTATTATCACACTCGGCTTCGCCTCGTGTGATAAACCCACATTCGTGTTTTAATACCCCTCATTATACAACAGTTGCATAAATAACTAATAAAAATGCCTTGTACTGGCCCATAAAAAACATTGTGGTACACTTGCTTAAGTTGCTAATACATCACTTATTTTACAATTTTCTGTTTTATGTAGCATGTTTTTGGTGAAACAGAACGCACTCTCAAAACGCGTCGTCCCCGATACCACCGGTAGTGACGTCAAAGTCTGTGTCAAAAAAACACTTTTATTTAAAAAGTACATAAAGTTTCATTAAGTTTTTATTTTAATATTGTTATTGCAATTTTTACTTGACTAGAGCACATACAATTATTATTAGTAAAATTATTCTATAAGGGCAAAAAATTTGATGTAAACAAGGCAGATTGTGGCAAATGACGTCACATCATGGCCGCGACAGCTACGGACGTTTGAACTGTCATAGAAATTGCAGGAGTTTAATATTATTTTTAAGCGACAAGCAGTATGTGAACTTAACTTTTAATACTTTTCTTGGGTTGATAGTACTGTATTTTATTGATATGAGTGAAAAAATTACGTGCATATTCCATATTACCGAACCATACCCATTTCGTTATAAACATAGTTTGCCATTAAGAATAAGAATAAGAATAGAATAAGAATAATTTATTGTTTTGAAAAGTACATTCATTTCATTGATTCCTGAAACTCACACTAGGATTCCCTGTGTCGTGAGTTCCAGGCTCCTTCGTTCCGTTTACATTTTATTGTTACACAAATAGTAGTATCCGCTACAATAAATTTCTAAATGTAATCTAATCTACTTGTAATAAAAAAAAAAAAACAAAAAAGGAATACATAAAGAAAACAGTTATTGGTTACTTAAGATATTATGTATATTTGTATGAATGTTGTGTGTGTGTGCGTGTGTGTGTGTGCGTGTGTGTATGTATGCGAAACACTGAAGTTATTAACAGAACTTTAGATACAACTTTTCAGATAAACCGTTTTCAGTTACTGTTGAGATATATCTCGACAGCATGTAAAGCCAAGCCAGAGGCCCATGGATGGCATAAAAAATCTGACACCAGGTTAAGGATAAACCACACCATAACCTTGGCATCACTCTGGGCCCTATCAGAATACCAGCGCTGTGACGTTTTTTTTTTTTTAAATGTTACAGCACCATGCTGAGATACCTTTGAGGGGCCTTTTGGCCTCGTACAGGACCAATTTCATTTCATGTTTTTTTTTTTTTTCTTTCTTTACTTTTTAATTTTTATTAGTTTTAAGTACTGTTAATTTAACCATTTTTATTTGTGTTTTGTCCTGTGCGGGCTAATAAATGCTTTTTCTTTCTTTCATAAAGAAGTTACTTTTAATGTTTCGTGTCACCTTTTTTCACCTTTTACCTTTTTTTTAGTAGAGACTTCTATTTTTATCTCAATTTGTGTCAACTTTTTTCCTACCACAGGAGTTTTACTCAAAAAATAATAAAGATAAGGAAAAAACGTTACAATTGAATTTATATAATTGAGTCAACGTCTTAGGACGCAAGAGGGGAGGGGTTTGAAGGGTTGTAAGGAAAACCACATTGTAATTCCCTCTTGATTGGCAAATTTACCCTCAACCTATAGATATTTATGTAAAGGCGGGGTATTGTATAATTTCTGACTAAATTAACAAACCATAAACGAACTGAGCTAGCGCCTCCCAATTATGTAGATTGCACGGTGGAATACTAAATTGATAACCTTTCTTACAGTGGTGGCTGGATTACACGACCTTTCGCTATATGACAGAGATTCATATTCACTTCAAACAACTTATCTGTACAGGTGGGAAAACAAGAACTAAAATAACTTTTACCCTTACTATGGGATAACGATCTGGGAATCGGAAAATAATGCCAAGTAGACATAGGTATTATTGGCAGAAAAAAAAACATTTTTTACACTTTTTTATGTTCATTGAATATTTAATGAGTGATTGATGTCTGTAGCACTTCAATACCCGCAATTACAGACACAATTAAAATAACAATGCACTGTGCCTCACGAGGCACGGCCGGGACATACGGGTTGAATAACCTTTATACAACAATAAAGTAACTACCAGCAACAAGTTATTTCAATAATGAGCTGAAAAATATGGTGGTAAAGAGATTGACCACAATCAGAGTCGCTTTATAGTAAAAGAGTATGGCCATAAAAATAAACTCATAAATTATAAAATATTTTTTTAACTTCTTTTAATTCACTTGAACGAAATCGTATGTGGGGTTACTATTTTGTATTTTATTAGCTACAGTATTGGATTTTATTGCTTACTTTTTAAAATGGCGTATTTCGGTAAAATCAATGTTGCCAATTTATTAAAATCTGGGACATAATCCGTCAGACTTTGTTTTAAAAATAAATTCAACTATGACTTTATCCTCGTTATTTATATTTTTAATTAACACAATTGAAATAACATATTTTCTTAATTCTCATCCTTTATATAATATTACTTTGCTAATTAAAAATCTTTGTTTAGTTGACAAATCAGTTATAGTCAGAGTGATTTAGATTGACTGTTGGTAACACTATCACAATGTGTTATGTGAACTGTCTCTGTCAATTTGTCAAACAAACAAAACAACAGCGAACTTTTGTTTTTACTTGTGCATCGATAGTTGTTGAGTTTGTTGTGCTTATAAATAACTTATCATTGCATACTGTTTGTGTCTTATGTCAATTCAAGTCATACTGTTGTAATGGGCTGCTGCTTTTAGTGGAAGGTTCGTTACAAAACTAACCTCAAAACTGAACAGAAAATCAAAGAACGACTAAAACCCCCACAAAACAAATGGGTTTTTTTTTTCCTTAGAAAGTACGACATCACCCCTCTTTTATATTCAATTTATGCTATCATACAAAAACTTTTGATGCGCAACGGCGGTCAGTACAAAAATGGGCATTCTCCTTTACCCTTTGCATTATTATGGGTTAACAAGTTTGACATATCAATCTCTTGACAAGCATTACCACCTTGAACTGCAAACTGAAGGTGGTACTATTTTTTTTATGTCAAGTAATGTCCTTTCTACTAAAGCCAGTATTAACAGGATAAGAGATGGATGATGGATGACTGGTTTTACACACAGCTTTCATTAATTATTAAAAATTCATATTCATTTAAATACATTTATTGTCATCCATTGTACTTTCGTATGCAAATGTTTTTTCTCTCGATGTCCCTTACAACATTTATTCTATGACTGTTGCGTGTTAATGTTATACTGGATGAATGATGAATGATAATCTTCAAAGATAATTATGTTAATACTCACCACAACTTCAGGCGGGTTAGCGTCCACATGGCAGGTGATGTGAGCGCGCTCTTGTTTGGCGACACCGTGCACTCTCTGTTGAGAACTCCGGCAGGTTGGGGCATCTGTTGACAAACAGCTTGATTGTAAAACGAAATTCATATTTATACAAGACGAAGTTCCATCAAGAGACAGTCTGGAGTATGCACTTGAAATTATCAAAGAACACAGGAGATTGCTTTGCTGTAACGAGGGAAATGTAAAACAGCGTCGTCTGCACACAATGCGATAAACTTGATAACAAATGAGAAAAATGAACCTCCATATTTTCAAAAGTGAAGTTATGAGCTGTTGTAATAAATTGTTTATGTAATTATAATAATAATCTTTATTTCAGAATAAAATTCCATAATTATATGTTAAGTTATACAAAGATGTTATTAACATAAAAACTTAACAACAGCAAGCAAGCAGAACCCGTGCAGCGCGAGAACCTTTGGATCAACATATTACATCTCACCGCCAATGCTCTTCGCTCCCGATCGTCCACATCTAGATTGTCCTTCAAATCCCCCGTAACAATAATATGCCCTAGATATTTAAACTGAAGAACCTCTACAATAATTGCCTCTTGAAACTAATTTCAATTACAAGAGACACTTGAGATATCATTAGCCAGACAAGTGTACATAGGCCACTGATGCATTCCAACGCATGCGTCTACTAAATCCTTGAAGCAATAATTCAACAACCACTCTATGTGCCCGAATGATGAACCCTGCAATCCCCAAAGGGTTGGACAGGCACTGGTGAAATCTGATAGTATGGTTACTATGTTATACATCGCGAAATGAGACGTCGGATTTATGTGTGTATTGTATAATTAGCACTAGTTTCAGTGAAAGAAAACATCGTGACGGATCCAAACATGTGTTTGGTTCCCCCACGAGAGATACTTCTCGACGGAATGTTAACCCAAGTCAGAGGCCCATCGGCAGCATAAACTCTGATACCAGGTTCGTCTCGTGTAAATAGGAAGCAAGCCTATTGTTATCAACCGGGCATATCCTGAGACAGGAATGCTACTGAAAATGTCCTGATAAAAAAACGCAATAACACTTTACCAGGCCTAGAGGTCCAACCACATAAGCTTAGCAGTAGTCATTGTCTCTTCAAAATATAATACTTGCACTTACCAAATTGAAGTTGAGACATCACTAAGCAGATAAGTGGTCACAGAACCATTTTAACGCATAATATATGTCTAGTAAGTCGTTGAAGTCATTTTAACAACCACTCCGTTTAATATTCTAATGTGAGAGTGAGTCTGGAGACATATTTTATGTACCTATGTAAGTTAGACAAGCATTTTTTTATGATTTGATTTTTTATTCTTTATTATATGATATAATTTAATGTGAGAGTGGAGTTAGTAATTATTACGGATCGTGCTTATCTGAAAGAAAAATGTCGTTAAAGACGAACACAGTGAAGAAACCGGTATATCCTGGAAACGAAGACATCCATCTATCCACACTGGACCCGTGTGGTAGATTATGCCCCACTCATTTTCATAGAGACGAAGCCTGTGTCCCAGCAGTAGGAGTAATTTAGGCTGATTATGCTTACATTAAAATTGTACTCTACAGTTTACGATTTTGTATAATGGGTGTAAAAAATCTCTTAATGAAGCCGAAAGGCACTTATTTTCCTTGTCATTGCGATCATTTTTTTGTTCTAGAGCATACCTGGGAACCTTCTAGCTACGGAGATATTGAGGGTCAAAGTTCCAACGTTTTGACAAGTTTTTTTTTTTAATACAAGTTTTAATAGAATAATTTTACTTTAAACACCTCCACGACCCTCGTACTATTTAATCCATCCATCAGCACAATGTTTTGAGTGCGTTACATTAAGTTCTACCACAAAACATGAAATTCACCCCAAAAAAAAAAAGTCGTTTCCCAGCAATATCTTTTGCGTAAAGTTACTTAATTTGATGTACGGAATGTTTGGTTGACGGCTTTGTGATGAGGTTGCTTACACCCTGTAATATATACAAGATGTAAACTAACAATTGTTTTGACTGCTTGATTGTACATACTCGGCTATTTTGAGAATATAATATTATGCGAATAAAGGAAAACAGAGTAAACTTACACAAAACATTCAAGGAGAAGGGTTTGCTCTCCCCATCCCCTTCAGCGTTGAACCCCACACAAGTGTAGTTGCCGGCTGTCTTCCTGCCGACCCCCTGAAGAACTAGGGACTGATTGCTGATGATGACGCCTTGACCGACGTTATGCAGAAGTGTCTTACCCTGTTGAAGGAAGAAAAAATTTCAATACTTTTCTTATTTTCATATTTTTTTGGGTCTTAAGGCTTTATTTTAGATTACGTATAACAATAGTTTCAATACAACAGTTTTATAATTAAAAAGAAAACAAATTGACTTGATCGTAGAATAGTATGAACACTGAGCATGTGCTACGCCGTAGCACGGTATGAGCACTGAGCATGTGCTACGCCGTAGCACGGTATGGGCTACGCCGTAGCTCATCGCGTAGCGTCTCAATATAGTCGTGACAGCGAGCGTTGTACTACATTTAGGTTACGTGGATAACATTAAGGGCCAGACTTTTTGTGCAGATGAGGATGTGGCGCACAAAATGTCTGCATGGCATTCAAAAAGTCCGTCGCGGATTTTACGCAGACTCAACGCACAGGACGCACATCTTCTATCATTCCATTCGAGTGCAGATTCAATACTAAAAGTGTGCGCCGTCTGCGTTAGTGCTCGTTGAAGCAAACGTTCTACTTTTTTCGCGCCCTTTTGTGCGGCGCCGCGCGATCTGCCAGAATGACACGGATTTTTTAGCCACCGGACTTTTTGCGCGTGCATAATTGCTTAGGTTCTATTTTCACAGATTAAAGAGTACGTCACGGATAGTCTGTCGTCTGCGTAGGCCCTTAAGTTTATAAAAATATCTTTTTTGGATAAAAAAATGAGATCAAACGTTTTTGCACACAAAGAAAGTTGTTTTCTTTTCTCACGCCTAAAGGCAAAGGGATGATACATAATACAAGGCTCGCATCTGTATGTTATGGCAAAGCTAAAGTTAGTTTGGGAGTTAAGTCGCTGTTTCAACCCTTTCATGGGCCCCATGGGGTTGAAACTTAACGTTATGTCTCTTCACTATAAGATACATTGGCTTGAGTAGGTATATGTTTGACCCTTTCGTAGGGACATCGTTGAAGAGTTTATACTCTTAATACTGTTAAAGAAGTTGATTGAAAATATTGTGAATACTTTTTTTATGTAATTTTTTAGTTGTTTATAGTTTCTGCTCTGTCAAATATTTCAATGAGTTTTGTTTATAACAAACAATGTAAAGGACATGGTTTTTTTTGGTACTTTATTCTGAGAAAATCTAACCACTGTTAAGAAAATTAACACAGATAATACTGCACAATAGACTGCCTAATCTCAAGTTTCAAGCTGGAAATTGCCTGCATTTTCGAGAAAATAATGTCCAAAGATCTACTATTTAGTGTAGATGTAGAGAAGTTTTAATAATGTCAATAGATGGCGCTGTGCTGAGTTTGGGCCCAATTCTAATTTATTATTACAAATATGCACTGGTGGTATTCTTATCTCTCTATTATAGATGATGCACTCTATTTTTGCACCGAATAATACACTGAACAGAACGCACGCAGTCAAATCACTAAGGGGACTATATTTCTTGTCACCAAAATTTATATTTGTCATCAAGTTGTATCACCTAATGAATAGATCTATCGCCACGAAATATGTTCGTTCTCAGTTAAACAAAAAGTGTTCCCAGGTTCCAATTATCAAATTAATGTTAATATATGTGTAAAATAAGAGATGGATTACCAATAACATTGTAGTGCATTACATGAATATAAACTTCGTTCTTATAATAATAGTTTTATTACTTAAATAATAGCTTTGTGCTCAGAATGGTAGATCTGTCACCAAATAAATCGATTATCGATGTGGTTGATGACAAACTAGTTTTGCCTAGGCCGACTTGGGGCACCCCGACACGGATAGATTAGGTTAGAAGGGTATGGCGGGGTCGAATGAGCGAGCGAAGCGAGCGAATAGACCCCGCCATACCCTTCGTGGTTATTTTTTTATAAACCATTCAGAAGTAGGTCCGTCGACCATTTTCTAGTTACATAATAATTATGATTTATTGGTGATCTCTTTAAATTAGTTTGCTTAAATACTTATTAGGACAAACCTTTTATATTACATACAAAAACATTTGTTTGGTACTAGACCCTATATCTTCATGATTTTAGGTGATTTATTGTGGAATTGATTTTATAATGTTTGGTGACTACATTTTGGTGACAAATCTACTATTTTGAGGGCAAACCCTATTATTTAAGGAACGCAAAACTAATTAAATTGGTGATAGCTTAAATGATACCCAATCACTAACTATCTCAACTGTCTGACGGACTTATCTATCGTGACAATGACATCTCGCTTTTTTCAAATGTCATTCAACGCAGCGAGTTCCGAATTACGCTGAATGCATTCTTAAGTATATTGGCTCAAAGCACAAACATGTCGGTAGGTACACCTTGTTTTTCATTTTTATTCCTCATTACATGCTCGTAACCGTTATTATGACTTTGATTACCAAATATGCGTTTCAGTACGACCATCCTCAGAATTCTTAGTTAGCGCTGCGATATATGTATAGGAACGTAAAACACGGTGTTACCAAAATGTACCTGTGTTGCATTGTGAACTAAAAATAAAAAACTTCAAACATGAATATCTTTATTTTGCAGGATATTTAGGTGATTAGGATTTAGTTAAGTTAAACTATATTTTATCCTCTTCCGATTAATACAGTAAAATCTGTGGTTGCGTTCAATTTGAATAAAGTACCAAGCTTCATACTAATTCAGTTTTGTCCTTTAGCAACATTTTTTTTCAGTCAAAAAGTTAATGATTGAAATCCTGAAAAGCAAAACTATTTCGTTAATCTTCCAAATATGATTTAGATGCACACGATTTATTTAAAGTTCTAGATCGTTAACAAGTATTACATTAAAGTTTATTTTATTGGTCCTAAGATAATTGTTTACTTACATTATGTCTCCACTCGACTTTATAAACGTAAGGATGAGCTCTGATGATGCAGTCGAAGTAGACATCAGTGCCTTCTCTGATGTTTGACGGGTCCAGGTTCGTTCCTAACCGAACTGTCGTTTCTGGGACATCTGTATGAAGAAAAAGAAGGATTCATTTAACATAATAATGTTTACATCATTTTAAACTCATAGCACATAAAAATATACCCGAGTTCGTTAGAAACAATGTGGAACAACAATTACGCCACATTGTTCACCATGATTAAGGAACAAAAGCATGCTGCTAGAAACATGTCATAAACTTAGCTTTCTTTGGAATGATCTGTTCCTGTATAATATCTATATTCCTATGTTATCAATAAAAAAATATAATAATAACATTACAAAAAGCATGTCTTACAATTTTCACAATACATAAACGGCTGAATATATTTACTTTCACACTCTTTTGTTTCGTCCACGTTTATAATTTTGGCTCAATACTCGTATCGGATGTAAGTCCAACACACATACTCTGTTTAAAGGACATTTTAATACATTGTCTTGCCAAGCATAAAGAGTACATACTACACTACTACAACAGCCCATAACGTCCACTGCTGGACATAAGCCTCTCCCATGATGGGAGGATTTGCCGTAATCTCCACGCTTGGCAGGCGGATTGGAGATCGCAGTGATGAAAGACTAACAGAAAACGCTGCTGCCCATTCTCTGGTCTACGGAGGCGCAAGGTGTTCTGCCTCAGACATTAGTCGCCTTATACGACACCCGTCAGTGTAATGGGTTGGTTCTGTTCTACTCTGCCGGACACCACACGGCTAAAGAGTACATAAGTTATCTAAATTAAAATATGTTAAAGTAAGCCTTTTGGTATGTTATTCTCTACACTCAAAAACAAGTACCTTTCTATAGGAAAAACCAATTCATATATATTTAATAAACGTTAACCAAACCTCCAAAGTTTTCTACTAACAATATTCTAAGTTGGCTGTTATTTCAGTCTTCAATACCAAGAAGTTTTTGTGCTTTCGCAAAATTTCATTCTCGACCATAAAATCTAGAATTCAAGAAAAACAAAGTTGTGTAAACTTTCAAGGCTTGTTCGTAATAAAATTCGGGAAATTTCGGATAAGCTTAATTTTTCTTTAGCGTTTTTACTTCCTCATGGGAGACTTAAGATTAAGATGGTTAACTTTAGGAAAGCTTACAATTTTGTGATGGAGCAATGCGATAAAATTAAACCTTTTGTACTCTGAATTTTATTGCAGCACATTCAAATCAGCCACAGAAATAATAACGAAATCAAAGTGTATCCTTAGTATACACGGTTAATTTTAGGTCGTTCTGGAACCAAAAGCCACAGACTCGATCATCGAACTCAAAACGATTAGGACTATTTTTGGCAAAAAATAGCAATTCGGTTCCAGAACGACCCAAAAATAATCGTGTATTTACATTTGATAATTATTTCACTAAACATCTGATTTCTCACATTTACAGCAAATAATGGTTTACAACCCAGTGAGATTTTGGTTGTAATTGAAAAATAACACGTTAAGGTGAATGCTTCAGGGTAACCCGCGAAATTCAAATTTTCTTACCATGTTATGAACTTGGAGGGTTGTATTGATTATTTTGATGATTGTAATTCTGTAAATACATACGTGTAACAGCCGCGAATAATATTTTAATTAACATACAACCTAGCACTGGCCTGCAAATTGCAAAAACCGTGAGACAATTTGAACTTCGCGGGCTACCCTGGAGCATCAGCCTTAGGGGTAAAATCACATTTACAGGCACGGATCCGCGTTTTAAAGTATCTCTATCTTATTCTGTCACGTAAAGGCGTCATTTGGTGGAGCAAGAAGTCCGGTCATCTGCATTCATCCGCATTGGAAGCACTTTAACGTGCGATTGGACCTCTCACTTCAGTGAGTTGCAATTCTAAGTTACTGAAAGGGAAAACGATGCAAGAAAATGCTGATTTACATACATACTACACAACATCACGCCTGTAATCCCCGAAGGGTTAGACAGAGGTAATAGTACACTTAATAGTACACCTAATAGTACACCTAATAGTACACCTAATAGTACACCTAATAGTACACCTAAAAGTACACCTAGTAGTACACCTAATAGTACACCTAATAGTACACCTAATAGTACACCTAATAGCACCTAATAGTACACCTAATAGTACACCTAATAGTACACCTAATAGTACACCTAATAGTACGGCTGCCCCATGACAAAACACAGTAAGTCGTTTTTTGCCAAATTTCAACTTTTTGCACAGATCGACTTATTTTTTTATGGCGAGTCTGGGAAAAAATCAAAAAAAATATTCAACTAATATTAACAAAGTTAGACTACTGAAAAAACAAAGTAAATTGGCATTTTTGGTAAATTCGTGTGTCTTGCTCATAAAAAAACACAGTACTTGAACCAAAACAAAGTATTCTTGGCGTATATACTTTGTTATGAGAGTGAAGAAGCATTTACTTGGTTTTGAAATAGATTTTTTGTGTATTTTTTAAACCACAACATCATCATTCTCTTGCCCTTATCCCAATTCATTTGTGGTCGGCGCAGCATGTCTTCTTCTTCCATACTTCTCTATTTTTCGTCGTCTCATCATTTTTTAAACCACAACATTAATTTCAAAACGAAGTAATAGATTCAACCGCTACAAAACAAAGTAACAAATCAGGTTACACTGCGTTTTGAAATGGGATCGCGAATTACTCTGTTTTGGATCGCTATAGTCTGGTAAATGAGTGCTCAAAAGGGGGGTGTGGTTGGAAAAGTCGAAAGCAGAAAATGTGACTTATGAACTTCGTTTGGACTAGTTAGAAGATAAACATATTAAAAGTCCTGACCCCTCCGAGGTGAGCCCGAGGGGGGGGGGGGCAAAGAAGGTCCCGTTTTTTGGTTTTTTGCTTATATCTCGAAAACGATGCGTCGTATAAAATTTTGTTGTACTACATAATAAAACCTCATAAAATTCTCTACAACTTTGTTTGTCACACTTTTTATCTATCTCCAATATTTAAAAAAAAAAAAAAAAAAAAGTAAAAAAAAAAAATTGCCAAGTTGTAGAGAATTTTATCAGATTTCATTGTGTAGTACAACAAATATTCGTGCGACACACCGTTTTCGAGATATAAACCAAAAACAACGAACGGGACAGATTGTAGGACAAATTTTAAAAAATTGATCGTTTTTCGGAGCTCATACCAATTCAACGATAAGAGATAGATAAAAAATTTGAAAAGAAAAGTTGAAGAAAATTTTATGAGGTTTTATTATGTAGTACAACAAAATTTTGTACGACGCATCGTTTTCGAGATATAAGCAAAAAACCAAAAAACGGGACCTTCTTTGCCCCCCCCCCCCCTCGGGCTCACCTCGGAGGGGTCAGGACTTTTAATATGTTTATCTTCTAACTAGTCCAAACAAAGTTCATAAGTCACATTTTCTGCTTTCAACTTTTCCAACCACAATCATTCATTTACCAGACTACTACTTGAATGAATAAATTCAATAAATTATTCGATAACACAAGGAAGTAAATGCAATAACCATCACCCATAACAAATTACTAAAATGATAATTTATACGCTTCGTCTATGGCGTGGGAAATGAGCCTACTTTTTTTGACTTAAGTGTTGATATCGAATCCGCACAGGCAATTTAGGTTCTAGAAAGATAGTTCAATTGCACTTAAGTACATTCTAAATGTTTTTAAGTACCTACTTATAAACATTATGTCATAAACTTCATTTATTTACCTGCATAGGTATCTAACTATGTAGGTGAATAAATAAAGATTACAGTAATTGTTAGCCCTTTGTTCCCACGCTAAAACTAAAAAGGTTCCGCCTTTTGTTAATTCTATTGCATTTCTTTACCGTTTTAAAATAAATTACGTAGTTTATACAATCGTTTGTAGAAATATTAGTTTACTATATGCTATAAGTCATTATCGCCGCCACAATGCACCTCTAACTAAGTACTTACCACGTACTTTAACAATAAAAGACATGTTCGATGATTTTAACAGTAAACATCCAGATGTCTGTGGCGTAGAAACGTACAGAAAAATACTTAAAAATATGCATATTTATTTAAAAATGCCAAAAAGCGACTGTGTTGACTGAATGTGTTGACTGTATTCAATATGAACAATATCAATGAATCCAGATTTTCAGGAAAACTGTGATCTTAGGAAGAAACTAGAAGATCATAAAAAAAGCTGAAGAAGCTACAAATGAGTACAACAAAGATAAATTTAAAGAAAGAAGTCTAGAATCTATCGATACTTTGATAGTGTCAATGGATCTTCAAAAAGTCATGTTAATACCGATGATGCCCTCGGTAAAAGACTGTTTTTTTACAGGTCGACTAGTTCTCTTTAATTTAACATTTGCTCCACTGAAGAGTACAAAAAAACGCAGTCTAAGAGCTACTGTGTTCTCTGGCATGAAGCAATGGCTGCCAAGGAAGCCTCTCCTTATATACTTTCATCAATGAGCATCGTGCTATCATGCATTTTATATTTTGGGCTGATAACTTTACTGTACAGCCCAAAATAAAAATTACATTTTATTCACAACGTTGACAACAATTGTTAATCTACCTAACGGACCTGAAACAATTAAAGTTAAAACTATTTAACCAAGGGTCATACGCATATGACCGCTGATGGTGTTCAAAGAATCATTGAAAATCATCATAGACAAATAATCAATGTATACGACTTTGATGACATGAAAGAGGCAATTAAAAATTCTCGTCAAAACTTAAATCAAGTGTTAATTACCCAGAATCAAGTATCTTAATAAAAAAAGGAAGAAATTAATGATTTGAAATCATCATAAGAAATAAAAAGGGCAAAAACCAAAACAAAGTAATCAAACATACTTTTTAAATATCTCTCATTTTAAGCCATAATTGAGAAAATAGTGCTTGTTCCGCTGGTATCAAAACAAAGTATGGTTATAACTTACTTACCAAAATAAAGTATTTGTATATACTGATTTTTGCATGTGTTTTGAGGTGATTTTTTGGGAATTACAGATTTTAGCCACATTTCAAAACAAAGTATAGACAAAATCTGTTACCAAAACAAAGTAATTAGACCAAACAATGCTTTTTCTGTGTTCTCTTAACAGTATAGCATTTGGATAAATATTCTAAAAATAGGCCATATTTTTTTCTCCTAGAATAACTAACATCTATACACCTTACTCTGTATATTAAACCAGACTGACACAAAACACATTTTTGTCTGTACTGAAAAGTTCACCAAAAGTAGTTACTGTGTTTTGCCATGGGGCAGCCGAGTACACCTAATAGTACACCTATATTACGCCAGTTATGTTCAAGTCCCATGAAATAAACCGGGTATAAATCCAGACTTCATGGCTGCTACTGAGAAATTCCTGATGGAAAAACCCAATAACACTTTGCCTGATCTGGGAATCGAACTCAGGACCTCATGCTCAGCTGTCGCACTTGCAACCACTACACTAAGGAGGAAGTCAAAATTCTGATCGGTGTGTGTAAAATATGATTTCAACCTAAATGTATTCAATGTCTTCATTTCATGCGTCTTGTAATTGTTAGTATGATATTTTACTTATCTTATTGGAAAAGCGAATCTAGAAGTTGTATTACAAGTTCACTTACACTGTATATCTAAAGTCCAGTCATCTTCCAAGGCAGGTACCAAAGACATCTGAGGGTTTGACGCTCTGCATGCTAGCTTTACTCCAGCATCAGCCTTGGTCAACTGTAGGGAGACTGTTGATGTTGTCGTGTTGCCATCCGTCGATAGCTGTGAAAGATAACCAATGATTAATTTCGAGTTTCATCTCTATGTAATATAGTTTACTTTTGGATACCATGTTTGGACGTGGTCACTTGCTCGTTCAGCTCAAGAGTAGAGGAAGACCAAAAAAACGATGCGTGACTATGTGAAGGATGATATGGCTGGAAAGGAGGTCATTCATAAATTTGAAATATCTTTCTTTTCTAGCAATTATTTGCCGGTGACTGATAGTGTAATTTTTTACAATACGTTTGGCGTGCATTCAAACCAACCATCTAATGCATTTAGCATTTATACGTAGTGGTCAAAAGTGCTACTGGGCCTAAAAGTAGATTATCATTAACCCAATTATTTCGAGTCGGCGCAGCATGTCTCTTTCCATACTTCTCTATTAAACCTAAAAATAGATCTTTTTGCATAATGTTCTTTTTCTTAGTATACTTTGACCTAACTATTTTGGCATAATTTGTTTTGCCATAATAATCATCATCATCAGCCTATTAATGTTTCCACTGCTGGGACACAGGCTTCCTCTCTATGAGAGGGAATGGGCTGTAATCGGTGCGGCCCGGTGCGGATTGGTAGATGTCACATTACTTCGAATTTTTTGGTTCTAGAACATGCAGGTTTCCTCACGATGTTTTCCTTCACCGTTTTGAGAGCCGTGGTGATGAAACAATTACACAAAGCAAAAATAGATGTGATTGTTAAATTTTAATTATATTGTATTTTTTTTGTCTGTATCTGTAGGCTTTGTATAGGTATAAATTAAGCATCAGTTTATATTGTAGCCTCAGAAAAAAGGATTCGTTGCTCAAGGAAAATATAAGAAACAAAGTAACGTTTTCAAATAACTTTGCCCTTTACGTTATAAAACAATTACTCTATTCAGGTTGGACAAAACAAACCAATCTAAACCCGACGCGTGCCCAAGTTTTCTTCCTCAACATAAATAGATTATTAACCCAACTTAAACCCTACCTGTTTCGATTAGTTAAAAATAACTTTGAAATACGAACCCTTAATCAATCTACTAATAACTTTTCGGCTATTAAATGTTACTCCAGGAAGATAATAATCAAGCACGATATAACAGATTTGAAATTACATTCAAAACCCTTTGAAGTCACGTTTATAATCAAAATTGGCTTTAATTAATATCATTTTGAAATTCTATATCAAAATTCAAAATGAATAGGTCATCTGATTAATGTCGGGGACTTTTAAAGGTTATATTCATTGTGTTTGACAGGTAAATTGGTCCTTTGTGGTGAGATTTTATCAGTAAGAAGTAATGCTGCTCGCGATCTACTTAATATTATTATAATCCTTTAGTCACCTTTTGAGGCACGAATGGGAGGGTGACTTATTTGGCTTGAACTTAAACAATAGTAGGTAAGTTAAAGCCGTTTGAAGTGTAAAGTCAAAAGTCTTTTCATGAAAGAATAAGCTTTGGTAAATATAAGATCTCTGTAAACTTGAATTTCGTAAACAATGCTTGTTTTCAACAAAGTCTGCGAGAATGCCCAATCTGTTGAACTGAAAAAATAAAAAGGAAAAAAAGCTAAACATTTAACAAAACCTTCACGTTCAAGTTTCAACGACCTCAATCAAAAATCCAGACGCATAAATTGTAATCACAAAAACACCAGTTACAAGCCTCAAATTCCCAACTTGAACGAATCAACCAATCACAAGGCTTACCCTTCCAATCCGTATTCAGAATTGGTTTTAATTAAATGTTGTTTATATTAATTTCTAGTTGGCATGTTGGCTGGTTTAATTAAATTACGTACGACAATCAAACCGGTTTGTATAGCGTGTGTGACTGTGTGCCTTGATTGACGTTCCTTCGTTGTGTTGTAATCAAGAAGCGAAGTTACAACTGATATTTCGGCTTTGTCAATGTAATCTAGTTAGATCGTCACTTTTGTCTAAGGAAGCGTGGATGCACGGAATTTAATTTTAGTAACGCCTTGAGTACTGATGAGTTTGCGAAAGAGAAATATTGGGTTTGAGTTTGTATTAAAGTAGGGACTGTGAGTTCGTTTGTATGGAATTTTAAATCTTCAATATTTGTTCTTTGAAGTGGAATTTTGAACAATCTTATCTTACCAAAATCAAAATATTCTTTCGAATTGTCGAAACAAGAAATACCAAAGACATGATTAAGATCATAGGGCATTATTTTATCTATACTAATATTATAAAGAGGTAACATTTGTTTGTAAGTTTGTATGTAGGGGGCAATCTCCGGAAGTAATGAACCGATTTCAAAAATTCTTTTACCATTAGTTAGCTACATTTTCTTTGAGTAACATAAGCTATATTTTATCCTCGTACTCCCACGGGAACGGGATCTACGCGGGTGAAACCGCGGGATGTCCGCTAGTCAGTGATAGAATTATTCGT
The DNA here is from genome assembly GCA_905147715.2 of Xestia xanthographa. NCBI lineage: Eukaryota > Metazoa > Arthropoda > Insecta > Lepidoptera > Noctuidae > Xestia > Xestia xanthographa. The sequence goes on along the minus strand of LR990652.1, from coordinate 4,464,617 downwards.
ACACAATTTAAGTCTAATGAGTTATTGCAGTCCCTGTAGCAATTAAAATAGTAACTTAATACAGCACGTTTTATGTTCTATTTGCATTGAATACAACTATAGTGATTAAACATTTCGATTTAATGAAATGAATCAGTTATTCGATTTTTGAATCATTAAAAACGAATGAGGGATTTTCTTTTTAGCTCTTCCCTAGTCGCTGGATAGATGGCGCTTGGAGTAAGTATGATAATGCAAGGAACGGAACCTAAAAAAACTGATTTTAACAAAGCGCGAGAAATGTTGGTTATATTCGGAAGGTTAAGCTAATGAAAGTGTCAGTCAACGAGAGTATGTGACGTGACACAATGTTTTTTTTTCAAGCGTTTTGGCTTTGGCATAGGAAGTTCAACGCCATCTATAGAGTTCTTGGAAACTAAGTTTTTTTTTAAAACCTCAAAAGGAAAACCTCTCATTGAAATTGAAAAATATATGGCCAGTATGCCACAAGGTAGAGTAGATTTAGTAATAAAATCAGTTAGTCAGTTTCATTTAAAAAGGTTATATTCATATATATACTATGTCTATGTCTATTTTCAGGTTTGATGACTGATTGGACAGCAGCGTAGCACATGATGCGTAAAGGAAAACCAGCGTAAAATGTGACTTCAAAGGATTTTTTGTTAGCGAGCCATATGTTAGGTTCGTTAGAGATTGGGGAATTCCACTGAAAAAGTTTCCTATGAAAAATTGTCTGTTACAAGAATTTATAGTTTGATACGCCACGGGATGTGCTAATATCCGTTTGTATTTTTCTTTGGACGGTCCTGATCATAAGTAGAAATAAGATAAATAAAAATAGATTCAACTTTTGCTTTGAACGTCATGTACAAAGCAAAGATTGAATCTATTTTTGAGCAGAATGTCGGTTTATTTCTGAGAATTTTTGTTGCCATTAATTATCTGTTCGGCCATCACGACGTCGATGTCAGAATTAAATATTATAAAAATAAAAACAGAATCAAAAAAGGAAATTAGAGGAAATCAATGAATATCTCTTTTACAAGCAAGTTTCGGGTATCCAATATTGGGAGCTATTTCGTGGAATCCTATTCAATTTTGATTAAATACACTTTTAAAGTCATCATTTGTGTTACAAACAAAGTTTTACTGATTTAATTTGGCCCGGAAATATAATATTGACAAACTACAGGGGGGAAAAGAAAAAAAAAAGTTACAGCACATTTTAAGCTTTTTTTAACTCGAACGAGTTAACACCAATCCTATGATTGAGTCTACGATGGTGAACTGATAAAAAATTTAAACATTATTTACGACAATGCGATCATTGACCTAATCGATGAAAGAGAAAATAAGTCCCTAAAAAACTAAAAAACAACAATACATCCTCAAGAAAAAAATCCTTCGTAGGGCCAAATTTTTCAAGGCCCAACAAATCACGGCACCGAAGGAGCAACTGACAAATTTGCCTCAACGTAACTTAGCGTTACTTTCACTTGGTACAGACATTTACAACAGGAACCCCTGTTGGTCTCTTACGAGCGATTTGTGCACGCCGTAAGCATTCTCTGTCCCATTCAATCTACATTTATTACTTTTACGTGCCCCTATTTCAAGTTGCTACACTGACGCCGTATAAGATTGGCCACTTTGATTAAATTTCTATGCAAAATTAGCTTTCCCTCGAAAAGTTTTTGAATTGATGAGGTAGTCTGTCTTATCTGTTTTTGAGTTCGTTTCTTGTCAATCTCGATAACCGCACGTCTTGATGGGATTTTCTTTTGATCGTAAGTTATTATAATCTAAATAATAAAAAAATATTATTTGCTCGTCGTCTTGTTTTCTTATGAAGAGACTAAATTAAATGTTATGGTTTACTTCAGAGGAGTTTAGGAGGAAGTTTGTGAACAAAGGAAGGTTATTGGAGTAATTTTAAAGTTCTTGAACTGTCTTAGTCAATTATAAGGATGTTTGTATACAAATAGGTAAACTGATGTATCTTATTACTAAAGTGGAAGTTACCAAGTTTATTAAATGGGATTCATTTGCACAAAAGATCTTGCGTCAGTGGTAACAATGATATCGACCTTGAGCGGGTGGAAGGAGTTTCAATATAATAAAAGGCCAGCTTACACTGGTTTCTTTTACATTGACGTACGGTCTGTCATTCCTACGAAAGTCACTAAAGCAAACATATACATAAGTAACCGTCAGCGATACGGTGATGTGAAAGTAAAAAATTAATTAGTTCTGTATAAACTATACTACTACTACTGTTACAAGTCAATGTATGTAGTTGTAAGAATCGGTTTGAAAACGATTGATACTTGTTTGCTTTGATAGTTATTTTACCTCTTAGATTACAAATCTCTGTGATTAGCAGAGTGATCTTCACTTTGGTTATATTGTAAGGTTGTTGTTGCTTTGTTACCAGTGAAAAATCTGTCATAGTGATATCTAAAGGGTGCAAAAAGACTCTTAACGAAGCCGAAAGGCACTTGTTCTCCCCGTCATTGCGATATTTTTTTGTTCCACACCATATCTGGGAACCTTCTAGTTACGGTGATTATATTGGGGGTCAAAGTTCAAACTTTTTCACAAGTTTTTTTAGGAAACTCGGTATGTAATGGGTGGTCACCCATCCACAGACCAACCTAGGTAAGCACGGCATAACCTAACGATCGACCCGAGCGGCTGTTATTATTTAGCCACGAGCTCCTCCCCGACCCCCGTACTATTTCTACCACAAAACATGATTTTTCACCACAAAAAAAAAGTCGTTTCCCAGCAATAATTTTAGCGTAAAGTTACTTAGTTTGATGTACAGAATGCTTAGTTGACGGCTTCATGAAGAGTCTGTTTACACCCTGTTTAATATCGTTAAATTATGGGAAGCAATAAAAGTCTTATTTGCCTTTAATATTACATAAATATCTATACAAATATTGTATCCGTATTAAAGAGCGTGGATTTTTACTTAAGGGTGTTCTTACCGTTTCCTTAGCATTGTTTATCCTATGTCCATTCTTCCACCAGGTGATGGAAGCTGGGGGTCTCGACCCGGAGCTCTGACAGAGGAGGTCGTATCTTCTGCTTGCTGATAAAGGCTGGTTGGACCCGAGAATGTGGACCGTCAGGGGTGGAACTGTAAGGAAAGTTGAGTTTAGTAATTAAATTAAGGGCCATATATGCCTCAAATGGCTTAGCATGATCCTCCGTTACGCCTAAAATACTGCAGCATTAATGTTGAAATAAATATATGTTAAAGTTGAGGATTAATGGTAAAAAGGTATTATGTGTGACGAAAACACGATTCCATAAACTTTTCTCAATAGAAAAAAAAAACCAAAGTTACCTCCAAATCGAACAATAAACCGCTGGTATTCAAAAAGTACTTCAAATTAGATCATGAAACTTTGCATACTAACTGACCTAACTATAAAGCAGGTCATATGTGTTTTATTGTTTTAGTCCAATCAATAGATTTTTTGTAAATCGCAAATACCACTCATTTCGCACTATTCGGCCGCAGTGACTGACGTCACAACCGCTTTGTAGTGCTAGCTGATTAGAACTATATTCTAACAGTATTTCAAACGAAGTTTGAACCGCCACAAATAGAGTTTCTAATTTTAGGGTTAGAAGGGCCTTAAGAGGAGCTTCTGGGCACTGAAAAGACCCTCTATTTTTATTTCATCATCAAGTGGAGCTTCCACTGAAGGACATAGACTTTTTGCAACTATAGGAACTTGGAGGGTTGTATTGATTATTTTGATGGTTATAATTCTGTAACTACATACGTTTTACAGCCGCGAGTAATATTTTGATCAACATACAACCTAGCACTGGCCTGCAAACTTCAAAAAAAGTAAGAAAATTTGAATTTCGCGGGCTACCCTGGAGCATTCACCTTAAAGTGTCCCCGTATGTGGGGTCACACATCAGTCCTGTGCTCCCCGTATCTACAGGACAGACGCGTCACTGGTTTACCACGTGGAAATGTGTCTCGATGCATCGGATTTGGCCAAAGGTAAAAAATAGTGGTTACACTTTTTCTGCTCTAAAAAGGTTCTACTACACTACTACTACAACAGCCCATAACGTCCACTGCTGGACATAAGCCTCTCCCATGGTGATGATGGGAGGAATTTGCCGTAATCTCCACGCTTGGCAGGCGGATTGAAGATCGCAGTGATGAAAGACTAACAGAAAACGCTGCTGCCCATTCTCAGGTCTACGGAGGCGCAAGGTGTTCTGCTGCCTCAGACATTAGTCGCCTTATACGACACCCGTTAGTGTAATGGATTGGTTCTATTCTACTCTGCCGGAAACTACACGGCTAAAAAGGTTCAAGTGCGAAAAATTACATTATGATTTTTTGTGTCGTTTTTGTTTGTCGGTTAGTACATAACCTGGTGTCAGAGTTTTTATGCCGCCCTTGGACCTCTTTTTCCCTCCCGATATCTGGGCGGAGCAGGAGGGAGTGTCAGACTTTTACTGACTAAAACCCATCCATGTTCCTTCATCGCCCTTTGTGTTCAGGGGCCGCGGTATCTCTTTCGAACAGTCCCGCAACCCCGGCAGGCATCGGCCCTTGCGGACCCCTTCCTATTGCTGAGTCTCTTTGAGGCGCGCGCGGAACACGAACGCGCCGTCGACACGGCCTGTCGTCATGAGACCGACGGACGGCGAGCTAGCCCTTGGGCCTCTGACTTGGTTTTTTACTTACATTATGATAAAAGTATGATTTCCTTGGATAATCATATCCACACGTTAGGTACGTTATTATTCTCTGTAAGCTATTGAGCAATTACTGGTCATACTATAACGATTTAATCCTTTTTAAAGGGTCAGTAGAAGGTTAACTTAACAGTTGTCAAGTTATAGTTTTGCTGTTGACCGTTTTGACTTGTTGACAGCTTGTTGTTGACTGTAATCCCCTCCCCCCTCTTGCCTAACTCCGTCCCTTTGGTTTAGGCAGCTAATTGTTAATGCTCGTGATCAAGATTTGATTCCTGATGACAGCGTCATTATCATCTGCCTAGCCTTTTCCCAACGAATAGGTGTAAAGACCCTAACAAAGCCGAAAGACATTTGTTTTCCTCTTCATAGCGATCGTTTTTTTCTTCCAGCCCATTCCTGGGAATCTACTAGGTACAGAGATACTGGAGATCAAAGTTCAGATTCTTGTTCAATCCTTGTTGGCTAGAGTTACTTAGTTTGATGTACAGAATGCTTGGTTGACGGCTGCGTGAAGGGTTGAAACCTTGTATATGTGACTCGGCCTCCAGTCTAACCGGATATAGCCGAATTCCAGTTGTGTACGTGGAGTGACTACCTATCTGACCTCCAAAAACCAGTTACTGGGTAACGCGATACCTTGGTAAGACTGTAACTAGATGTCAGTTTTCATAAGTTAATTTTAATATTCAATTTATTAAAATATACATAACAAAGCCCTACTTCAAATGTCGTGTCTATTAATTACGTTTTGTATTCCGGAAAATTAATTAAATTCAGGTCGCAGACCCGTCATCAGACTATTCAATTTAGCTTCAGAATTTAGACTACGTAGGAAGTGAAACGGATAAACAAAATTATTCACAAAATAAAATGTTTGGACATCCTAAATAAAATATTTTTTGCAGGAATGCAACACACAGACTTGGTCTTTGACTGAAACTCAGAAGTCCAAACTCAACGTTTGCTAAAGAGCGATGGAACGTAGCATTCTAAATTATATTAGACTCTCCGATCGAATGCACAACACCTTAATACGGTCAAAGACAGGCATCGCCGATGTTGGCAATAAGTCTGCGAAGCTGAAATGGGACTGGGCGGGTCACGTATCTAGGATGAAGCCGGACAGATGGGCGAAGATAGTCACACAGTGGGTGCTTGAAGACGGCCGTCGTAACCGAGGCAGGCCTAAGAATCGCTGGCGTGAAGATCTGCAGCCTTATTCAGAACCATTCGACTCGATTCCGTACCGAATCGAATGTCTTAGATATCGAAGATGTCCTCCAAACGCTATTCACAAATCCGAAACCGAATAATTTTGACAGTTCAAATTCGATATGAAGACTCGAATCTTTCCGACAGCTGTTTGTAAGTGGGAGTCCTATCGAACAAAAATAAAACGAAGAAATAAACCATATTTCCAGCTTATTTCAGTGAAATAAAAAGACTGTACCTAAACTTTTTAAACACTGCCTAAAGTAAATGAAGTTTTATTATTGTATTGACCATATTTCATTGATCTATCCGCATTTACATAAATTCAAAGTGTTTACAGAAATGTGATATTCATTCTAGATTTTAGTTAACATTATTTGATACTTTGGTAGATGGAGTACGTGATTGTGCGAGCCAGAGACCGTCGGCGTGCAGGACAACAGAGGCAGGAGACGTTGTCTCTTCATAAAGGATATCACGAATCCTTTTGCCGACCCGCGGTTTCAGTTGGTTTATAGACTAACACCCGACATGGTCCTTAGCCTCCAAGAATTGTATAATACTGATATCAAATACTTGCAGTATTTTTTCCTTTGTATAACAAAGTTATTTAAAGTTATCTATGAAAAGAGAAAGCTAGTTTTACTTTAAAAAAAAAAACACATTTTCCGCTTTGCCAGTTTGACAGACGGCTGTTTACAAAGCAGGTTTATTCGAAATGAAATAAAGTTTATTTTAGTTACTAATAAAATCATCTTGTATCGTTTGCTGTCTATTAAGTTACTAGCTGTATATTCCTTATTTAAACGGAACTAAATATTCAAATAAACCTATTTTATTTACTATTTTAAATTTTCTACCACGATCATCTATTTACTACCATTTTGTAGCGTTCCCCATAAACACAACGGTCTGTCGGATAGAAAAAAAACGCATCCGTTCGGATCTGTGAATAGCGTTTTGACAGTTCTTCGGCTCGGAAATGAGATTGTCGAATACGGTTCCTTACCGACACGGAAACGTATCGAATAGTTTAGAATACCCCTGCAGGACTCGTTCTTGACGGATTGGTCGGAGAGGGCAAATTGTAAACAGGATTGGAAAGCTATGGGGGAGGCCTTTGCCCAGCAGTGGGACAGAATAGGCAGACATAAAAAAAATGCGACACAATGTTCTGGCCGGCATTATTCGGCACAGTCTGTTCGGGAAAAAGCCGCACGGTTCGAATTTTTTCTGAGTCAATCCACACATAATTTCAATCGACACGATCTGATTGATAGACGAATATTTGTAGTAGTTGTTTTAGGCCGTTTTTAAGATACAACAAATGCTGCCGAAAAAGCGCCTTTTACCCCGTATAACAAAATAAATTATTTCTTGACAATATGGCTTTACTATTTAAGTAAGCACGCAATATATCGTGAGTAAGTAAGTCTTTCTGTCAAGTGCGGTTGACTTGGTCAGTAGGAAAGAGTATTATAATAAATAGGAAAAAAATCCTTGGATATAAATGTATTATATAACCTCGTCTGTCATTCTTCGTGAGATAGGTAGAGAAACCTGTTTACGAAATATGTCATGTGTTTTCTTGGCAAGACTGAAAGGACCAAGTAGGTAAGTATAGTCTTGACAAGAGCGAGAGAAGATGAATATAGGGAAATGTCAATCATTTCGATGGTCAAGGTCTTATCTATCTGTGGGTCATACAGCTCTTATAGGACCGAATGTCGAAATGATTAAATACAGCCCACTTGTCACGCATTGCATTTTATCGTTTGCCAAGCATTTTCCCAACTATGTTGGGTCGGCTTACAGTCGGATGCAGCTGAATACCGGTATTTTACATGGAGCGACTGCCTACCTGACCTCCACAACGCAGTTAGTACTAGGTACGTACGGTACCCCTGGGTAAGACTAGTTGTCATACTAGGCATTGTACCGTATTGATTTTGTTTAAATATCGATATCATAACGTCTGTGGAGTTTCGCTATTTTATTTGTTCCAATAGTCCAATGATAAAACAGTGTTTCGATAAATTTTGGCTTTGAACCCTACTTGTTGCATCATGTAAACTACTATTACTAGTATATTTAGCAAAGTTGTACGGGTTAAGAAACAAAAGTATTAGATCGGTTTCATCTTACTCAAAGTTTTAGATTGTAATGTTTTGGTATTGTAGACGGTATAGGGATGATGACTTACTAAAAAAAATATGATTCTGTTTAGTTCGTCAGTTAGATTATCGAAAAATATTAGATACGTGTTTTTTGTTTTATCAAATAAAAAAAAAAGATAAAGATAAAACGTGTTAAAGTGGGGGCTTGTGAGGTCACATTTGAGTAAAAAATGGAATCAAATGTGACGTCACACGAGTTTTCGAAGCACTGTATCGTCTTCATTTTTTGTTTACGTAAAAAAATAATAAATACTTTGTCCAATATTTTTTGGAAATCTATTTGACGGACTAATTAGATTTCTTTTTGCCATCCACCCTATAAGCACCCAAATAAAGTCAACATTTCAAATCACAGAAAGATTTTGTTTATCCGTTGGCTTACTACGCAGTCAAAATTTGAATGCTAACTCAGAGCTTAATTTAATAGTCTGATACTGGGCCTACGGTTTGAATTTAATTAATCCGATCTATAATGTAATTATACTTACAATTCATATCCAAAGTGAGTGTTGTCTCAATAGGGTGCGCCCTCGGATGGTTAGAGGCCCTACACGTGAATGCGGCCCTGACATCCGCGCGCGTTAGCGGCCCAACGTGTAACACCCCTCGGACACCATTCGCGGACAGCGGGGTCGCTGGAGTGTCTGTTTCTACCTCGTCCCGGAACCATTTCACCCATGGTCTGGGACGACCTGTGAAGTAAAAAAGGATTTTTGAGTATTTACTACGAAGATTTTTTTTGAATTTTTTGGAAATGCGGAAATAATTATGGGTAAAATTGTTTGAAGGGTTATTTTATTGTTTTTTAAACAATACCTCCCTGTTTTAAACAATAACTCCCTGCTATGGAAAACTGCAAAATAGATAAATTATAATTGAGAGCATGAGTGTTGACGAATGTGTAACGGAGTTCCAAGAATTACCACTAATGTAAGATTAGTGGAAAATATCGCACCCGATGAGGGGTGATATTTAAAAACAATTAAAGAAATGATTTTTGTACCTATGTAAAAATGAATTGAAATTAAATTAAGGTAAAGCACTGGATTAGAATAAACACAAACATTAAATACTTGGTTATAACTTAAAAACTTTTGTATCGACTTACCCCCACTGACATCACATTTCAACGTGAAGGTGTCTCCTTCAATGTAGGGTCCAACGATGGCTTGCTTCACGTCTCCTTTATCGTCTGTGATCACCATCTTGTTTGGTGGAACTATTGAAAAAGAATAACCGATGTTATTTATGTAATTATAACACTTAGGCACAGAACCTTAATGCTAAAAGGAATTCGACTCAACCATTTTTTTTCACCAGGATTAATACCAACTACCAACCAACTGTTTTGCAGTTTGGCAAACTTTTTAATATGTTATTGTTGTACAGATTTTGAATAAATAAAATAAAAAAAAATATTTTTGGGAGTAAATGATAACCACTCCCAGAGATATCTTGTCTCATTATCTGGGTTGTGAAACCCAGATAGGCAGTCGCTCGAAGTAAAATGCTAGATGTTTTTTAGACTGGACGCAGATAACAACAGCGTTACGAAATTGTTGTTATTATTATAGCTAGCTCATACTATCCCACTGGTGGGCAAAGGCCGCCCTCCATTCCTTCCAACGGTCACGATTCTGTGCAACTTCTTTCAAATTCTCAAGGAAGACATCCAGTTCTTTCTGCCGTCTCCTTCGTGGTCTGCCGTTAAAAGGCTAGGCAAATGATAATGCGTATATAGGTATAATTTTCGTCTGTGATCACGATCTTAATTTTGGAGGCTCTGTCGACAAATACAACAATGATATTATAACGAAAATGTATAGATACAATAATAAAAAAAAAACTTTGCCTTGAGCGTGCAGCTAAAGCAAAATTGAGGAGGAAAAATAAGAGCAACCTAATTCCTTCCAAGACTCTTTGGAGAGGACTTAAGAGATTATATCTGACGGACAAGCAGCAAATCTACCTGTATACTTTCTACTGATTACGTAAAAATAAAAATTCCCTTGAAAATGCGTTTTTTCCCAAGTGCTCTTGACCTAGATGTTTATCCTGATGATTTGAATGAGTTGGTCATCCTTTTTGACTAGAGGAATATAACAGACTGTTATGGCAGACTTCTGAGTCTAAATTCCACGTCTGTCAACTTATGCGCAATTTAATTCTACTTTTTTTCTCGAGTTTTTAGATTTTCTTCATGGATGATGTTCCCACTGCTGGACGAAAATTTATCAGGAGGATCAGCGAGGGTTGGTTAGAGGGGCAGTGATTTTAACTTTAAAAAAAAAAAAAAGTTATATCTACAAGGTGTCGCTTTGCATCCTGATCAAATTCAAGGAGGTATCTATGCTAATGATTCTCGACCTGAATCGATACTAAAATGGGATACTTATTTATGGAAATTGGTAAGTGTAAGCTACCCGTATTAAAACGCAGCCCGTCTGTAACTGGCCCAATAACCACGCCTTCACACAAACAAATAAACTCACACAGAGAGATGTCACGCGATGGGTGATTCTTCTATTACTTTCGTGTTATTCTGAAGTACCATGTAATTTAAATGATTTAAAATAGCAGCTTTATTAATTATATAACCGGGTATTATAATTTAAATTGATTGGTAATGTATTTTGAGACAAGCTCCTGAATTTTGACTAGGATGCAAAACTACACCTCGTATAGTATAATGATGCTATAAATAGATCTCAATTTAATAATACAAGACCATTTAAAAAAAAATTGCTGACATAATCTGTAGAGCGATAGGTAATTTTAAATTCAAAAATGTATTATCATCATAATATCCAAACCCTAATGAAAACGCTGAAATAAACGGAATGAAACATAATTAAGTTGACGTAATAAAACCGGCGTACAAATCTAGACTTAATTATAATAACAAAGTTCATTAATTGCTGTCAATTGAAGCCAAAGTAATTGGTTTCCATTGTTCGTTACATTCGACCAAGTTAACAGAATGAAATCCAGTCTGTTCTTCGTTAGAGTTTATTTCAGTACTTTCATTCAACGTTTTCGGTAATCTCTTGCAGTTTATAAAATCGTGGAGAATGGTGGAAAGAATCTTGATAAATTGTAGTTTGTTTATTTGTTTGTTTGTGTTTGTTAATGCAGTCGGTATTTACATGATACAGGAAAACCAAAGAAACGATGGATGGACTGAGTGAAAGATGATATTTCAAGAAACGAGGTGTCTGATGAGATTATAAAGAAGTATGGAAGAAGAAGGCATGCTGCGCCGACCCCTAATTAATGGGGGAAAATATAATGACCACCAAAAATAACTTTGTGACCACTAACATCTATATCACCTATACTATCAATTGATCACCAAATTTAGTCAATTGAGCACCAAATTTTTATGAGGTGGTTGATGACAAACTAGTTTTGCCTAGGCCGACTTGGGGCACCCCGACACGGATAGATTAGGTTAGAAGGGAACCCTTCGTGGTTATTTGTTTATAAACCATTCAGAAGTAGCTCCGTCGACCGGGTCTCCCTCGACTTGGATGCAAGAGCATAACAGTTCAATTTCTGGTGGTCATTAACTAAAAAAATAAATTTTTGGTTCTAATTTCACGATAAAATGAGGATTAATTTTGGTGATCATTTACTAATTTTAGCAACCAAAAGTGATTTTTCTGACGTTACCTTTTGATAAATCTGGTAGTTCGTTCAAACCACCACATGAATGAAATATGAATGCCTTAATCAATTGGGATAAGGGCAACAGAATGATGATCATGATGAGGTTGATTTTCTAAAATAATTTTGTTCTCAATGTCAATGAAGTTCTTCTAGTAGTTCACAAAATGATAGCTAAAGACTATACCGATATTTCAGCCTATAATATTTTTAACGGGTGCGCCAAAGTTTACCTAAATTTTCAACTCCGATAATTGGAAATCCGAAAATGTTCTTCCTAACATTTTTCATCCTAACAATCACAATTCCTAACTACTCTGTCTCTAATGTTCATAATTCCGAAGCATTCAACTTCATAATGTCAGTAGCAATAAACATCTATTATACTTTTATTTGTTTTCCTATATTTTCTCAACATAACCATCTTTTACACTATTATTCAAAGTCATATCTTTTTTGTTTAGATTTATTTTTATTCATAATAATCAGTATTATATACTTACATTAATTTTGCGTAACTTTATTTTCACATAACATGTCTAACATATAAGAATAATAGTAACCATACAAAAAAATAAAAAAAAATAATGACCACCAAAATTAACTTTGTGACCACCTAACATCTATCACCTAAAATATCAATTGATTACCAAATTTAGTAAATTGAGCACCAAATTTTAATGAGGTGGTTGATGACAAACTAGTTTTGCCTAGGCCGACTTGGGGCACCCCGACATGGATAGATTAGGTTAGAAGACATGGCGGGGTCGAATGAGCGAGCGAAGCGAGCGAATAGACCCCGCCATACCCTTTGTGGTTATTTTTTTATAAACCATTCAGAAGTAGGAGCCCCGCGAAGTGGGGCTCCGTCGACCGGGTCTCCCTCGACTCGGATGCAAGAGCATAACAGTTCAATTTCTGGTGGTCAAAAATACATTTTTGGTTCTAATTTCACGATAAATAAGGGATTCATTTTGGTGATCATTTACTGATTTTGGCAACCAAAAGTGATTTTTTTGCCGTGACATTTTGTTAAATCTGGTGGTTCGTTAATTGTATGCCAAATAATAGTAGTTAAATAAATGTTTTCATATATATTTATAGCGGTGTGTACCTGCAAAGATATCCATAGGTTAGGTTAGAACTGTGACCAACTACCTCGAATTGGTCGCGAAACTGTTATAAGTATTTTTTTTTCATAGTGCCCCATGACGACACTCTGACCTGAATTTCATTCATTTAAGACAAAAATCAGTGAAACGACCTTTAATCATTCTAAACAGTTTATTTTTTAGACATAATTATCTCAGGTATAGTTATAGTAATAAGTACGTTATGTAAAGCATACCCCCAATTAATAATCATACCTTCAAATTAAAACTATAAATATCATCTTCTACCCACATCACTTGGTAAATGTTTCTTTCTGAGTATGGCTGAAAATATTATGGTAATTATATTTAGGGATAAACGCGTTATGATAAAAAAACAGTAGGAGTTTAAATATATTCACATTAATGATATTATTAATTACAATTTTCGGAAACCTGAGTCATCAGAACATCGCCGGTAGCACTACAAATAGTATGAATGAAAACTTTAGGATGAAAAATTTTAGGAAGAGTGATCATTCGGATTACAAATCATTAGGAAGAACAATTTCGGGTAAAGAACTTTAGGTGAGCCAATATGGACCCATTTTTAACAAAACAAAAGACGCTGTTTACAAATTTCCATAATAGTAACAAAATCATTAGATTTTCAGCATCTACTGCTTGTTGGAAAAATATTATTTATTTTATTTATTTATTAAAACTTTCTCTTGAATCACTCTATCTATTAAAAAAACCCGCATAAAAATCCGTTGCGTAGTTTTAAAGATCTAAGCATACATAGGGACAGACGCGGCGGGCGACTGTGTTTTAGAATATTCGCACCACCGGTGCAATACTGTCACTTATGCAAAAAGTCATTTTTTCAGGAGAAGCATTTTAAACTTTCGTATCGTATTACTTGATGATACTTCCTGATTAAGGAAAGATGGATAGCGTATATGCGGACGTGTTCTTTGGACTTTATAATAAACAAAATAAATTATCCCATATAATTAAAACAAATATACTATGGCGTTTTATAATTTGGAACCCCCTCAATTATGACGTTATGGCACTAAATTAAAATATTTTTTTGTAATTATGACTATGTTACTGCTTAAAAAAAAAGAATTCCTAATTCCATTACTAATTTCCAATAAAAGTTGAATATTTCAATTCCTTTTCTGTAGTGAACTTGATGGACAAGAGGGTACAAGAGGGTCCCCATTTTTTAGCTTTACTGTTCTGCCAGTTTTCAATATTCTTGTCCAGGATTTTTAATTTTTTCCTAATATTCTTCTTCCAGTCATTTGGATTACTTCCCCTTTTTCAAGTGTTATTTCTGGTTGTTGGTTTGCATTACCAACAGTGTCATCATCAGAGCTATTATTGTCAGACGAACTACTACTGGACTAGAACTACAACTTGAACTGCTCGAGGAAGACGAACTAGATGAGGGTTTAAACTCGTCGCCTGAATCATCACCGGAGAAGTCATTATCATGTTCCACCGGTTCATTCACACAGCATCATAGTCAGTTAAAATGGATGGTAAGTTTGGAGGTGGTACATCAGAGTCATTTCTATCTTGCTCTAAATTAAAAGGTGTTGCTGAAAATTCGTCGGGTTTAGTACTGCTAGCTGGTGTTTGGTCCACAAAATAATTATCGTCGACTGCAGCAGTTTCTACTTCTTCGACCTCTGGCACTCCTGATTCAACATTTTCATCATTGGAATAAGCCAATAATACCAGTCTTTCACTACGTGGAAGCATTTTGCTTTTATTCCATGAAAATGTAAAACAAGTAAAAATAATATTTTCAATAAAGTAGCGTATTGCGATCTACGTTTATGTGTTGTGCCATAGTAGTATTTTTGTACCCACTTACAAAATGTTACAACAAAAACAAAAGAATTATTGGAGGAACAAAGTCATAAATGTATATTGAGTTGATTAAATCAATTTAATATTAGGGAAACAATGTCACAACTGGGCCTTTAGGCCATTGTTGCTCCAGTATCAATATAAATAAAATGTCACAATTACCTTAGTAACGTTGTAGTTCAAATTCATTCCTGCTTACGCAGGGGACCGCGCGCAACTGACCATTATAACGTTGTTTCTCCTAGTACCCCTTTGATTCGCGCCAAAACCACAACGTCACTTACGCCCTCATACGGAAACTATACGTACCAAGCTAGTGACATTATCGCACCAAGTGCAGAGGTACTTTAGGCAACCTATTACATACTCAGCTCATTTTTGGAAATTTGACATAAGTGACAGTATTGCACCGGGGGTGCGAATTATTATGTAGTGATAGTGATTTTTTAGGTACTACATACAAACATGGATGCTTAATGTTTTTATACAAACTCGTAAAACGTCCTCTTTGTCAAACTATTGAGCGAACTGCAAAAAATATTGGGTTTCCTAGTACAAAATAAAATAACTGGTCCAAAACTGTTCAGTTTTCACTCTGCCAACATTCTGCTGATCGTTCTCAAAGCATAAAATCTCGGCTAAGAATATCGATAATAGCCTTAATATAATTTTCATAGCCCTATTCCTTTACTTTTTAGTATTCATTTAGCATTAATTCCATTTTATTGGACAACTTTTATGTCCAATTATTTTATAATGCTTCCCGTTGATTTGTTTAAGTTAATTTTAGAAATTTTGAAGGGAGAATTGAAATTGATAGGGCGGCTCATATTTTGAATGTGCTTTCGGGGTATAAAGATTTTAGCATCTCAATTAATATTTTGTAGTTTAGTACATTGGAGTATTCTAGAAATAAAGGGTGTAAAACACCTCTTAACGAAGCCAAAAGGCACTTGTTCTCCTCGTCATTGCAATCACTTTTTTGTTCTGCACCATACCTGGGAATCATCTAGTTACGGAGATATTGGGGGTCAAAGTTCAAACTTTTTGACACAAGTTTTTTTTTTAATTACAAGTTTTTCATGTAAGATTTTTACTTTAAACACCTCCACGACCCCCGTACTATTCAATCCATCCATCAGCACAATGTTTTGAGTGCGTAACATTGAGTTCTACCACAAAAAATGATTTTTTACCCCAAAAAAAAAGTCGTTTCGCAGCAATAATTTTTGCGTAAAGTTACTTAGTTTGATGTACAGAATGCTTGGTTGACGGCTTCGTGATGAGTTCTTTTACACCCTGTATATCACGTGACTTGTTATTATGGCTCCTGTAGATTTGTTAAACTGTATCGTTTTTCTCGATAAATAATTAGGCACAGTATGCAAACAGTCTACGACATATTTTCCTGAAATTCCTAATTAGAGTACCTAGTATTTAATATTGATATTATTTGATGTTTATCTTAATAAAAACACAAAAATATTATTTTGTTGTAAGCACCGTATTTAATTTCATAAGCATTCAGTAAAAAAAAAACAGAAAAAAAGAAAAAAAAGACACTTCAATTTTACTAATTTGCATAAATGTCAAAGTCAACTATTTTGGGATTAATCTTACCCTGGTCGCGGGGAAACTTCCTCAATTATTTCCCCATCTACCATGATATTGATTGGCACTACGAACATAGTAATTAATTCTATTTCCATAAACCTTAAACAACACAACAACAAACATTAATTAAACTTGGAATACAAAATATTTATCTCAAAATATTCCCAAATTAAAACGGGTAACATAAAGATACGGGGCGATATTTCCCTATATTAATAATTTACTGAGTATCTAAGATTCTAAGATGTATTTGATAAAGGTAGAGATAGGATCAAAGAAATATATTTCGAGATCAAAGATCTATCGGCTCCTAGATATTCGTTTATATCGGGGCGGAAGGCGGAATGAAATAAAAACATAAACTGTTTACTCGGCGACTTATGATTGGAGGAAATGGATCAAGATGGCGGCTCGTAAAGTGGTTTAAAATTGTTCTTTTTCGAAAGGAATGAAGTGGATAGTAGTGAGGTTATGTTTAAAATGGATTGAGCAGTTTTCATGGAATACGAGTTGGTTTTATTTTTGTATATATGTTACAGTTTATAAAACTGTTAATCGGTCAACACCACTTTTGACAGTGTGACCTAAGTTAGTCAAAATTCTTATGAAGGTAAAATTCGTTTTCATTGTATGTACTCAAATGTTTGCATTAAAAATATGCTGTTTTAGAACGCTTCAGTTGTAATTACTTAGTACTGATATTGATTACTTACATGATATTTTTCGAAGGGTCACAAAAAAAAACACCTAACAACCTAATAAGTTTTTTTTTTTAACTAAGTATTTTTTTTGTTTTTGTTAAAATAGTTTTGACCAGTCAAAAGTAGTTTTGACTGTGACATACTTATGTTTCCATTGTAGTATTTAATTTCTTTTTCATCCCATCTATTCGAAAAGGACGACTTGGTTCGCCTTTAAGTGCACCCAAAGGTGGTGTTTTCTATAAGAAACTTTTAGCGGGCAGTAATGAGTTTTTAATCCTCTTTATAGATGTTGCAAATTCAAAAAGTGCGCCGCAAAGATAATTGCGGCGCACTTTTTGAATTTGGAACATCTTAGTATTCAGCGCCGAAAGAAATCGAACGCAAATATTGTTTGAATAAAGACTGGCTGGTACGACGGCCCAGTCGCGCCGCCGCGCCGGCCGCCGCGCTGACTGAATAAAAAAAAGAAATCAAATTAAAAACGTGCGAACTACAGACCGCGTTTTCGTAAATTTTCATGAATTGTTAGAAATTCATGGTTTTGTTTTGAAAAATGAGTTCTTCAAGTGACAGTGAATAAAAAACACGATAAAGTAAAAAATACTTTAGATCTTCAGAAGTCGGTGACCTTTGTTTGATTCATTTAGTTTTTTTTTGTCACCGACTTCTGAAGCTAAAGTTATTTTTGACGTTTTTGTGTTTTGTGAAGTCGGTTTTATTTTTTGCAAAAAAGTTTTTTTATTTTTCCATTTTTAGTTGTAATATTCTATCCAAATATTAGACATGTTGAAATTAGACCACACGACTGAAGTAAAAATGTTCATAAAATGAAAACTACTGGGCCAAACTATGTTACATTTTTATTGGACCAAATGGCAACTATTCCGCATCAAACTAAAGAATAATCACGTCAATCGGCTCATAAATATCAGCGTAATCGGTGTAAATACATAAAAAAAACAGTCGAATTACCTCCTTCTTTTTGAAGTCGGTTAAAATTATGAGGCGCCTTTTATTTTCTCATAGTGGGTGATGAAAAGTAGAGTGTATCACTCGGGCGCAAAATATATTTTTGGCTCGGGCGACGTACTTTGAATCCCTCGCTACGTTCAGGATTCTATTAAAGAATCCCTCGCTACGCTCGGGATTCTACTCTAGAATCCCTCACTTCGCTCTGGATTCAAAAAAGCGCCCTCGCCGTAAAAATATTATTTTGCTCCCTTATGATACAATCTACTATTATACTACACTTGCTTAGTAAGTGTACCAATACTACCCCACTAAAAGGCTTGAAAGCTGTTCATTAAACCTTCTCAAAAATCTAGGCAGTTATATTGTATGGAATTTCATTACTGCCCTGAAAATCAGGGTAGTAATGCATTACTAACACGTTTTGTTTTTTTTTTTTTAAGTCTTGATGACATTGGCAATCAAACAATGATATTCTAACAACCAGATATGTTATACACCTATAAAACCGCCGAAAAAAGTGTTCCGCGGGGGAGAGCCAGCTCACATACACGCAGTGACGCAGAATAAAGGAAAAACAGGCCAATTGGCGCGTTTTCGAGTCTTCACGATTGCGCGCTTATAACATATCTGTTTAATTGAATATAATTGCAATCAAACGATTTAATTTTACCATACGGGGTGTTTTTACCTTCTCTAACGTCTTCTGGCGCGAAAACTATTTGACGCGCTAAAATGAATAAAAAACGTATTTTGTAGAGACAATTGTCTTGGTAAAGTTTGTCAATATAACTTTTTAATAAAATGCTTTTTTTGCTATTTTGTCCTTTACTTCTTTGTGCAAGTGTAGTATAAAGCAGTATATATCACTCGAGGGGTAAGTACAGATTACTAAACTCGTGTGGTTCACGGCCCTCCGCTTCGCGCCGGGCCTCAAATGCACACTCGATTAGTAATCTGTGCCTTACTCCGCTTAGTGAATAAATAGCTATTATTTTTTTTTGTTTTGACAAGCCTAAGTTACAATCAAATTACTGTCGAACCAACAGCATTACTGTCTACTAAAGGTAAGCGTCCACCTGTCCGCATCGTACGCATTGGACGCATCGCATCAAACGGATCGTATAGTATTTGTGTTGTTAAACTTTACAACATTTTAGACTTAATCTCAATAAGTCTTAATTACAAGTAGTAATTTTGTACAAGCAACAATAACGTTAGTAATATCAGAGAGTTATGCATAAAACTTTAAAAAGATCAAAATTTAATTCAGTACTAGAAACTTTGTAGTGCTGCTCAAAGACAATAAAAGATTCAGGTATATTTACAGGCCGTTACGGGGACGACACGACTTTGAAATAAAACGAGACATATAAAAGCAGTGCAAGATAATGCAGAAGAACTAGTTCTTTCCAGATCAACTGGCTTCTTTCTGCTTGATCGGACTATCCTATGGATGCCTTGAGTGTAAGTCCTCAAGCCAGAGGCAAATCTATACTAATATTAGTAGGGTAATCTCCGGAAGTAATGAACCAATTTTAAAAATTGTTTCACTGGTAGAAAGCTACATTATTCGTGAGTGATATAGGCTATATTTTATTCCCGTACTCCCACGGGAACGGGACCTACGCGGGTGAAACCGCGGGACGTCAGCTAGTAACTTATAAACTTAGCCATGTTATACCTAAATAAATGTTGCTTTAAATCCCAAACGAAAAAGTAGTTCCTTTTATTTCATGCGAGCAAAAGAAAGTAACAAAAAAGTTTAAGGAAATGAAACAAGGACGTTGTATAATTGAATTATAATAACTGCCTATCTCGGATATCTTATTCTTCCGGGAAAACGATCCTAAGTATTTTATCTATTTTTAATTTAATCCACAAACAGACCACGTGTAAAAAACCTATTTACCTGTTACAATGTCGGATTTTTGTTTAGTCGTGTAAAGAAACATAAATGCACTAGATTTTGAGAGTCTAAAAACTTTTGCAGTCTTATTACAAAAAGCGGTTTAACTAATAAACCTGGTTTAAACTTCTATAAACCACGGTTTACACAAAAATGGTATTACAAATCGTGGTTTTGCGATAAACCATAGACTAAACCATGGTCTAACGCTAAACCTCGGCGACCCCTAGTTTAACGATGGTCTAAATCACTAAATCGGATCTTCCAAGTTCCTCTTTTAGGTTAATTATCATCTTTTGCATTGTGTTATGTTGTTTTAACTTAAAATCAATAAATTAGAGACGGATTTCAAGTTAATCTAAGTTTTTTACGTTTAAGTACTTACTTTTCCTCGGCACTCCAATTCTCAGATCGTTTTTTTTTTTTTGGTCCATCACATTAAATTATTAAATTACTAAAGGAGGTAAACAAAGAGGTAATAATTGTTCTACTATACACATCAATTCCAAAGCTAAATGAACTTTGTTCAACTTGCGATGGTTTTGTTTAATGTTATGGTTTCATATAACGCGCAAGAATGTTACGTTTCGATACACGTACTGAGATGTACATTTAGAAATTAATACGATAATGTGCTTAGACCTAAACAAAACTGCCAAGGATGAAATAACTAAATAATGTTTGTATCCATGCAAAATTACCAGGTCTCAATATTTTAAACACTCTTAGACATCATCTAATCATTAGAGTATTATCAAAACGTTTTCTTTTCCGGGCAAACGGAACGTTGCAATAGAATGACATCATGAAGAACGAATGATATTTGTATTAATCTGTGGTTTATATTTAGACAATGGTTCAAATGACGGTACTAAGAAGACCACGGTTTTTTTAGGTTTTGTAATACGAACAAATTTAGACCATGGTTTTGCAGATAAGCCTGGACTTGATAGTCCAGGTTTAAACCAAGGTTTATTTAGTTTTTTGTAATAAGACTGCTAATGTTCAAACAGTTGCTTTTAGATACAATAGGCTAGTTTCTACCATTAATAAATTGCAAATCTATTTAGTCCGTCAGTTAGAGTATTGGAAAATAAAGGACAAGTATTTTTTGTTTTTGTTAATCAAAAAATATTGACAAACATAAAACGCATCAAACCTCGGGAGAGGGGGCTCGTGACGTCAGAATTATACCACGGGCGTGACGTATTGAGAATTTTAAAAGCGTCGTATCTTCGTCAATTTTGATTTACGAAACAAAAGAAAAAATACGGGTCAAATATTTTTTGACAAAGTAACTGACGGACTAATTAGAATTTTTCAGTTGGCAAGCATATTTTGATACGGTAATATTCACTAACACATTAAAATGGGTAGACGAGCTCGTGGTTAAAAAATAACAGCCACCCGGATCCATCATCAGATGAAGCCGCGCTTGTCAAGGTCGTTCCGTGGATGGGTGACTGTCACTTACATACCGAGTTTCCTCAGTGCCTCGGAAAGCACGGTAAACCGTTGAACCAGCGATCATTCGTAGTTTTTTGACAATCGCTACAGGTAGTCAGTGGCCCGAAAGTTCGACAACCAGTCTCACCAATACAAGGAATATCGTATTACTGGGTTGTGGAGGTCTGATAGACAGTCGTTCCATATAAAATATGATGACATTATGATAGGTATGAGTACCCAAAAATATGGAACAGACTCGATGTAATACAGTCGAAAATTGCATTTCCCTGAAATATTACAATTTCGTTTCTTTATGGGACCGTCATTATATCTCATGCACAGTAAAATGGACCTTCTGAAGATAATATCTTGAATAAAGGACACCGTGGCACTTGCAATAAATATGAACGTGTTTTCTTTGTCTTTTGCCTGCAGTTGCAAAGTAACGTATAGTTTTTAGTATCATTTAAATTGCCAATTTGCATTTTAGTATTTTTGTGTAGCAGTTTTGGTAAAGAGATACTGTGTTATTTTAAATGTATATTTTTGTTGCATTTAATACAATTCCAACTCAGAATGAGGTAAATCAGATTTAGTTTTGAATAGTATTAGTCTTTTAAAAACTCTCATCACCGCAGCTGTGTAGTTCTGTGTGTTTTTTTTACCATTTCAGTAAGTTGCTATAACGAAAACATTCGGCTGAATGGTCTTATGCCTTCGCCTCCTAATTAATCTGATAGTAGAGAACAACACTACACTACTACTACTTGAATACACTACTAGTAAAATGATTTGTGTTTTTACTTTTTTCATGAAACTGACCTGTAATTCTTGATAATTATTAATAAATAAACTGAACTATAAAATATTAAGAATGGTTTATGTTCATTTATGTCTTAATTCTATATCTGTTTTAAATAACGCCCATAAGATTTCAATTTTATCTGGGTGATTTTTTATTTTTCATAGTTAAAAATCTCCTTTTTTTGAAGTCGGTTAAAAAGAGATTTCGAAGGCCTTACCAAAAACCTCACAAATGTGTGCTTTTCCGAGGCACGGAGGAAACTCGGGATGTAAGGGTGGCCACCCATTCACAGACCAACCTAGGTAAGCACGGCTTAACCTAAAGATCGACCCGAGCGGCTATTATTATTTAGCCACGAGCTCCTCAAAAAAATACTCTATGACCTCCCAAAAATACGTTTCGAAATTCAAAAGGACTGTCAAAGAGACATTTTAATAATATCAATTTGTAAACTCCTTGGCCCCAAGTGTGCACCAACATCGCCGCCTTTGTGTTCGGTCCAGGGGTCGTACTTTGTGCAACTACCTACGAATAATCTTATTCTGTGTAGTAGAGTGCGCCTCTTGAGATGCGACACGTTGCCATGGTAACGATGGTCAGACTACAAACAAGAAAAGTTTGTGGTGCTCGTGCGTTTTCGGTAAGTTACTTAAGGGGACTAAAGGAGCTAAACGCGTGTTTTATAATGCGAAAAAGCATAATTATGATTCATTGCAATAAATAAACAAAACCAGAAAAATATTATTTCTATTATTCTTCAGGATTTAATATGCTAGTATGATAGTGTTCTAATAACTAATTTTACTCGATAAAAAATATCACGAGCTTATCTTTAAAAAAATATTTTAACGAGTAAAAACCGTACCAAAATACATGCGATCATTCTGATTTTTTGGCAAATATTTCTACAAGCAACATATTAGCCTGATAGTGGTTTATTTTTTTAGTCTAGTGGTCGCAATTGCAACTCCTGACCATTATATGGGTTTGATTCTCGGGTCGGGTAAACCACATATTGTTGGGTTTTCCATCAGGCATTTCTCAGTAGCAGCTACGAAGTCTGGATACAATTTGTGCTCGGTTCAATGCGATAGGTGCGTCCCCGATTACGTCGGACTTAAAGTCTTTGGGTCTGCCTATAGAAGTGAAAACAAAAAAAGTACACAGGCCCCTCCCCAGTCGTAGCATTGGTAATGCCCCACGCGCGCATGCCTATGTGGTGCTACGCCGTAGTGGATGCTACGAGTGCTACGAACGGCTACGAAGCGTAACCGCACGTTAAGTCAAGTGACGATGAGTTCAATGTTTGTCCTTCATCAAAAAAGTGCTCAACGCGCCTAAAGAAGTTTTCACTTCAAAAAATAGCTGACGAAATGTTATTATTATTATTTATTTAGAACAGTATTTAAAATCATTAACACTAAATTAAATACCTAATCCTTTTACTCGGTAAAAGTTTTTTTTTATGTTGGGGTATACTTCTGCCTAACCCTTCAGGGATTACAGGCGCGATGTTAGGTTATTAAATAATACTTTAATAAACATATTTCAACCATTCGTTATAACATTCCACTACTCAAATACCCCATTTCTCTAAGCAAAGCGTCGTAGATAGGTACACCTTGGACGTAGGCGATATTCTTTCTCAATGAGGGATTTTCTTTTTAGCTCTTCCCTAGTCGCTGGATAGATGGCGCTCGGAGTAAGTATGATAATGCAAGGAACGGAACCTAAAAAAACTGATTTTAACAAAGCGCGAGAAATGTTGGTTATATTCGGAAGGTTAAGCAAATGAAAGTGTCAGTCAACGAGAGTATGTGACGTGACAAAATGTTTTTTTTTTCAAGCGTTTTGGCTTTGGCATAGTAAGTTCAACGCCATCTATAGAGTTCTTGGAAACTAAGTTTTTTTTAAAACCCCAAAAGGAAAACCTCTCATTCCTTTTAATACATATATTAATATATTTCTGCATGAATATAGATGAAGCTATGGGTCTGTGTAGGGATCGTTAAGACGTAGCGTAATGTATCTCTCGCTGTGAGAATGATATTATACATTAAGCTTTAGCCCACGCGTTCGCCCACGTGTAAAGTTTGCTTTGATAGGACGAAATGTCCAATATCCTTTTTAAATGCCAAGGTCCTTCTGTCTGATTAGGTTTTCGAGGCAAGATAACACGTGATAGAGATACTTGAGCGGACCAAGGAGTTGGCTTATATTTATCCATCTATACAAATAAATAAAATTGAAGTAGCTTCGGCCCATCGCTTGACTTTCCCACTTCGACAATAGGGTATATGCATGATTTTTTTTTTCACTCTAAATAAAGCGTATTAACATCAGTAATAGCAAAGTCAAATTATTTTTTAATATCTGAAAAAATACTAAGTTATAAGCATTTGAAACTGCTGATTAGAAAGAGAGATCCGATAAAGCGCATGACGTCATTCTCTGCATCGACGTGCAAACTCCATACTAAATTCTGTTTATCTAGAAAGAGATAGAAACAAAAGTTTAAATGGTTATAACTTTTGTGTTGTTTGGCCGATTTTTGTCTTGTTTTCGCTTTTTGTCATTATTCTTATAGTACTTTAACATTCCGTATCAAATAAAAAATATATAATTTATGCATATTCCTTATTAAACAAAAGATGTGCAAAACAAGTGAAAAAGTGTGCCAACTCGTAACTATTTTAATCTTCATACTAAGCTTCATACATTAAATACCATTTCGTTAACCATAAATTTCAACTGTTTTTTGGACAGTACAGTCAGCTCCCAAAGTTACAAGGAAACCATTTGTTGACGTTGCTATTTTTTGAATTACAAACTTTAAAAATAATAGCAAAAATAATAGAAATATATATACGACACCTTTTATCAATTCGTTTGTTAATAATTTGTTGTCTGTCTGTTTGTTCCGGCTAATCTCCGAAACAGCTGGAACGATTTTGACGGGATTTACTGGCCTATTATAGTTGATGGTATAAAGAGTAACTTAGGCTACTTTTATTTTAGAATAAAAAATGAATAGGGATGATGACCGACTAAAACAATATGATTCTGTTTAGTCCGTCAGTTAGATTATCGAAAAATATTGGGTATACGCGTTTTTTGTTTTATTACAATGATAAAAATTGACGAAGACAAAACGTGTCAAAGATCAAGTTGTGACGTCACATTTGAGTAAAAAATGTACTCAAATGTGACGTCACACGAGTTTTCAACGCACGGTATCGTCTTCATTTTTGTTTACGAGAAAAAATAAAAAATATGTGTCCAATATTTATTGGAAATCTATCTGACGGACTAATTAGTTTTTTTTTTGTCATCTACCCTATTCCACGTTAGAAACATTTTAATTCATATTTTTTTTTAACAAAATCCAATTCAAATAGGGGGAAGTAATATTTTTGCAATGACTTCACATGGACGAAGGTGGGGGGCAATAGTTACTATTGAGGTCGGCTTTCAGTTATACCGGATGCAGCTGAATACCAGTATTTTACATGGAGCGACTGCCTATCTGACCTCCACAACCCAGTTAGTACCGGGTAATACCCCCCCCCCCTCCCCCCCCCCCTTGGTAAGACTACACACTAAAGCAACAGCTACTCGTAGTTATTATAAATAATAATATGAAGAAGACTATATTTTATTTAGACTTCTCAAAGTACTTTGAGTGTTTTTCCCATGGCACAAGTTAATTAATATTATACTAACTATTAGGCTTTCTAAAGATACGAATAATGGTTTCTAGGAACCAGAAATTTGTAAAAGACTTCGTTCTATTTTGAAACTAAAGTCTAAGCAATTAGGACTCACGTTCGAAAAACATGATTGTATGATAACTTTTAAACAGATTTCAAGAATTTGAACTACAAAGAACTTTATTAATAGGTGTACAAGTCTTTCACATGAAAATTTGTTAATGAAATACGAGTATGATTCTCCAAAGGATGAGAGAGAGACATTAATTAAAAGCTTTTTTGCTAGAATAGTAGGTAACTTCGAAACATTCGTGTTTTGAGAAAATATAAAAAAATCTATGTCAATTATTTCTTTTAAATCTACGTTGTGTCAGGAACAAAGCGTTCTTAATTTATCATCAAAAGCCAATTAGCGAGACATATTTTATATTACAACAAATTAAAGTTGTTAAACTTCTAGCAGCGAGTCCTAATCAAAGCGATCAATCGCACGAATACGCAATCGTCACGTTCTATAGAGCACTCATTCGTTCGAACAACTTGAAAACGCCCTATCATTGCAGCGACAACGTGTTTAGGTTCACCGAACAAAATGACCGCGACAGTCGTGTATTTACTGACGTGCTTTAGTTAGAACGCGGCATCAGAAAGACCGATTGACCTCCTGTACCTACTTATTTCGTGTCTTCGTAAATCGTCTAAATGAGGAAATGACTTACCAATAACTGTCAAAATTACTAATAATTTTTTGTCAGCGCTTGTTTAACCCTAGATCCCTAAACATTAGTCTCACAGGCGACACGGCCCCGATGCATTCGCTGTTTAGGTAAGTTCCCGATACTTCCCCGACCAACCGCGCTCAGTACCTTCCTAATTCAATGTTTTAGTGCCCCATGCGCATGTATTGCGTCTGCACGTATTTTACTTCCTGAGTTTTGGCGAATTGTTAGTCTCACGGACTAATGTTTAGTGATTGCGCGAATAGAATGAGTCAAGGTAAGCTTTGAAGAATCAAGACCAGTATCAAAGATATCCTGCAAATTGAATATGTCGTGGCAAGTACTTCTCCAGTACAGTCAAACAAACGAAAAATTTGCGCATTTTGCCCATATCAGAAGCACAGGATGACTAAAGTGTCATGCCACTCCTGCATGAAAGCCAATTGTGGCGAACATACCATTCCTCTCTGCTCAGGCTGCCAGGAATAACATTTTCAAAATCTCTAATAGTTTTTAGGAAGTCTTATTACATGTACTCTCATATTACCTACTTTTTAAAATTAATAAATTTCATTTAATGAAAAATATTGAGGTTTCGTTTTGTTAGTCGAAATGACTAATGTTTAGTGACTGTGTAACTCGAAAATATGTTTAGTGATCTAGGGTTAAAGTCCACCCTACAGCAGTAGACCCCTGTTCAGATGCCTTTATCCGATATACTCGGTCCCTCGACGCAAAAAGGCTCTCCTCTGACTAGCGTTCTGCGACGCTATAGCCTCTTGAGACTCTCGGAAGTCTTACGTCGCTTTGAGAATAAGAAGATGACTTACCAATGACTGTCAAATTGACTCTTGAATTTCTCGTCTGCGCTTGTTTGAAGTCTACTCTACAGCGGTAGACTCCCTGGTCGGAAGCCTTCACCCGGTCTACTCCCAGCTCGGCCGGTCTTCTCTCGGGGAGGAAGTAGGCTCTGGACGCGAAGACACTCTCGTCTGACCACCGTTCCGCGACGCCGAAGTCTCGTTCTCGGGCGTCGACGCTGGAAGAAATTGGTGAATTAATGCCGGCAGTATATAAAATGACATAAACATATCATGTACATTTATTCAAATCGATCGAGGAGTTCGTGGCTAAATAATAACAGCCACATGGGTCGATCTTCAACGTTAAGCCACACTTGCTAAGGTCGCTCCGTGGATGGGTGACCAATCAACATACCGAGTTTCCTCCGTGCCTCGGAAAGCATGTTAAACCGTTGGTACCGGCTGTCATTTGTAGATGTTTGACAGTCGTTACAGGTAGTCAGTGGTCCGAAAGTCTAACAACCAAGCTTACCAATGATATCGTATTACCTATGGGTTGTGGAGATCAGATAGGCAGTCGCTTCATGTAAAGTACTGTAGTGTGTATTCAGCTGCATCTGCACTGCAAGTACGTAGCAATCGATAACGATCGAATCGATACGATTCGATAAATCCGACTTTTCTATTGGTTAAAAACTCATTTTATCGAGAATAACTGTCAGATTTATCGAATCGTATCGAATCGAGTGCTACGTACTTGCACTGCTGATTAGACTGGAGGCCGACCCCATATTTGGAAAAGGCAAAGCAAATAATGATGTGCCTATTCAATTATTTAGTATATTTAAGGGGTTTATGGTCAAGGAGAGGAAGGGTCCATATTCTAACGTCGAGTGTAAAACTTATAAATAAGTTAGTAACCAGTAACATAATGGACAGCAACCAGTACATCTGTGGTAGCAGTTTGACCTTGATAGTATCTTTGTTTTGTAGCAATGCGGGAAGTTTTAGTAATCCAAGCGTTATTATAACTGGTGTGCGGTTAGCCAAATTAAAAAAAAAACCCTGCCAATCAAATCTTTCAAAATTCTATTACAATAAATAGATGATTCCGAAACAAACATATTTTTGAATTAATGAGCTCTGCTTAATTCCATTATCTGACATCTACAAGGTTCACTGAGTTAACAAATGACCCAATAAACTAAATTGTCCTCCAATTATCAAAAAAGCTTTACTTTCATTGGCCTTAAGCCAAAAAACTTAGCATTCAGGCTTTCTGATATAATTTTTACGAAAAGTACGAAAACAAAACTTGATTGTCTCGTTGGTCAAGCGCGACTGTTGAGCAAGAGGTCTTAGGTTCGATTCCTGGGTCGGCCAAAGTGTTATTGGGTTTTTCTATCCGCAATTTCTCAGTAGCAGCCACGGAATCTGGATCTGTGCTTGATTGATGGCAATAGGGTCCCTATAACATGAAGAGTAGCCATGGAGTTGCTTGCCGGTTCTTCTTCTCCTTAGGAAACGACCAATTCGAACCATGCACTTTTTCATGGTAAACCTATGTGAAATAAAATATTATGATTTTGATGGGACTTAGACATAATTGACGAAATGTGGGTTTACTATTAGGTACACCTCTGCTTAACCCCTCAAGGGTTACAAGCTTATTGTTATGTTATGTTTAGATAGATAGATAGATTTATTTATTTGCCTGAAATATGGTATTTTACAGATCTTATAACAAATAAACAATAGTTCTTCATATTCCGCCAACTATGTAAATTCGGCATGCAAATTTTGTGACATTCAATGATTCTAATTTAACAAATTATTTAAATTCCAATGTCAAAAATAAAATAATTACTAAATCAAGAATTGTCTATAGTATCAAATTACAAATGTCAATAAAAACAATTAAATTACAAGTTTTCTAAATACAACTTACAAATGCTAATTAAAGAAATTCAATTACAAAATATGTCAATAGCTTAAAATAAAAATGTCAAATATAATTTACATGTCATGCAATTCTTCCCTTTGTCCTAAAATTCATAAATTCCTTAACACTATAAAAACAATTTTCTATAAGCCATGCTCTGAGATGTTTTTGAAATAAGCTGGTTCGCAGTTCTCTAATAATCTTTGGTATATTATTAAATATCTGTATTGCCATTCGACTCGTGTTTTTATGGCAGTACGCTGTTCTACATCTTGGCATTGCTAATTTTGTTGGATCCCTTGACATTTTGCCCACCTTATAAACATTGTGGCTATCGGCTCTACTGAATAGGTGAGGATGTTTTTTTACAAATACTCCCATTTCCAGTATGTATGTACAAGCTAATGTTAATAATTTATGTTTTTTAAAAATAGGTCTGCACGAATCTAATGGGTCTGCACCAAACACTGCTCGTAAACATTTTTTCTGCACAATAAATGCCTTATTGATGTCAGTGGAATTGCCCCATATAATTAAGCCGTATCTTAGCACAGATGAGACATATCCATGATAAGCTAACAGCGCGGCTTTACGTCCAACAGTTTTCCTAAGATTTCTTAGTGCAAATGCAAAGCTGTTTAGCCTATTACATACATTTTCAATATGTTTTTTCCAATTACAATTTTTATCAATTACTATGCCTAAAAATTTCGTATGGTCAACTTCTTCAATTTTATTATCACCTCCAATAATTTTCATTGCTTCATTTGTCATTTTGTAATTAGAGAAATTAATGTATTTTGTTTTGGAAACATTCACACATAAATTATTTTGTTCAAGCCATTATATTACAGCTTCTACTGCAGCGTTAATTTTATCCTCAAATTGTTCATTTTCATTATCTTTATTTATTATCATTGAGATGTCGTCTGCAAACAACACGCACTTATTTCTCGTCACCGTCGGCAAATCATTTATGTAAATAAGAAAAAGCAATGGCCCCAAAATACTACCTTGAGGCACACCATACGTATTGGTCCTGTATTGAGATTTATAAGTTATCACTTCTCTGTCTTTATTAACACCTAAAATTTCAACCCGTTGTTGTCTATTCGTTAAGTAATCTTTTAGCCAATTTAACGCCTTGCCCCTTATTCCGTAACTCTCACACTTTTCTAATAGTATGTCATGATTTACAAAGTCAAATGCTTTGGTCATGTCAAAAAATATTGCAGTGACCGGAATCTTCTCATCTATATTCTCCGTAATCGATTTTATTAGTTGATAACAAGCTAATGCGGTTGACTTTCCTCTTTGAAAACCATTTTGTTCCGTACTTATTATATTGTATTTGGATATAAATGAGACAATTCGGTTATACATTGCTTTTTCGTATATTTTTGAAATTTAACAGGATATATTGAGGAATTACACCGCATAGGTAGAAATGGGCTAAAACGACCAATACATATAGAGCTCATCAGCAAAAGAATGACAAAGTATATCATAACACAAGCAATATTTTTGAAGGGGCAGGGACTCCACATTTCAGAATATCTCGATTCAGATGCAATAAATGAAAGAAGAAAACATAGAGAAGAACGAAATCTGTCACGAGGTAATACCGCAAATCCATTCAGGAGCCACAACCAGACTGCACCACAAATCACATCCGCCACAACCACATCCGCTACTCCACAGCATAGAACAAGCCACCGTGATGTAAGTCAAAGACAACCCGAAGACCATACTTTTCGACTTTAAAATATTTATTCAAAACGTGCAAAGTCTTAAAAACAAAACCCATATTCTTGAGAGCCTACTAGATAATGAACCTTATAATGTAGTTTGCCTTACCGAGACGTGGATAAGAACCCACCAAAGAGAAATAATTACAGTCAGTGGATACGAGTTTAGTTCGGCTTTCTGTCGACAAAACCACCGAGGAGGTGGAACCGCCATTCTGACACGAACGGGATTAAAGTACAAAGAACTACCCGACATTACTAATCTATCCGTTGAATATGTTGTAGAATATTGTGCCATAGAAATTAAGTCGCCAAAACTAATGATTATTCTTGTATACAGGCCCGATCGAAATATAGAACAGTTTTTTTAACTTTTTAAATCAACTTCTGAAGCTCATTACACTAAAATATAAAAACAAACGCCTCATACTTACTGGAGATTTTAACATAGATTATTTAAAAAAAGCAAAGGAATACCAGAAACTAAGCAATATCATGAAAGAACTAAACCTACACCAAATCATCAAAACTCCTACAAGAACCACAAAATCAACATCGACTTGTATAGATCTATTATTTACAAATAATAGTAGCACAGAATTTCAAATAACTGTTAATAACAATGGTATCTCTGACCACAATAGCTTAACATACAGCATTAGAAATGAGGAAACGCAATGTCTTAAAAGACCATCGTACGTAACCAAAAGAATTTTTAACAATACCAATTTGACTAATTTCCAATCGGCATTAATTAAAATAAACTGGAATGACATTTTTAATCAAAACTTGGACATAGATCAAACTTATAATAAATTTCATGACATTTTACAATATAATTTAAATAAATACATACCAAAAAAACGGATAAAAATGATGCAAACCAAAACAAATAATTATCTTACAAAGGTATTGAAAAAATCATGCCAAAATAAAAGATTGACTAGAATTATCTCGAATCAGCTGAATAGCGTCGTATTTAAAAAACATTATAAAGAGTACTCGAAAATGTTAAGAAAATGCATTAAAACTTCAAAGAAACTTAATTACATAAAAAAGATGAATGCCTCAAAAAATAAAACGAAAACGATGTGGTCAGTAATAAATAATATTACTAAACCAAATAAAACTAAACTAAATCTGAAGAACATTAACTTAAAAACAAATAACGTAATGACAAACTCACCGAAACAAGTTTGCACTACATTTAATGATTATTTTGTATTGGTAGGTAATAACAACAAAAGTACGAAAGCTGCGGCGCCGGCGCCATCGTCATGTGAGCCATCGGTACATTCGGTGCACACGTCCGCAATAAACTCCATATACATCGAACCGGTAACCGAGCGAGAGGTCTTTAATATAATACGCGGAATGCAAAACAAACGTAGCTTTGGAGTGGATGATATCCCGCCGATATTAGTAAAAAAATGCGCAAAGGAGCTAACATCGCCTCTCACTAAACTAATAAATATTTCCTTCGACGAGGGACGATTCCCAGAAAAACTTAAAATTGCGAAAGTACGCCCTATTGCCAAAAAAGGAGGAAATTCAGAAAATCCTAGCAATTATAGGCCTATTGCAATATTACCTACTTTCTCAAAAATTTTCGAAAAAGCAATGGCGAATCGTGTTAACACGTTTTTAGAGAAATTTAATATTTTGAATAAAAACCAATTTGGTTTTAGGAAAAAATGCTCAACTACTTTAGCGGTATACAATTACGTACAGGAAATCTACAGTTGCATTAACGAACGAAAGTACGCTGTTGGACTATTCCTAGATATGACGAAGGCGTATGACAGGGTGTCACATAAAATCTTATTACAAAAACTATACGGATCGGGTATAAGGGGACAAGCTTTTAATTGGTTCAAATCATATTTACAGGACAGAGTACAATTCGCAGAAGTAGAATACTTCGATAGCATTAACCAGGAAATGTACAACATACGATCAGACATGGCTACCATTAATAATTCAATACCCCAAGGAAGCGTCGTAGGATGTACCCTATTTATAGTATACGTAAATGACTTGCCAAAAAAGATAAGTTCGACGTGTATTTTGTTCGCTGATGATGTTTCATTATTATTTAAAACGCCAGCGAATGTTGACCATCAAGCCATTTTACAAACTTTCTCAGATACTGAGCAATGGTTAAACGAACATAACTTAGAAATAAACCTATCTAAAACTAAAATATGCCAATTCAGAACTTACCAAAGAACCCCAATAAATCTAAATATATTAACACAAAAAATTAAATTAGAAGAAATAAATGAATTTACACTTTTAGGCATAACATTAGACTCAAACCTTAATTGGAAGAAACATATAGAAAATACAAGAGCAAAATTGTCCCAATTTATTTATGCGCTAAGCATACTGAAACGTAACACAGACTATAACACCGCCTTAGCTGCCTATTATGCGTACGCCTACTCCTGGCTAAATTACGGCATCATCCTGTGGGGAGAAAGTACTGACTTTTTGGACCTTTTCATTCAGCAAAAGAAATGTATCAGAATATTAATGAACATAGATCAACGAGAGAGTTGTAGGCCACACTTTATTAAACAACAAATTCTTACGCTACCAGCAATATACATATTGCAAAGTTGTATGTTCGTTAGAAAAAATAGGCACCTCTTTAAATCTAATATCGAGTTGAATGAAAACTATAACCGACGGAACAAGAATAGATTAATACTACCCATCACAAACTTAAAAGTTATCGGGAAAAGCCCATACTCAAGACTAGCTAATTTATTTAATAAGCTACCTGAAAAATTAAAATCCCTCCCAAATGACTCAATTTTCTTTAGACAGTTGAAATCTTTGTTAATCAAGAAAGGCTACTATACCGTTGAGGAATTTAAAACTGACAAATTGTGAATCGATCGATCCTGTAATAATATTAACCTGACGTAAATGTAAAATAATAATAGATGCTACATTACCTATACCTACCGACGTACTGATAATAATGATTAATTTTAAAATAATAAATGATTGATTAATGTTTTGAATAATTAATGTAATATTTGTAATGTAAATAATTTAATAATTTGTAATGTAAACTATTTTAATACAATAAAATTGTAATAATAATTAGAATCAATATTATATTATGTAATTGAATAATTTGATATACTTATAAAATATTTGCAGTGCCCTTACAGGGTGCATGTCTTAATACTGTGTCATGAAATTCTAATGCATGCCTAATAACCAGTGTTTTACATGTCAGCAAATAAATAAATAAATAAATAAATTATAGGTATTAAGGTCACTGGACGATAATTGTTTAAATCATGTTTATTACTTTTTTTATATAATGGTTTTACGACTGAGAATTTTAATTTGTCAGGGTACTTTTCTTCAAAGAAACTTAAATTAATTAGATGAGCTATTATAGGAGACAATATATCGGCACATGATTTTATTATGTGGGTGGAAATTTCATCATATCCCACTGCGTTGGTATTATTTAGTGATTCAATAATTTTATTGATTTCATTGGGCGTGCAAGGTTCGAGGTATAAACTATTACTTACATTGCTAGTGCTTTTTGTAATTTTGTTTTTATTTTTCTGCTTGGTTATGTCTATATTTGTAGCATCAATAAAGTGATTATTAAAAGCTTCCGCTATTTCTTCAGGATTTTCTATCGTAACATCATTCATTTTAATGGCCTCTATATATTGTGACTTTGTACATTTAGGTTTATCTTTAATTAATTTCCATGTTGCTTGACATTTGTTTTTTTGCTTTCAAAATAAATTTGCTAGAAGATTGCTTTCTGGCCAAGTTAATACATTTTTTTAATATTTTAGCGTATTTATTATAAACCGATTTATTTTCCTTAGATTTATTTTCATGATATTTTGATTTTAGATATCTTTTAGAGAGGCAAGATTTTTTAATACCTTTAGTTATCCATCATCTTTAGCCGTGTGGTATCCGGCAGAGTAGAATAGAACCAACCCATTACACTCACGGGTGTCGTATAAGGTGACTAATGTCTTAGGCAGAACACCTTGTGTCTCCGTAGACCAGAGAATGGGCAGCAGCGTTTTCTGTTAGTCTTTGATCACTGGGATCTTCAATCCAAGCCAAGCGTGGAGATTACGGCAAATTCCTCCCATCATGGGAGAGGCTTATGTCCAGCAGTGGACGTTATGGGCTGTTGTTGTTGTTGTTGTTATGTTATGTAAGAAAACAAAACAGTTTCCTCACAAAAGCGGTAATCAGAACTATCCTATTTATAACAGAAAATGAAATTAACTGATTAAACTCCAGCCCTTGCCAAGTTTCAAGTTGTTCAAGTTTGAGAAGGAAGCCTATCTGGTTTAACTAAGA
This sequence comes from Xestia xanthographa, assembly GCA_905147715.2. Taxonomy (NCBI): domain Eukaryota; kingdom Metazoa; phylum Arthropoda; class Insecta; order Lepidoptera; family Noctuidae; genus Xestia; species Xestia xanthographa. Next base: position 4,429,104 of record LR990652.1, on the reverse strand, counting down.
ACTTGTATCTATACCAACCAGTTCGAGTTACAGAAACCTTAATATTTTATTGATTAAAGTCATGTCGGTGTAGTAGCTAACTAGTTTTCAAAATCTTACAAATCACTAAGTTTATGAAACGCACAGTGTGACTCGAATTAATCTTTTGAACGCCATTGGTGTCAATTTTGTTGTGCACAAACTAAACTTAATTTAGGATATTGCTATCTTTTTCTCTCTAATAAAACGTGAAAGAGACGGACGTAATTTAGAGCTGTCAAATTTAATTCGAACTAATATTTCCATACAAATGAAGGGTGCACGTAAAAACATGTCGACTAAAAACACGATGAAGCGCAAGGCATAAAACTAGTTGACATCTCTAATTTATACGTAGTTCATAGCTACTTATAGCCGACCTTTTCTCGCACTACCTTTTAGTAAAATATAGCAATAGCGTAAATTAAGTTTAGTTTGTGCACAACAGAATCGACAACATTGTCACATATACGTGACAAGCAAACGTGTGCCCTCTACGCCAACGGCACAAAAATGTAACAAAAAGTGCGGTGGCACTATAAACACGAAGTAAACAATTAAATGGATTTGGAATACCTATTCTATTGTGTATAGGTATTTGCGGTGAAATTGCATGCAGCAGGCACGAGCGTGTCTTTATGATCTAGCGTTAAAAGATTACGGAAACCTCAAAAATAATACCCACCAGTCGGGCTCTAATGTAGTCGGGTAAAATGGTATTCTAATATTGATAAGTCCCTGGCGACTACATGAGCTAAATGCGAGTTTTGTAATGCAAAAAGCTTATGATTCACTGCAATCAACAAAATCAGAAAAATATATGATATTCTTCAGGATATATGGTAGTACGATAGTGTTTTGAAAACATAATACAACTAACTTTATTCGATAGAAAAAAATCACGAACTTATCTCTAAAAATTTCTTTTATCGAGTAAAAACCATACTAAAATACATGCGATCATTCTGAATTTTTGGCAAATAATTCTACAAGCAACATATTAGCATCATAGTGTTTTACTTTTTTAGTCCAATCAATAGATTTTTTGTAAATCGCAAAAAAACCACTCATTTCGCACTGTTCATCCCGCAGTGACTGACGTAACAACCACTTTGTAGTGCAAGCTGATTACAACCTTATTCTAACAGTATTTCAAACGAAGTTTGAACCACCAGAAATAGAGTTGCTAATTGAGCTCCTGTAATCGCCTTAAGTGGAAAAAATAACTAGTATTTAGAGATAATGTGATATTTATTGTTTTCTATTAGCTTCCAATAAAATTCTAAGCGACTTCGTATCAACTCGGCAGTTACGTTTAGTTGTGTTTACTATAATAATTCAATCGGCTTATTGGGTTTTATTCTCTTTTGGGATAGGAAGAACAATGAGCTAGCAATACGGCTTGGATTGAAAATAATGGGTGACCGTTGTAAGATGGATGAACTGCTTAACTCACTGTTTATTATAGGACTTGTCCATGCTCCGTACGGATGCAATCTATTGATATGGTGGACATATTAGAACATCGAGATTTCTGTGCTTTATCTAAGATAAATTTAAATCTTACTGTATTATTAAACATACCTAAACAATCAGTGACTACGCGGAAATGACGACGACTTTTGGCCGGGCCGGCCTCTATCTATCTATATCTTCTATCTATACATATAATAATACTGTAGTAAAATCATTTTTGTACATCGAAAATATTTCGCAAAAAAATTGCCAGGGTGTGAAAGGATAACTAACAGAACTCATTTCCAGCATTTTTGGAATTTTTGTCTGTTTATCTGTTTCGATGATCAAGCATCACGCAAAATTTACGCAACCAATGTAGATAACTTTTATACATAAAAATTGAGCCTATCTTGAGGTATTATTTAGTTTTTGTTTTATCGTAATCGGTTAATTCTATCAAAAGATATATGAATTTAAAGTGTTCAAGAAGAACTAATCATGAAAATGTAAGATGCATACATGCAGCGACATCTGTTGAACTAATATGGTACTAATGACTAAAATGTGTTTAACATTTAAATATCATGATTCCCATGCATTGCATTATAATTATGTCTATCTTTTAAGTTGAGCTCTCTCTCTCTCTTATGTGACGCAGACGAAGTTGCGCGGGTCAGCTAGTCTTGAATAAAACTGATCGGCCGCGTGACTAAATTTTCGTCCTGGTAGAAGCTTTTGCGGTCAATAGTCGTAGTCGTATAGTGTAGTGCGCGAGTCAATAAATCTTCTCAATTATAGTAAAAAAAGTTCCAATAACCATTGTGTAGTGTAAAAGTTATATAAGCTTTTTACCCGCCTACGATAAAGACGAATGATATTTTATTCCTTCCTTTTGGATACTTATATTTAACGATTAAGTAAATAAAGTTGAAAATCAAAACTCAATTAAGACAAAAACGCCCACTAAAATATATTAACAAGACATTAATGTATTTTTTTTTAAATGCTGTCGTGCCAGCCCCACGGCAAAAAAGACGACCGCTTAAAAGCAGCTATACCAGACCAACGTTTTTACCAAAGTATCTACTGTTAGGTACTTTTTAGTGGCTTCTAAAAAAACATCCTTAATTTACAGTCATTAGGTACTACTTTCGACTAACTAAAATGTAAGAAATAACCTAAAGTACTCAAATATGTTCCAAGTTTCCTTTTACTTACAAATCAAAATAGCATACTGCGAGTTTCTCAACTCTGCTTTGTAACAAAAGTGCATAGCGTGAATGTTTTAAAATCTCTGGGAACATTCCCACCGTTTCCTCATGAAAGTTTAAAAGGCGATATTTGTTTTGAATTCTTTTATCTTCAAGTTCTGCTTGTTCTTTGCCTAAGTGGATGGGGCGCTTATTGTCTTTACTTTTATGATTTTTTGAGGTATTTTACTTGAAAAAGTATGATTTTTTGTGATGTTTAAAGCTTTTGCTTTTTCAGCTCAGGAAGAACTCAAAATCGAAATTCAAATTCAAACTCCAACTCAAAGCATTTATTACAATTAGACCAATAAGGCACTTTTGAATGTCAAAAATACAGAAAAAAAAATCAATCAAAGCTACAGTCCCAGTCATAAGGCATAATAACTTGAGAAAGTACTGTAACTGTAGTTGCCCATTCCCTAGCGTCTACGCTAAACTCCATGGACGTAGCGTAGACCTAGAGTAGTAGAGTTTCTTGCCCGTTCTTCTCCATAGAGATCTATCTCTATGGTAAAGAACGGGCAAGAAACTCCATGGACATTCTTTTAAATCAAAATATTGTTACAAAATCTTGGTTACATCATTAATTTAGAGATTAAAAATATATGTGAGAACGATGTAGAAAGACGTGCACACTAAGAGCGTCCAGAGTAAAAGATTAGATTAACAATTAAAGAATTAAGTAATTACAATGAACCGTGGCAGCTAAGAGATGACCAATTGACCAGTCCCAACTGACAGCGCCCGTACACGAACATGACGCATGTATCGTCTAATTAATTTGTAATTAATTACAAAAACCAATTATTAATGGTATCAATAAAATGATGACCGTTAAAACCTTCTCAAATACTGGATGTCTAATATGGAGAACTCATGAAAGGACTAGATATTGATAAAATCAATAATATGAGGCAAAAAAATGTGCAAACTTTACAGAAACAAAATAAATTATTCGTCTAACAAGCACAATTTACGTTAAGCCGGTCAAAAAGCAATGATATACCAAAACTATGTCTTTTCCTTTTACTCAAAAGGTACCTTTAATCTACAAATAGGGTTCAACGAAGCGTGTTTGAGCCACGACCCTTTTAAGGCACCTCATCCATAGTGGAAACAGGGACTCTTTGGAATTTGCTCTCGAAGTAGTGCAAGCTAAGTCGATCTTGTATATCATATTGAAAGACGGTTCGTGATTTTAGGAGAGCTTTGATGTAAGGGTTGGTGCATACTTGCCGATGGTATTAGCATGGCTTTTGGGTTTTTTTAAACTTCTCTTGGTATCTTTGCAAACAGTCTTAAATAGACAACTTCGCACATAATTTATAGGCAATTTAACACGCATGCACAAAAACAAGGATTTACGAATCAGAAGCTGTAATGGCGCAAGGCATATGCCTCCTTTTTTTTTCTTTTTTCGGATGAGAAATCATCAAATGACTCCTCCCGCTCTGGGCGAAGCAGGAGGGAGTGTCAGACTTTTACTGACTAAAACCCTTCCATGTTCCTTCATCGCCCTTTGTGTTCCGAGGCCACGGTATCTCTTTCGAACAGTCCCGCAACCCCGGATGCATATGCCTCCTTGCTTTGACACAAGTCTCTTCTCTCATAAGAGGTAATGGTCGTAATCTACCACACAGGCCCAGCGCGGGTCGTGTTCTGCTTGAAAATCAACAAAAAAAATAAATCATATTCACAGTAGGTTTGACACCGTCATGGGCACAGCACTGCTATCGGCAGTGCTATTATAGCAGAGACCGTGCTGAACTAAGAGAGAGATGGAACTATACAGGTCTATCATCAGTTTTTCCCAATTGAATGTAACTAAAAGAAAGCACATGACAACCACCATGCAGGACTGATCCCGCATGGGAACATCAATGAGAAAATATGGGCTGTTTTTGCTAACTAAGAGATCATAGCTTTAACTCAAGTCATAACACAGTCTCAGGGCTTTAAAAACACCTTTTACGTTCTTTTTGATCTCCAGTGACTATCAAGCTTCGGTTGTACACCGAACTTTGATGACAACCGAGAATGTCAAAATATTGGTATTACGTAGCACACAGAGTAGATATCAATTCACGGTGACTAACAGCCCGGGTACGGTATAACGTCTTTCACGAAAGCCACTTCAAACTCAGTTGTCATCAATTTGATGTCCACTATGCTTACATAATCGCAATTTTAGAAGAATCGATACGAAAGCGTCTGTCAAAATGAGTTACGGTGACTATCAGCCACGATGGGCACCGATGACGTCATATTTGATCGCGGCTGGTCATACATAATACGAAACTAACCTTTTGACAGTGACTTAATGGACACTGAGCCCAGTTACTATCATTTTGAGCTGTCAACAGAGATAAGTAATAGGCCTGCTGGTCTTGGAATATCCTTGAAAAGAGCAAAGGCGATGAAGCGTTCCTCATACAGCACTACAGCGATAAATGTGTGCCAACCTTAAGCATGTAAGTTCACTTCTCCCGTTTGCCCCCAACGTCAAAGGCAACATTTGATACTTTTTGCTGCGATTTACAGTCGATGCACTCAAAACTTTTTCGTATGCACGGAGCGAAGCACAAAGCTAGCTCAAAGGATAAAAATACTTTCTCAACGCTTTTTATAAACAGTATTGCAGAATATGTTGAAATGATTACTCACAGGTTTCAAGTATTGAACGATTTTTTTTTTTTTATTTGTATCGGAATCATCATCTGCCTAGCCTTTTCCCAGATATGTTGGGGTCGGCTTCCAGTTTAACCGGATGCACCTAATACCAGTATTTGACATGGAGCGACTGCCTATCTGACCTCCACAGCCCAGTTAGTACTGGGTAATACGCTACTCCATGGTAAGTCTAGTTGTCAGACTTTTTGGGCCATTGACTACCTGTAAGGACTGTCAAAGATCTGCAAATGACAACCGGGACCAACAGCTTAACGTGCTTTCCGAGGCACGGAGGAAACTCAGTATGTAAGGGTGGTCACCCATCCACAGACCGACCTAGGCAAGAACGGCTTAACCTAAAGATCGACCCGAGTAGCTGTTATTATTTAGCCACGAGCTCCTAATTTGTATCGGACTGGGAAGTAATTAATGATCTTACTACTCTCGCGATTTATAGTATGATGTTCTAACACGGACTTAAAATGGTTATATTGTTATAATAGGTTTCGTCTCAGCCGTGTGGTATCCGGCAGAGTAGAATATAACCAACCAATTACACTCACGGGTGTCGTATAAGGCGACTAATGTCTAAGGCAGAACCCCTTGCGCCTCCGTAGACCAGAGAATGGGCAGCAGCGTTTTCTTTTAGTCTGACATCACTGCGATCTCCAATCCGCCTGCCAAGCGTGGAGATTACGGCAAATCCTCCCATCACGGAAGAGGCTTATGTCCAGCAGTCCACTACTGGACATAAGCCTCTACTACCTACCTACTACTACTACTACTACATCAGCCCATAACGTCCACGTTATGGGCTGATGTAGTAGTAGTAGTAGTAGGTCTCGTTTCGTTGACTGTCTCCGTTAGTCAGTGGTCACAAACACGACTGCAGCTGCTGACCATGAGGTCCTGGATTCGATTCCAAAGTCAGGCAAAGTGTTATTGAGATTTTCCTTGCCTTGCCAGAGTTTGAATTTGTGCATGTTTGGAAGAAATAGACTGGCTCTTTTAAATGGGACTTTTAAACATAACAAGCGAAATGTGGGTTTACTAATGAGTACACCTCTGCTTAACGCTACAGGCGTGATGTTATGTTATGATAGGGTCGGATATTACGTTGTGACAAAATCAAACCAACCTATTTTAATTCCTGTGGATTTCGGGGAAATATGTTTCCTAAACCATGCCAGAAAATTCAAATTTCCAAAGATATTATTAAAAAATATAGTCTATTGGTGACTGCGATTGCAAAAGTTTAAGCAAAACGAGTGTTTGGAAAATTAAAATGGTTATTGAAATTACTTTGAACTGACTTTTAAGATGAACTTTGGTAAGTTTAAGGCGTTTTCACTGGGTTCATACAAAATTTAGTATTAAAATTTAGATATTCGGTAAACTGTTCCAAAGTTAGATTTTGTTAAAATATTATGGCGTACATAGAGATTGGTTTGTAATAACATTAAACCAAAGTTTGTGATATTTTGGCGCACTATTCAAATAACTTCACGAGTTTAGAGGATGAATAAAAGTCGACTAACTAAAGATATTTTGGAAGGCAAATTTGAGTGGAATCGCCGGGAGAGAAGGACGCATATTATACTGATCTTATATTGGCGATATTAGTGACGTTAGTTTGATGCCTTTCTGATACACGCTATAGAATAGGAATTATGCATATTTTTTTATGTTTTTATTTCGATGCGGATTTTTTTTTAGTATTTTAGTACTATAAAAATAATGACAAAAAGCGAAAACGAGACATAAATCGGCCAAACAACACAAAAGTTATAACCAATTTAAACTTTTGTTTCTGTCTCTTTCTAGATAAACGGAATTTAGTATGGATTTTGTTCGTCGATCCGATGCAGAGAATGACGTCATTCGCTGTATCGGATCTCTCTGTCTAATCAAAAGTTTCAAATGCTTATAGCTTAGAATTTTTTATAGATATTAAAAAAATAATTTCACTTTGCTATTTCTGATGTTTAAACGCTTTGTTTAGAGTGATAAAAAAATCATGCATGTACCCTATTGGTACTACGATACCAACATACCTGTAGATAGGCGTGCCAAGATCTTCCCTATACCACAGCACCAGCAGGACGGCGTCCTCTTCATCCTGTGTCGCGATGTCGCACGGCAAGTACACCGGCTCGCCGGCCACGGCTACTACTTGTGTCATCGGCACTGCGGACAAAGAAAAAGAGATATTAACACAGCGTTCCAGGCAAAGATGACGTAACGAGCTTGACGCTTACAGGCAGGATTAGTCCGCACTTGCGCAAGACTGAGAGAATTGGGAAGGAGACAGAGAAGGATTTGTCCTGATGGCCCACGCTTAAAAAAAAAAACATTAACATAAACTGCCTGTATGGCAACACTCCTAACTAGCTTTGACTTAGAAACAGAATTTAAAATTAATATTTTGGAACTGTTTCGCACAATTTTTTCAACTTGGCAAAACATAGAGATTTCTTTATTTTATGTTAAAATTAAGAAATCTCCATCTCCATGTTTTGTTAGACAGAGAGAATTGGAAAAGAGACAGAGAAGCACTTGTCCTGATGGCCCGGTTTAAAAAAAAAAACAAAACATTAACATAATATAAACTGCTTTTATAGGTCAACACCCATATCTAGCTTTGACTTAGAAACAGAATTTAAAATTAATATTTTGGAACTGTTTTGCTCAGTTTTTACGACAGGACAAAACATCGAGATTTCTTAATTCTATGTGAGCTTAACATTATGGATTACACAAAAAAACGTTTGAATTATCTTAATAATGACGAAAGCTACATCACAATTCTTTGCGTAGTTTCGTAGGACCAAACAAACACATTGATTTTCAACTTTTTATTGACGCCATGTTGCATGATTATGAAATACGAATTTCATTATTGTTGACGTATTTTTCTTCTTCTATAAGACATAATAAAAACAACGACTCACATGTTTCATCTCGTTTAGCTATTCACAATCAGTAATTTAGATTTCACCGTGTATTTTCATAAATTACACAAGTTACTTTTCGAAAAACGCGGACGTTCTTTTGTTTTCCAATCAACAATGTCAATCAATTTGTTAAACGTCTCTTTATTCTTCCCGCGCTTTTCTCGTGTAGTTTACAAATGGTCAAGGTATTGAGATATTCAGCCTACATATTTATTAGGTTCCGAATTCAGAACCTTAGAAAATTAATTTTGTTTTATTTGTGTGTTTTTTTTAAAATTTGGAATTGGAAAGCAGGACTGTAGTGTATGTAGATATCAATATATATCGCACTACAAACCGATAATAGTATTGTGACGTTGCCTCGGGCGCACACGTCGCTCGGTTATAAGTACCGGTCCGAGTGGTGGGGAGATCGGTCGTTGTCAGGCTGTCGGACTGAGCGGTGGTGCGTTGGCGAGTCAACTAGTGTTGTTAAATGTGCATATTTTACATTGGCGACGAGGATAAAACTTAATTAAGTGGAAGTGGGGTATAGTGTAAAGTAAAAAAAAAAAAAAAAAAAAAAAAAAAAAAAAAAAAAAACCCCGTGGTGAGTTAAGTGAAATAATAGTGTTCCATGGGAGGAATACTAAAGTGCGCGACACTATCAGGTGAGTTCCTTATCTAGACCAGTACAGCCTACCTATGATTTTTAAATAATCATATTTAAATAATTGTGTTATTACAATTACCAAAGAGATGTTATGATTCAAGTAACCAAAACAATTTTATAAGTAATGGAAGTGATGACAGCCTTTAGAGTGTTACGACTCATTAGATCAGTACGCAGCTGCATTGCTAACAGTGTTTTTAAATGATTAACTTGGTTATTTTATTAGTAGTAGGTATCTATTGCTAAACTGACTATTACTGAGGTTTATAGTTTTTATAATACAAACAAGGTATTTGTGTGGATGTAATGTGGAGTGCAAATAATCACAATCACGCCTATAAAACTCACCAAGTGATATGTGTGATGTGTGTACGTCTGCTATTTTTAACAAAAATCATGATCAAATCAATATCACGCTTTATTTCTCATATATTTAAGAGATAGGCAGAGGTGTTTAATAGTGGTTACTTTGGATAATTTCAAAACATAATGAAGCAAGTAAGCTGGCGTAGTGCCTGAAATAGCAAAGTTATTTTTTAGTTTTGTTTATGCAGTGTAAACAGTTTATACTGATCATTAAATTGATATTATGGAAGCAGCATAGCTGGTCATTTAATTGACACTGATTGACAATATTCAGGGGAATTATATCCTCAACAGCTTTTTTGGTAATTAAACTGACGTGATAAAAGTGAGCAATGTAAAGTAAATAACACAGTCATTGGCTAAATAAAAACCGTTTCAGTTTTTAAGCAATGATTTGAAGTGTGTAAGGTGCAGTTTCAATGGGTGTTGTACCAATACAGTGTGGAAATGAACATGAGAAATTAATTTTTAAAAGGGTACTAGTTTGTAACATTTCATTATTAATTGGGATAAGTTACATCGATTAGATAGATGGTATGTTACAAATAAATTATGGGTAGATAGGTTACGAAGTAACAAGCAAGTACTATGCCACCTTAGATATGTATTAAATATTTGGGTAGTACAATTAAGGTCGAAACCGGGACCTCACGCTTGGTTATTAGATTTGTGCTATATGAAACCAAAAGCAGTAGAACATTCCTACTGGTCATTCAATTGACAGTTGTGCACTAGTAGTAGTTGTAATTGTAAATCGTACGTGATTGTTTGTGTCAGGTAGTGCGAACCTACATGAAATTGTAAATCGTACGTGACTGTGTTTTATTAAAGAGCGTTGATGGCCTTGTCCGACATATGTCGTGGGTTCGAAACCAGACAGGCATTTTGTGTTATTATTCCACTCATCACCAGTGGACGCTTTTTGTTAGTAGAGTATACCTACTGGTCATTAAATTGACAACTCATCAAAGGTTGACAGTTATTGCAGTAGAATATATCTACTGGTCATTAAATTGACAAGTCATCAAAGGATGACGGTTATTGCAGTAGAATATATCTACTGGTCATTAAATTGACAAGTCATCAAAGGATGACAGTTATTGCAGTAGAATATATCTACTGGTCATTAAATTGACAAGTCATCAAAGGATGACGGTTATTGCAGTAGAATATATCTACTGGTCATTAAATTGACAAGTCATCAAAGGATGACGGTTATTGCAGTAGAATATATCTACTGGTCATTAAATTGACAAGTCATCAAAGGATGACGGTTATTGCAGCAGAATATATCCACTGGTCATTAAATTGACAAGTCATCAAAGGATGACAGTTATTGCAGTAGAATATATCTACTGGTCATTAAATTGACAGTAACCGCAGTAGATTGTATCTACTGGTCATTAAATTGACAAGTCGTCAAAGGACGACGGTGGTTGCAGTAGAATATACCTATTGGTCATTAAATTGAAAAGGTGAAGGAAAACATCTTGAGGAAACGCCGATCCTAGAAAAAATACTTCGAAAGACATGTGACACTTACCACGCACTGTTTTCGCGTGGTAGGTTAAGAGCATCCATTAAATTGGAAGCATTGGGCATCCATTAAATTGGAAGCATTGGGCATCCATTAAATTGGAAGCGGAATTGCAGTAGAATATAGCTACTGGTCATTAAATTGACAAGGTGAAGGAAAACATCTTGAGGAGACCGGTATGTCCTGGAACGGATGCTTCGAGGGACATGTGATCCATTAAATTGGTAGCATTGGGCATACATCAAATTAAAAGCAATTAACAATCATGAAATTGGAGGTATTGGGCATCGGATTGGAGAAGAATCCGGATCATCATCATCATTTCAGCCGAGAGACATCCACTGCTGGACGTGGGCCTCCCCCGGGTGTCACCGCATTGGCCGGTCCCGTGCGACTCGCATCCAGCGGATCCCCGCAACCTTCACGGCGCATCAAACAGCGTATGGCTATTACCAGATCCTCCATGGATCAGCTTGGAAAAATATGGAAAAGCCACAGTACAGGAGGAATGGCGACGGGTTGTGAAGCTTGCCACTACCCCTGATGATACGACCACGACCACTCTGCCAAGTGTTTGACAACGAAGAAAAAGAAGATCTAATCACTGGCAACATACACTGGTCATAGACTTTCGTATTGTGACACTGCGGTAAGTTCAACGAGAAGATTCCGCACGGCTTCCCGAAAGCTGCCCAGCCAAGTCAGATTCGACGATTGACCTCTTTCTCGAGGTTGAACCTGCCTGGCTGGACCGTTTGTCCCAGGTAGGTACACGAAATATAAAGTAAAGTGTGGTGTCTCCGATCTTGATAGGAGTGGGTGTTACATGGGCGTTTAACGTGACCTTGGTTTTGTCCATGTTCGTTTTGGGACCTACTCTTTTGGAAGCTCTGCTGAGGTCATCGAGCGTTGTGCTGGGGTCCTGCAGGGTCTCAGCCAAGACTACTGTATTACCGGCGTGCCGTGGGAGAGTGATGTGCTCGCCGTTGGCGTTGATGCCGGGCCCTCTCTGGTCCGGAACCTTGAGGGCGTCCTCCGGTGCGGTGGTGAGCAGTTTCGGGGATGTGACGTCTCCCTGTTTCATACCGCGCTGCAGAGGGATAGGCCAGAAACTGAGCGTACGTATAAAACAACCTCTTCAGCTTTACAGTATTGGTGTAAATGTCAATCAGATTGTGTACGAAGAGATAGCCAGATAGAGAAGGAAGAAGCTTAGCTCTTGTCTGGGCTATCAATCATTTAAACATCTTTATTTTATGAAGCAATTTGATTACCGACCACAAAATATTGAAGATATATTATAATATTGATAAAAGTCAAAGAGGTAAGAGAAATTCTCTCGGTATATCTCATGTTGTATGAAGGAGAATGCTCATGGTTATCTGGAATTCCGTACCATGCTGCGTCAAAATCAAACTTTGTTTTCTAATCTACACTTATCATATTAACTCCTTCAAGAGTTCTTTTGTAAATAAAATCGGAGTTTTGGAGTAATTTTATAAAAAAGAAAATAAGTTGTAAAAAATAATTATGTAATAAATAATTTGGTAAATAATTTTGATGCAAACCTCAATAAAATGTGTCAAAAAAAAAAAAAAAAAACACTTTTTAAACGCGACGACGTAGCTTTGAAACCACAAACATTTAAAAGAAATCATTTTTTTATTTGTTTACATTTTTTAAATATTCCAATATTAAAACAATATGAAAAACGTTTAAAAAATCAAAAACAATTAAATAATATTAAAATCACTTATTTCATCAATTACAAAACTCTCCCACAAATGTGGGAAACTAAAACAAGTTTTTAGTGGTAACACTGAACCTAATTGTCAAAATTCAAAATTTCATTGAATTAATTGTGTTTTGACAGTGATATTAACCAATACACGTGGGACGTATACATGTGGGAACACAGAAACAATAAAATTAGGTACGTGTGGAAAGTTATTGCGATTAATTTGTCATGTTTTTGTGATTTTGAATCGCACTCTTTCACTACGCATTTGCCCATATTTTGTCGCGTGTCACTTCGGTACTGCGTCAAACAGAACACTGAACTGACATAAGCTACGCATATGACCCTGGTCATATGCCCGTGGCAACGCCTTGGCGCGGTAATTGCTAATCTAGTGTAACTTAGATATCTATGATTTAAAATAAAAAGAAACTGTTGGAATGACTGTCGATTTATCAAAACAGTTTCTATAACATGCTACATCTCCAAAGAGATCTAAAAAGACTTATACAAGTAATATATTTGAATGTCTTTGTACATCTCTATGACCGGTTGTGTGAACGTCATGTAAAGGGAGTAAAACAATATTCATACTTCTATACCTTAAATTATATTCCCTGTACAAAAAATCAAATTGCTAATGCGTAATGGCTAAAAAATGAAAAAAAAAACATAAGTCATTATGAAAGGAAACGAAAAAAAAAATGGAAAGGAATATGGAAATAGGAAAACGAGATCATACTGACCCAGAGGTTAGAGTAGACGATAAAGTTTATAGATAAGTTAGTGGTGGTTATTGGAAGTGATGTTCAAATGGGGTAACTGGGTAAACCCTGAGAAGGTAAAGCATTAAAACAAATAAAAAAGAAACTGGTTGTCTATCTAGTAAAAGGGAGAATTGGTTATATAAATAAAATATAAAATGTAAATCAGTATGATTATCTAAAAAGGAAATCAAAGGAGGAATAAAAGGAATCGGTCAGTCTAGCGATAGACACCGTGAGAGGTGGACGTACGATTGAGCCATTGCTGCGCGTAATAGTGAGACAGTGATATAGCGATTAGTAGTGATAGCCGTGATAGTGAGCACTATAGGTAGTAAGCAGATAGTGTCCTTATAGAAATAAAAATAATTAAAAGAAACTAAAATAAGGGAGGGATGTAGTGTATGTAGATATCAATATATATCGCACTACAAACCGATAATAGTATTGTGACGTTGCCTCGGGCGCACACGTCGCTCGGTTATAAGTACCGGTCCGAGTGGTGGGGAGATCGGTCGTTGTCAGGCTGTCGGACTGAGCGGTGGTGCGTTGGCGAGTCAACTAGTGTTGTTAAATGTGCATATTTTACAAGGACATTTAATTAATTCTGTCAGTGAGCCTTTTTTTATTTTATATTTGGAAAAGGAACATCAAATCAGCCATTTTCATTATTCACATTTAACCTACGGCTTGCACTATTAAATTAAAGCTTAGTATACACTTTTCATAGAAATAAGTTCAACAGTAGGTAGGTACTTATTATTTCTCAGAACATTCTAGTAGTTAAAGTCGCCTGACAAACTGTAAGAAGTTTGTAGTAAAGCAGTTCTTCGTCAACTATAGACTATTAAATTGTCGTTTTGTTGAACTATAATTTTTACAATTTTCTACAGTATAAAACATTTTACTGCAAATAAAAGGAGGTCCATGAATAATTGAATATAGTACACATGACATGCATTTTGTTATAAGTTTAGAGACCATAATATTATATTACTCAAATCTAAATGGTATCCATGTAATGACTATTCTGCACTGCACCGGATACAGGAGCGACTGCCTATCTGACCTCCACAACCCAGTGAGTACTAAGAAGGTAATACGATACCCGTTAGGAAGACTCATTGTCAAACTTTCGGGCCACTGATTATCGGTAACGACTGGCGAAAATCTACAAATGACAGTTGGGACCAACGGATTAACGTGCTTTCCAAGGTTAGAGCCTATCTGAATCTTCAGTATCGTAACAACAAAAAAAAAATTACAATAGCCAACAGAATTAAAAGATACTTTTCCCGGTTTTACCATAAAAAGACGACAGTAAAATACTCAACATCATACCTTACCCAAAACCATGGAGCGGAAACATCGCATAATACATTTCCGCGAACACGAATCGTTGGCCGTACTTGCCCCCACGTCGTCAAAGTGGACACGAGAGCTTTTTGCGCTCAATTGCGCTCAACTGAGCAAAAGAGTTGCAACTAGCACAAGCACATGTCAAGAAACTCACGAGTCCTTTGGAGTTTCTGTAAGGAGGTCTTAGAAAAGGATCCAGCGTTAGAGAATAAAAAATAAGTGAATCGTCGACGTTTTGGTTTTATATTTGTTTCGAATCGTCTTTGTTCGTGCTACATAAAGAGTCCGACATGCAACAGTTGTGACATTAGATGCATCGACATATTGTTAATACTTTTGTTCTACTTGCTACCTCTGGCCTCGGATAGGTCCCTCAAAGTGCAGGTGGAATTACACATGGAGCACAGGAGAGAAGGTGAGCCATAGTTTGTGTTGAAGGACCTCAGTCACACCCTGCTTCATCGAATACCAAGTTATATCTGCAGGAGCCTATCTGTGCTGAATCAAAAAAAACAGAACAGAACTAAACAGGAAAAGTAGTATGCCGTCTTAAAGCATAAACGTTTACTTTTAGCTGATAGCGTTTCATTTTCCTTCCCCTATCACCTTATTAGATACAGAGGACATAATTAGTATTTTGAATTAGAATCCTCTTAGATATTCATAGTCATACTCATAGCTAAGCCTTGCAAACCAATTTGATACCTATACAATAGTTTAGACGTTGGTTGCCAAAATTGTCAGACGCCGGCACAATATCAAGCTACCCGAAAATATCAAGTTTTCCCAATCAAACTTGAACCAAAATAAAGTTGAAAATCTATTAAAGACAGATTGTACTAGCTTGATATGCTGGCGTAGGTCTGTACAAGTCTAGTATTTAAACATATCTAGCAAAACCAGACAAGTATTTTTAAAACTGTAACTCTAGACTTAATAATATGACCTAATACATTATGTATATTATTTTTCTCCATCCAGTCTCTCTTTAGCTTCATGTATAGCTGTCACTTCAAATTGTCTATAGTCGTCTTGTTCCCATACTTCCAGCTTTCCGATATACAAATGAAATCTATTTTCCGCATATCAAATTTGCGCTATCAAAAGGCTCAAAAGGAACATCAACGTCAAATTATTTCCTTATATACCTTTGAAACAAGCCAAGTGGAGGCGTCACACGTACTAGTGAGCCTAAAAATAAGTCAAAGTAATCACCAAACTTCTTTTTCCAATAAAAACATAGTGAAGAACTCCAATTTCCTTACGTTTTGGGCGTTGTATTTTTAGGCCCGTCCAACGGTATTTTTTGAAGGCAGATTCATCAGTGTTTTTGTTACGCATCTGCTCGGATTTCGATCGTGAGGATTTGAATTTGAATATTATTGAAACTGCCATTCATATTTTAGATGTTCAGCTGGATTAAAGGAAGCGGAAGACGTTTTTGTTGCTGTACCGAGATCTGTATCTGTTAAGTTAATGAAAAGAGTTTTTATTTCGGAACGTGAAATTTATTTTTTTGTACGGTTCGCTTTGATAAAAGAGGGGTTTCGCTTTTAAGATTATGTTGCGAAAATGTTGGTGCTTTATTTATTAGAATAAAAACATCACAAATATACATATGTATACGTGATAAACACGGTCTTTAGCCTCAATAGAATTTGTTTCAAAAATATAATTTGAGTATCGAATTTATTTCAAAGATTTTAGGTATGTGGTTGCAATCCGAGTGCGCTAAGGTTATTGTATTGGATAGCCGTTTGGTATCCGGCAGAGTAGAATAAAACCAACCACAACCACTCACGGGTGTCGTATAAGGCGACTAATGTCTGAGGCAGAACACGTTGCGCCTCTGTAGACCAGAGAATAGGCAGCAGCGTTTTCTGTTAGTCTTTCATCACTGCGATCTCCAATCCGCCTGCCAAGCGTGGAGATTACGGCAAATTCCTCCCATCATGGGAGAGGCGTATGTCCAGCAGTGGACGTTATGGGCTGTTGTAGTAGTAGTAGTGTAGTAAGGTTATTGCTTGGTCAACATTCATTATCTTCCTTTCCTTATCTCATTTTACTTGGGGTTGGCGCCACACGTTTTCTTCTTCCATTCTTCCCTGTTAGACGTCACGGCAACATTTATTCCTTTCTTTTTCATATCATTCTTCACACAATCCATCCGTCTTGTCTTTGACCTTCCTATCCCTCTCCATCCATCAACATTCATGTCCATCACTTTCTTAGTCACATGCGTTTCATCTCCCCCTCATTACATAATAGGTTAGATGACACCATAAAACAATAATACCAAGACACTAATCTCTAAAAAAAACCACTTCATTTTGGGCCTGAAAACCCGATTTATTTTCAACTAGCGGACGTCACGCGGTTTCACCCGCGTAGTTCCCGTTTCCGTGGGAGTACGGGGATAAAATATAGCCTATGTTACTCAAGGTGAATGTAGCTTTCTAATGGTAAAAGAATTTTTGAAATCGGTTCATTACTTCCGGAGATTACCCCCTACATACAAACTTACAAACAAATGTTACCTCTTTTTTTTTTTTGTTAGCCTTGAATGTCCCACTGCTGGGCAAAGGCCTCCCCCATATCCTTCCAGGTACTCTTCTCCTGCGCCACCTCGAACGACCTCTTTATAATATTATTAATATAGTATAGATTAATTGCCAAATTCGACTTTTAGTTGCTTTAAAATCAATAAATAGTTCAGTCATTGAGTTGAATAAGCAGTGACGTCACAGTTTGCTATTGCAATACAAAATCTATGAGAGAACCGCGTTTTGACAGCTCTAAAAAAGTAAGTTAATTGATTGGTGTGTCATTTACCCCATTATGTCCAATTATCCATACCATTGCTTGGTCAACATTGATGACTGAAAAAATATAATAGAGAAACAAAAAAAGAGCATTGACTACTAAAAATGCTCAACGACATCGCAAGAAGTTCAAACAATAAATCGGGCGAACTACACGGATAAGTGACGTCTTCGCTACCCGGACATCCGTGCGTCCGGGCATTCTTACCGTGTCCGGATGCAATGAGACAATGTACTGAGAAAAGCGCACCGTATTTGTGTTAGTCCGGACGCAGTTTATCCTTAGTTCTCTAACAAGTCCCTGTTCTTTTAAGTGATTTAAAATGTACTTTAAGTTTGAATAAAATATTGTTTCGTGAGCTGCTTGTTTAAAAAAGCTCAGGCTAAAGAGTGTACAATTAATCCACGATGGGTAAAGTGAATTGGATTTTGTTGAAATGTATTTCAAAAGTGTTTTACTGAATAATTTAACATCACGCCTGCAATTCCCAAAGGACTAGACACCATAGACAAGACTCATAGTACACCATCATTTCGCTGGTTATATTTTAAGTTCCATGTAATAAGGGGCGATCCTATTGCCAACCACTGGTCACAAATCCATACTGCGTGCTTTTGCCCTATCTCGGAATCGAACCCAGGACCTAATGCTCAGCAGTCACACTATAGCTTACAACTACTAGACCAATGAGACAGTCACACTAATAGTCAGTAGTTCTACTAAATATTAGTATGTCATCATCATCTGCCTAGCCTTTTCCCAACTATGTTGAGGTCGGCTTCCAGTCCAACCAGATGCAGCTGAATACCTGTATTTTATATGAAGCGACTGCCTATCTGACCTCCACAACCCAGATAGGGCTGGATAATACGATACCCCTTGGTAAGACTAGTTGTCAGACTTTTTGGGCCAATGACTACCTGTAACGACTGTCAAAGATCTACAAATCAAGACAGCCGGGAGCAACACCTTGACGTGTTATCCGAGGCACCGAGGAAACTCGGTATGTAAGGGTGGTCACCCATCCACAGACCAACCTAGGCAAGCACGGTTTAACCGAGAGATCGATCCAAGCGGCTGTTATTATTTAGCCACGAGCTCCTCCTAACTATATATTAGTATGTTATATCAGTAAATCACTCGTCTGCGGTTTCACCCGCGTAGTTCCCGTTCCCATAGGAGTACGGGGATAAAATATAGCATATGTTACTCAGGGTGAATGTAGCTTTTTAATTGTGAAAGAATTTTTCAAATCGGCGTAGTAGTTTTTAAGTTTATTTTTGTGTGTGTGTGTATGTTTGTTATGACAAACATACACACACACAAAAATAAAAAAATACAAATCTTTCCTCTTTATAATATTATATTAAATATTATAGTGTAGATTTTATTATATATTATATTATAATTATTAGTGTAGATTACCCTATTTTTGTTGTTGCGCAGTCGGGTAATAAAGGCCCCTAAGTATTTAGCAGTTGTCAACCTCTATCAATGGTCTCTGAATATTGAAATAGATTAATTAATTTGAAGGTGTTGAACGGATGGCTGATGGGGCTGAAAACTTCTGGGGCGGCCTCCTACTAGGTGGACCGATGACCTAGTGAAGGTTGCGGGGATTCGCTGGATGCGAGACGAACGGTACCGGTGAGTGTGGCGATACTTGGGGGAGGCCTATGTCCAGCAGTGGACGTCTTTAGGCTGAAATGATGACTCTAGGCTGCTTCAGTAACTAGGTGCCATGCTGTGATATAAAAAACCAAAAATCAACCCAGAATCCAAGTACTTAAATCATCATCATCAAACGAAAAACTAAAACACCCAACACAAATCCACTACCAAATAAAATACTCCGGTTACTTTTCACAGAATATCCGCCATTTCAATCTCAGATCATGAAACATGCATGCAAGTAAACGTCTATGAGCCGGCATTATTGAATATCCTGGCTATGGGCTATGGTTGCAATGGAAATCGCTTCTCGAAGCGTTGCGTCGCGGAAACGCTATTAATTTCCGAAACGTCGATTTGTGTCGGCTTTGCGTACGACAGGAGACAGTTTCGGCTACATTTAGAACTTCGATTAATATGGATGTTCGATTTGGAGCTAAAAATCTGGGTTTTTAATGAATATTGAGTTGGGATAGAGAGCAGCGGTGGCCCAGTGGTGGCGGCCCCAACTTACGAACAGTAAGTCATGGGTTTGAACCCAGGCAGGCGCATTACTTTGTGTAATTTATTTCATCACCGTTGCTCTCAAAACGGTGAAGGAAAACATCGTGATGAAACCGGCATGTCCTAAAACCAAAAAATCAAAGATATGTGACATCTATCCGCACTGGGCCTGCGTGGTAGATTATAGCCCATTTCCTCTCATAGAGAGGAGGCCTGTGTCCCAGCAGTGGGAACATTAATAGGCTGATGATGATGATGATGAGTTGGGATTTGCGGGGTTGTAAAACTTGAGTTTCATTTGTTTGTTGCAGTTGATTTGCGGCCATTTTTAGTTACTTACTGTTTGGTTTCGGTAGGTTGCTGTCTTTGTTTGTTTGACATTTTGCTTACAGACGGTTAGAAACAAAACGTCACAGAAAATCTTTCTTTGATTTTTCTATGAATCAATTGATAGGTAAGTGACGCGGATAGGATATCTCAAGCTAACTTTGTTTAGAAACACCGACAGCTGCGGGACGTGGCATTTTAACTGATAGTTATACGTAAGTAAGTTATAGAAAACGGGCCTTGGTGATTTTGAAGTGGATTGGTGATTGGACATCGAAAGCTTGCTCATCATAGATTATTCTTCAGACGTGACGCTTTTGAAGATTTTGTCTCATTTAATACTTGTTAATTGATACCAGCAGCGGTGGCCCAGTGGTGGCGGCCCTAACTTAGGAACAGTAAGTAAGTCGTGGTTTCGAACCCAGACAGGCTCATTACTTTGTGTAGTTTATTTCATCACCACTGCTCTCAAAACGGTGAAGGAAAACATCGTGAGGAAACCGGCATGTCCTAAAACCAAAAATTCGAAGACATCTACCAATCCGCACTGGGCCCGCGTGGTGGATTAGAGCCCATCCCCTCTCATCATAAGAGGAGACCGTGTCCCAGCAGTGGGAACATTATAGGTTGATGATGATGATGATGATGAATTGATACCAATATCATGGGGGTGCAATAAAATAACTAGTTAGCCATCTTTGGGAGTAAAATCATTACCCGATATAGTCACGGAGTTAGTTCAGTTGAATCCAATAATCTTGTTTGAAAACCTTTCTACTGCGAACGTGTTCGAATAAATCCTATTTCGTTGCTGTGACGTCATTCCTGAAAATACCCAAAATTTGACTATTCAGTGCAGACGTACGGGAAATCGAGTTAAGCTCTTCTAATTTGGCTTTGATGTTTAGACATCGTTCGTGTTGATGTTATTCAACACGAGTTCTCGATTCGATTCTGAATTTGGTGGAAAATGTAATAAAGCATTTTGGTGGCGTCCAAACGCACTTTATGTTCCTATGTAGTATTCGTTGGGCTAATTGATAACTTTGATGTATGGTAGCGATACGTTTCGTTCTATTATTTTATTTCTTCGAAAATGCATTGAATAACGTCGTTTGATACACGCGTGGGCAATTGTTACTGAAATTCTCGGCTCCATAGCAACCTCACCTGCGGCTCGGGTATGAATTCCACCTCGACTGCAATAAAAATTTCACCTACTTAAATTAAATGTCCTATTTCTTTCTTTCAATGCTCAATGTCCACCACACCACTTCCAGTAAACAAAGTCCAATGCTAACCATTGGACTCTGTGTACTGGAAGTGGTACGAACACTGTGAGGGGTACGCATTCGGCTTGTGCCGAGCAACAAACTCTGTTTCGTATCTGCCGTCGCTAAATCATGTACAGATCGACTCGGTACAACTCAAGTGAACTAATTAGGTTAAAGATAAATGAAAAATATAACAGTAGCTCAAAAGTTTAAAACAAAATCATATTTATTTCTGTATTACACGTCACATCATTTGTTATGTTACAAAACTTCCAGCTGGTGTTTCGTACCTGACTACTCTGAGAAGAATCAGCCGAAACAAACTCAGAGGTCACTGTCTCTTTTAAATATAAATTTAAATATATAATTATGTTATAGACAAAACTGTTAATAATGATGTCAGTCAAAACCCTTATGAACTTTAAATGCGTTTTCTGCATTCAAAATATGTTGTTTTAGCACGCCTCCGTTGTAATTACCTAGTTCTATAATTAATTACATGATGTTTTTCAAAAGGTCACAAAAAACCAATCAACCAATTAAGTTTTTAAGCAAATGTTAGTTATTGTTAAAATAGTTTTCACCAAAAGTAGTTTTGACTAGTTTTCACCGGTCAAAAGTAGCTGATCGAAATCTTTTTTGTTTCCTACGGTAGATTATATTACGATTTCTTCTTCTTTTTAGATATTTATTTAAAAATATAGTTTTAGAATAAAAAACAGTAAAAAAAAAAACAACAAAGATTTTTTCTTGATAAACTTCAATTTAAAAAATTAAATATATTATCAGCCTATGCTAGTGAATACAAACTTTTTTATGTGTGTATACGTGTATAAGTTAATATTTATGTACATAAAGTTCACGTACAGTACCAACTGGTACATAGGCGCTTATTTCACCTTTATAACGTAGATTTTACCAAATTCACGTAGCTACTCGCGTAGCATAACTAATATCGATCGATATCAGCTCCAAATTTAGTACAATTCAAAGTTCCATCCATTTGAAATTAATGGAGTAATGACCCAAAGATAACATCTAAGTGAACCCTAAAATTACGCCTACCTCTCAAATTGCTCTCTATTATAAAGGAACATTCTAGAAACAGATTAGAAAATGGCGCTAAAATGCTGTAGAACTACCTCGTACCTCGCCTATTTTGCTAACGATACTATGTAAATGAAGTAATCAACACACCTAATCCAATCTTTTTGTCGTCGTACCAAATTGCTCAAAAACGATATTACTCCCAAACTGCAAGCACAAACTGGCAAAACGCTTAATAAAGTACCGATATCGCAAAAGGAAATGGCTCCACTTCTATTCAAAAACGTTGCTAACCCAAATTGAACTTTGACAATTGTATTATAAAGTCCAATTTGTTTCGTCGTTTATTAACCAAAGTTGGGATTCGAGGACGGTAGTGGGACATCATTTGAATAATTAAAAAGCGGCTTTATCTATTTATTCAGTTTCTCCCAAAAGTTGTTGAGTTGCATTGTGTCCAATCTGTAGGCGAATTTGAGGGTGCTTTAGTTCGCTACAGCGCTGCTTTTCTCTGGAGAGCTTTTGACGAGAGAGGGCTCTGCAGCCGTCAAAATAGATTCCACTGTATTTGAGAACGTAGTTTTTTTTAGTCTCTGTTTGCTGTACATTATATTCGTCAGTGTATTTCTCGAAAGGTATGTTGGCTTTCCAACTTAACACTATTATGTATTATTATATACTATTATATTATATATTTATTTTATTATATAAATATTTATATATTACTATTAATATATTTTAGGGTTCTGTACCCAAAGGGTAAAACGGGACCCAATTACTAAGACTCCACTGTCCATCTGTCTGTCACCAGGCTTTAACTCATGAACCGTGATAGCTATGCAGTTGAAATTTTTACAGATGATGTATTTCTGTTGCCGCTATAACAAAAAATAAAATAAACAAAAAACAGAATAAAATAAATATTTAAGTGAAGCTCCCATACAACAAACGTGATTTTTTGATTATGGTACGGAACCATTCGTGCACAAGTCCGACTTGCACTTGGCCAGTTTTTTTGATAAATGGCAACAAATAATAAGCTTGGTTCTTCGTAATCCTTGTTGTCTGTGTATTTTTATTTCTATTACGAAAAGTCTACATTATGACAAAGTTCTTTTATTCCTAGATTTTCAGAATCAGATTTTTGGTATTTTTTTCAGTTTTCTATATTATTATTTGTCGTCTTTGTGAGGACAGGACAAGCACGTTATTGACACTTCAGACAGTTAATACGATCTCTAATAATACAACAAACTAAAATGTTTACACAACAATAAGTGTTGACAAACACTTAAATAAAGTCTAGAAATATCAGTGTCAGGTTCAGATATGTTATGAGTAAATACAAAATAAATGGTACCTTCCTAAGATAAAATTTTCTCTTGAATAAGGTCGTTGTATAAAAATAGCGGGCCGACATATTTTCTAGACAAATTTAAGGTAGAATTTCAAACCGCAACCGCCAACACAATGACTTGACATTAATGATACGAATGGTTTCTATTCTTTTCTAGGACAACGGCAACGGACTGCAACAAATTCATATTTAGAAGTAACAAGTAAAAAAAAAAAAAAGTAAAACAGAAGGCTGGAACAAGAAAACCGAACCAGCCAGCAACAATTTCAAATCCATATTCCACATTTAAAAATCTCAGCAACAATTCAAGATGATCACAACTCGAAACAAAGCGTGTCCAAGACAAAGATAGCTTAGATAGCTTAAGTATCTCGTTCATGTAACAGTGCGGGTAGAATATAAAACGGGTGCACGTACGACCAATGTTTGTACATTGGTCCACAAACACTTCGTTTGATCATGTACAGCAAACAATTGGTCTTGGTACTGCTTGGACGCTAGCCCTGTTTGGTGATTGGTGATCGGTTGGTTAAGAATTTGCTGTTTGTTCGTGTTAATGTTTACGGACGAATTCCTTTGTGGATTTTGTTTGTGAGGAAATTTTGAAATGGTTGCAGTGTTTTGGAATTTAGCATCATCTGCAGATTTTGT
This sequence comes from Xestia xanthographa, assembly GCA_905147715.2. Lineage (NCBI taxonomy): Eukaryota > Metazoa > Arthropoda > Insecta > Lepidoptera > Noctuidae > Xestia > Xestia xanthographa. The sequence goes on along the minus strand of LR990652.1, from coordinate 4,404,684 downwards.
TTCATGTACGCAATATCTATACAGGCGTATGAAAAACATGGGAGGGTGTAAAGTTCTTCATCTAACCAGACGGGTGTCTGGTGGGCTACTGCCCGACAGTTCAGAATCAGAATCAGAATCAGAAATCATTTATTTGCTAATAATGTAGGCATACAGATATGATGTTGTATAATGGTAATTTCAATGAGAGTCCCGATACATTTTGCCATACGGCATGCAAAATTATTAAACATAAAACATTCATTATACAAACAAAAGCCTTCCATTCACTAAGCAGTAATAATCATAGCACTAATAATCATATTAAGACAAAAATAAATGAAAAACAAATAAAATGTCAATAACGTAAACTTCAAATGTATGTCGATCAATTGAATTAAAAATGTCAGAAAAATTAATTACAAATGTCAATAAATTAAATTAAAAGATAAAATAAAAAAAAAACGAAATCTCAATCTCAATTTTATTAATTAAACTACAAAAATATGTTGGCGGGTTTTTCTATACCTACATATATAACACCTACCTACATATATTTCTTAAGTCACGGATAACTTTATCTGCGCTATTTATATGAATTTTGATGTTAGTTCTTCATTTGTGTCATAGATGGCGCTATAGTACTTTTTATACTATGTTGGTTTAGTAGTTTTTGTAATGCCGCTACAGCTGGGTTACGATCTGATAATATAATATAAGAATAATACCAGCCTATTACTGTCCTACTGCTGGGCAAAGACCTCTTCTCAACAGAGAAGGCACGAGCATTGATCACCACGGTTGCTCAAGATGGGTTGGCGATTTCAGACTTATAATTATACGTCCAGATTTCCTCACGATGTTTTCCTTCACCGATGTCTGTGATGTCCAAGATAAACTAAGAAAAGTACACATGAATTGAAAAAGTTACGATCTGATAGCCAGTCTAAAAAACCGGCCAAGAGCGTGTCGGGCCACGCTCAGTGTAGGGTTCCGTAGTTTCCCGTCCGTCACAATAAGTGTTCCCACTTATGAGTTTAAAGGTGGGTATCCATTATTCCATTATTATAGATTGTATCCTAAGGGAGCAAAATAATATTTTTACGGCGAGGGCACTTTTTTGAATCCAGAGCGAAGTGAGGGATTCTAGAGTAGAATCCCGAGCGTAGCGAGGGATTCTTTAATAGAATCCTGAACGTAGCGAGGGATTCAAAGTACGTCGCCCGAGCCAAAAATATATTTTGCGCCCGAGTGATACACTCTAATTTTCATCACCCACTATGAGAAAATAAAAGGCGCCTCATAATTTTAACCGACTTCAAAAAGAAGGAGGTAATTCGACTTTTTTTTTATGTATTTACACCGATTACGCTGATATTTATGAGCCGATTGACGTGATTATTCTTTAGTTTGATGCGGAATAGTTGCCATTTGGTCCAATAAAAATGTAACATAGTTTGGCCCAGTAGTTTTCATTTTATGAACATTTTTACTTCAGTCGTGTGGTCTAATTTCAACATGTCTAATATTTGGATAGAATATTACAACTAAAAATGGAAAAATAAAAAAACTTTTTTGCAAAAAATAAAACCGACTTCACAAAACACAAAAACGTCAAAAATAACTTTAGCTTCAGAAGTCGGTGACAAAAAAAAACTAAATGAATCAAACAAAGGTCACCGACTTCTGAAGATCTAAAGTATTTTTTACTTTATCGTGTTTTTTATTCACTGTCACTTGAAGAACTCATTTTTCAAAACAAAACCATGAATTTCTAACAATTCATGAAAATTTACGAAAACGCGGTCTGTAGTTCGCACGTTTTTAATTTGATTTCTTTTTTTTATTCAGTCAGCGCGGCGGCCGGCGCGGCGCGGGCGGCGCGACTGGGCCGTCGTACCAGCCAGTCTTTATTCAAACAATATTTGCGTTCGATTTCTTTCGGCGCTGAACACTAAGATGTTCCAAATTCAAAAAGTACGCCGCAATTATCTTTGCGGCGCACTTTTTGAATTTGGAACATCTATAAAGAGGATTAAAAACTCATTACTGCCCGCTAAAAGTTTCTTATAGAAAACACCACCTTTGGGTGCACTTAAAGGCGAACCAAGTCGTCCTTTTCGAATAGATGGGATGAAAAAATGCTTGCATATACGAATATACTACAAACTTAGTCCAGAAATTATTTTGTACAACTTTTTGTCTTTTTTGTACAAAAACTGTTGTTTCTATCAAGTTCAAAATGATTTTCCTAGAAAGTCCTTATAAAGTTCTACTTTTCAGATTTTTTTCATATTTTCTAAACTTATGGTTCAAAAGTTAGAGGGGGGGACACACATTATTTTTTACTTTTGGAGCGATTATTTCCGAAATTATTGACATTATCAAAAAATGATTTTAGGAAACCCCTATTCATTTTTAAATACCTTTCCAACAATATATCACACGTTAGGGTTGAAATTTAAAAAAAAACACTTCCCACTTTACATATAGGGGGGCTACCCTAATAAAACATTTTTTTTCCAATTTTTATTTTACCACTTTGTCGGCGTGATTGATATGCATATTGGTACCATTATACCACATACCAATTTCAGCTTTCTAGTGCTAACGGTCACAGAGATTAAGCAAGGACGGACGGACAGACATGGCGAAACTATAAGGGTTCCTAGTTGACTACGGAACCCTAAAAAGAGGTCTTGTATTACGTAGTAACTGGGTTTTGGAGTTAATATTATACGCATTTAGACAGTCGCTCTATGTAAAATACTGGTATTCAGCGGCATCCAGTTAAACTGGAAGCTGACCACAACATAGTTGGAAAATGGGTAGGAAGATGATAAATACATAGGTTTCGATATATTTAAATTGCAAAGAGATCAGTTACACATGACAAAAATGTGATGAAAACTATCTTTTTTTGCATAGTTTGCTGTCAACGATGAACAAGTATTAATTAATCTTTTAAATCTGTAAACTTCGATTAATTCTGATCACAAATACACGAGAAGAATCATCATCATCAACATCTTCCCATTCTACTTGGGGTCGGCGCAACACGCTTTCTTCTACTATTCTCTCCTGTCAAACGTCAAGGCATCATTAACGCATTTCATTTGAAAAGATAAAAACAAAAATAATTTTTCTTTATATATCTCCAGTCTCTATATCAAAATAAAAAAAATATCGCTGGACATTAACATACAGCGCCATCTAGTGTCACACTAAGCAACGTGGCTTGTGTCGTGGACACCAGATAGTTGATATACTACATAGATACTTTTTGTTTGTAAATACTTATAAACATCCATGACTCGGAAACAAATGTCCAAGCTCATCACACATACATTTGCTCCAACCGGGATTCGATACCGGGACCCTAAGAACGTAAGGCAGCCTCACTACCGCTACGCCATTCGGGTCTTCAAAAAGATTCGTCTGCAATATCCTATACGGTTTCACACGCGTAGTTCCCGTTCCCGTGGGAGTACGGGGATAAAATGTAGCCTGTGTCACTCAGGGTGAATGTAGCTTTCTAAGGGTAAAAGAATTTTTGAAATCGGTTCATTACTTCCGGAGATTACCCCCTACATACAAACATACAAACAAATGTTACCTCTTTATAATATTAGTATAGATATCCTATATACGTATATACAGGCGTTGCTGTTCCTAAAAATATCCACCACAATCCGTCTTACAACACAACCAAAGCCACCTGATCATAATCTTATCCAAAACTTCCATAAATGACCTTGTGGTTGTCCTTAGGGAAATCTCTCCATGTCCCGACTTGTCACGCTTGAGATATGAAAGGCTGACTGTGAGTAATGCTGGTTTCCTCTAGATGAGGCCGTGGATTTGCAGGATTAAGCCAGACGTGTTATTATTGCGTATGTGAGAGTTTCTGAGAGTTACACGCTTAATTTGGCTTTGAATTTTTGAGGACGTTCAGTCTTGGTGAGATTTGGGGGGATTAGTTAATGATTTACGTTTTGTGAGTATGGTGTCACTATGGAATTAGAGGTAATTCTGAGATTTCATTTTTGTTTTCTTTTTTTTGTTCTTCTTGTACTATATTGGCTTTCACCATTGCTTTAAGGCCAGTACATTTCATGAATACCAATACAAACTTCTTTGTCTATTAAAAGGTATCTACTAGGTTAAGCTATGCATTAAAGGAGTTTAAAATATTTTGCAAATATTTTGCCCGGGTTTACATGCGTGAATGTCGGATATTATCCCACTGGATCGTAGGTAGTACCAGGATAATAAAGTTTGTCTAAACCTAGGTCGTAACCTATGAAACCTACCCACCGACTTATATAAGGTTCGTCGAAATTAGTTAAGTCATTACGGTTTGCAAGGTAGCATACAGGTAGACAGTACGTTATTTTTCCTAAAAGACTAAATATGACTGACATACATAGCAGATGTGATAGTTTCATCTGCACCAACCATGATGTAGCTGTTATAGACAAGATATTACGGAAAACAAACTATACAATTTGATATCGCACTCTTCTTATGAAACCCAAAATAACACGACACTAAAATAATTGTATCCTCAGGTCCAGATTTCCACTCAATATTTCCACACAATTCGAGAAGGAAATTCTAAGACCCTGGACCCTAAGACGTATCAATCAGACGCATACCAGTTGGCATCCGTAAATAAGTTAGAAGCTACTCATGTTTACTGTGACCCACATATAGGCAGACATTGAAAAACAACGGTACAGCTACGTCAGAGGCAGAATTACCGTCGCTAATAATAAATGTAAGGTTTTGAGGATTCGAACAGTCGCTACCAAGAAATGGGAGACTGGAATAACGAGGGAAGGAAGCAACTAAAGTATTACAGGACGTAGTTGGAATATCTTTGCGTGGGTTCCGTAGAATGTTTAGTGGGAACGTAAATATTAAGGCGCTGTTAACACCAAAATTGCGCACACTGTCTATTTGTATGGGAGAAAACAAGACGTCACTATTACTGGGCGGCCAGGTTTTAGAAGAAAATAATGAATAAATATTGATATAAAAAAAAGTATGGATTATTTGTGAAATATGACTCGTTGGCGGTTTAGGTATGAATATGTTGACTTCATGTTTTTAATTGCAGACTCATACGTCAAAAAAATAAAGACATAGGACCGTTAATGATGTGTGAATATTTTAAGACCAATCTTTGCAATTATTTTCTATTGAGCCGATTTCGTCGAAATATGAATCGAGTCCGTCCAAGGTCTTTGAAATATGATCAATATTAACATATATTTTTTTTGCCGTGCTAGAACAAATAGTTATTCTTAAAAAACTGCTTAAATAACATCAATTTCAACAAATTAGGTGTTGTCAGCCCCTTAATCTGGGAATCATATTGTGAATGGAATGGAGCTTATTAATGGATCTATGTGTCATCGAAGATATGACAACAAGAAATGCAACGTATAAACTTAGTTAGTTTTTTAAGATATTAAATTCTTACTTCCTTGTCCTTACTAATATTATAAATGCGAAAGTGTTTTTTCTTTTTTGTTACTTTTTAAGCCTATACCACTGAACCGATCATCCTGAAATTTTAACGGACCGAAGATACCTTGCATTCCAGAAAAAAGTACTATTTCAGAGAAAAGCAACAATAACGTTCTTATGATAATAGATGGCGCCTCGTGTCTTTCGAATTACGATTGAATTATATTAATAGAAGCAGAGTACAACCCGAATAAAATTGCTTGTCAAATTCTAAATTAACGCGAGAGAAACCGCGAGCAAAAGCTAGTTGGATATAATCTTGATATATACTTATTTTCAACTTTCAAATGTTATGCTCAAAAATCATAAAATGTTTATGATAGCCATCAATATTGAAAAAACTTTAGAATGAGATGGAACAAGGCTGTTGGATGGCTAAGCCTAAATTTTGAAGCCATCCAAGCATCCAGCGCCCTGTCATAAATAACTATCTAAATTACCACTTGCAACTAATTCTGTTACATTTTTTGTGTTTTTACCAGCCAGGTACTGTCATACTGTTGGCCTCTTCTCGTATGGGAAGTCACGAGCATTGATCATTGATTTGTTACATTAGTATTTGATAAAGAACCCTTATGACCTTGCAACTCGCCTTTCACCTCAGCCGAAATGCTCAAATCAAGATTTACCCTCTTTTGTTCGCTCCACACATTCCATAATCACACTATCAGCTCACCTAACACCCTGCTACAGCTTCCGAATCCTTCCCATTCATCAGCTCACAAACATAAATAACACCTACCATCCTAATCAACAGGACATCACATAAAATCCAGAGTACATACTATGGATACAGCAAATATTTTTCTACCATTTATCCTGTCGGGCAAACACGGCCATCCCCAGTGTAATTCCATTATGGATGGACCCGCCCGTCCTGTATTATTCAACGTCTCACGAATCTTTGTGTAAAGATTCTTGTGTTTCTGTTTTAATATTAGTCTGTTTACTAAGGAAATTGCCTGCTATATCTTAGTTGGATCTGTCTCCCTCCTTATCTGGTTGTCACTTTGTGTTTTTGAAATTTTTATGCGGTCGCTCCGGACGAAATTATAGCGGTTGATTGATGTCAAATAATATAAAGTTGGTGGAATTTTACTGCTGGGTTTTCGGGTCTCCCAAGTGTTTTGTTGGAGTTATTAAGAATGCAGATGGCTTATACTTTTGGGTAGGGAGTTTTAGTAGTTATTTTTATCGTTTCTGTTTTAGCTTTGACGTTGTTTTTCCTGCTGATGAGTGTAAATAAATGAATGTAAACGCGATTGTTGAGCATGGAATCTTGGGCTCAGATCATGGGCAAAGTGTTATAAGGGTTTTTTTTTGTTTGGATTTTATCATTAGCAGCCCCAGTTCATGAAGTTATTTTATTATTATTGCGATCGTATATTGAGGTTGTTCTTATGAAGCCGTGTGGTATCCGGCAGAGTAGAATAGAACCAACCCATTGGTTGGTTCTTAGCCGTGTGGTATCCGGCAGAGTAGAATAGAACCAACCAATGGGTTGGTTCTATTCTACTCTGCCGGATACCACACGGAGATTACGGCAAATTCCTCCCATCATGGGAGAGGCTTATGTGCAGCAGTGGACGTTATGGGCTGTTGTTGTTGTTGTTGTTGTATATTGCCCCACTGTTGAGCAAAGGCCTCCCTCTCTTCCTACCAACGGTCACGATTATGTGCCACCTCTTTCCAATTCTCAAGGAAGACATCCAGTTCGTCCCGCCATCTCCTTCGTGATCTACCGCGACCCCGTGTCACTGTTTCAGGGCACCAATCCTGAGACTTACGGGCCCATAGTTCGTTGAAGTTATTTTGCTTTTCATTAATTTTTAATTGGGTGTACGTAATTCTGTAACAATAGGTACATAATTATTATTCAGGTACTAAGAACTCTTATTTAATCCGCGTAATTCAAAGCACTCCAGACAATTCCTGTGATTATCATAATAAGATTAGATCACAATAGATGTATAACAATCAACCCATTGATTACCGTCAAACTAATCATGTGCAGGTTGCCTAACTACTCTATTAGCAAATTACAGGCTTGAATATATTATAATTATTAAACGTGAACGCATTAAACGTGTTTGATTGGGCGGTGATGCGGCTGACCACGAGGTTGTTTTCGGGATGGGTGGGCGGTAATTATAGGGCTCTGGAGACTGTGTTATTTTAGACCATTTAATCGTTATTGTGAGCTTCTAAAATAGCTTTGTTTGGTTTTATACGGACCAATAATCACCAGTGTTTAGACATAATCGCGTAATGGGGGATATGATGCATGAATTCACCGCTAGAGGCGTTAGTGTACAGTAAGGTCTTCAGAAATCTCAGACGTCATAGAAAGTGCGTCTTTTGCAAGTTTGGATCTAATTTGTAAGTACTTGGAGAAACAATGATTTTTAAATGTTTCATGCTTGCTAATTTCAAGGACAATACATATGAATACGAAGTTTACACTATGATGTTATACGTAATAAAATAAACTTTTTATGAAGTTATTGGTTCTTTAAAGTCATCATTATCTGCCTAGCCTTTTCCCAACTTTGTTAGGGTCGGCTTCCAGTCTAACCGGATGCAGCTGAATACCAGTATTTTATATGGAGCGACTGCCTGTCTGACCTCCACAACCCAGTTACTACTGGGTAATACGATACCCCTTGGTAAGACTGGTTGTCAGACTTTTTAGGCCACTGACTACTTGTAACGACTGTCAAAGATCTGTAAATGACGCCGGGCTTGGTATTTAAAGTATAAAATTGAATTAATGACCTTACTCGCCAGTGGCACCATCTGATTTTAACGTTAATATCTTAGAAAATAACGTAAACAGCTAGATTTTTAAGTCTCTTTAAATCATTTAATTTGTCAAATGTTTTTTTCAGAACCTACCCGAATTACTACCAATACTGCTACATGTATTGATAATGTTTTTTGTTGCTGCGACTACTTAGAGAAATCCATTGTAAATTACCTTCCTTCAGATCACAGCGGACAGACTGTGACTTTCGCATCCAAGATACAATTACAAAGAACACAGATTCAAACTAGACAAATAACACCTAGCAGTTTAGAAAAAAAAAATAATAATTTAAATAACAAGTTAAATATACCAGGCCATATTAGAAACAATGTAAATGAATTGTATGAAGAATTCTTTTCGGTAGTGCACGCCGAGTTCAATAATACTTTAAAAAAGAAAACTAAAACTATTGGCCCAAAGTTTATTTTCAGTGACGGGGCAACACAGGGTATTAGGAAAAGTAGGGAACGATTGTTTGAGCTGTACGGCCTTAAGCCTTACATTAACACAGAATCTTTTAGTAAATATGTTGCTACTTACTCGAAAACTTTAAAAAACTCTTGCAGGGTAGCCAAATCTCTTTTTATTAGCAACAAGATTAAATCAGCTGATAACAAAATTAAGACAGTTTGGAAAATTATCAACAGTGAAACAAATAGAAATAAAAAACAAAGTAATGACATAACACTAGAGACCTCACGTGGCCTCGTGAGCTCTAATAATGAAGTTGCTCAAGAATTTGTAAATTTCTTTACCAGTATGCCACTTAAAACTACAGAAACCTTAAATTCCTCTCCCTTGCTCTCTGTTGATTTATTGAAAGCGAACGTTCCAGCCTGTTCAAATGAATTTAAATTTCAGCACATAAACCCCATAACAATCGTAAAAGCTTTTAAACAAATCAAGATTAAATTAACCGAAGATCTATGGGGTATGTCTATCAAAGCTTGTACCTCAATTATTGAGACTGTAGCACCGTATTTAGCCTCGATATTTAATTTGTGCGTGGATCAAGGGGTCTTCCCGGATTTAATGAAATTCAGTGAGGTAATACCTCTTTTTAAATCCGGAGACAGTAAAGACACCAATAACTATAGGCCCGTATCCGTGTTGCCGGTTTTTAGCAAGGTGTTTGAAAAGATTATGCTCAATCAAATGCTTAACCACTTTAACACCAATAAAATATTACACGAGCAACAGTACGGTTTCACCAAAGGACGTTGTACGACTGACGCCGGTGTCACTTTATTAAAACACATATTTACTGTGTGGGAAGAGGCACAAGATGCCATAGGAATCTTCTGTGACCTTTCGAAGGCATTTGATTGCGTAAATCACGAAACCCTGATCTTGAAACTGGAGCATTACGGTTTAGGTAAACTTGCGCTCAGTTTAGTAAAATCGTATTTGAATGATAGACAGCAGCATGTACAAGTAAATGAATTGTAAATTCAATGGGTTTAAAAGTAAAAATGGGTGTACCACAAGGTTCGATATTGGGTCCCTTCCTCTTTTTAGTGTACATAAATGACCTACCCCATTTATTTAACAACTACCCGCAATTGGTGTTGTTTGCTGACGATACTTCTTTAATATTTAGGATAAACAGACGTGCCACAAGTCTTGACGACATAAATAACGCCTTGTTGCAGGTTCATAATTGGTTTACCGCTAATAACTTAGTACTAAATGGGAAAAAAACAAAGTGCATAAGATTTGCTTTACCAAATGTCAAAAGTAGTGACTGTGACGTGGTATTGAATCAAGAGAAACTAGAATTTGTCGATAAAACGGTTTTCTTGGGAATGACGCTCGACTCAAGGCTACAATGGGGTCCTCATTTAACATCTCTTGCAGGACGGCTGAGCTCAGCAGCATATGCTGTTAGAAAAATCCGTCAATTTACAGATGTTGATACGGCGAGGCTAGTCTATTTTAGTTATTTTCATAGTATTATGTCATACGATATTTTACTATGGGGACGGGCTGCAGACATCGAGTCTATATTTATTCTGCAGAAAAGAGCCATCAGAGCCATATATGAATTACGTAGACGCGATTCTCTAAGAGAACTGTTTAAGGAAATAAATATCATGACAGTACCTTGTCAATACATCTATGAGAATATCATGTACGTTAGGAAAAATCTGCATTTATTCAATAAAAGAGGTGATAGACACCACTATAATACTAGAAATAGGGAACAACTAGTTCAGCCAGGTTTCAGGCTTGCTAAGGTAGATTCATCTTTCATGGGGTACTGTTTAAAATGTTACAATAAAATACCTCCCCACATTCTACAACTAAATGAGACGAAATTTAAATCTTGTTTAAAACGCACACTATGTAGTCAAGCATATTATAAGTTAGGGGATTACATTAATGATAAAAATGCTTGGCTCAATGCTGGTCCTGCTCCACAACCATAGGGGAAAACTAATTGGGCAAATTATTGTGGTAGCTGCAGAAAATTGTAAAAATATCCTTGCTTTGTATAGACTCCATCTCTTAGTATTGTATAATTGCATAGCTCATGTGTGAGTACCATGTACTGTAAAGCATTTGCATTTAGTTATCTTTCATTGACTTGAATATGCCTTGGTGGCCAAGAGAATGTCATGCTCACTCTAATGTCTCGCTGATGGTGGCGGGTGTGTCGGGTCATTTAGTTCCCTTCAATCTGGTTGAATTGAATGGCGCCGATACATGCGTCATGTTCGTGTACGGGCGCTGTCAGTTGGGACTGGTCATCTCTTGGCTGCCATGGTTCATTTTAATTACCTACTTTATTTATACATTTTTGATTTAATATTTTGCTCTGGACGCTCTTAATGTGCACGTCTTTCTACATCGTTCTCACATATAATGTATAATCTCAACATGAATGATGTAACCAAGTTTTTGTTACAATATTTTGATTTAAAAGAGTGTCCATGGAGTTTCTTGCCCGTTCTTCTCCATCGAGATCTACGCTAGGGAATGGGCAACTACAGTACTTTCTCAAGTTATTATGTCTTGTGACTGGGAATGTAGCTTTGTTTTTTTTTTTTGTATTTTTGACATTCAAAAGTGCCGTAATGGTCTAATTGAAATAAATGCTTTGAGTTTGAGTTTGATGTAATTAAAAAGGATAGCCCTCATAAGGTGTATTGCTTACAGAACTGCAACTATTCTATTCCGATGTCTCACAATCGTGTAACTTACAGGGTGTAAACAGACTCATCACGACGCCATCAACAAAGCATTCTGTACATCGTACTAAGTAACTTTACGCAAATAATATTGCTGGTAAACGACTTTTTTTTGGGTGTACTGGTGGATGGATTGAATAGTACGTGGGTCGTGGAGGTGTTTAAAGTAAAAATCTTACATTAAAAACATGTATTAAAAAAAAAAACATTTGGAAAAGTTTGACCTCCAATATCTCCGTAACTAGAGGGTTCCTAGAAAAAAAAATGATCGCAAAGACGGGGAGAACAAGTACCAATAATAAGTAGTAAAAAGGCTTCGTTAAATCTTTTTAGTTTTTTTCACGGGTTGGGTTTAGAAATTCGTAACCTGAATTTGAGGATACTGGCGGTTTAGGGGGCTCAAGGGACCTCGTCCCTAATCCTCCAAAATAATTTGGGCTGCCGGAGTTGCGTCTAGATATTTTTAAACAATTTTCAAAATTACGTAAAATATTATTAATAATGTGTGAAACGGAACGTAATTTCTATATTATCGCCATGTTTTTAAAGTTTTTCAAGTAGGATGTATATTTTAACACGTGAAACGAAACGCAAACTGTCATCTTAAATGTAGATTTTGACAGATACGTTGGGCGTCATTCCGTTGCTTTCGAGTTATCGTGAATGTGCTCCTGTGTTATGATTTGTGTTTTTTGAAGACTTTGGCTTTATTTTTGGACTCTGATCGAATTCGGGACTTGGGGCACCCCGACTCGGACAGGTTAGGTTAGAAGGGGATGGCGGGGTCTTTAGGCCCAGCCATCCCCTTCGTGGTTATTTTTTTGTAAACCACAGAGAAGTAGGAGCCCCGCGAAGCGGGGCTCCGTCTACTGGGCTTCCATCGAGGTGAGTGGCATAGGGGAGGGAGTTTACTACCCTCCCGCACTCTGTCCCCTCATAAATTAGGTTTATTTTAACAGAAACATAACCTCAAAATGAGATTTTAAATAATTAATAAAAAAAAAATGCTTTTCCGGCAGGCAAAAGTGGTGGGGGGGTCATAGCCCCGCGTCTAAACCTTTACCTTTTTCACCCTATGACGACATAGGTGTTTGCGAGTGGGACTGTATGTCTCATGCCTTAAATTATCAAGCAAATATCTTAGGGTTGATTCTTATTTTAAAAACAACACGCATCTGCCACTTACAAATCCATTAAATTTCTATTTTATGGTTTGACGACGGGACCATAATTATAACGAGGCGTTCCGTCCTCTTGTAAACACACGATAAGAACCGGCCAAAAGAAATATTTCAAAGAATTCTTTAGAAACGTTAAAATATCCTATTTTTACGAGCGGCTCTGAATGGCAGAGCAACACGTGTTCGCAATATACTCTGGTTTTTACTAGACAGACCCTTAAAACAATTGAAAGATTCACAAAAAGCTTTAACCAGCGAAGCGCGGGATTTCTGAGAAAGGTTCAGGCAAAAAGAGGCTGAGATACCGATGGTGAGGAGAAATCGCGGAGAAGGGTGGTTTGCTCAAGGCAGTCGGTGTAAGACCGCTATAGGGACCGGACGATATTTAGTCTAGTTGAGTTAGGTGGACTTGGTAAATTACCACGAGTCTAGATTTAAGTGTGTTGGCGCATGAGTGTGTTAGTGATTGAATAAGTTATATATAGTTGGGTTGAGAGCCCTAATTAGACTAATCTAGTATGTGTGTGTGTTTGTTGTTGGTGACTGGGTGAGTCCTTTATTACAATAATTATCCTAGGCTGATGGTGTAATTAAAGTTCTTCAAACTAAACAGACAGAAGCGTGTTGCTGGGGAGTTTGTTCCACCATTTCTTCTCCTCAGCTCCAACACTAGGAAGTGGTGAAGGGTTAGGCGTTTTTGGGGCTGTCTATAGGGTTTCAATAGAGTTGATTCCCAACTCTATTGCAGAATGGTTATGGAGTTTTGATTTATCAACTCTATCATCTGGTAATTCTTGAATTATGTATTCATTAGTTCTAACCATCAGTTCAGCCAACTTGCCTTTTGAGATTTGATTCTCTATTCTGTTATGGACAACCATATAGTGATTCTAGAATAATAATTATGTTCTTATCTCCGACAAATGATTCGGTCAGGCTGACACAAGCACGTGTTTTGCAGAAGCACTAGTTGTACGAAACGAGCGCATGATCCATGGGGTGGGATGGGAATGGTTTGATACCACATCTATTTTATAACCAGTCTTAGGACTGTTAGGGCCCATGACTACTGGATAGCATGGTAATTGACGTTCTGCCGCTGAAAAGCCGCCTTGTCACGTTCACCAGTTCGAAAGAACTGCTAGGGACAATGTTCAATAGGAGCATGATGTTGACGTTTTGCCGCTGAAAAGCCGCCTACGTCACTTATGGAAGTGTTGCTCTGAGTGCACCAGGTGTTGATGTGGAATATCGTGTGAGTCACGAATGACCAATTACCTATTACGCTAGCGTAAGGGTTATTAACAAAGACTATTGGTTGCCATATGAATATACTTAGCATATCCCAGTTATGTTTTACACTTTTGAAACCACTTTCAATATATTTCAATAACTATGAATCCCATAGTCTGAATTACTATATCTTTCAATCCTTTCCTTGATCTAATAATGATACGAGGCATTGGACTGCTGTATGTTAAGGGATTCATTTATCATTGTCAGTGGGGAGGTGACCAGTCTGGGACGAGCCTCACAGGGTCGTGCGGATGGCGGGGCACGACCTTTTCCCCTCCGGGGGAAACTGACCAAAATACTAATATTAGCATGAATTAGGAAAAACGAAAATTTTATCAGCCTAGGGTAATTTAGGAACAGTCACACGAGTAAGCATTGTTGAATAAAATGTAGCGATTGCTTGCGTGAATTTAGTTATGATTCTGTATCAAAGTTCCTGTTTTTCTTATCCGCTTTAATTGTATAAATAAAGAGAAAGAAAGAAAAATATTTATTTGGGACAAGCACAGGAAATACAAAAATAATATTTAAAAAAACCGGCCAAGTGCGAGTCGGACTCGCACACGAAGGGTTCCGTACCATTGACTATATTTAGTATTTGTTGTTATAGCGGCAACAGAAATACATCATCTGTGAAAATTTCAACTGTCCAGCTGTCACGGTTCATGAGATACAGCCTGGTGACAGACAGACGGACAGACAGCGAAGTCTTAGTAATAGGGTTCCGTTTTTACCCTTTGGGTACGGAACCCTAAAAATAATCTAAAACTAAATAATAAAAATAATCTAAAACTAAATCATAAAAAGAAAACCTGTGCGAGGCCAAAAAGGCTCCTATCTCAGCACGATGCTACGATAAATGAAAAACAAATACCACCATAAATGTACAAGGATCTTTTGGCGCGTGGCAAAAATCGGAACTAACGCTACATTCCACAAAGCAATTGCACAAATATTTATCAAAAGCACCTCCCTGTCAACGCTATTCAAGCGAAAGTGTTTCCACCGCTTTTGTTTCCTCGATATCCAAGGGCTCGCCCCAAAGCTTTGATTTATTAGAACTCTAAAATTGGGTTAACTCACCGCTTTGTTTGCCAATACACAATCCTTAGGCAACATTCAAAAGGAAAACAAGTTTAGCGTAAAAAGCGAATTACGCAATAAGATTGGCGAGTGAAAAAAAACGGCTAAGTGCGAGTCGATCTCGCACAAGAAAGGTTCCGAATACCGTACAGTATCTTAGTCATAGTTCCCGTTTCCGTGGGAGAACGGGGATAAAATATAGCCTTAATTACTCAGGGTGAATGTAGCTTTCTAATGGTTAAAGAATTTTTGAAATCGGCGCAATAGTTTTTGAGTTTATTCATTACAAACATACACACACACACACACACAAAAATACAAATCTTTTCTCTTTATAATATTAGTGTAGATAATATTTTTATTATTTGTTACTATAGCGGCCAAAGTAACACACATTCTATGAAAATTTCAAGTGTCTGCCTACTCAACTACGGTTCTATAGTTTATTTATTTATTTATTGGCCTATCTACAATTGTTACACTGTTTATCCTAATAATAAAAGCAATATAATACAAGCATAGTGTGCAATATGATGCGATAGACACAGCATGCAAAAACAAAATTATATCAAATAGTTACAGCATTAAGATAGTCGGACAAACAGCGGAGCCTAAGTAATAGGGTCCGCATCCTTTGGTTAAGAAACCCTAAAAGAAAAAGCAGCGAAACAGCCAGTGAATTCACTTAATTCAAAATAATAGGAAGTTCTTGGGCACAGTTGCTCAAAGATTTCCTCTGATCGGGGTCCAGGCCTTGAGCATTTTGTTTTGAAGATATGCGAAGTAAATTCACGCCCGGAGGCCGCGAGTGGCTCGAATTGCTCGCCAAAGACCCGAAGTTAAATCGACTTCAGAATTGTTACTCTCTCCGGATGTGAGCCCCGATAGGGCCTATCGACAGAAATTTTTAGGCACCAAAAAGGTTTTTTCGACGAAAAAGGTTGGAATAATAGTTATAATCAGTTTTAGGGTATAAGTACTTTGAGTTTGCCCGTTTTGGGTGTTCACTTTGAAACGTGTGATAGGTTTTAAGTTTGATTTGGGTGAAGGAATGTGATTGACTGCTCCGGGATTAAAGTTGGGTAAGGTTAAGTTGGGTCGGATAAGGAACTGGAATTTATATCCGCCGTGTTTTTTGGGTTTGGTGTAGGTATTCATAATAGATTGGAAATATTTTTGAGTTTAGTTTGTTATTGTTTTTCGAGTATTTATGGTGTTTTACATACGTATTTAAAACCGACAGGTAGCCGTGTGGTAAGCAGCAGAGTAGAATAGAACCAACCCATTACACTCACGGGTGTCGTATAAGGCGACTAATGTCTGAGGCAGAACACCTTGCGCCTCCGTAGACCAGAGAATGGGCAGCAGCGTTTTCTGTTAGTCTTTCATCACAGCGATCTCTATTCCGCCTGCCAAGCGTGGAGATTACGGCTAATTCCTCCCATCATATGAGAGGCTTATGTCCAGCAGTGGACGTTATGGGCTGTTGTTGTTGTTATTGTACAAACGTATTTCTTAGGACCTGAACGACAAATTTCAGATGGTAACATCTTTACTAATATTAGAAAGAGATAAAATGTATTTGTATGTACGTAGGGGTTTATTTTCGAAACTACTTTCGAAAATTCTTTCAATAATGGGATCTCACGGAGAGGATACCTATGAATCGGCAGCGAAAACGTTAAAGGATGATTTTGAAATTAATAAATTAAATGAATGAGAAGCTCGCTTTCAAAACAAACTTCAGTATCAATGTTGAATTCCAAAAATGCATAAACATTAGATTAACCGCTGAATTTTCCCCTTAAACAATTTTAACCTCAATCCGAAACAAATACAACATCCTAAATAAATAACCATCGAACTCAATCCCTATATCACTGATAGCCATTAAAATTTAGGTAGGTATTTTAGCTGGAAACAGTAACGAATGTTTCAATATATCTTATGTAGGAACAAAATAGAAAACGTACTGCTTCACCCACCATTAGCTTTATAGCTAGTACATCGAGCTGGCAAAGTATTGTGCGTTGGGATGTATGGAGCTGAGTGGGCGTCGGTCCAAAAGTCAGTCGCCCAATGAGGGAGGGGAAATGGGATGTGTGTGTGGTGTGACAGATTAATTGTGGATTGATTAGTTGTTATGGGGTGATAACAAAGTCATTTGAATATACTTACGATAGATGCGACAATGCGAAACCGTAATTAACTTGTAAGATCAACTGGTCCATCTTTCTTTTTAAAAAGTGTGGTTAGTGCCTGGTGTCAGAGTTTTCATGAAGCCCGTGGGCCTCTTAGACATGACAAGTGATTATAAAAAAAAACTAGCTGATACCCACGGCTTCGCCTGCCCGCAAATTATACTGAAACCTTCCTCTTGAATCATTTAATCTATTAAAAAACCCGCATCTAAATCCGTTGCGTAGTTTTAAAGATCTAAGCATACATAGGGACAGACGCAGTGGGCCACTTTGTTTTATAATACCTATGTAGTGATAGTGATTAAAACTCTTGAAATTGTTAACCAAATCCAATTTAAATAGGGAAGTAACATTTTTACGATAATTTCACGCAGACGAAAGTCGCGGGGCACAGCTAGTGCAAAATTTGTCAGTAATTTTCAATCAATTGACAGAAATACAAGTAGAACGATGCAAAGTATTGTGCGTCGCTGTGTGGGCGTGATTCCAAAAGTCAATCGCCCAATGAGTTAGGGAAACGGAATGGTATCGTTACTGGTGATTGATTGTAGATTGATTAGTTGTTATGGGGTGGTAATGAAATTGGGCAGTGAAGATAATTACTGAACAAAAGTGTTATCAATAGTAAATTCTATCACATTTTATCCAATTGGATTTGTTAAATTATATTCGATTGTAATATTAACACTTCAATACCCGCAATTACAGACACAATTAAAATAACAATGCACCGTGCCTCTGGAGGCACGGCCGGGAGCATACGGGTTAAAAGTATTATTTTGACTACTGTAGTACCGGCTGAGTTCGTAGATGGCACGACTAACCAATCATAAGCAGTGATAGGAATAGGTAGTGCTTATTAGCCTAAACTTCGAAGAACAGAGACAAGAATCGGAGACTTCCTTAGACTATATTTTTTTCCGGGACATCACGTAAGCACATCAAAAATTAATGTTATTTGGAATAAGTAATTGGTCTATGTTTACCTAAAGTTTGCGACTAGACATAACATAACACAGTCGTTACAACCATCAACATTTCTGAAAGTTTTCTTTTTAAGAACATTTTGGAAACGACTTCTTCATCATAAAACTATGATACGCTCTCTTAGATACGCACTCTTAGAATTTACAAAAAAAAACTCGCCATGGTCGCATAATAAAATATAGTCTAAGGAAGTCTCCGATTCTTTTCTCTGTTCTTCTTCGAAGTTTAGGCTAAAAGCACTACCTATTCCTATCACTGATCATAAGGCATTGATTGGAATGTAGGCAGAATGGTGGGAGTACGTCACGTTGGTTGTCGTTGTCTGCGAGCTCAGTCGTACTTCAGACGTCGATAAATCGACTACTATAACCTCATTTGTTTTTTGAGAATATCCAGTGCTGATTGTGAAGTGTATTTGTTTGTGTTGGAAAAATATAAGTACCTAAGTACATGACATATAGTCTATTATTTCTATACCTTATTTTAAAAAGCTATGCACCCAAGTAACGGTTAATTTTGACATTTAAACTATCACCAGATTCTCTGTAAGGGTACAGAGTCCACAAAAGCTTGTTTACACTAGGGAGTGGTGAAGGCTGGGCATTTTGGTGACTTTCTCTTGTAAACATTGACGTTCAAAAAGTTCTGATTATTAGCCTAATTTAAATAAATGACTGTTGATTTTGCCCTACTGTAATCTTGATGTATGAAGGTCCATCAGGACGCCATCAGGCGTGTAGCAGCCAGGGCGTCTGGAGTCATGCCTGATTGCTGGCAATAGGCTCACCCCCTATTACATGGGACTTAAACAAAACTGGCAAAATGTGGGTATATTATTAGGTACTCCTCTGCCTATCCCTTCGGGGATTACAGGCGTGGTATTATGTTACTTACAAAAAATTTGGATTGACAGCTTTTAGGTTTAAAGAAACTGTATCTATACTAATATTATAAAGAGGTAACATTTGTTTTTAAGTTTGTATGTTTGTAAGTTTGTTTGTAGGGGGTAATCTCCGGAAGTAATGAACCGATTTTAAAAATTGTTTCACTGGTAGAAAGCTACATGATTCGTGAGTGCTATAGGCTATATTTTATTCTCGTACTCCCACGGGAAAGGGAACTACGCGGGTGAAACCGCGGGACGTCAGCTAGTTCTCAATAAAGACAAATGTCACTCACTTGAGAACAATACTAGAATTTAAAATTACATAAAGTTCGTCGCCATCAGTTACAAACTAGACTGCACGCATTCAATGCCTTCATTTCTCTAGAAGTGCCCGATCCGCCATAATATACTGACTTAGTCACAGATTAATAACTAGTAACTAGCGTTAATTGAGTTTTGAATGCATTGAAAGAGTGCAGATTTCTTATACTAGAGGGTATTCTATTAAAAAGCTGTGCTCCTTCAAAAGTAAGCATTTTTTGCCGTAGTTTGGGTACAATAACGCTAAATTTACTTATTTATTCTTCAGAAGAAAGTTAGTGGTCAGGTATGTTTGCACAAGCACACGTCGATGGCTCCCACGCCATAGTCAGACAGAAATCTGCCTCTTTGCTCTGCAGAGTGCGGGACAGCTCCAAATCCATCCTGAAGACCATAGCGTGGAGGTTGGATTCTCCTTTGTTAGGTGATGTTGTTCAAAGATGCATTTTGAACAACAGCCTTGTTGTTAAATAGATAATACATACAAGTTTACATAGGTATAAGTTATCTTTTTGTTTTTACTATACATATGGATGTTGCTTATCCGAATTAAAGTTTTAAAGTGAAAACTTCTTTAGGCGCGTTGAGCACTTTTTGGGTGAAGGAAAAACATTGAACTCATCGTCACGTAACCTAACGTGCGGTCACGCTTCGTAGCCGTTCGTAGCACTCGTAGCATCCACTACGGCGTAGCACCACATAGGCATGCGCGTGGCATAACCCCATGGGGGGCATGGGGGGGCTACGACTGGGGCGGGGCCTGTGTACTTTTTGTTTTCACTTCTATCGGCAGTCCCCAAAGACTGCACCGATTTTTTTTTATTGCAAAGTTAAGACAGTATAACTCATCACAATCTCTGACAAAGAACAACCCTTTCATAGATGTAAGACAAAAATATGATGACATACACACAATATAAGCACAGTAACACTCTCCCGTCAATCTACATTTACGAGTCACCGGGGCAGCAAGTTGATAAATTTTATGTTTTTCCTCCTTTTCTAGAGCTGTATGCAAATGTGTAGTGACGAATAATAATCTCTAGACTGATGTAAGCCAGAAAGAGGTTCAGGAATATCTTTGTTTAGAGAATTAACAAAACAAGAGTGAAGAGGCATCTGGGCTCACTCGTTCTATCATAGACCTTCAGTGATTCCGGTGATTATCGCATTGAAAGTCACGTTTGGACGCTCCCCTCACCGGAAGCATGACCACCGTAGTAACGGGTTTCTTCGAAGAAATCGTCAAAATGACATATGAACAAAAGAAATCTGTCGTTACCTGTCATTTTGTCGATTCCTTATTCGAAGAAACACGTTTCTACGGTGCTCATGCTACGCAGGCTGAAGGAAGAAGTTCTAAGGTCAAACCATCATGTTGTTTCGGTACAAGTTTTAATTCTAGGTTACAATATTGACATGTTTTTCCACTAAAAGAACAGTCCATTTCACCAATCCAGTTCCCATCAAATCTATTTCCTCATCTATCTATATAATATCAATGCATTTCACCCGCACCGCCAGCAAAACAAACAAAATATGTTTGCGCCAATATTTGGCCAATCCCCAAAACCTGGCCATACAGTATACAGAGCTAAATTTCGTTCCACTTATTAAATAAAACAGGCCAGTGACCTAACAGGGATTGATGGCTATACCCTCACGTTGTTGGCAAACACTTTGGTCGTATGTAGCCAAAACGGTCACATTTTTATAGTCTCCTTGACCTGATAATATGGTTTAGTTTGTCATTAATATATGGCCCATGTATGGGAACTGGCGAAACTGGAAGCAAAGTGGTAATTTTTGCTGGTGTCGAAGTTTGTTTGATGGAGTGGGAGATGGGAAGTTTTGTTCGCTAGTGAATGTTATGGGAATTGGGTTAATGCGGGTTTCATAATCAGGAGGTTGTCGGTCTGTTTCTGAATGTTGCTACTGTTTCTGAGTTGCATTGTGCCATCATAACATACATCTGTGTGCGGTCGACCCGAGTGCAGAGAAAAATATACTCGTACATAGGGCGTTACCAAACAAAAATGGGGAAAATATAATGACCACCAAAAATAACTTTATGACCACTAAAATCTGTCACCTAAAATATCAATTCATCACCAAATTTGGTAAATTGAGCACCAAACTTTAATGAGGTGGTTGATGACAAACTAGTTTTGCCTTAGGCCGACTTGGGGCACCCCGACACGGATAGATTAGGTTAGAAGGGTGACCCCGCCATACCCTTTTTTTTTTTTTTTTTTTTTTCGGATGGGAAATCATCAAATAACTCCTCCCGCTCTGGGCGGAGCAGGAGGGAGTGTCAGACTTTTACTGACTAAAACCCATCCATGTTCCTTCATCGCCCTTTGTGTTCCGGGGCCACGGTATCTCTTTCGAACAGTCCCGCAACCCGCAGGCATCGGTCCCTACGGACCCCTTCCCTTTTGCTGACTCTCTTTGAGGCGCGCGTGGAACACGAACGCGCCGTCGACACGGCCTGTCGTCATGAGACGGACGGACGGCAAGCTAGCCCATAGCCCACCGTCCACAGGCCTGCGCCTACGGTGGCCGGGGGCCACGTGGTGGTGGCCCCCGACGCCCGGGGCGTCTCCCGCGGTGGCCGGGACGTTGAGAGGTTCTCTTCCTCTCACGTTCCGCCACCTCCTTCTCTAGCATTACTGCTTCGCAGAAGGAGGTGACGGCGTCCCATTCCGTCTCGCTCCGGACCATGGCTTGCACCAGGGCCGGACGCGAGAGGTCGCCGCCGCCGATCACCGCTTCAAGGACACGGCGGTGCTCCGCCCACGCGGGGCACACCTCCACCGTGTGTTCCACCGTGTCCTCCGGTCGATCCTCACAATGGAAGCACCCGGGCGTTTCCTCCCGCCCGATTCGGTGCAGGAACCTCCCGAACACTCCGTGTCCGGTGAGGACCTGCGTCAGGCGGAAGGTGAGGAAGCCGTGGCGTCTCTCAAGCCACTCCTCAAAGAGGGGACTTATCGCCACTATCGTGGCGTGCCCTGCACGGGGTTGCGACAGTCGCTCTCTCCATGTCGCCATGAGATCCCGCCGGAAGTCTGTCCGCTGAGCGACAATTTGTCGCGGCAGCGGAGTTTCCCCCCGGCGTAGCACCTCCGCGCGCCATTCGTGTAGGTGCGGGAGGACTATCGCCTCCAGATCCCATGGCGGCAATCCGGCAAGGAGGCTCGCCGCCTCGCGGGCAGTCGTGCGGTAGCCCCGGGCCAGCCTTACGGCTACCACCTTTTGGGGCGCGTTCAGATAGTGGGCGGCACGCCGCCTCAAAGAACGCGCCCACACCGGGGCCCCGTAAAGGGCCATGGACCGCACGACTCCCGCGTAGAGCCTCCGGCAGGAGGCGTTCGGCCCCCCCAGGTTGGGCAGGAGCCGCCTGAAGGCAGCCCCAGTCCGTTCCAGTTTGGGGGCCAAACGTCGGAAGTGCTCCACGAAGTTCCACCGGCTGTCGAGGACGAGTCCTAGGTACTTCAAAGTCGACTCGACACCGATGGATACCCCTCCTACCGTGAGTAAGGATCCCGGAGGTGGCGCATTCCGAGGCCCATGAAAGCACATGGCCTCGGACTTGTGCAATGCCACCTCGAGACCCAGTTGCCGGATCCTCTCAACGACTGTCGCAACCCCGCGTGTCATCGCTTCGGCACCCCGCCATACCCTTCGTGGTTATTTTTTAATAAACCATTCAGAAGTAGGAGCCCCACGATGTGGGGCGCCGTTGACCGGGTCTCCTTCTACTCGGATGCAAGAGCATAACAGCAGTTCAATTTCTGGTGATCATTAACTAAAAAAATAAATTTTTGGTTCTAATTTCACGATAAAATCGGGATTAATTTTGGTGATCATTTACTAATTTTGGCAATCAAAAGTGATTTTTTTGCCGTTACATTTTGCTAATTTTGGTAGTTCGTTAATTGTATGCCAAAAACAATTATGAAAGACAAAAGAAAATATGGATGGATTGTGAGACGAATGAAATGAAAGAGAAAGAAGTAAATGATGCCATGACGTCTGACAGGAGACAATGGAACAAGAAAACATGATGCACCGACCCCAAGACGAATGGAAGAACTGCAGGAAGAAGAAGATAGGGCTTACCAAAAGGCTAATTCCCGTAGGTTTGTTGACGATTATAACTAGGAATTGGCGTAAAGGTTAAAACACTAGAAGTCTCACCACATTCACTCCTACGATTGAAAAAGAACTAAACATCTGGAAAAAAAACTAACACCACTAAAAAATCTCGACGAAAAAAAAATTGTCAAACCTTTTTTCGCGTCAGTCAACGAGGACGAAAATGAAAAATCCCTTGCGTTAGGCCATCGATCTAAAACGGCCGTATATTGTGATGTACGGAACCTTTCGCTGTATTTATTACCATTCCCGATTCGGGTAAGCGGTCAATGTCGGTTGATAGATGGTATTATGCAAATGTGTGATGTGTTATGTTGGTTTTTGCTGTTGTATTAAAGTCTTGATGAATGTGATGACGGGCGTGGTTGTTGTAAAATGGTTACTGCTATAGCCGGTCCGGTATCACTCTGGGGAGTAGTAACTGTTGATTTATGAGACAATAATTTTAATAGACGGTCTTCGTTCAGGTCTGTTAGTAGAACTATAAAATAATTTGCTGAGAACATTAGCCAGTAAAAGATCGGTCAAACCGGCAAGGACAAAATGCAAAAGCAGCTCTGGACGTGGACACTGACAGACTAAAATAAACTACGTATTTGTTTGGAGGTGTCCATGTTCTTAAATGCGTCTACAATTTGTCCGTAACGTTTGGACCAATCCCTAACTTATCATCACACCTGTCATCTCCGAATAGTTAGGCCCAGGTGTACCTAATAGTACACCCACATTTCGCCACGGGAGCGAGCCTATTGCCATCAACCGAGCTTAATTCCAGACGCCGCGCCATTTGATCGACCGATCTTTAAATGGTCATTATTATTTCGGTAAAATAAAAATTGACCACATTTTTTGCATTTCATCAAAGGCAAACTACTAAAAACACTAAACAAAAAGAAAAAAATAAAACGACCGTACTCCCAAATATTTTAGTTCTCAAAATATAAAGCTAGGAGTATGTGAGCGCGCTCGCCTAGCGGCTCACAGTATGTAGGGGCTTTGATGACGTATAAATTTGTGCGCCTCGCAAGGGATTTGCTGTGACCATCCAACCGCAAATAGCGCATTATTGGTAGTATTCTGTGTTTGTGAAATATGTGCTGTGCCAAGTATTATGTAATGTTAACATGTTCATAGTATATACGTTTGTGCGAGTAATTTTAGCAATTATCAATTCTACACGTGATTTGATGTTGGTTTCAGCAGGTATTTCTAATGCAGAGCTACATTTGGCAGCTTTATTATTCGTGAATATTATTGTTGGATAGTGAAATCACATTTATGTTTAGTTGAACGTGTCACCAATATTTTGAAATCGTAGCCCTTCAGGCCCCGGCCGTTCCTTATGGGGAATGGTGCATTGTTATTTTAATTGGGTCTGTAATTGCGGGTATAAGTTGTAGCGTGCACAAAACTTAAATAAAAGTTAAAACCTAAATATCTTTGTATGTTTTTACTTACACGCATTACCTAAGCGTCAGCAAACAAAATTATTCACACTAATTATTTAATAAAGAAAATACAGTCTCAGTAGGTACGTTATTTTATAGCAGTGATAAGCTAATGGTGTGAGCGTTGGAATGCCAAGTCATAGGTCTCGAGATCGAAACCAAGGCAACTTTCATTTGGGCGGAGCACCACCGTGTCCTCGAAGCGGCGATCGGCAGCGGCGACCTCTCGCGTCCGGCCCTGGTTCAATCCAACCACCGGAGCGAGACGGAATGGGACGCCGCCGTTACCTCCTTCTGCAAAGCAGTCATGCTAGAGAAGGAGGTGGCGGAACGTGAGAGGGAGAGAACCTCACGTCCCGGCCGCCGCGGGTAATGCCCCGGGCCAGGCCTGTGTCACTCCGCCTGTAGGTATTAAAAACATACCTACAGGCGGCGGCCACTGCGGAAGGGCCAATCTAGTAGGCTGCCCCAAGCGAAAGAAGACACGCGCACGCGCTATTTGTTCGACCACGTTCAACTTTCTCGATAATTGTAATCTTGCAATCGTTTTGTGTCCATCTGGACACAAAACGAAAAAAAAGCAAAAAGATACTGTGCAGTATTTAATTGTTTAAATACGGATCGTGATCGAAATTTAACTTTTTTTTGGTTGCCTAAAGACGCTGACAGGTAAAATCTACTTTGATTGGATTACATTATGTTCCTATTTGAAATGAAATTAATTCAAACTACAAACCCTTTCTCCCCTTGTTGAACAAAGTACTATTCCAATACCCTAAAAGTATTTAAAAAGTACAATAAAAAGACATTTTAGTCGTTTCATTCGAGTTGCATTTCATTTGTCGTATTAGTTCGTATTCATTTACGAACTTAGACTAAGAGCCCAATGCAAAATATTTACGGTAATACTATAGGTGATACCTATGGAATTCTTTTCAACTTAAAGGAAGTTTGCGAATCCACACTAGATGGCGTAAGTAGTTTCTCGAAGTAAGCAACCCTAGTCCGCGGCTCTTTCAATATGTATAACCACGTATAACTTATTATGAACCGTAGTCCAGTGAATTAAGGTAGGTATATAAATGAACACGTGGTCGACTGGAACGCGAGCTAAATTAAATCATATTGTTTATCAGATTAAGTACATATTTCTTTGAAAACAATTGCGAAGTGAAGCTTCTGTAACGCTAGTTACTAGTTATTATTCTGTGCCCGGGCGTCGGAGGCCACGTGGTGGCCCCCGGCCACCGTTGGCGCGGGCCTGTGGACGGAGAGCTATGGGCTAGCTCGCCATCCGTCCGTCTCATGACGACAAGCCGTGTCGACGGCGCGTTCGTGTTCCACGCGCGCCTCAAAGAGAGTCAGCAAAAGGAAAGGGTCCGCAAGGGCCGACGCTTGCCGGGGCTGCGGGACTGTTCGAAAGAGATACCGTGGCCCCGGAACACAAAGGGCGATGAAAGAACATGGATGGGTTTTAGTCAGTAAAAGTCTGACACTCCCTCCTGCTCCGCCCAGAGCGGAAGGAGTCATTTGATGATTTCCCATCCGAAAAAAAAATGTATTTGATTTTTAGGATTCATTTTGGGTTAATAATAATAATAATAATTTATTAAGGTTCATAAAGTTTTGTAGTACATGAGGGATTTACAAAGTATGCATTTATAATTACATGTAGGTACAACAAATGGCTGGGTGAATCACTGCTCTCCTAGCTAGATTGCTGAACAATCTGTATTTAAGAGAGACAGTTTCGACTCCCTATTTGAGTATCACAATCATGTATTATACTTTCGGCGCTTAAAATATTAAACAAAACACAAAACCAAAAAACTAAATCTTAAAATTAAATTAAACAAATTAGGACGATGAGTGCTGGTGTGGTAGGTCGAGTGAGTGTGTATGTGTGTATGAATGTGTTTGTGTGGATTTGAATAATATGGAATTGGGTTACTTACATGTGAGTGTCACTAAGTACTTTTCAGTCTCGTCGTAGGTTTTATTCAGGAGGAATTTACGGAGGGCAAGTTTGCATTTGTTGTATGGTAAATTATAGATGTATATGGACGCGTTAATTTTATTGTACAAGCAAGGGCCGAGATAGTAGAAAAATCTCTTTGTGTATTTAAACTGAGTTTGTGGAACAGTACAAATCATATCTTTCCTTCGTTTGGTAATATTGATAAGAGGGGTTTTCAAATGTTGTAGAAGAATAGTTTGCAGAATGAAATGTTGCCTTATGTTGAGGACCCCACAATTTTTGTAAAGTTCTGTTGTAGGAAAAAGAATAGGTCGAAATGTTGCAACCTTCAATATAGCCCTGTGAGACACTTCCAAAGGTTTAAGGGCAGTTTTTGTGGCGCCTCCCCAGCAGCTAATACAATAAGTGATTATTGATTGGCATAAGGCGTAATATACATTGCGAATAACAGACTGTTTGGCGACGTGTCGAAGGGTTTTAAAAATATATATAAGTTTTCTGACCCTGCCTGTTACCAAATTAATATGAGCTGATGGATTGTATAATTATCACTTGCTTCGGTGAAGGAAAATATGGTTAGGAAATCAGCATGCCTGTTAAGCCAAGTCAGAGTCCCATGGACGACATAAACACTCTGACACCAGGTTAGGCACTAACCACACGATAAATAAGGAAAAAAGAGTACATAATTTACACTATGTATTAGAAAAAAATAGTCTCAGTTCATTAACCTAAAACACCTAACCTTTCCACAAAATTAAAACGAACCCAGCATAAAATACATAACATTATCTTTTAAAACACTTTGAACTACATCTTAGTATCGAAAGGAGCTTTTAACTACGAAGGGTGTGGTATTAAACAGGCTTTGCCTTGTCACCGTGCTCGAGGCACTAGTCGCGCCGGTGGAAACTAAGCTTTATTTATGTTCCTACTTTTATATTAACGGGCTTTTCGTTTCTCGGAGACTTGAAAATTGTTTAATTATAGACAGCGTTCAAGGGGCGTGATTTTTGTTAAAGTAAAGTGCTTTTAGTTGCCTTTTAATTACCTTTGGTAGTAACTGAAAAGGTTATGGATGTCGGTACGTGTTTCTGAGAATTTGGACTTCGTTTGGGGTTTGTTTTTAATAAAAAATGTGTTGTTCATTTTTTAGGGTTCCGTACCCGAAGGGTAAAAACGGAACCCTATTACTAAGACTTCGCTGTCTGTCCGTCTGTCTGTCTGTCTGTCCGTCTGTCTATCTGTCTGTCACCAGGCTGTATCTCATGAACCGTGACAGCTAGACAGTTGAAATTTTCACAGATGATGTATTTCTGTTGCCGCTATAACAACAAATACTAAATATAGTCAATGGTACGGAACCCTTCGTGTGCGAGTCCGACTCGCACTTGGCCGGTTTTTTTGTAAGTGGATGTAGGTATGTCTACTTTATCATTAACACTGAAAACCATTATTATATTGACCAGGGATATTTACAATATTTACTACTAGCGGACGTCACACAGTTTCACCCGCGTAGTTCCCGTTCCCGTGGGAGTACGGGGATAAAATATAGCCTATGTTACTCAGGATAAATGTAGCTTATTAAAAGTGAAAGAATTTTTGAAATCGGCGCAGTAGTTTTTAAGTTTATTCATTACAAACATACACACACACACAAAAATACAAATCTTTCCTCTTTATAATATTAGTGTAGATAGATTGCGAAAAAAACTAACAAGCAAGAGGGTAGACAGATTTGTACGCTCATAAATATCCAACCGCAACTTCAGTTTATCTGTGATTATGCTGCTTGCAACAGAGCCGAAATATCTGGAACTCAAAACAAACAGTAAACATGACGTTTCCAGTTTTAATGATAATGTTAGTGACCATATATAGTGTCAGTTTAAAAAATTATGTCTATTTATGTCTGTTCTACTTGTTAAAATATTCAATTATTATTAATGACACACAACGCACAGATATTTTCAGGACATGATATCTGTAGTTGGGTAAAAATCTTGCTAAAACATTGATTAAGTATATAATAATTA
This sequence comes from Xestia xanthographa, assembly GCA_905147715.2. NCBI lineage: Eukaryota > Metazoa > Arthropoda > Insecta > Lepidoptera > Noctuidae > Xestia > Xestia xanthographa. Next base: position 4,375,592 of record LR990652.1, on the reverse strand, counting down.
TAGTAGCAGCCCATAACGTCCACTGCTGGACATAAGCCTCTCCCATGATGGGAGGAATTTGCCGTAATCTCCACGCTTGGCAGGCGGATTGGAGATCGCAGTGATGAAAGACTAACAGAAAACGCTGCTGCCCATTCTCTGGTCTACGGAGGCGCAAGGTGTTCTGCCTCAGACATTAGTCGCCTTATACGACACCCGTGAGTGTTATGGGTTGGTTCTATTCTACTCTGCAGGATACCACACGGCTAATGCGGACCGCATGCTCAGCAGTCGGTTTTTAAACCATCGAGGCAGTCACATAGGGATCATCATCTGCCTAGCCTTTTCCCAACTGTGTTGGGGTCGGCTTCCAGTTTTACCGGATGCAGCTAAATACCAGTATTTTACATGGAGCGACTGCCTATCTGACCTCCACAACCCAGTTAGTACCGGGTAATACGATACCCCTTGGTAAGACTGGTTGTCAGACTATTTGGACCTCTGACTACCTGTAACGCCTGTCAAAGATCTACAAATGACAGCCGGGACCAAAGGCTTAACGTGCTTTCCAAGGCACGGTGGAAACTTGGTATGTAATGGGTGGTCACCCATCTACAGACCAACCTAGGCAAGCGCGGCTTAACCTAACGATCGACCCGAGCGGCTGTTATTATTTAGCCACGAGCTCCTCACAATGAAGACTATATCCATTCCACCAAAATCAGAACACGTCCTAATTTGATATCGGTACCCTTTCCGTATGTCAGTCATAACGGAATTGAATTGTGCCCTATCATGGCACATAATACCCGCGCCTATACACGTACAATTTTATTCATTTATTCAGTGGCCTTAATATCTGAGGGGTACGTTTTGTTCACATGGGATGATGGTTGGAAAACTGGATAGTTGCATCTCATCTTATTGATGGAAAAGAAGAGAGAAAAGTAAAAGCCACAGGCTTGGAAAGTTTTCTTTATGTGTTTTTTTCGGATTCCAGTGAGGTATAAACAATTGTCTCTCAGCCACCGAAAATAATATTTTTATACTTATTTGAATATCTTCATCATCTTCCTGCCCATGTGCGAGTCGGACTCGCGCACGAATGGTTCCGTACCATTATCTATACAAAATTGGATAAAACGGCAAAAAAATAACGTTTGTTGTAATATTTATTTTATTTTTAATTTAATTATTTATTTTTGAAGTGAATATACAATATTCTGTGATTATTCCAAGCGTCTACCTGTTGCCGTTATTAATATTGAGCTAAAAACGGCAAAAAAATCACGTTTGTTGTTTTGGTGCCCTTAAATAATTATTTTATTCTGTTTTTTGATTTGTTGTTATAGCGGCAACCAAAATAATGAAACGATACAGATATTGTTTCACATATCAGTGAAAATTTCAACTGTCTAGCTATCACGTTTCATGTGATGTATCTCATGATGTGCCTGGTGACAGACAGACGGACAGACGGACAGTGGAGTCTTAGTAATAGGGTCCCGTTTTTAGCCTTTGGGTACGGAACCCTAATAAAAATGGAATGTCCCTGCTTCCAGTTTTTATTAAATTTAAAATGTGTTTGTGTTTTGCTTTTTAGTTTTATTTATCGCCGCCGTAGTGTTTTTTTAGTTTTTTTAATTACTTTTTTTTCATAGTGTTACATACCAGTTAATATCGCTGCGGTATGTCGTTGTGGTTAAGCGGCATTGTTGCTTCAGTTTGCTGTTGCGGTTGCCTCCGGAATTACTTGGAGGTTCACTCGAAAGGTATTTTTCATAATTCGTATGTTTATTTTATGAACCGCAAAATTAAAAATACCCCATGAAATATATCAATATAGATATTTCATGAGGTATTTTTAATATAGCGTGATAACAGACATCAGATAAATATTTATCAAAGAAAACAACACAGAGCCAATTGAATATTCATAATATTTAGTTGTGTTCTCCAAAGAATCTGTATAATTAAATTAGTAAGTTTACTCAATATACCTTAAAATTAAATTAAATTTCAAGAAGCATTACTTATTGAAATATTAATAAACATAAGTGCTTTGTTTATCAATATTGCTAAAATTGCTTTCAGAAAAGCGCTTGCAACAAAAAGCTGGATCATACAGAAAAGCAATTAACGCAGATTCTTTACAGCGTCAAATTGCCCATCCGATGCCGGCCGTATCACCGTGTGATCCTGCCTTTATAACTCGTTTACAGGACAAAGGATCTACACAAAATAAGGGGAACGAGAAAAAATCATAGAACATAGAAAATTGTCTATTTTTTGCGATGGGGTAGATGACATACCAATCAATTGAGATACTTTTTAAGAGCTGTCAAAACACGGTTTTCTCATAGATTTTGTATGGCAATAACCAACTGTGACGTCACTGTTTATTCAACTCAATGACTCAACTATTTATTGATTTCAAAGCAACTAAAAATTTAATTTGGCAATTAATTGAAAATAAATAGGGTTTTCAGGCCCAAAATGAAGTGTTATTTTTAGAGATAAGTTATTATGATGCCATCTACCCTATTGATTGGTATGTGAAGAGAAGCTGGACGATGGACATTTTGATTCGTAGAATTTTAATTTTAGTAAAAAAGGGAACTTTCTCAATTGGAAGTGGACAAGACAAAAACTAGATCATGTTGGTATTAGCCGTAGAACCGATTAAGGTGGGGTAGATGTGTTCTTGGGTGGAGACCGCGAATCGGCAAAGGAGAGCTGGAGAATAGCAGCTGGATTAGAGTTGACAAGAATCGAGATGGTGCAGTTTTGTTGGTTGATAAAACAAAATTATTTTAATTCACCTAACTATTCGTTTAAGGAGAAGCGTTACGTTTTTAGGGTTCCGTACCCAAAGGGTAAAAACGGAACCCTATTACTAAGACTTCGCTGTCTGTCCGTCTGTCTGTCCGTCTGTCCGTCTGTCCGTCTGTCTGTCACCAGGCTGTATCTCATGAACCGTGACAGCTAGACAGTTGAAATTTTCACAGATGATGTATTTTTGTTGCCGCTATAACAACAAATACTAAAAACAGAATAAAATTAATATTTAAGGGGGGCTCCCATACAACAAACGTGTTTTTTTTTATAAAAATTGGTACGGAACCCTTCGTGCGCGAGTCCGACTCGCACTTGGCCGGTTTTTTGCTATTTGTAGCTCAGTGTCAGGATTTATGTTAGAACAAAATATGATTCGCGAGCGTAACACGTATGTATTTACAGAATTATAATAATTAAAATCATCAACACAAGTCAACACAACATTTAAGTTCATTTAATCCCATTGAATGACTATTTCATGAAAAAGTCAATAAATGCAATAAACGTAAGAAAATTTGAATTTCGCGGACTGTATTAGCGCCCATTCGCGTCGCATGTTGAGGTAACATTCTCTAACAATTTTATCAATTGTTATAACCATTGTTACCACGTGACTGTTTTCAAAGGCAACATTACTTATCATTTACTAACACGGCAACATACCTATAGTAACAATAAATAACACTTGGAAACGTTGCTCTACAAAAAGTAACTGCGGTGTGGATGCAGTATATACCATAAAACAATTGACGTCTTTTTGCAGTTAGATAACGTGTTCTAATATCAAAAACATACAATTAAAATTAGAATTCAATTAGAATAGGACGGGGGTGTATTTAAAGCAAATTATAGAGAATCCCTAAGCCCAGAAGTGGGATTCTAAATCCTAAATATGATAATAAATTCACAGCCGAAAGAGATCGTTAACGTAGGCTGGCTAAAACCACGCTAGTTCAGAGTTATGTTTTGTTTAGGCCTCCATTTCTCCCTAGTGGGATATTAAGTGAATTTCGCGTTTCACTGTAATTTATATGTGCGTGTATTTTGTATTAAAAGTTTTGGGCTTCTGGTGTGGCGGCCATATTTAAACGGAGCATTTCGTACGTGAGGATTTGTTGACGTTATTCTTAATCAATTAGAATGTTTATGTACGAACGATAGTGTGTTAAAAGTTGCAGTCGCTCTATGTAAAATAGTGGTATCAGCTACATCTGGTTAGACTGGACGCGTGATCTCAATTTAGTTGGCACATAGGGTTAGGTGGATGAGTGTGTTAGAAGTTGTCAATTAGGATATTTAGCAGTGATAGTCTAGTGGTGTGATCGTCGGACTGCCAAGTCATAGGTCTCGAGTTCGAACCTAAGGCACGCAGCTCTGCACCCCTAGCCAAGTTGACAATCTACAATCGTTAACGCTAGTAGAAAACTATTCAAATGATTGGGAATGACATCGTCTCAACGTTAAATCACGTGATCAACACAAACGAATAGAAAATTCGTAGACAAGTTTACATCGTTTAAAATAATAGAATAGAATGTTATCGTTTCTACAATGTTGATCGCTAAACTCTTTGGTAGGAACGCTCACCATAGACTAAAGTGTAGGTTTTTTCTACAGACATTAGAGAACGAGCGATCGACTCAGTCGTGTCAACTTGGCTACCAATTTGGCGCTTTCTACAATCGCTTACGCCGAGGCGTTTACGATTGTAGAAAGAGAATCGATACGTAACGTTTGTAACTTGGCTAGGGGTGCTGATTTTTCGAATTAATGTGTGTATTGTATAATAATAATTATCACTTGCTTCGGTGGTGTGTGGTTCGGTGAAGGAAAACATCGTGAGGAAATCAACATGCCTGAGAGAAATTTCTCGACGGCATGTTAAGCCAAGTCGGACATAAAAACTCAAACACCAGGTTAGACACTAACCACACGATAAAAAAAGAATTAGGATATTGTAACCAAATTCGATCAGTTGTTTGGTATTTTTCTCGACTTTTCTTGATCAGAGAAAGAGACAAATATCATCACGACTTTATCTGCCTAAGCTTTTCCCAAATAAATGTTAGAGTTGGCTTCCAGTCTAACCGGATGCAGCTGAATATCACTATTTTACTTGGAGCGACTGTTTTTCTGTGTTTATGTGGAGGAGCAGCGGTGGCCCAGTGGTGGCGGCCCCGACTTACGAACAGTAAGTCGTGGGTTCGAACCATAGATATAAAGAAGGAGATACCCATCAAAAACATAAATGTGAAATGAGAGCCAAGTTCAATATTATGATATATGCCTTGGTTGTTGACTTCAACGACAAAAGAAGTGAAATCTAAATGGGTGCCAAGTTCAATGGTCAGTCCTGAAATTTATCTATAACAACATAAAATATCATTTTTTCTTATAACTTAGGAGAATATATTGTAGCCTAAGGTCTGACTTGGCTAGTTCTCATATACGAATTATTATGTTCGGTGGTTAGTTTTTATCAGCAAGCCAAATTTTCGGAATAATAAAATAAGAACTTTCGACTTTTCTTTCTTTCTTTTTCTTTCAAGAACCGACAGTAAGTAGAAGTAACAGGTTGAACTTGCGAAGGCTATAATATAATTCGTATTTGAAAACTAGCCAAGTCAGACCTTAGTCTACAATATATTCTCCTAAGTTATAAGAAAAAATGATATGTTATGTTGTTATAGATAAATTTGAGGACTGACCATTGAACTTGGCACCCATTTAGATTTCACTTCTTTTGTCGTTGAAGTCAACAACCAAGGCATATATCATAATATTGAACTTGGCTCCCATTTCACATTTATGTTTTTGATGGGATATCATTTCTTTTTGTACATACGCCATCTAGTGTCACTTTTAAATAAATCAATGGAGGCGGCCTGGTGTAGTGAGTGAGTTTCTGAGAATGATAATAGGTGGCGCTAGTGGTTGTAGAATACGGTTAGTTACGCGTAATAAATACGAAAATCTACTATATTATTATTTATAAGTACAAAAACGAAAATATTTGGATTAAAGAAAATTAAGGGTGGTATTCAACTCGTTATATATTCACGTAAAGATCATAAAATCCACATTTACAGGCACTAATTAATAAGTTAAGTGAAAATTATAATAAAATGATAATAAATTACCAGTTTCTGATTTTTTCCTTTGTATTCACCTAATTACCTATCTGCATGCCAAATTTGAACTTTCTAGGTCATCTGGAACTGGGTTATAGTTTTGATCTATAGGTCAGTCATAAAAATGACGATTTTTGGACGTTAATATCGAAATAACCGTTAGAAATATGTTTATAAAATTTGGAACACATATACATCTCGCTGGTCTCAATATATGAGCCAAATTTGACAAGTTTAGGTGAAATAGTTTTTGAGTTATGAGGGGCTCAAAAGTGGCTCCAAATGGTTCGTGTAATATTACACACTGTGAGCTGCGCGCCAGAACTTGGCTTGACACGCTCTCGCGTGTCTAGATGCCCGCAAGACGAAAATGTATCGGAACCCTGTGTCTTCACTTTGCCCCTACCACACGGCAACTACTACACACGTAGTTCAGTAAAAGTAATAGATACGCAGTCGCGCACACACCCGCATTTCTTAAAACTGAACGTACTATATAATCAATTATAAACCGTAAGACATCAAACACACCGTGTATTTACCATGCACCGTACAACTAGTGATTGACTAAATCGGAAAGTTATCGAATCTTTCATTTATTATTGTGTACATTTTTTTGGGGTCCTGAAAATAATTAAATAATAATAATGTCCAGAATATAATATTATAATAAAAATAAACAATATGTTGCTAAAAAATATATTATGAAGTAAATTAAAACAATAAAATATCCGGTTACGTTGGTTTAGGCTGTCATGGCCTATTGAAACAGTAGTTAGTAGCACGAGGAAAAGGCATAATATACGATAATTCAAAGCCAAAAACAGTCCACCGATTAAACCTGAAATTTAATTAACTTATTTTACGAAAGTTGGTTACGCATTTTTCTACTATGCTGTAACACAATCAAAATACATAAAAAAACATTATTTGACATCGATCTTCCAACCGGGTTAAAACGGTTGACAAATTGAAAAATAAAACTAAAATAGTAATATTTAATTCGTCAATCGACATTGTCGATAGCCTACATTAGTGGATCTGCACTGCACATCATTAACTCGTCGCAAGAAGGAACGGCCGTACTACGTGATTCATCCGCTTAATGAAATATCGTTTTGTGATTTTTACATTGCTTGTTCAGTCACTTAGCGACAAACTTAGGTAATGGTTAAGGAGTAATGTATTTATTGCAAAAATAGTACACTCGCTGTGATATTTGAAAACAAACATACCATAGTAATAGCAACAAATATTTTACGATTTGTTGTTTTTCTTGATTTTAAAGACAAATATAGTAAAATATTTGTACTTATATATGATAAGTAATTCCGTGATCAAAAAGTTTAGGTTTATGCTTCGGTTTTTACAAAAAACCCCTGAACAACACAGAATTGCTATAATTTGTTGCGATCGCGGTCGAAAGTACACTAGTTCGCGGAGACGGCCATTTGCCTATGACATGGCCGACTGGACATGTCGCGCGGACACCGACACGCCCCCTTACCACTTCTCCTGTTTTTTAGATTTCTATGGTTCGAACCCAGGCAGGCGTATTACTTTGTGTAATTTATTTCATCACCGCTGCTCTCAAAACGGTGAAGGAAAACATCGTGAGGAAACCGGCATGTCCTAGAACCAAAAATTCGAAGACATGTGACATCTACCAACCCGCACTAAGCCCGCGTCGTGGATTATAGCCCATTCCCTCACATTGAGAGGAGGCCTGTGTCCCAACAGTGGGAACATTAATAGGCTGATGATGACTGTTTATCTGATCTCCACAATCCAGTTAGTACTAGATTATACGATATATGGTAAGACCGAAACACGGTATGTAATGGCTGGTCACCCATCCACGGATCAACCTAGGCAAGTGCAGCTTTACCTGAAGATCGACCACGAGCGGCTGTTATTATTTAGCCACGAGCTTCTCTAAAGTTTAATATCATATCATTTGTCCTTTAACGTTGTCATTGATAGAATGTCACCTTGTCTACGCCCTCTAATACCTACATCACCTCAATTAAAACACTTTTCGATTTCTAGGAATCCATCTAAAAGGTTCTATTCCTAAGAATATCAAACAGACTCTAAAATAACAAAAAGAAAGAAAGCAAAACCATTAAAATATAAAATTAAACAAAAATTCTTTCTAGGATATCAACGGTATTGTAGAAGCCGTTCCTCCATTTCTTCATTGCGCGACTGCTCGGTTTCTCCATTCCTCAATTCCTCCATTCCTAGTGCATCCGAGATTAATTTTCCGAATCATTGGTCAGTTTCACACTACACTGGCCCTCAAGAAGATGTTTCCATTACACCGTTACAACTTTGCAATTCTAATTTGCTTGCACCGTCGTCTGCCTTTAAAAATGTATTCGTTTCTTTTGAGAGAGAGATATTTAAGACTTCATTGCGTTTGAAGTTGGGAATTATAGTTCTGAAGATGTTTGATAGTATTGAGTATGAAATATTAATATTTTCCTGTGTTTGCTTGTGTGCAATGACATAAAGATGTCTGCAGGGTGCAGGAGAAGAAACAGATGTGATAGAACTGTTTTTTCAGGAGTACCTCATTGGTGTCGTGGTCGCAAGCACTGGGGTTGAGCATAAGGTCCTGGGTTTGATTTCCACATTGTTCAATGTATTCGGTCTTTCCCATCAGGAATTTCTCAGTTCTTTTTTTTCTTTTTCGTGTGGGTAGTGCCTGGGCCCTGTCTTATGAAGCAGAAAATCCAACAAGTCGACTTATGTCAAAAAGTGACAATTGTATTTTTTTTCTGTTTTATGAAGCTGACAGGTGACATAATTGTTAAGGTGGAAAATTCACAAATATGTCGAAGTGTCGCGACAATCCGACATATCTCTGTTTTATAAAACTTTATTAGCGACAGGTGACAGGTGACAATTTGTCGTGAAAAACTTGTCAAATCTGCTTTATAAAACACACAATTATCATGACGTCATGACATATATGTAGAATTGCCCGACAAGTCTGACAGGAGCGTTGCCCTCTGTCGCGAAATAAATCGACTGTGGTTTTTTGACATAATTATGTCGAGTTTCATAAAACGCGTTCTTAGATGACAAATATGTCAAGATTTCACCTGTCGCTTTTTGACATACTCGTATATGTCACGTTCATGAACTAGCCTAAGCGCGACAATTCTACAATTTTGACATTTTTTGACATATATGTCGGATTGTCAGCTTCATAAAACAGGGCCCTGGCGTCATAGTTTTTATGCCGCCCATAGGCCTCTGACTTGGCTTTACATACCTTCGAGAAATATCTCTCAGGCATGCTGGTTTCCTCATGATGTTTTCCGTCACCGATGCTAGTAATAATTACACAATACGACCATGAATCCGAAAAATCAGCGGTGCTTGTCTTGGGTTCGAGCTCGGGACCTATCGTCCCCTATTTCATGTATGGGACTTAAACACAACGGGCAAAATGTATCCTACTAGGCGTGGGTGAGGTAGAGATATTCCTTTGCCTCCATATGATATGCTCCAAAATTATACAAAAGCACCAAAAAAATAATATCTTCTTTTAAGAGCTACAACACTTAGTTCCAATGTGATGTAAATTGGGACTGCTTAAGCCGCGCCTCAGCGTAATGTATTCCGAATAATTTACGTAATCAGATGTATTATTGCACAGGCTGGGTCGGAATATTGCCGCAAAGATATTGACTGTGCTAGAAAAAATGTTGAAAACAAGTTATTTTGTGCGTTATTATGATATGACATAGCTTGTCATTCCTGTTTGCAAGACCGTCTGGAAGTGTTAAAATATACTCTGGACACAGGTTATGTAGGTATAAACCTGTTCAGGTGGACATTCATAGATGACTCTGCCCTGGAGTGTAGGATATGGTGTTGTTCTCCAAGCGATGGTACCTACACTTGATAACCTGTCCTGCTTTTTGAAAATTACAGGAGTCGATGGACGCTACTGAAAGTGCTAACTAAATTCATCAATTCAATGAATTTAGATTGTCTATCATAGAGAGGAGGCCTGTGTCCCAGCAGTGGGAACATTAATAGGCTGATGATGATGAGATTGCCATCGACGTGCTATGAAGAAGAATATTGTAATTCTCTATATGCAGGTTAGGGCACAATTGTAGAAAAGTAACGAGCATTGTTGTTATGTTTACTAAATACTCTACCATACTCCTTGTACAGCTATACCGAAAACTTTAAGTTTTGATACAACACAATGATGGAGAATTATAAAAAAAAAACATAAAAGGGATCAAGGGGCCGAGGAACTGGATTATGACGGTCAAAAAGAATTGCTCAGTATGTAATATTAGCTGACCCACGCAACTTCGTCTGCGTCACATAAAAGAGAAACAGCTCACAAAAGGAATACATTTTTCCCCGTTTTTGCAATATTTTTCATTTATGCTCCGCTCCTTTTGGTCGCAGCGTGATTTTATATAGCCTATAGCCTTCCTCGATAAATGGACTACCCAACACTGAAAGAATCATTCAAATCAGACCAGTAGTTCCAGAGATTTTCAAACAAACAAACAAACAAACTCTTCAGCTTTATAATATTATATAGTATAGATTTAGCTCTGCATCGGTTACACTGGAAAGCCTACTTCAACATACTCGGGAAAATGTTATGTTACAATTGGCTGTATTTATATACCAATAATTGGTTTATAAATACAGTTATATACCAATAATTGGTTTATAAGTACAGTTGATAGACACAGAAACAGGCAGATAAGGCAGCGCAAAGCGGGTTTTACTTATTTAGATAGATCTGAATGGGTAAGATCTGTTTTGTAACTGCATTTTCTTTTTTCAATATTTAATGCATGCCGTGGCAGCCTTACTACATATAAAATGTTAAATTCAACATGAATTCTTAAACATGTATTTTTGGTGTATGCTTTGTTAGTTGTCCTTAAATAAGTAAATAAAAAGGCTTAGCGGATGATGTTGACAATACGAAAAAAGTCTTTCAAAAATATCAATAAACCATCTTCTAGTATTACAAAACACATCCACTGATCCTTTCTAAAACCAAACACATTTCCAAATAGGAACTTACAAATAATTCCTGTTAAAAGGCGCCCTACATTTTCCATTCACCCTCCATCATTTCAAAATGAAAATTAAACCATAATACAGTAATTTTTTTCACTACCGTATAAATTGGCTATATAATTTGAAATTCACATATCGTATTATTTCTCGTCGGAACCCAGCCTGTATTAATTTTCGAGGAACACACTGTATTATGCGCGGGGCCTGTGCTTAACGATTACATACATATTGATGTAGCTTTATAAATATTTATGGAGAGGTGTCGCCCGTGATCAGTTTCATGCGGTTTTAGTTTGTTATAATCGGTATTATTATAAGCTTTAGAGGTGATAGTTGCTTAATTTGTTGGGTTAATTTTGTTTGGTTAGGGTTTTGGAAAAAGCGAATAGCCATTATATCGAGCTTTAGTCCGATTAGGATGGATTTGTTATTGTGGATTGTTGTTATTAGTAAATAGGTCATTCTGTTTTGTGTTTGTAAAGTATTTGCCCGAATAAAGATGTTTTATAATAGTATGTTGGGGATTTCGTGGCTAAATAATAACAGCTACTCGTCGATCTTCAGGTTAAGCTGCACTTGCTTGGGTTGGTCCGTGGATGGGTGACCACCCGTTTCCTTCGTGCCTCGGAAAATACGTTAAACTATTGGTCCCGGCTGTCAATTATTGTAGATATTTGACAGGCGATGAGGTAGTCGGTGGCTTGAAAGTCTGACAACCAGTCTTACCAAAAGGTATGGTATCGTATTACCTTGTATTAACTGGGTTGTGGAGGTCAGATAGGTAGTCGCTCTATATAAAATACTGGATTAGATTGGAGAAAAAAATATTGGATTCGATTCAGTTGCTTATTCTGAACAAACTGTATTCAGGTACTAAAAATAATAATGTTATATACCCTAAGTAATAAGGTTTGAAAAGGAGTCGACCGTCAGGGAACTTGGTAGTACTTTCAGCATTGCTTTTTAGTAATGTGAATATAATAGAAGCGAACGTGAGGGACCAACACATAAAGTGTCAAGTTTGTGGTCGTGTGCCCGACACTAAGTGGAACAAGAATGGTGTGTTTTTGTTCCAAAGTATTTTATCTGACGTCGGTAAAATAGTACGCCATGGACTGGAGATATCGATTGGATAATGAGGAAATAGTTATGGTATCTAGCTTCTTATTAGAGTAAATTTAATGATTTGAGACTCATCATCGTCATCATCATTGCAGCCGAAAGACGTCCACTGCTGGACATAGGCCTCCCCCTAGGGGAGGTTTTGCCATAATCGCCACGCTTGGCAGGCGGGTTGGCGATTGCAGTATGGTTGTTACAAAAACACAGAGAATGCTGCTGCCCATTCTCTGGTAAGTCCCTTAGTCGCCTCTTAGGACACCCACGGGAAGATATGGGATGGTGCTATTCTTTACGTCCGACACCATACAGACGAGATGATTTGAGACTGCTTAAGTACAACTGAGCAATTCTTGTGCAAATGTGGCTTTGGAAAACAAAACAAATAAAAAAAACTGCTTGAGAGTGCATAATTTATACAAAAACGTATCAATTTACTATTAGTTAATTCTGTATGAATTACTGCTTCGTTGGTCTAGTGACTGCAAGCGCGATTGCTGAGCACGAGGTCCTGGGTTCGATTCCCAGGTCGGGCAAAGTGTTATTGGGTTTTCCATCAGGATTTCTCTGAAGCAGCCGCGGAGTCTGGATTCTTGGATCTAGTCTTGGATTCAAACTCGTAACTTGGCAGTCCGACGATCACAAAACTAGGCTATCACTGCTTTTCTAACCAAGACTAACAAAAATACCTATCCACAGAAAATTCTCTCCATGTTTACAATAATATTTCTCCACAACCAATACGTTTGTTCAAGCTCAAGCAAATCTACCACTAAATATACTAAGTCACGTCCCAAACATATTAACAACGACTATCGTGGCTAGTTCTCAGTTTTAGTAATCTAACTTGTGTGCTAACTCAATATAACTTCTTAACTGATATAGACGGAAAAGAAAGTTATGTTGTAAGTGTGACTAAGAAGAATGGAGTGTCAGTTGGACATGAACACCCTTAGGGCATCAATGTGCTTGCATTAAAGATCGTGGACTGCACAATGGCCTTTTTTGAAAAGCACCATCAGCCTAGCTATTTCCCAACTATGTTGGGGTCGGCTTCCAGTCTAACCGGTGTAACAAATCTACTTGCTCCTATTGAATAAAAGGATAAGCAGACTTGTTCAATTACATTTTAATTTAGGAAAAAGATAAAAAATACAGCTAGTTATATAAAACCTACCTAGCACGCACTCTCTATAGTTTTAAAGTTCACGCACTTAGATGGACAAGAATGAGTTCACCTCTGAAGGAACGGGAACAGGCGTCAGGGTAGCAGGTCAATACCAGTGAGACGTCGAGGATCACCTTCAGGAAACCTCAGCTGGAAGGGCGTCGTGCAGATAGAGTCCAACAGGTCAGCTCTGTAGTAGGGCAGCGTAGATTTCAGGGCCAGAATAGCTCAGCGTCAGGATAACTTCGCGAGACAAGTGGAAAGTCAGGCACGTAGTTAGTTTCCGAAGATCGGGAGTAATAGTCCCAGGTGGATCTTTAGCTGGATCCCCTGGGTAGTTTCAATTATCTCGGCGAAGACCAAGCGGTTATCTGATGCTCATGTAATCAGATCCATGAGTCGTCTTTTCAGCCGTCCGTCAGCTCGTTTCTCCAAAGTAGTCTTCCTTTTTCAAATATTAGTTTTCTTAGTGTGGCCATCATCTCATCTGACAAGTGTAGTCGGCCAGGACATATCCATGAGTGCGTAAATAATTTTATAATATAATTTAATATTAAGTTATCTAATACACAATCGTAATAATCTACAAAATATAATGGCTAAACACATATTGATAATAATAATTTAAATTTTGCAAACCAAAAAGACAATTTGACGCTTGACGTAAGTGTCACAACATGAAAATTATAAGTTAATATTATTTTTATTTCAGCTGTTTTTAAGTAAATGAATCGTATTTAGATCGATTTGCTGAGTGTAGAAATATAAACAAATAAAAAGGATGATGAATAGTATTATGAATGGTGAATATGAAGCGTAAGTATAGCATAATACTATACCGGATGCAGCTGAATACCAGTATTTAACATGGAGCGACTGCCTATCTGACCTCCACAACCCAGTTAGTACTGGGTAACACGATACCCCTTGGTAAGACTGGTTGTCAGACTTTTTGGGTCACTGACTACCTGTAACGACTGTCAAAGATCTATACAAATGGCAGCCGGGACCAACAGCTTAATGTGCTTTTCGAGGCACGGAGGAGGAAACCCGGTATGTAATGGGTGGTCACCCATCCACAGACCAACCTAGGCCAGCACGGTTTAACCTAAAGATTGACCCGAGCGGCTGTTATTATTTAGCCATGAGCTCCTCCGCCTTTTTGAAAAGCACAGCACTAAAATGCTGCTGTACTCATAATCTGGTGAAATGGGGTATTAACGATTCGTCCAGCACCAGATGCAAATGCCGTGACTCTGATCAGACTATGTTCCACTCATACAGGCTCCCAAATGTCTGTTCACCTGCATCTTTGACGATCTAAACAACGCTTTTGACGCCGCAATAAACGCGGCCCGTTACTGAGCCCAAACTGTAAAATATTATGGACAAAGATTTCGCTACCGGCTTCGTTCCCGTTACGTACAGAATGTACTCAGGGGAACATTTTAAATGTAGCCTATGACACTCGGGAATAATGTAGCTTCCAGTTAGTTAAAGAATTTTTGGAACAGGATCAGTAGTTACGAAGATTACACCCATTTTTTTTCATCAAATGACTGAATGAGGGAGTTTCAGACTTTTACTGACTAAAACCCATCCATGTTCCTCCATCGCCCTTTGTGTTCCGGGGCCCCAACATATAAAATTGCAAACAAATTCTACCTCTTTATAATATTTTTTAATTTATAATGTAACGTTGATACGAAAAGCAGAAGATTCAAAAGATACCTCAAGGGATATAGTCCACTGAGAACTGGTGATAGCAACAGTTCTCCTGTTTCTCAAATACAAATCGATGAATAAAACATGAAATCGTCCCAGAAGACTCATCCACAATTTGCTACATAATTTGACATTACACACAACATAGCTCAAAACCTAATTATCTAGGTAAAGAGACCTGTTTGTGATACAACTAAATCACACCTCATCACAAAATGTATTTATTCGTCAAGTGAACACAGAACCTAACCCCTTTTAACCACAGCAGAAATATGAAACAGTAAGTCAATTATGCCATCTTTACGAAATGTTTCACAACTTGTCGTTTCTCACTCCTTCTCTGTGAGTGGGGGTGAACCATAAATTATCCATGTGGGCCAAGTGTGCTTATTTTTCTTCACCGTTTTGAGAGCAGTGGTGATGAAATTACAGAATGCAATGTTTTTTATTTATTTAACACTTCAAGCACAAAGTACAAAGGCAAATTTAACCCTGGTTCTACCAGGGTATTTCTAAAAATAATAAAAATTATATAAAATGTATAATTACCTTCGGCTGTAATACACGCCAACATTACGTATACACGCAACAAAATATTGTCATTGTAGAAGAGGTCTAATTCTACTGAAATAGGTACTTACTAACTTACGTTTGCTTTATTCTGCTACGTCATATTTCTGTTTGAGTCCGTCAATTTCGCCGATTGTTTCTAGTTGTTCTACTGGCTATTGTATGCACTGTGGTTTAGGCCTGAGGCCGTTCTAAGAACATCGATCCCGGCTATCCTAACCCTATTTCATACCATCCGAGGGTATGTTACTTTGTTTTGAAGGTTTATCTAGAATTCCAATGCTATCTCGGTTTTATGTTAGCTTTTGTGAATGTTGTAACCTTCCTTTTTGTACATTTCTGGAGGGTAAAGTTTTAGTACGATGATTTGGTTTAGTGTGTTTCTTGTTTGATTTGTTTAAAAATCTTCTTTTTTTTTACTTTTCGTACCAAGGTAGGAATATTGTGAAAAAGATCAACACTAAAGTTATTGTTGCTATGTCAATAATAGACAAATATGTGTCTGAGTTTTTAGTAAGTTGACCACAATTTATTTAAAGCTTTTCGTAGATCCCAAGTTCTAGACTTATAAGTTGTATTTCAATAATGTTTCAACTCTGACAGTCACTTCGTGTTAAATATTTCATCACCACTGCTCCCAAATTAGTGAAATGAAACGAAATGATGATGAAATGATGTTTATTTTTGCACGTCATTTTTTTTTAACTATTTGGGGCGGTGTTTCTTACCTGAATACTCTGAGAAGAAACAGCCGAAACATACTCAAACATCACAGTCTCTTTTGAAGTCCAGACAATCTTGCTCAATTCACATGAGGACCATGCAGATTAGTGTGTTGTCTAGTATCGTGTCAGTGATTAGATGGTCTTTTGAAGATATAACCACAGATTTGAGTGGACCTGTCCAGTCAGTGCAAACATTCGTCAGTTATCGTGTAGCACGACTTATAGCTCAAGGAGCTCAACGGTGAAGGAAAACATTGTGAGGAAACCAAATTCCGCCATTGCAGGCCCATGTAATGGGGGGGCGAGAGTCTATTGCTATCAACCGGGCCCGAATCAGAGTTCGTTACTGCTTGCTACTGAGAAATGCCTAATGGATAAACCCAATAAAAATAAAATAAATAAATTACACAAAATAAAAGAATATATTTATTTTTAAACACACAGAAAGTGTATACCCTGGATTAACAAAGGACTTTTTATTCAAGTATTTAGGTATATCCCGTGTGACAATTATCAAATTCAAGGCCAAGCTGAGGGCATGAGCTAGTCTTATTTAATATACGACTTGACCTAAACGATGACTACAACAAACACGATCAATTATTCATAAACCTAGCAACATTACCTAGACCCACCTAAGTATAATTTCAGACACAGATATCCCTGTAAATTCCTAAGTGACTACGTCACGAAAGCCTACACTTAGCTAGACATGATTCGAGATCTTTTAGTCTTAAACCCGTATTCATGAACACAAGGAATGATCTAAATGGATGCCTAAATAAAAGCTTGCTGCTGGAAATTCAACTTTCGTCGCTGAGTGGGGAGTTGAAAATTCAATAGCGTGCTTTAGTTTACGTACTCATATAAGTGTCTCCATAGATGTAATATTCTAGGTTTATACGTAGGGTATCAAGTAATAAATCGTTAGCCATTTGTCTTTGAAACCCTACATTACTCCGATCCATTTGAATTTCTCGATTTAGGTACTCTAGGGGTCCTAGTAAGTATATAAGGTCAGTATGTGTGTACCCTTTTACCTTTATCCATTATGTAACTTATACATATACCTTACTTGCTCACTTTAGTCGCTAAGATAAACTACGCTGAAATATTCTTCACAAGAAATCCTAAAAATATCGTGTGCCTACCTCATTCTCATCATTGAATTCCATGTGTCATCATCTGCCTAGCATCATCATTTTCTCAACTATGTTGGGGTCGGCTTCCAGTCTAACCGGATGCAGCTGAAAATACTTGTTTTTTACATGGAGCGACTGCCTATCTGACTTTCACAACCTAGTTAGTACTGGGTAATACGATATCCCTTGGTAACACTGATTGTCAGACTTTTTGGGTCACTAACTATCTGTAACGACTGTCAAAGATTTGCAAATTACAGCCAGGACTAACGGCTTAACGTGCTTTCCGAGGCACGGAGGAAACTCAGTATGTAAGGGTGGTCACCCATCCACAGACCAACCTAGGCAAGTCCCAACCCCCGAGCCCGAGCGGCCCGAGCGGCTGTTTATTGTTACTACACTACATATTTACGGTTTCCAGATTTTTCCCTTTACATGTGCTGTAAGATATTGCTTCCTGAAAAATTTCTTGATTCTAGGTCAACGGGAAGTACCCTAAAAAATTCGATTCCCTTGAGTGTCGTAATATACGTTTTTTGCGGCTTTAAAAGGCCATTTTTTTTTTAAGTTAACATAAGTTTTTTCACAGCTACAAGGGACAGTGAACTTGAGTCATCATCATCATCATCATCATCATTTCAGCCGAAAGACGTCCACTGCTGGACATGGGCCTCCCCCAAAAGGGGGTTTTTGCCATAATCGCCACGCTTGGCAGGCGGGTTGGCGATCGCAGTACGGTTGTTACAAAAGCACAGAGAACGTGCTGCCCATTCTCTGGTAATCCCTTAGTCACCTCTTATGACACCCACGGGAAGATATAAGATGGCGATATTCTTTACGTCCGACACCATACAGAACTTAAGTATATGGTTTTAATTTCAACTCCATACCTCGACGCGTTCCTGAGATAAACGGACGGATGGACAACAAAGTGATCCATAAGGGTTCCGCTTTTCCGTTTTGAGGTACGGAACCCTAAAAACTTAATTGAGTGGTAGTAATACCACTCAAAAAAGACTGTAAAGTCTACGGAAACACGAAGACGATGAAAATCCTCTCACGGAAAGACACTTGAGTTGATCTGCCAGTAGGAGACTTTTAAAGGAATTTAGAATATTTTTTAAGAAAAATATTGAACCATTAATTTCATATTGTACGACATGAAACATCTCAAAACACATCCAACTCACATGTCACAAACAAAATTAATGTACCAAAATAAACCATAACAAAATGAATACTCGTCAGCAAGCCTGCTGCACACGTAACCCCGATACGTCGCGCGTTTACATAATTATTAACGTATTACCCCGCCTCGTTTGTCACCCGCCTAATCCCACTTTAGCCGCACCTGTGCTCAGACAGCTAGGATAAGTCAAAAACAATTTTGTTTTAATGCCGACGTCATGAAGGGATCGATGATGTACTTAATGGTACAGGATAATGATTATGTAGGTTATGGATGAATTCGGCTATCGGTGTATCTATATCTTTGACTGACGTCTCATAGAATTTTGTTGACTAGGTACCTATTTTGAGGAGCTCGTGGCTGAATAATAACAGACGCTTGGGTCGATCTTTAGGCGTGCTTGCCTAGGTTGGTCTGTGGATGGGTGACCACCCATTACATACCGGGGTTCCTCCATGCCTCGTGACGTGAAAATCACGTTAAGCCGATGGTCCTGGCTGTCATTTGCAGATCTTTGACAGTCGTGATCCAAAAAAACTGACAACCAGTCTTACCAAGGGGTATCGTTTTACCCAGTACTAACTGGGTTGTGGAGGTCAGATATAGGCAGTTGCTTCATGTAAAATACTGGTATTCAGCTGCATCCGATTAGACTGGAAGCCGACCCCAACATAGTTGGGAAAAAGGCTAGGCAGATGATAACTGTCTATGTTAACTGATATGATAATTTTTGTATATTTTTATTTAATTCTATTTTTTTTTCTGACTTTCTAATGAATACATTTGGTACTGTTATAATTATTTGATAATTCTAATGCTTGCTGACATTGTATTTATCCTTGACATTTTGTACTTTATTTTTTTTTATTTTTTTTGACAATTGTAATATTATTGACAGTCTATTTTATGAGTTTTGTAATTAATTTAAATTTGATTTAACCAGTGACACCATTTTATATTTTATGCCTTTTTTTTTTTTTTTTTGTTTTTTTATAGCAGTCATTTTGTGTAATGTAATTTAATAATTGTTATTTGGTGATTTCAATTATTTACCGAATCAAATTGTACTGTTATTTATTGATTTTAGTTGTTTTGATTTAATTTAATTTTATGTAATTTGAGAAATATTTTGTATGCCTACCGGCGGAACATAGTTGGTTTCTGAATTTTTATGTATTTTTAACACCTATTTTTTACTTAAGTTCACAAAATAAATGAATTTGAATTTGAATCTATCTCACCTCTACAACCCAATTAGCACTGGGTAATAGGTACCATCATTGCCCATGTACCAAAACAAATAACAACTAACTCTTCACAATTACACACCAGTCGGTAACATATTCACATAAAACGGTTAACCATGATATGTGTATGGGATATTGATATTAAGTAGGGTACATATTAATTGAT
Organism: Xestia xanthographa; assembly: GCA_905147715.2. Classification (NCBI taxonomy): domain Eukaryota; kingdom Metazoa; phylum Arthropoda; class Insecta; order Lepidoptera; family Noctuidae; genus Xestia; species Xestia xanthographa. The sequence goes on along the minus strand of LR990652.1, from coordinate 4,355,517 downwards.
GTAGGTAAGTAAGGTTGTATTATTATGTTGTTTCCATGAGATGGCAACTCTACATCTATTATACAAATAAATAAAATTGAACTGTCTTTGTTATTTCAAAATAAAAAGCTTTTTACTGAGTGCATTTGAAAGTGTACATATACGGTACTTATAGTTTTTTCTAGCCTAGAATACCTACTTTTATTTCTCGCACATAATCATTAAAATTTCCACGCGAACGAAGTCGCGGGCAGCGGCTATTTTCTTCCTATTCTTGATGACATGATTCCTGTAACACATTGTACTCGTAAATATTTCCTCTTTACTGGCTCCTTTCCTTTTGCCAGGAAAAGGCCTACGTTTTGTCTCTTCCCAATGTTTCAAATCCCTCTTCAGTATCCCAGTTGCGTCCAATTTCAAGACTTTCAATCCTATCCAATATCCTTGAGAGTCATCATCATCATCTGCCTAGCCTTTTTCCCAAATTTATTGGGGTCGGCTTCCATTCTTGAGAATGGTGTTAATAATCAACTTTCGGATTACCTTTCCTCTAAAAGTCTGCTTAGTCCTTATCAGTCTAGATTACCTACTTGAAATGAAAACATCCGATTGGTCATGGAAAACCGACTCATTACGGTGTTGGTTCTATTGGAACATCGTGGAGTACGTGCGCCAGAAGACCAAGTACGTGGCGAGAGTGCAGCTGTTGGAGTCGCGCCGCAACGTCAACTTTAAGGCGTTCGTGGTGCGAGTGCCAACGTGTTATCTGCACCTCGTCTTGGAGGAGGACTTTTGGCCGCAGGGAGTGGTGTTCCGTCGCTTCCGCGGGCAAGTGCCACATGAACGCACGGTGACATAGTACACAAGTGAAGTGATACTAACATAGTTTTAAGGTCCTTTATACTAACACAGTTTGTATTTTATCACATGTATGTTAGTCTGTAAGGTATTTATCTATGGGCCAAAGTTGCCCGAAAATAAAGGTTTTATTATATTATTATTATTATTATTGGACTATAGCAGTGCTTTTAATTGAGTTGATTTTGAAATCCTCTTAGGTAGCCTTTCCTTTCTAAACATCTCTCTTCTTCTGTGACTGTTTAGTTTGATTCATATCTTCGGGGTCGGTTGCACCAATCAGAGCAAGCTACATTGAAGTGTACCAAACACTTCAACGTAGCTGGCTCTGATTGATGCGATCTTTATGCGGGTGTTCCTCAGGGTGGCGTCCTTCCTCCTCTTCTTTTCTCTGCTTTCATTGCCGCTGTCACCATGGAAACTTCACATTATCGTCTCTATGCATATGACCTGCAGCATAACTATAGAAGTTTACGTCTCTTACAGTATCTACCCAAATCAATGTACCCTCACAATTTCTTAATCCTTATTACCTACTCATAAATTACACAATCAATTCCAAGACTCTTACTTATTTCTAACTTAATTAATCCAACAAATTGTAAGCAGCAATAAACGTTAACGAACTCCGATATGTTTGAGATAAGTTAAGGATCTATTACAGCTTAAGTTAGTAATCTTAACTTTAACTTAGTTTCACAATCTGAGTTTCGTTCGAGGATTATTTATCACGTGGATTTCATTAACTAAGCGAGTAAGTACTTTATTGTTAAAATATATTTAGCAGGTTGAATATTTCGGGAGCCACTGGATTATATAGAGTCAACATACTTTTGACCTTATCTTGGGGTCGGCGCAGCATGGTCTACTTCTTCCATAGTTCTTCATTTTTCGTCATCTCATCAGACACTTCTTTTCTTGCTAAATCATTCTTAACACAGTCCATCCATCGACTGGAATGGAATATAAAGAGTGACATTATTAAAACTAATAGCGATCCACCTCTGCTTTGCTCACTCTTACGACTTGTCAACGCCTCAACATTTCCAAGATATTGCGCAGTGTGGATAACAACAGTTAGCGGTCGCACGGAAAAGCGACTTAAATTGATAAAATACATGGATTTAATTTTAAGTTTTTAGGCTGGCTTAGCACTATCATTAACACTTAAAAGTTTACCATCTATACTAATATTATAAAGAGGTAACATTTGTTTGTAAGTTTGTATGTAGGGAGTAATCTCCGGAAGTAATGAACCAATTTTAAAAATTGTTTCACTGGTAGAAAGCTACATTATTCGTGAGTGCTATAGGCTATATTTTACTCCCGTACTCCCACGGGAACGGGAACTACGCGGGTGAAACCGCGGGACGTCAGCTAGTGTTTAATATTACTGATAGGGTTCTCGATAATACGGCACTATTGCAAGCGCCATGACCAATAAAGAGTGTCTATATCTGTGATCATGGCGCTTAGATAATATATTTAATTTTGCAATATCCGACACAGGTTTTAAAACGTTGTAATAATATCAATTTAAAACCATTTAAAGGGCTATACTGGTAACGAAACTTATGTCTATATTAAACTAGGGCAGTCAGCTACAAACTCTCCTGACAGGTTAACCTTTTCACTTGAACGTGAACCATTTTCATGTAACTTGTGCTGACATGAAAGTGCTACGAGTACCTAGACTTCTAGTAGCTACAGATAATAGCCAAGTGCAATTATACGTAGACAATAAGTTGGAACGAAGTTTATAGTGGTCGGATTTTCATGGGAGTTTTTTGTTGAGTTCCTAGAGCAGTGGAGCATAAACTTAAAAAAAAAATCGCCACTCGCGCCTTTTTAGGGTTCCGTACCCAAAGGGTAAAAACGGAGCCCTATTACTAAGACTTCGCTGTCTGTCCGTCTGTCCGTCTGTCCGTCTGTCTGTCACCAGGCTGTATCTCATGAACCATGACAGCTAGACAGTTGAAATTTTCACAGATGATGTATTTCTCTTGCCGCTATAACAACAAATACTAAAAACAGAATAAAATTAATATTTAAGGGGGGCTCCCATACAACAAACGTGATTTTTTTTTGATAATAATGGTACCCTTCGTGCGCGAGTCCAACTCGCACTTGGCCGGTTTTTTTTATTTCCTTTTCATTTTGTTTTTCGTTCATGAATAACTTTCAATTAGAAGAATTCATATTGTAGCGTAATAGTGTGACCTGCGTTCATCCATTAAACGCTAATTTGGTCTGTTTTGATCTTTTCTTCTCGTTCCAAAAGAAAATTAAAAACAAAAAAACGTCGCGCTCGGCAAAATATTTTTTTTTTACTTCAGACCACTATAAACTTCGTTCTATCTTCTGAGTATTTTTTGTCTATAATTGCACTCGGCTATAACCTAGTTACAGAAGGGATAATAATATCACACAGCATTAATATGTTTGCCTCTTTAATAGTTACATTTACAGTAAGTTTTGATAGACTATGTAAAAGATAACTGGCAATGTAGTTGGTGACTTTAATTTTGAGATGAGAACTAATAGATAAGTATAGAAGAAAAAGATGCTACGCTGACCACAAATAAATCAGGATATAGGCAGGAATGAATGACAATGAAAATCACATTGAATTTTACATAATATAACATCACGGCTGTAATCCCCGAACGATTAGGCAGAGGTGTACTTGAATGGGACCCACACTTCGTCCCATTTAGTAGGGGGTGAGCCTATCGCCATCAACAGGGCACAAATTTATACTCCGTGGCTGCTAACATTTCGCCCAACCTGGGAATCGACCCCAGATGCCCCATATGCTCAGCAGTCCCGCTTTCGATCCCTACACCAACGAGGCAGTCCAAGCAAATTGATTTTAAGCCGCATTAAAATCAAAATAACGCACCATCATAAAACATTTTACACGGCATCGGAAAAATCAGAATTTTATACAAAGAGGCCTTGCACGAGTGAGTCCGATTTCCCAAATCTATTGGACAATCCGATATTTTAATCGGCCAGTTCGTTTATTCGATACCGTTCAAATCGCGTTGGGGTTCGAAAATAAAATAAAATTAACTGGCTACGTCCGATTGAAATTAAAATGACATTTGAGTCTTTTTTTTGTTCATTCGATTGAATACTGTTTGTTTGTTTGTCAATAAAACTATGGCTGTTGGGTTATTGTTTGATGTTGAATGATTGGTTGAAACAAGTAAATTACTGGTTCTGGATGCATTCTATTTATTTTTCTTTCTTATGCCCGCAGTTTTATCCGCGTGGAGTTCGATAATTGTCCCACGGGATCATACTACCTTGATAAACTGTATCCTATTTATGTTAATCCAGGTTATAAACTATTTGTGCAAAAATACTGATCTCTCGGGACCCATTAAATAATCTAGACTAAAATCATTACATCCAATATGGGTCCCGACTGTTGCAGTCCATATGTCCTGTCTCCTAAACTTGTTTTATTCTTTTCAGTTTTTATATTTAAAGTTATTAGTTATTTTTTACGCAGTCTGGTTTTTTTTATATTCTTTTTTTACAAATATCGATCCATCTACACAAACTTTCGCATTTATAATATTATTAGTAGTGTTCTGTATGGTGTCGGACGTTGTAACGTTGTAGAAACTCAGAATAGTTTCTACCGTTACTTTGTAAACATAACCTATTCAACACTTTAATTAAGTTAAATGTCAAAACAAACGCCACAGAGTATACATACTCATTGGGCCGTCCAGTTACTAAACGACTAAAATTAGCTGTATTTACCAGTGCTGTGCGCGCGTTACGTGTATCTGATCGAATGAGTGAAGACTTGTCTATGCGTAAACACGCCAGTATAAATGTCACGGACTCGCGATGACGAGTCCCTTTTTGGAAATATTCTGCTCCCAGTGACTAGACGCGTTTTTTTGTTATCGGAAATTAAATTTCTAGAAGTATTCGCGATCTAGAATATTCGGGCTTAAAGCAGGCAGCTTTAATTTTTGTAATTAACCTAACTCTTTTAGTTTTGTGTCTACGTAAACCCCATACTGGGTAAGTGTTGAACAGCAATTCACGTTCTCATATTTTGTGTATCACTAGCTACGTGGTCTCAACATGTGAGCCACTTTCTATCACCGTTTTTGCTATGCACATTCAAATGCTTAATATGTATATGCATAATCTTGTAGCCTTCAGCCGAGTGTGTTTGACATTTTTCATGACACTCATAATGTGCAAATCATGTCGTGCTTACCACCACCATCATGTAAACTCCGTACTGATTGTGACTACCACACATCACCTTCATTGGCGCACGGGTATTTCTCGCTTTGCTTTTGCCTTGGTGTCACAATCAGCGGGGATGACTGCTAGCCATTCCGTGACACGCTGGACGTTATTTTCCAGGGTTCAAGATTCCGGCTGACAGTCAGGATTTCGGCTGACAACCGTTTTACCGGCATCCAATTTGCCGCGGGCTCCGCAGCGGGTACCTTTCACCTGCGTGGCCGCGTCGAAATTCTACGGGTCGGCGCGATCATCTGCCGACCGTCACCCTACCTGGCGTCTGCAGCGTGGCACACCGCTACGGTCTTCGTCACGCCGGGCTGAGCCAGGAGAGTACCGTGCAAACCCCCGGGCGGGCTTGGAGAAATTTGTGACCATAGACCTACCCACACCCGATTATTTTATTAATATATTTTTATGTTGACCTGGGTCCGTGGTTTTCTTCAATTTACCCCCACGGACACCCTTTCCGTCACATTGGCGCCCAAAAACGTGGTTTTATGGTCACTTTTCTTCAAGTTCTCTTGAGGGTATTTTTTTTTTTTATGTTGGTGTTTTTTTTGTGTGGTTGTCTTTGCTGTGTAAGACGTTTTGTTTGGTTGCCAGCAACTAAGGTGTACGTAACGGTACAGTATTCAACGTTTTTTAAGTGTTTTTTTTTAAGTGGATGTAGAAGGAAAAAAAAAAATAACGAATTATTTTCTCATTCTACGTAGTAGTAGGGCCAATAGTAACGGCTCGCCCCGGGGAAGTACTACCACCAAACTTAATTCTTCCGGTAATCAGCGTTGCTGTGTGCCGGCTGAAGAGTTTGGGTGCCGGGTATTAATTACTGGCTAAAATTTAAAAGACAATACCAGCTTTGTCTTATGTTCACCAACAATTTAATGCGGCTTGTTCAATTAAATAAATCAACAAGTTTGCTCGTTAGGTGACAATTTTTTTTTTTTATTTTTTTTTTTTTCCTTTCACCAAATAATAGTAATAACACATATCAAGGAGACCATTCCATAGAAATATAATATTAAACAACTATTTAATAACAACAATTTAGATTCACAACGTTTCATAGTTTTGTCTTTTGTTTGTACAATCACAGGATTTTACTTATTCACTTGTATCATTGACTTTGTACGGAGTGACAATTAACTTTTAACTTGTCACATAATTTTATTAACTGTTAACTTTTAACTTTGGATTTTGATCACTTTTGTTCTTGTGAATTATCTTGTTATTGATAACTCAACATTAGTTATTCTTAATAATCATTAAGTATCATTAACAGTTTCATGATTTTATTTGTTACTCACATATTTTGAGTACAGTCATGGAACTAAATGTGTTTACAATTTGTCACAATACTTATTGCTTATTTACAATATTTCATTACTTACTGTACGCGTACACATTAGTTGCACCTGTTTTTTTTATTTTTTGCTTTTTCATAATTAAATTACTTTCAGTTTTTTTTGTTGTTTCTTACTTAGATCACTAATCATTTCATTAGGATAACAACCGAAACGTTATTTTTAGTTTAGATTTGTAACAGTCGGAGTACTTGTCACTATTTATTCCTTGTTGATTGCTGCTCAACACTTAACGGTTAACTTTATTTTTTTAATTTAATTTTTTAGATAAAAAAAGAACATACAAATCTTGTCACATCTTATGAATGGCTTATCCAATTAAACTTATGTCTCTGTCATGACATTTTAGGTTCCTGGCACTTTCAAGACTTGGAATAATTGGTAGGTTAGTATAGGTGTCCATACATAGAAGTAGTTCATTTTTTTTTTTTTTAATAAATGTAAGTAAATTATAACTTCATAATATATCTGAGCGGTTGTAACTCATTAAATAAGCCTTTGCAGGAGCGGGTGGATACTCCTTAAATAAGCCTTAATCCAATTCAATTAAATATATCTGAGCGGTTGCAACTCATTAAATAAGCCTTTGCAGGAGCGGTTGGATACTCTATAAATAAGCCTTAATCCATTTTCAAATTTAGTAACCCAGTAGACTTCTTTAACTTTCGCATACTTGCTCGTAAGCGGTTGCAGCTGCTAGCACGTCTGTTTTACGCGAGTATTACGTCAACTACGGACATAATACTCTCACGTACTTGTTAGGAAGCGGACTCACCTCATGTTAAGGTGGTCTGTTAAATATGTTAGGATACGATTTGGTGATATGATGGATGAATGTGGACGAGTAAAAGGGGTCGTAAATCAGATGCGAGGTATAGTAGGAGTAAAGGATTTTTACTGAGGTAAAAACCCTAACCAAGCGGGGGGGTATTGTAACGTTGTAGAAACTCAGAATAGTTTCTACCGTTACTTTGTAAACATAACCTATTCAACACTTTAATTAAGTTAAATGTCAAAACAAACGCCACAGAGTATACATACTCATTGGGCCGTCCAGTTACTAAACGACTAAAATTAGCTGTATTTACCAGTGCTGTGCGCGCGTTACGTGTATCTGATCGAATGAGTGAAGACTTGTCTATGCGTAAACACGCCAGTATAAATGTCACGGACTCGCGATGACGAGTCCCTTTTTGGAAATATTCTGCTCCCAGTGACTAGACGCGTTTTTTTGTTATCGGAAATTAAATTTCTAGAAGTATTCGCGATCTAGAATATTCGGGCTTAAAGCAGGCAGCTTTAATTTTTGTAATTAACCTAACTCTTTTAGTTTTGTGTCTACGTAAACCCCATACTGGGTAAGTGTTGAACAGCAATTCACGTTCTCATATTTTGTGTATCACTAGCTACGTGGTCTCAACATGTGAGCCACTTTCTATCACCGTTTTTGCTATGCACATTCAAATGCTTAATATGTATATGCATAATCTTGTAGCCTTCAGCCGAGTGTGTTTGACATTTTTCATGACACTCATAATGTGCAAATCATGTCGTGCTTACCACCACCATCATGTAAACTCCGTACTGATTGTGACTACCACACATCACCTTCATTGGCGCACGGGTATTTCTCGCTTTGCTTTTGCCTTGGTGTCACAATCAGCGGGGATGACTGCTAGCCATTCCGTGACACGCTGGACGTTATTTTCCAGGGTTCAAGATTCCGGCTGACAGTCAGGATTTCGGCTGACAACCGTTTTACCGGCATCCAATTTGCCGCGGGCTCCGCAGCGGGTACCTTTCACCTGCGTGGCCGCGTCGAAATTCTACGGGTCGGCGCGATCATCTGCCGACCGTCACCCTACCTGGCGTCTGCAGCGTGGCACACCGCTACGGTCTTCGTCACGCCGGGCTGAGCCAGGAGAGTACCGTGCAAACCCCCGGGCGGGCTTGGAGAAATTTGTGACCATAGACCTACCCACACCCGATTATTTTATTAATATATTTTTATGTTGACCTGGGTCCGTGGTTTTCTTCTATTTACCCCCACGGACACCCTTTCCGTCACAACGTAAAGAATAGCACCATCCCATATCTTCCCGTGGGTGTCGTAAGAGGCGACTAAGGGACTTACCAGAGAATGGGCAGCAGCGTTCTCTGTGCTTTACTTAACAACCGTACTGCGATCGCCAAGACGCCTGCCAAGCGTGGCGATTATGGCAAAACCCCCCTTTGGGGGAGGCCCATGTCCAGCAGTGGACGTCTTACGGCTGAAATGATGATGATGATGATGAATATTAGTAGGATAGGTTAGTAGGAAGTAGGATTAGCTTTGTTCGGTGCTTCGTTCGAGTGAATGTCAACATTATTCCGCAGGACATACTACTGAAGATAAAAATACCGATCTATATAAATAGTCATAGTCTATCCTTGTACTGCATCCAAATTCGTCTTATATTAAATAAATGCTTTGAGTTTGAGTTAAATTCAGTAGATAGTGAAACGAGCTTACAAAATACCTACCTACCTAGATAAAAACGAAATACTTGAACAAAAACACACAAGCTTGCTGAAAACCGCTGAAAATTTCATACGGACGAATTATTTACTAAATATGAAGAGTGCAAACGCTTTTATAATTTCACGAGTCAACACTAAAACACATAATACTTAAATTTTCATACCAATTAAATGGACCCGAGGTTCCGTACAAAATGAAATTTGGCAGAACGATCCGCGTGTCGGAACGAGATCGACCTGCCGTGTAAATTTATGAGATAAGTTTGGATTTTGTGACCCCTTTCAACCGCCCCTACCCCGCCCGTTGCCATGGCAACCCCTCCAGGGAATCCACCAGTTTTACGGCGATTCGATTGTCCTCCCGCGAAATACGAAACCAAACTTTTTTCACATTTCCCATCCATCTCTCGTACTATTTATTACCGAATATATTTCTAAAATTCAATTTAACCGCAAGGTTCTGCAGGAAATGTGGGAAATTAGATTTTTTATGATGCATACCCGAAACAAGGTACCTTCCATAATTTAGACAAAAAATGAGCTTTAATATTAATCTTACGGCCGTAGTTTTTACAGACCGTAATAAAGGCAAGCTCATATCGTGAGTGACACTTAAGCCGAAGCCCAGGATTTTATTAAAACTCCTAACGGGACCCACCTTTATTCATCCAGAATTCCTTAAAAAAAGTGGAGCGAAAGGAACGTTATAAACGTCTGCTTATTGGCGTTACTTGTGAGAATGAAAATGGCGGACTAAATTCGGAATTCAAAAATAAAATTCTTGCCAGTCAGTCTTTTTATTTATTTTCGTTCTTGGAAACAGAACGCAACGAATTTAAACGTTTCGAATTTAGAATGTAATGTCAAGGAACCGATGTTTTCTCAAAGACAAAAGAATGTACCCCTGTAATCCTGTAATCTACAGTTTGATTTAAATATACTATTTACTACATAAGCATGTTTACCTTATGTAATGAGTTAATCTATAAATAACATTAACATAGCATAAATTGTTACCGCTTCAAGTAAAGGACACATTTTCAATCAAGGTGTGAGTCTCGTAGCATGTTTCGGAGTCCCGTAGCAAGTTTCGTAGCCTCGTAGCCAGTTTCGTAGCAGCGCATTCCTGACTTGGAAGCGTTGGTATAAGTTGGCTCATTATCATAATAATTATAACTAGATGATCATTTGAACATCAGAACTGAGCTTCCTAGGAAAATATTCGTTTCAAATTAACTTTTTTTTTTTTTTGTAATTTTTTTGTTTAATTTTTAACTTAGTAAAACCACAAGGAAGTTGAAACCTTGAAGTTGTTATTTATTTTCTTGGGATTTCGTCTCGTTTATTGATATTAAAAGTGCTACATTACAGGATTTGCATCAATTTACAATATACAATGTATACCGATTTTAGTAAGTTGTTTGTAGGTAACAAACAAACTTACGAAAACCAGTATACATTGTATCTGGTCTGATAGAACTTTTTAATCAATATTAATAAATAAATAAATAAATCAGCAGCAAACAGGATCGATTGGCATCAATAAATGTTTTGTGTAAGCAGGCCATTTTCTTGCAAACTGTAATTTTTTTCGAAAATCTGTAAATGGCTATCAAAATTTCACGAAAAATTATGTATGTTACGAATAGTCTCCTAAGACCATTTCCGTGTAGCTGCAACAGTTAAGGCAGTTTCCCTTACTGTCCCGTTTACTGTATTCACCCTGTATTATTACAAGCAGTGTACAACCCGAATTGATTGTCAAATTCTAAGCTAACAAGAGCCAGGCAAAATCTAGTACAAACTCATCATCTGCCTAGCCTTTTCCCAACTATGTTGGGGTCGGCTTCCAATTTTACCGGATGCAGCTAAATATCAATATTTTACATGGAGCGACTGCCTATCTGACCTCCACAACCCAGTAAGCACGGGGAACTACGATACCCCTTGGTAAGACTGGTTGTCAGACTTTTTTTGGGCCTCTGACTACCTAACGACTGTCAAAGATCTACAAATGACAGCCGGGACCAACGGTTTAACGCGCTTTCCGAGGCACGGAGGAAACTCAGTATGTAATGGGTGTTCACCCATCCACAGACCAACTTAAGCAAACACGGCTTAACCTAATGATCGACCCGAGTGGCTGTTATTATTTAGCCGCGAGTTGCTCTCTAAAATCTAGTAAAAACTAAAGATTGAAAAAGAAAATGGTTCCTTGAAGATAAAAACGACTAAAAACCAATATGGCGTAAATCAGTTTACCAACAAAACCTTCGCAAACAAATTTACATTACTGTTCCACAATTCACTCGTCTTGCAAGAATATTCAACGAAAGTGGATAAAAACATCCACCACGGACGGGTGGCCTGCAATGCACCGCATTATTACTTAGAATGGATTAGAATGGAAAGAAATGCAAATAACCAGCCGTTCGGAAAATATCTGTTTACGTACGAACACGAACGTTTTCTATGAGAAAGTATTTCAATTTCTCTTTTATGTCATCTGCAGTGTTTAAACGGTTTGTTAGTAGCGTTGAAATAACGTTTATTTATTAAGTGTTTTGAGAAAATGGTTTTGTTAGTTGTATGAAAGAAAGATTTAATAGGTTTATTTAAATAATAAATACCTATAAATAAATATTGCTGGACATTATTACACACAGCGCCATCTAGTGCCCCACTAAGCAACGAGGTTTGTGTCGTGGACACCAGATAGTTGATATACTACATAGATACTTTTTTGTTCGTAAATACATACTTAATATACATCCATGACTCGGAAACAAATGTCCATGCTCATCACAGAAACATTTGTTCCGACCGGGATTCGAACCCAGGACCCTAAGAACGTAAGGCAGCCTCACTACCGCTGCGCCATTCGGGTCGTCAAACGGGTCATTTGACTTACAAAAAGCTCAAACCTAAACTCAAAAAGAATATTATTGTGTCTCACGGCTGTGCCAAATAGGCTCTGTTCACCAAAGTGGGCTAGGCTAACTAGTGCCCGACGCTGGTTTTCAACTAGACCTCAGATGTGATGTGTCGGACGTAACAGTTTCATATTGTATGGGGGACCAATGAATACCCATTGCTTAGCGAGTTCCTGCTAACGAATACTCCAATTGAAATGTGTGACCAATTGTTTTTAGGGTTCCGTACCCAAAGGGTAAAAACGGAACCCTATTACTAAGACTTCGCTGTCTGTCCGTCTGTCTGTCCGTCTGTCCATCTGTCCGTCTGTCTGTCACCAGGCTGTATCTCATGAACCGTGACAGCTAGACAGTTGAAATTTTCACAGATGATGTATTTCTGTTGCCGCTATAACAACAAATACTAAAAACAGAATAAAATTAATATTTAAGGGAGGCTCCCATACAACAAACGTGATTTTTAGGGTTCCGTACCCAAAGGGTAAAAACGGAACCCTATTACTAAGACTTCGCTGTCTGTCCGTCTGTCTGTCACCAGGCTGTATCTCACGAACCGTGACAGCTAGACAGTTGAAATTTTCACAGATGATGTATTTCTGTTGCCGCTATAACAACAAATACTAAATATAGTCAATGGTATGGAACCCTTCGTGTGCGAGTCCGACTCGCACTTGGCCGGTTTTTTTATAAAAATTGGTACGGAACCCTTCATGCGCGAGTCCGACTCGCACTTGGCCGGTTTTTTATTCACTTTGAGCGTACTCGCTGAAAGTGAATAAAAAACCGGCCAAGTGCGAGTATAATCCACTTGAGAATTTTACATTAATTGTTTTTTTGCCATAATCCCTTCTTATTTGGACCTGCCGCACAATCTTTTTCCCTTGCATTCTCCGCTGTCAATTGTCAAGTTCTCATTCACTCCCTTTTCATTCCATGGGCCACCATTCCTATTAATTCGTCAAACTTCGACCGACTTCGGTTTTCGTCGGTATTTTTTCCTCATGAATTTTTCAAAGGGATTTTAATTACAAGACGTCTGACAACTGTGTTAGCAATTAACTTTTTAACCGTCGCTATGTTAAGGGATCGTTTTACGTAGCAGCTACTCTGAAAGAAGCATAATTTTTATTCGTATTCTCAAGAGAGATTTTAAAGATGGCGGCTTTGATCCTGAGGGCCATGTGCAAAAAATAATTTGAAAATCTGTAAAAATATTTTATCTATACTAATGTTGTAAAGAGCTATAATTTGTTTGTAGTTTTGTATTTAGGATGTAATCTCCGGAACTGACCTAATTCTAAAAACAATCACTGGTAGAAAGCATTTTTCGTGTGTGTTTATATCATGCATGTTAGCCAAACTATCACAATTTTTGAAGACGAAGTCGCAGTCATATTACTAGTTACATCACAAAGTAGACCTGTCTAGTACACTGTCTGGTGCACCCACAGATATAGTCTAAAATTCTTCATTTTGATATTATAAAATATGAAAGTAATTCCTGACCTTTTCACGACTGAACGGCTGAACAAATTTGAATGTTTGGCACACGAACAGACCATGCGTTAAGAGATAAGGTACTTTTTATATCCACAGTACCGTATCTACGTAAGAGCAGTGGTGGCCCAGTGGTGGCGGCCCCGACTTACGAACAGTAAGTCATGGGTTCGAACCCAGGTAGGCGCATTACTTTGTGTAATTATTTCATCAACGCTGCTCTCAAAACGGAGAAGAAAAACATCGTGAGGAAACCGGCATGTTCTAAAACCAAAAAAATCGAATACATGTGACATCTAGTGCCAATCCGCATTGGGCTTGCGTGGTGGATTATAGCTATTCCTTCTCATAGAGGCACACAAGCCGTGTGCCAGCAGTGGGAACATTAATAGGCTGATGATGATGACCGTAACTACATCCCTTGCGATAATTTCAGACCTCCACGGGGTGAAAACGTGAGCAAAAGCTAATAAACTCATAAATTGAGAACATTGACATATTCCTAGACCTCAAACTTTTCATTTTGTTCTGCAACTTCGGCTTACACATTCCGATTAATGTGAACTGAAGTCAACTCAAGTGCCTGAAGTAAGGCCAGAGGGCATACCATCACCTCTAATAGCAGTATTATTTTAATCCTAATTCAATGCTTATAAGAGATGGCACTAGACGTCTTGTAGAGCTCTGTCTCTTTCTCTTAAGCGGTAGTACAGTTCCACAGGCCCAAATGTCAGAAGTGTCAAGAGCCAATTACAGAAAACGTTTAAACCGTCACGGTAAATTTGTTTTTATCTTTATTCCGACTTTTGCCAATTTGGTCGGAATTAGAATGCCGACTTGTTTTTTACTGCTGAGTTTTGAGTCTGAAAGGGAGTGCAAAATTGGCTTCAAGTGCAAATTATGCGATGGAGTAAACAACGGAAAATACTTGATTTTCTACTCATTTTTATTTATGTTTTACATGCCTAATGTTTATGACCCCTGCTGAGCTCACTTATGATCTCACGGACCTACGTAAAGTATATAATTATAAATTTTAGATTAAATTAATGAAAATTAGTTAGATAAGTGATGTTAGATTATAAACACAGAAATTACCTAGCGAAAAATAGTAATAAGAAAAAATAATGTAATAGAACAGTCACTGGCAAAAAATACTAATAAAAGAACAATTCTAAAAGAGCTTAATTTCAACAAGCTTCCCAAGATTAACACAGAAATGAATACTGTTTAAAACTCTAATTACCTTTGCAAATCATACAAGAATCTTGTAGAAGAGACTTAAATCCAGTCATAAAACGCTCACTTGGAACAGCCGTAAACCGGTTACGTACCGGTATAAACCGGATCAAACCGGTATTCTACCCGCAGACGGGAAAATATGAGGATGTCGCTAGGAATATGAACGCCTACGTCACAGCTTGAGTGAGTAAATGTTTGATGAGTGGTGACAGAGATATTGCTGTTATGGTAGGGGAGGGTATATACTTATTGGCTCGTACTTTCGTATTCAACTGCAGCGTTTTGAGTAAGTAATGAACTAAACCTACAGATAATAGTTTTGTATGTATATCTGACAACAAAAACCTTTAATTCGCTGAATTATCAGACATCGTACAGCATAAACATCGGGGTCTAGAATATTGTAATTTTGCACAAAGGGCAAACTTACGGCAAGGCATACGCAAGGGCCATATACTAGCTGCGTACTAGGTATCGATTAATATAGGTTTATGCGTGGTTGCAACTTCGAAAAAATATAAATCGGCGGAAGTTAGGCCGGCCATTTATTTCAAACCTCTTTTGCAAAAATACTTGGAAAATAATACAGAAGTACGAAAGAAAAATACATGTTACGCCGACTTCAAATAGATTGGGATATGATTATCAGAATTATGATGATGACTTTGAAAATTCACCCTCTAAAATATGTACGGAAGTTCATTATTTTTGCCTATGAAAAATCCGGGCGCACTATTTTTGTTACAATAAAAATAAAACACGTCTTCTGGAATAACTAGATCCTACAGATATTGCATAACTTTGCGATTGATTTCTTAGAAACAGCAACAGCATGATCAGAAATAGAAATCCCGATACTCGAAAAACTACCCGATATCACACAAATATTTCTAGCGACTCTTTCAATTTACAAAAAGGCTAGCCTACAAAAACTAACAATTCAAGTGCAGCTGTATTCCCAGCCGCAGAGCACCGACGTTCCCGCCAAATAGACCTACCCACGATTGCGTACCACCCAGTAAATGGAACAAAAATATTTTTGTTAGTTTTTTCCCGTCGAAGTCGCCTCTAGAAATTTGATTCGTAGACGGCACTAGAATATAGAATTTCCTTTGAACAAGTTACCTTTTTGCTGAAGAAAAATGGTTTTAAAATTAACGTCGAGAATACGAGATAGTCTTGATTCTTTTTTTTTCTTTTTTTGTCGTTCGGTTTTCAAATGGACTGCTTCGGTAACGGTGATTTTTTTTTTTCGGTTTAGAGTTTTATCAGTGTTGCAAACGTATTTTTTGATAGTTTTGTTTTGTCTGTGGTTAAAGTATTTTGTTGAGTTACCTGTGTTTAAAATGTTCTTGTGTTTTCTTTACTTTGTGGAAATGCAGTTTACTTTAGACTTTATAAGCACAGATTATAATATGATGCTTTAATACGGGTAAGTCTTTTTAAGCGACGACGTCACCTAACGCTTTTCCAAGTCACAATTATATTTCAAAATAACCTTTTTATTTTATGAAAGAAAAATCGGCCCTGAGTTGCCAGCTCATTGCTTACGACCCAAACCATTCATCCCTTTAAGTCTTTTACGAAAGATAAGCAGACTACACACAAGTAAAATATTAAAGCGAAAACATAGTTATTGGTAAGTCATCCTATTTTACGATTCAGCCCCTAAATGGTGCGTAAGGATAAAACCGTACGATCGTAAAATAGTGTTTAAAGATTGCTCTTTATTGTGTTTGTGTAGTGTACATTATAGTCTATGTATATATCTAAGTAAAACGTGACTATTTTACTTGAATTCGCTGAATCGAACGTCTGAAAGTCATAAAAAGTTTGTTTTATGTTTTCAAGAGTGTCCTCGAGAGCAGACTAGGACGTTCTGGATCGCGTGTTTAGACAATCGTTTTAGATGCTCAACAAAATGTATGCGACATTTTAATCAATAATTTCAAGCGGAATCTGCTGACGACACATATTATTACGATCTCATTCGATGTCACACAGATTTGTTTTATTTTCATCGGTAATGAAAGGACGAATGGAGGAGTTCGAGGTTAAATAATAACAGTCGCGCTTGCCTAGGTCAGTCTGGGGATGGGTGACCAGCCATTACATACCTACCAAGTTTACCCCGTGCCTCGGAAATCACATTACTCCGTTGGTACCGGCTGTCATTTGTAGATCTTTGGCAGTCGTTACAGGTAATCAGTGGCTCGAAAGTCTGACAACAAGCCTTACCAAGGGGTATCGTATTGCTCAGTACTAACTGGGTTGTGGAGGTCA
This sequence comes from Xestia xanthographa, assembly GCA_905147715.2. Lineage (NCBI taxonomy): Eukaryota > Metazoa > Arthropoda > Insecta > Lepidoptera > Noctuidae > Xestia > Xestia xanthographa. Next base: position 4,338,557 of record LR990652.1, on the reverse strand, counting down.
GATAGGCAGTCACTTCATGTAAAATACTGGTATTTGAGCCATTCCAATCAGACTGGAAGTCGACCCCAACATAGTTGAAAATAGTATGTACATAATGTAAGTGTAATGGACGTCAACGTTATTCCAATTTTAAAATCTACAATAATTAAAAACTGTAATATAGAACTCAATAATTCTTACATAATAAGTATAAACAAAAACATGTAAATATGAAAACACGGACAAAAAATTAATTTAGCGTCTGTATTGCGGTCCCTTGGGCTAAGGAAACAGAGCTACGGTGCCAAAGTATAATTTTATTATCATTTTATGCTAAAATGCACGGCTGCTTTCAGATGGTGGAGGATTTTATAGGATATTCCTTTACCACAAAATTATTTCGGTGACTTCTGCATTTCGTAATATAAATGGTCGATACGCATGGTGGCTTTATTACTGTGTTCTTGAAGGGTTCAAATTTAATGAATGGCATATGGTGGGTGCAGAGAAAAATATATTTTCTTAATCAAAAATTATGATTTTTTGGAATATTTGTTAATAATTGCGTTGAGCAATTTTGTAACATGATAACTAAACTTACACTGTCACCTACGGAATATCTTCCGTGATTTTCAACTATTGTCTCAATTCGCGATAATGGCATTTACAACAACGTTGAAATATCGGGTGTTCATAATAATTGGTAGGAGCAGCGGTGGCCCATTGGTGGTGGCCCTGACTTACGAACAGTAATTCGTGGGTTCGAACCCAGGCAAGCGCATTACTTTGTGTAATTTATTTCATCACCACTGCTCTCAAAACGGTGAAGGAAAACTTCGTGAGGAAACCGGCGTGTCTTAGAACCAAAAATTCGAAGACATGTGACATCTACCAATTCGCACTGGGCCCGCGTGGTGGATTAGAGCCCATTCCCTCTCATTGAGAGGAGTCCGTGTCACAGCAGTGGGAATATTATAGGCTGATGATGATGATGATGATGACAATAATTGAAAATCACGGAAAATACCATAAGTGACAGTGTAAGTTTGGTTATAAACCGTGAAAGCTTAGAACAGTGTGTGATGTTTTATTGTACAACAATAGGTACACTAATATTTATCATAACCATCTCCCTTTGTTTTATGTTACTGCGGGTCGGCGCAACACGTTTTAATAATAATACCGGGGCAAGATGATAAGAAATATGTCGGCCGGTAGGGTCTCCCACCTGGCGCTGATAAATTGGAAAAAAGGTCCAACAATGGCTCGTGATATTATGATAAATTAAATAACAATAGAGTACCCAACACTTTATTTTGGGGGAGGCTTTTATACAGCAATGAAATGATGCAGGCAGACAGTGACAACCAACCCGTAATGGATCCGCGTGGTGAATTGCCGACTTCTTCTTACGAGGATGCCTGTATCCGAGTATTGGGAACGTCATAAACCGATAATGTTGACAATAATCAGTAACAAGTACTAGTACATCTAGAGTTATGAATTGATAACTGACAAATGCTTGCACTGGTTGGACAGGACCAACCAAATCGGTGTGGTACTTTTTTCAAAAAATCATCTGTGACACTGGTCTGCATAGACCAAGGTGGTGAGTTGACCAAGGTTAAAAAAACTATGACCTCTGAGTTTGTTTCGGCTGTTTCTTCTCAGAGTAGTCAGGTACGAAACACTTTTCACGTCACCTTTTTTAAAACTAGATAGGGCCAGCCTATCTAGTTTTAAAAAAGGTGACGTGAAAAGTGTGTGCAAAAAACTATTTGCAAAATAAACATCATTTAACATTTAAGAGAACTAAAAAGACTATAGAAACAGCATTTCTTTATTAATAGAAACCCAATAGGGTCTTTAATCTTAAACTCAGAGCTTAAGTTATCTGAATGAGCCATAATTTTCAAAAGATTCTGATTCTGAATCTAATTCTCTCATATTATGAGTAGAGTACCTAACACGTCGCCGATAGACAAGGGGGCTCCACAAAGTGCACTCCAGTCTAAGAACCATTTACCCTTTAAGAGCGCAGAAGCAATATTTTTCAAAGAAGTTACCTATACACACACACTGAATGTACAAGTACACACTGAATTAATTAACCGACGAAAATAAAAGGATGTTTTCAATTCGAAGCGTTTCAATTTTTTTACCAACGATTTTTTTCGAGTTGACTTGCGTTTGTGTGATAGTAACATAATTATTTTACTACTACATACTCATAATTTAAAGAAGAAAATAAAAAATTAAAAAAACCCGACTGTATGTATAATTGTTTGGCACGCTCTGTGGCCTGAACGGCTCAATGGATTTTAGGTTGAGAGGTGTCGTTAGATTCGTATTTACTGTGAGAGTGACACTGGGTATATCAAAATTAAAAAAAAAATGGCGGATTTCTGGTGCCAAATTCAAATGTTTGGCACGCTCTGCAGCCTCAACGGCTTGATAAAGGGCTCATCATGAGGATTTTAAAATGGTATATCTAAGTAACTAAAAAGTGTAAAATAAAAAATAAAAAAATTAAAAAAAAAAAAACCCGACTGCGTAAAAAATAACTAAACAGTCGGGACCTATATTGGATGTTATGATTTTAGTCTAGATTATTTAATGGGTCCCGACTGCCTCCTGAACTTGTTTTATTCTGTTCAGTTTTTATTTAAAATTAATAGTTATTTTTTACGCAGTCGGGCTTTTTAATTATTATTTTTTTGTTTTGTTTTGCCGCACTGTGTCGAAAAGATGTGTTAATAACCACCCGTTGTGAGCACTTATAATAATGGTACTTATTATATACTGGATATTTTATTAATTGCTACAAAACTCGGTAAGATCATTTATTTGTTTTTTCTATCGGCTTAGCCACTAAGTTAGGTTGTCAAAATGACCTCTATAACCTTAATGTCAACATCATCTGCCTAACTATGTTAGGGTTGGCATCCAGTCTAACCGGATGCAGATGAATACCAATATTTTACACGGAGCGACTGCCTATCTGACCTTCACAACCCAATTAGTACTGGGTAAGAGTACCTCTTGGTAAGACTTGTTGTCGAACTTTCTGACCAATAACTACTTTTACTATTACCAAGGATCTTCAAAGATCTACAATAGACAGCCGGGACCAACGGCTTGACGTGCTTTCCGAGGCACGGAGGAAGCTCGGTATGTAATGGTTGGTCATTCATCCACGGATCAACTTAGGCAATCGACCCGAGTGGCTGTTATTATTTAGCCACGAGCTCCTCTATCTGAACCATTCTCCACATGACCCCAAAAAATCTTCATAAACTTGTGATCATTTCTTTCAAACACCTATCTCCATCCTTTTCTTACACCCTAACATACCAGAAACGGAAGATATTCTAACTAAAGATAACTCCATCGCCCTGCATCTAATAATATACCTTTACAAAAGTGTGTCATAAGATCTCAGGGCTTCCTCGCTTCTCAACCTTTTTCGGTCCATTTCGTGTCATTTACTTCCTTTGATCAGAATACACTTGATTTACTCCTGAATATTATATTAGGGTTTATATACGTTTCGATTTTTGGGGTTTTTAGGAATGTGGTTCTTTTTACTCTTTGATTTTGTAGGTGGGTAAGTACACGCGTATAACGAAGGCTGGTTCGAGGTGATCCAAGGAAAGAATACTAGCTAGGATATGGAGGAGGCCTTTGCCCAACAGTGGGAAAAACAAGTGTACCAAAACAAAGAAATACACAATTCTGTCTAATTATAGTAGGCCTAGCCAACTTACAAACGTTTTGTATCGATTTTCTTTCTACAATCGTAAACGCCTCGGCGAAAGCGCTTATAGAAAGCGCTAAATTGGTAGTCAAGTTGACACGACTGAGTCAATCGCCCGTTCTCTAATGTCTGTAGAAAAAACCTACACTTTAAAGAGTATAGCGATCAACATTGTAGAAACGATAACATTATATTCTATCATTTTGAACGATGTAAACTTGTCTACGAATTTTCTATTCGTTTGTGTTGATCACGTGATTTAACGTTGAGATGATGTCATTCCCATACATTTGATTCGTTTTCTACTAGCGTTAACGATTGTAGATTGTTAACTTGGCTAGGCCTGCAGGTGTGTTGTTATGTTATGTTGATTTGATAAGTTACTTTATACCACAACATTCTCACCTCTACATGCAATCTTCATAAGAATGGATTTTAATTAAGCCAGCCGTTTTCCCAATGTTAAAAAATAACCTACCTGCCTAGAACGTGCACAATTTTTTGCAAGTACATAAAAATATAATTGGTACGGCATGGTAGGAGCGCTATTAGGCGGCGCTCCAAACTGCTGGTGAAATGTTATTCCGTTACCGTTTATGCACACCCAGCCTTATTTTGAAGTTCTACACTACTGTAGCCAAAGTGGTTCCTAGTAGGCAAGATTATTTTTGTACACACTTCCTTTCTTATATAGGAGAGGAGCTCGTGGCTAAAATAATAACAGCCGCTCGGGTCGATCGTTAGGTTAAGCAGTGCTTCCCTAGGTTGGTCTGTGGATGGGTGACCACCCATTACATACCGAGTTTCCTCCGTGACTAAAAAAGCATGTTAAGCCGTTGGTCCCCGCTGTCATTTGTAGATCTTTGACAGTCGTTAGGTAGTCAGAGGCCCAAAAAGTGTGACAACCAGTGTAACGTTGCATTTTTTTTTTCTCGTTATTTTGTATTACAAATTGGTTAAAACACAAAAAAAAACAAAATTCTTAGATTCTATGAGTACAGTTCCAAAATGTCCCAATAGATGGCGCTAGCAGTCTCACAAATTGTATTAATTCGATATAATCGACTCCCTTTATCTGTGGCTATGACGTTTAAAAAAGTAAAAGGTCGATTGATTGACAGCTGGAGTATGACAGGAAGCTTGTTAACGTCATTTGAAGATGGAGATTTTTTGCAACTGATTGGAATACATGAAGGCTCTGGACTAAGGGCAAAGCCCCAGAAATTTCGGAAAAACATCGGGCTACATCTTCTTTCCCTTTTTACAATCCGTAAGGGATGCTTTTAAAATAAACGATTTGGGTCGGGAGTGGTTGTGTGATGCCATAAGTTTATCATATTCCAAAAATAAAAGGAAGGAAGGGCATCTGCAATGGGAATTTTATGGTTTTGATTATTTCAAGCTATATTGCATATTTGCTACCTTCATTTTCTGATTGAGTGAAGATAATTTACTTCGGGTTTAAATGTTTCGGTGGTCGTTGGAATAGTTCTCACTTGGAAAGGTTAGCCGTGCTGGCGGATAACCAAAGTGACCTGCCTGCTAGGGTTTATATGGCGACGACCAGGTAACCTCATCAACACCGAAGGATTTGGTTCAGGTCAGTTACCACATTCGATCGGTGGACGCTCAGCCCGTCGTAACCCATGGTACCTCACGCTGAGCCGCCACCGTTCTGGATTTCGGATTCTGGCAGAACGTTCTCCACAAAAAATAGTTTAATGTTGGTATAACTTTTTCTACAATTTGGGATTGTTTGATCACAATCGCGAATCAACATAAAGCGACCTTGAGAGTTTTAGAGTTCTTTTGCATAAAGGTTCATCTGAATACGTGGTTCTCCAGTGAAGTTATTCATTTAGAAATGTAAGGTCAAGTGACATTCCTGTGTCCACATAGCTTCAGCATGATAGATTAAGGCTAGGAGAGAGTAATCTTAGTGTTTTAAGTTCTTGTGAATTATTGAAATAAAAGGTTGGCTTTGAGACAAAATACCTCTTTAATTTATCACCCGTATTCATTTGAGACAAGCTACACCCCTGCTAAAAAGCAAGTTTTACAATGGCGCCCCTTATTGTGATCAAATTAGTCCCAATTTGGTATAATTAGTAAAAAATTTGTCGTTAAATAGTTCCATGCAACATATTTTAGAAATATAAGTCTGCTTATTGAAGCTTACAACTCTTGGTTAGAGAACACAAGAACTTTGTTTTGTATATCGAGTTATAATATCAAACATGATTTTATGATTTGTTTTATGTGACATTATAATAGGGATTGTCATAATAACACAAACAATGCTTATGTTTTGGTAACTTTCGAGGCAACAAGTTGTTGTTAAGGAATTGTAGGTTGTTGTTAAGAAATTTTAGGAATATTGGAATAAAGAAAAACAAATAAATTATTATTAGTAAAACCTTGACAGGTTAAATGTCATATTGGTGTTTGTAGAACCATCGGCTAACATTGTTTCTACATGAAATAGAATAATAGAAATATTATTATAAATAAGTAGGTACCTAAAAAAAAAAAAACCGTATAATTAAGCAAAAAATAAATATTTTGTTGTTTGGATAACTATTCATAGTTACTTTGTGAATTAGTCACCAACACTTGTAAAAACATTTTAGGGGTCATGAGTTAGGGTGACCATGACTTTGTGAAAATATATTAAGGACAATTTTTTTTTTATTGTGCAACTTCATTGGAGAATTAAGAATAAAAAAAAAAGATAGTATTTAAAACAAAGAAAAAACCATACCAAATAGTTAAATAAAGTAAAAGCGGTAAAATCAAGATGGATTTGAACACAGTATATCTTTATTCATTGCATCGTGACGAGTTGGTTTATGAGATTACTATTCGTGGCGAAATACCTGAGGACACAGTTCATAAATTAAGAAAGCAGCTGAAAGATTTACTCAACGATTTTAAGCCAGAAGATATATTAGGCGACGACGATGCGCTTCCGGCAAAGGAGTTGCCGATTATTGGCGAGAAACTGAAAGACATACGGAAACGCATCGACGAATACGAGTCCACAGGCGAACGCAGTTTGTTGGTGCGGTGTAAAGCTTTGATCTGCCATTTATGGTTCAGGTTGGATAGGGTGAATGCAGAGTCAGAGATGGATGAAACGGCGAAGACCGGGTTGAAAGAGATCTTGGAAAGGTTGCGTCAACGTTTGGTTTCGCATGAGTCTAGTTCATCGTCTTCATCCACGTCACCACCAAAAACTGACAGCGCGATGCAACCTCACGCACCGGTGTCACCGCCAACCGCTTGTACGGCGGACTCTAACGTCGCCAAGTGGAAAATACAATTTGACGGCACGGGAAATCCCCGAAGTTTTCTAGAGTCGGTTACTGAACAAGCAAATGCTTATGAAGTGTCTAAAGAGAAATTGTTTAGGTCTGCTTTTTCTCTATTTTCTAATCAGGGTCTGATTTGGTACCGAGGCGTCAAAGACCAAATCTCCTCTTGGGAAGAACTCAGTGCTTTGCTTTTGGAGGAATTTGATATTGTCGATTACGATTATCGACTCATGGGGGAGATTCGGTCTAGGACGCAAGGCCAAGATGAACCAATACACATTTACTTCTCAGTCATGAGTTGTTTGTTTTCACGACTGAAGAAATCGCTGTCTGAGGAAGAAAAGGTAGAAATTTTACTGCACAATGTTAGGCCAACTTTCACAGAACAACTAGCGTTACAACAATTTGAAACGGTAACGGATTTAAAAACCGTATGCCGTAAGTTGGAAGCAGCACGGCAAAGAACAAGTTTGTTTACAGAGCCACCCAAGGCCTCAAGTTTGAATCCCGAGCTAGTTTATATGGCTAAAGGTAAGACACCGGTTAGTGTAGTAGGGAACAATCCCACAGAAAACGACAGACAGCCGAACAAAAACAACTTTGTTAGGAGACCAGAAAATAAAACTAGCAAGGAAACAAACATAAAGGCTGGGTATTGTAACCGATGCAAGACCAACACTCATACCAGAGCACAGTGTCCGGCTGAAGACAAAAGGGTTAAGTGTTTTAATTGTGGTGAGCTCGGTTACACAGTAAGGTCCTGTCCCAAGTGTAATGCTAAGCCAAAAAACTGAATCGTCAAAACCGAGGTGAGACCACTTCAGGGAAGGCCAACCCTGAAGACTGGAAATATTGGCAAGGGTTAGTGGTGAAATATTTTAAAACACATAACCTCGCCCCGGTTTTGTTTGAACCACATACTAGTGATGTACGGCCATATATCAACGTAAATTTATTGGATTTGACAGTCAGTGGTCTGCTGGATTCGGGCGCAGCTGTTTCCATAATTGGTAACGGAGCTCATACACGATTGGTGAATGCGGGATATCAGGTGGATTCTTCCACGGACGCGAGAGTAATCGTCGCTGATGGAACAGAGTGCAGCACTATTGGTTTTATGACATTGCCCATTACTTTTAATAATGTGACAAACATAATAAGGTTTCACGTTATACCATCTATCGTCTCAAATATCATTTTGGGCGTAGATTTTTGGAAAGCTTTCAACTTAATGCCAGAAATATTTAAGAATATCGCGTACGTCAACTCACCTCCGGAATTTTTGATGAACTTATCGAATATAAATGGTCCGGTAACATCAGTCCAATCTTTAAGGGATTTGAACTTACACCAAAAAGAATTGGCGGAATCCATGATAGAGGGTTTTAGAGACATCTCTTTCGAACGTAAGGGGTTGGGTCGGACTAGTTTGACACAGCACACGATTGACACTGGTGATTCTCCACCCATAAAGTGTCGACCATATCCAATGTCCCCGGAAAAGTTGAGTCAACTCCACAAAGAGTTAGACCGGATGCTGGAATTGGACGTGGTCACCAGAAGTGAGAGCCCGTGGAATAATCCTGTGCTGATGGTTCCGAAATCCGACGGTTCCTGGCGTTTCTGTTTGGACTGCCGTAAGCTGAACGCTATCACCAAAGGTGACGCTTACGCCATCCCATACATTCCGCAAATTCTTGACAGCTTAAAAAATGCCAAATTTATAAGCAGCGTCGATTTCAAAGCAAGTTTCTGGCAAATTCCATTGGAGGAGGCTGCTCAAGAGAAAACTAGTTTCACTGTTCCCGGACGTGGACTCTTTAAGTTCAAGGTTATGCCTTTTGGTCTTTGTGGCGCACCCGCTAGACAGCAGAGACTGATGGATATGCTCTTCGGTCATCCATTTTGCAGCGACGTCACAAAGGGCATGGTTTTCTGTTATGTGGATGACATTATAGTGGTCAGTGAGGATTTCGAGACGCACCTTCGATTACTCAACAGGCTACAAGAACGTATAAAAAGCACATCGTTAACAATTAACTTCGAGAAGAGCAGGTTTTTCAGAAGCACTCTGAAATATTTAGGATATGTCGTGGATGAGTATGGCTTGAGGACGGACCCGGAGAAAGTGAGCGCGATACTGAATTTTCCAGTACCATCGAACCCTAAGGAGGTAAAAATGTTCTTAGGAACGTGTTCGTGGTACCGTAGATTTATAAGGAATTTCTCAACTATCGCGGCTCCTTTAAATGCACTGACGAGCACCAAGGTGAAATTTAACTGGAGCCCGGAGGCAGATTCCGCCTTCATCGAACTAAAAAATGCTCTAGTTTCAGCGCCAGTTTTAGCCTGTCCTGATTTTGACCAACCATTTACTGTACACTGTGACGCCTCAAGCTATGGTATTGGCGGTATGTTGACACAGGTACAAAATGGAGAAGAACACCCAATAGCTTACATCAGCAGGTCTCTCAATACACACGAGCGAAACTACGGTGCGACGGAACGCGAAGCGTTAGCAGTAATATACGCAGTGGAGAAATTTGAACCCTATTTGGGAACGCGCGAATTCACTGTCGTTACAGATCATGCGTCGTTGCAGTGGTTCCTTCGGCTCGAAAACCCTACTGGTCGTTTGGCACGATGGGGATGCCGGTTATCACAGTACAACTTTAAGGTCGTGCATAGGAAGGGTAAGGACAACGTCGTACCAGACGCTTTATCACGTCTCCTACCAGTCGAAGCGGTTGTTAGCGTTGACAGTAGAGACGACTGGTACGACCGAATCTTTAAAGGTTGTCAAGATAACCCGCAAAACTTTCCTAACTATCAGGTAGAAAATGGAACGCTGTATCGTTTCAGCAAGCTCAAGTACGGTTTAACCCAGGAGTTTGACTGGAAGGTGGTAGTACCCAAAGGCCAGCGAGCAAAAGTAGTTGCAGATCATCACGAGCCACCCACGTTCGGACATCTCGGCGTGTTTAAAACACACAGGAAACTTACCCTGCAGTATTACTGGCCAGGAATGTACCGTGACGTGGTGGAATTCGTGAGGAACTGCGATACTTGCGCCGCGTATAAGCACTCCACTCAACTAACTCCAGGACTCATGGGTCAACCGAAACAGTGCTATAGGCCGTTTCAAGTTCTCTCGGTAGATTTAGTGGGTCCCTTGCCTAAGTCACGCTCGGGTTTTGTACATCTATTAGTGGTAACCTGTTGTTTCTCCAAGTATACGATGCTTTTTCCTTTGCGTCGTGCGACTAGTCTTTTGGTGGCTAAGGCGTTTGAACATTTTGTCCTTTTAACACATGGGGTTCCTGAAACCGTAATTACCGATAATGGGGTTCAATTTACGGGATCGGAATTTCGTGGGCTATTGGAACGATATAACATTCCTAGGGTACATTTTAGCCCAAGATACACGCCACAAGTTAACCTAGTCGAGCGCTACAATAAAACGATTATGACAGCAGTTTCGTCTTATGTGAAGGACGATCATAGGACTTGGGACGTGAATCTATACAAGATTCAGTTCGCGTTAAATAGCGCTGTAAACGAGTGCACAGGGTTTTCACCATTCTTTTTAGTGCATGGTAGGGAGCCGATTATAAATGGTTCATTTTATAAAAAGTCGCAAGATGGTGACTATGAAGTAACGATGCCTAGAGAAGAATATGCGGGCGAGTTCGGTATTTTAAAAGAAGTCTTTGAAAAGGTTAGGGAAAGGATCCTAAAAGCGCATCAGACAAATGCGAAGTATTACAACGCTCGCAGGCGACCGATGACCTTAAAAGTAGGTCAGGAAGTGTGGAGGCAAACATTTGTCCAGAGTGATGCTGCTAAATACAAAGCCACAAAACTCGCACCGAAATTTGAAAAGTGCATAGTGGCCAAAGTTCATTCTCCTCTAGTGTATGAGTTGATATCATTAGATGGAAAACCACTAGGTGCTTGGCATATCTCTAAGATAAGGGTACGTTACTAACCTGCCATGCCGTAGGCCACTACAGTGTGTCGGTCTCTCGTATGGGATCCGGCGATGCCAAGGTGAACCCTTTAGGATAGTTTAGTTTGTGAATTGTGCTTAGTTGTATTTCGATAAATAAAACTTTAAGTAAGTTTATTTGCGAGTATGTATCAACAACCCAAGGGTTATCCTGTTGACAGTTACTTTTGTTACCAACCCGAGCTGACAGTGCGTTGACGGTTGTGTAATTGTTTTTCTCAACTCGAGCGGGTTTCATTCCGCAAAGACGGTTGGAAATCCAATAAAACCATATTTAGGATATTTTTTTTGTTTGTCCTACATTTTCAGAAAGTAGGGAGTTACGAGTATCTCCTATAAAAAACTAAGAGGTTAGTGCATGGGGTGGCAAAAGTAAACAAACTTGTTGCTACGTCAGGTCAGATGACGGAAAGAATATTATACTATAGTCCTGAAGTTGGCAGGGGGGGGGGTTGTGAATGTAGTGATCATCAGAGATTGCATTAACGTATAAGTTCCGGAAATAGTTTACATACTCAGTTGATTGGTAGTCAAGGTAGTTGCTTTGGTTTAGTGGGTTTTTTCTGTTTTTTTTGGCGATGGTGATTTTGATAGTAATTTGAAACCAACCATTGCCGTAGGCCACTATAGTGTGTCGGTGTCTCGTACGGGATCCGGCGATGCCAAGGCAAACCCCTAGGTTAAGTTTTTTGTCTCATTGCCATCACAATTCTCTTGCAGCTGATGTCGTTATGATCTGTGGGTATTCGACAGTTAGGATCGCCATTTATTGAAGTTGTTTAATACTGTACACCTCCGGCAGGATATTCTTTAGTGACGCTGAGGGCAGCGTAGTTTCTCACTACGTTGGAAACTCTCGTTGGAGGGGGTGTATTGTAACGTTGCATTTTTTTTTTCTCGTTATTTTGTATTACAAATTGGTTAAAACACAAAAAAAAACAAAATTCTTAGATTCTATGAGTACAGTTCCAAAATGTCCCAATAGATGGCGCTAGCAGTCTCACAAATTGTATTAATCCCTACTATCCCTACTAATATTATAAATGCGAAAGTAACTCTGTCTGTCTGTCTGTCTGTCTGTCTGTCTGTTACCTTTTCACGCCTAAACCGCTGAACCGATTTTGATGAATTTTGGTATAGAAATAGATGGAACCTTGGGAAAGGACATAGGGTACTTTTTATCCAGATCCCGATCCCGATCCCGGAATTATACGGGTGGAAACGCAGAGTGCAGTTGTGTATCGTATATCCCTACTAAATGAATTTTGGTATAGAGATAGATGGAACCTTGGAAAAGGACAAAGGCAACCTTTTATCCCGATCCCGATCCCGTAATTATGCGAGTGATAGATAACGCAGGGTGCAGTTATGTATCGTATATGCCTACTAAATGAATTTTGGTATAGAGATAGATGGAACCTTGGGAAAGGACATCTTTACTTTTTATCCAATGATTGTGATTACGATGATGATGATTGTGATGATGATGACGATGATTGTGATAATGATGATTGTGATAACGATGATAATGATTGTGATTACAATGATAATAAGTGTGATAACGATGATGGTGATTGTGATAGTGATTGTGATTGTGATTGTAATGGTGATGGTGATTGTGATGGTGATTGTGATGGTGATGGTGATGGGGATGGTGATTGTGATGGTGATTGTGATGGTGATTGTGATGGTGATTGTGATGGTGATTGTGATGGTGATGGTGATTGTGATGGTGATTGTGATGGTGATTGTAATGGTGATTTTGATTGTAATGGTGATTGTGATTGTAATGGTGATGGTGATTGTGATGGTGATTGTGATGGTGATTGTGATGGTGATTGTGATGGTGATTGTGATGGTGATTGTGATGGTGATTGTGATGGTGATTGTGATGGTGATTGTGATGGTGATAGTGATGGTGATTGTGATGGTGATTGTGATGGTGATTGTGATTGTGATTGTGATGGTGATTGTGATGGTGATTGAGATAGTGATGGTGAGTGTGATAATGACTGTGATTACGATGATAATTATTGAGATAACGATGATGGTGATTGTGATAGTTATTTTGATGATGATTGTGATGGTGATTGTGATAGTGATTGTGATAGTGATGGTGATGGTGAGTGTGATAATGACTGTGATTACGATGATAATTATTGTGATAACGATGATGGTGTGGTGATTGTGATAGTTATTTTGATGGTGATTGTGATGGTGATGGTGATTGTGATAGTAATTGTGATAGCGATAGTGATGGGGATAGTGATGGTGATTGTGATTGTGTTAGTGATTGTTATGGTGATTGTGACAATGATTGTGATAATGATTGTGGTAATTATGGTGGTTGTGTTAATGATGATAATTGGTGATAATGATGGTGACTGTGATAGTGATGGTGATGGGGATTGTGATGGTGATTGTGATTGTGACAGTGATAGTGATGGTGATTGTGATAATGATGGCGGTTGTGATAGTGATGGTGATTGTAATAATAATAATTGTGATGATTATGAAATGCGGCACATAGATAGTTTATAACCTGGATTAACATGGAGGACACTATTATCCCTTTAGTATGATCCAGTGGGACAGTTACCGAACTTCACGCGGGCGAAGCCGCGGGCAACAGCTAGTTCGATATAATCGACTCCCTTTATCTGTGGCTATGACGTTTAAAAAAGTAAAAGGTCGATTGATTGACAGCTGGAGTATGACAGGAAGCTTGTTAACGTCATTTGAAGATGGAGATTTTTTGCAACTGATTGGAATACATGAAGGCTCTGGACTAAGGGCAAAGCCCCAGAAATTTCGGAAAAACATCGGGCTACATCTTCTTTCCCTTTTTACAATCCGTAAGGGATGCTTTTAAAATAAACGATTTGGGTCGGGAGTGGTTGTGTGATGCCATAAGTTTATCATATTCCAAAAATAAAAGGAAGGAAGGGCATCTGCAATGGGAATTTTATGGTTTTGATTATTTCAAGCTATATTGCATATTTGCTACCTTCATTTTCTGATTGAGTGAAGATAATTTACTTCGGGTTTAAATGTTTCGGTGGTCGTTGGAATAGTTCTCACTTGGAAAGGTTAGCCGTGCTGGCGGATAACCAAAGTGACCTGCCTGCTAGGGTTTATATGGCGACGACCAGGTAACCTCATCAACACCGAAGGATTTGGTTCAGGTCAGTTACCACATTCGATCGGTGGACGCTCAGCCCGTCGTAACCCATGGTACCTCACGCTGAGCCGCCACCGTTCTGGATTTCGGATTCTGGCAGAACGTTCTCCACAAAAAATAGTTTAATGTTGGTATAACTTTTTCTACAATTTGGGATTGTTTGATCACAATCGCGAATCAACATAAAGCGACCTTGAGAGTTTTAGAGTTCTTTTGCATAAAGGTTCATCTGAATACGTGGTTCTCCAGTGAAGTTATTCATTTAGAAATGTAAGGTCAAGTGACATTCCTGTGTCCACATAGCTTCAGCATGATAGATTAAGGCTAGGAGAGAGTAATCTTAGTGTTTTAAGTTCTTGTGAATTATTGAAATAAAAGGTTGGCTTTGAGACAAAATACCTCTTTAATTTATCACCCGTATTCATTTGAGACAAGCTACACCCCTGCTAAAAAGCAAGTTTTACACCAGTCTTACCAAGGGGTATCGTATTACCCGGTACTAAATGGGTTGTTTAGGTCAGATAGGCAGTCACTCCATGTAAAATACTGGTATTCAGCTGCATCCGGTAAAACTGGAAGCCAACCCCAACATAGTGGGAAAAGGCTAGGCAGATGATGATGACTTCCGTTCTTAAATAATTCGACTTTTTGTATGAAAAATACGACAAACACGTCAATGGTCAATAGTCATGGGTTAGGCAAAGGTATACCTAGTAGTACACCCACATTTCGCCAGTTATTTTTAAGTCCCATGTAATAGGGGGCGAGCCTATTGTCATCAACCGGGCGCAGATCCAGACTCCATGGCTGCTACTGAAAAATTCCTGATGGAAAAACTCAATAACAGTTTGCCCGACCTGGGACTCGAACCCAGGACCTCATGCTCAGTAGTCGCACTTGCAACCACAAGACCAAAGCGGCAGTCACGTCAAGTTATACCTAGTCTCCGCCAGATAAGTAAGAATTAAAGGTCACTGCTCTTTCCTTAATTTCTCTGCGTAGGGACCCCAAAAATACATTATGAATCGTTTTATAATACTAGAAAAAGTCAAGGATCACGATAAAGGTTTTTTCGGGACAAGTTTATGTCATTATTTCTGTTTTCGGAATTATTTAATTGAATAAATATATGCGGGTTAACCCGTATGCTCCCGGCCGTGCCTCCAGAGGCACGGTGCATTGTTATTTTAATTGTGTCTGTAATTGCGGGTATTGAAGTGCTACTGATCTATAATTCTTATTTAGCTGGCGGAGACTATAGTTTTAATGATCAATTACATGGTTGCTTGCGGTTTTGCCCGCATGGTGGTTGGTAAAGAACTATAAAACAATTTCAAAAAAACATCGGATCAGCGTTTGCAAGTATCTCTATCTTATTCTATCACGTAAAGGCGTCATTTGATGGAGCGAGAAATCCGGTCGCAAGCATCCGCATTCATCCGTATCGGAAGCACTTTAACGTGCGATTGGATCTCTCACACTTTAGCGAGTTGCAATTCTAAGTGACAGAAATGGAAAAAGATGCAAAAAAAATGCTGATCTGTGCGTGTTAATGTGATTTCAACCTAATGAGAAAGTTGTGAAGGTTGCTTATGGGTTATGGGCCTACGTCACACTAGACTAGACTCATACAAATAACCACTTCATTCCACCAAATTGTAGAACGAAACCAAATTGTACAACGAAATTGTGTTACTTTCGGAAAACTTGTGTATTTTGGTAGGTTTTAGGGAAAGGTACAAACCTACCCTTACCATAAAACATCCCAAAAGATACCCAATACGAAAATAATGAATCACAAGATTGATATCTCATAGATTAGGAGCATTGCACTCAATCGAGTCACGCAATGCCAACATTACACACATCTAGTGCTTCGGGAATGATCGGAACACTTCGGGAATATTCGGCACGCTTTCGGCAAGCCTCGGCAATTTTCGGCAGCTGCTGATCGAATAACGTTCGACGATATTGGGGCCGTAATGAGCTTTGACCCGTATTTTAATTACACTTCTTGCTGGAGTTTGAAGCCTTGATTTACTTACTCATTTTTACTCTGGTATATTTTTTGCACAAATGCACAAGTATGTCAACTAATGCATTTTCTTTAAAATTGCAAATTATCTCAAACAAGAAAAAGTCGCCGTTTAGAGTTTCTGTCACCGTTTCTTTTTAGGCATAGACTGATACTAGAGGAGTATACCAGCGAGAAGTCTCTGAGGGATCGCAACCGGGATGAATTGATCCGACAGAGAACCAGAAATTGCCGAGATAGCTTACAGAATAAGTAAACTGAAGTGGCAATGGGCCGGCCATATTAGCCGTAGAACCAATGGCCGTTGAGGTAAACGTGTTCTTGAGGTGAGACCGCGACAAGCGTAAGGTGGGACGCCATCAAACTCGGCGGGAGTGACGATCTTCACAGGTTGGCTGTTACCAACTGGGTGAGAGTTCCTGAGAGTCGAGGTGAGTGACGTGCGATTGAGGAGGTTTATGTCCAGCAGTGGACTACAGTAGGTTGATGATGATGAGATGAGTATACCATAGTCGGCACATCTTTCGGCCAAAATCGTCTACTTAGATAAATTCAATAATATTGTTCATCCTACAAATGAACCAACATGGACTATCAAATGTATGTTAAGGTTTGCGGGTCCACAACGTTTTTCACTGATTTAAATTCGTCACCTCACAACTTCAGGTCCAGTTGAAAATTAGCGTCAGTGTTTGGCATTTTTTCTCAACTGGGCTTGTTTCTTCCAGCCGTGATGTACACATTCCTGCTTTTTTTACAACGGTCACATTTTGTTTGCTTTTGTTTTACAGAATATGTTGTGCACTTTTTAGTCTGTGCTAAATAAATACCTATAGTATTTTATTCATTTTATGCTGGGTTATCTTGTGTGATTTGTAAGTTTACTTTACATTCGTGTTTACCTATAGTTGCCTCGGAATTTCTCTTGTATTGGGGTCGCGTTTATAAACATTTAGATATAATTATAAGAATTAAATTCACTTCGCTTTACGCAAAAACAGGCTTGCAATAATTTTGTCTTACAATACTTTCATAAATGTGAAAGTTTGCGAGAATGGATGAATGGATATTTGCTACTCTGTCACACAAAAACTTCTGAACGGATCCGGATGAAATTTAGCACACAGATAGTTTGTAACCTAGATTGAGACATGTGATGCTTTTTGTACCGGTAGTAAAATTGATGAGACTATTACCAAACTCCACGCGGGTAGAGCCGCGGGCTAGTAATATAATTATACATTTATGGCTCAAATACCGTGAAATATTGTGCGTGACTTTCCTAGTCACGTTCTATACATTTTAATTACCCTTTGAATTTCAAATTTGAATCATTACACACAAAATTAGTGTCGACATACGAATCTGGCATACATTCATAATGTAGTTTGATTAGTATGAAATAGTAACAGTTGGAGTTAGAGCGACTTTCTATTTAAATTATTGTTTCACCAGATAAAATTGAAGAAAATGGCTGATTCTGGTTCCAGGAATACAAGCAAAATCATAAGTTAAACCAACTGTTAAAGATGATGTCAAACCGTACAAAGAAAACGTTAAAAAATAAATAAAAAATATTTTTCAATATTAACTAGAACTTCTCGTTTCCTCATACCACAGCGAGAGAGAGTGTAAAAAGACAGAACGTAATCTCACCATCTTTTTTTTCACAAAAGAACAAAGATTGTCTTAACAATTTCTCGGTAATAAACTGTAGTTCAGCGTGCTTCAGAATATCCGTTAAGCCGTTGGTTCCTGCTGTCATTTTAGATCTTTAACAGTCATTACAGATAGTCAGTAGCCCAAAAGACTGACAACCAGTCTTACAAAGGGGTGTCGTAGTACCCAGTGCTAACTGGGTTGTGGATGTCAGATAGGCAGCCGCTCCATGTGAAATGTATAAATATTCAATTGAATGAATCCGGTAAGACTGGAAGCCAACCCTAACATAGTTGTGAAAAGGCTGAGCAGATGATGAAGTAGTTGTTCAGAAATAGCCTTGACCCTGTTCAGCTAAAAATCACAATTCAAACTTCATTACCCCTGAACAAGCTAACCCGAAAAAATAAACTTTTTTAATCACACAAAATGAGAGGGGCCATAAAAGTCGCTCACGCAAATGTAACATCGTTAGAGGCTTTTGCGAACTTCAGATTTTTTAATTAAAAGTCAAGCTTTTATTGTTAGAATGCTTACTTTTAGGTCTTCGATTTATTTATATATTTTTTATTTTGTCTGTATGGTGTCGGACGTAAAGAATAGCACCATCCCATATCTTCCCGTGGGTGTCGTAAGAGGCGACTAAGGGACTTACCAGAGAATGGGCAGCAGCGTTCTCTGTGCTTTTGTAACAACCGCACTGCGATCGCCAACTCGCATGCCAAGCATGGCGATTATGGCAAACCCCCCTTTGGGGGAGGCCTATGTCCAGCAGTGGATGTCTTTCGGCTGAAATGATGATGATGATGAGGTCTTCCATTTAGGTATTCGGATTATTATGTTCGTGATTTTTTTCTCAATATTTTTAACAGAATTTTTACGTATTTTTGTTTTATTCGGCTTTGATTTTAATTATTGCGATACATGAGTGATTCTTTTGTCGGTTATTTTAACATCACTTTTCATCCTTTGTTGAAAATTCCAAGAATTATTAATAGGTACTCATTATTGAAATGGATTATGTTCTTTGTAAGCTTTATTTGTTTATTATTTAAATTCTCTTTCAGGCAATAAGCCGAAAACATAGTAACGGCTCTATTGAAAGTTTACACGTGTATTTCATTACGAAGTTAGTACTGATGCTCTGGGCCGGGTCTGATGGATCAACGAGTTTTGCGAGGTGCAAGTTCCCTAGTATCATTAATCCTACAATTTATTTGGGGTCAGCACAGTAGGTCTCCTTTTTTCATACTTCTTTTATAATCGTCATCTCATAAGACACCTCTTTTCTTGCCAGTTCCCTGATAATGGGTGGATTGAATTAGCCAGAGGAAATAAACTTGCTCGATGCTGAAGATGTTACTGCAATGCCTGCTCATATTTTCACAATTACATAATTATCCTGTAAATAAATAAATAAACATCCCCACCACAGAAACACAGGCCCCTGTTTCAGGTTTAAAGAAAGAGTGAGGTCTAAACCAATAATATTATCAAGTAAAAAGAGGTAGATATCGCAATAGCACGCACAAATTGTTGAGGACAAAGTGACACAATTGTTGCACTTTGATAGCTAGCTATCTCTTTCTATCTTATACGTTCCGTATTATCTATCGCTGTCGTAGTTTTAAATTACTCGCAACGATATCTGAACGCCATTCAGTATGAACATGGCGTATCTTCTCTAAAATATCATTGGTCTAAACCACCACGCGGACCCAGTGCGACTAATTTTATTAATGTTACCATAACAATAATCTCATATCTGAACAAAAGACCACAGTCTAACATCATAACACCAGACCATTTGTCACAGCAATAACAAATGATTGCTTATGACCAAAGCGATATTAATGAATAACGCCTAGTGATTAATCGAGAAGAAAACTGTTTTAATTAAAAATAACTGCGATATCCAATCCCGGAGTTTTCATTAAAAGGAATGGAATTAATCTTCAAAAGTCGTGTTTCCTTCGGATTTAGGTGTTGTCTCCCTCGCACATCCGTTTTGGGGGTTGATATAAATGATCGGACGGAATTGCGATCATCTTATGTGTATCTAAAGCGAGGATATCGGTGTTGGTCGAGTAATTGGGTTGTGGAGGTCAGACGGTGGTCGCTACAATGTAAATCTGATATTCGGGTGGTTTTGGTTGTATGTAAGTTGACCCCAATATTATTAGGGACAGCGTAAAGTGCTAAAAGTTTAGCCAAGCTTTTATTTCAGGATTTATTCAAAAAATGCTTTTTTTTAGAAAATTTTGACAATTCTAAAAAAAAAAAAATTATTTTATAACTGTTTTAAAAAATAGCCGTAAAACCTACTTGGCCAAACGAATAAATGCAAATATGGTAGGTATACTAGCTGTTGCCGCGACCCCATTCGCGTGGACATTTTGATGTTTACGAATAAGAAAAATAAAGTTGCATACGTGCTATTCCAGACTATAATCTATTTATGTAGCAAATTTCATCCGAATTCGTTCTGGCGTAATGAGTAACAAAAATCCATGCAGTAGTAAGTTAACTAATTAAAAATATTTTTTAATTATCAGCACAGATTTTAATCTAACCGAGACCACATCCCGTGCAAAGAACATAACATGGCTACGTAAGCGGAAAAAGTAAAAAAAAAATATTCCGGTCCAATGGCGGAGTTAATTCCGGGCACCGCAACACTAATTACGGTAAAAGGGCGAATCTCCAAGGTAAGGATAATCCTTTCCTTGTACCTACTTCGTTTTAATAAATGCTGCGTATTTTACGTATATTTTAATTAAACATTCTCACGTCGTAACCCTTGGGTGTTCGCACCTCGGGCTCGGAATGATAAATTATTGTGAAGACGCACTTCTATATTAAGTTTTTTTTTCTGAGTATTTTTTTTACGCTCTTGTTGAGTTAGGGATTCCGTTTGGAGAATTAATTGAGTTGTGTTTTTTTGGAATTGGGAAAATATAACGTGGAATGTTTATTGTGTTTTATGTTAGAATGGGTTAGTGCGTAGGTTGTTACCAATAATTGTATATTTAATAGATGAAACTTAAAATAAATCAACATAAATGTTACGATTATACTTCATCTATACTAATATTATAAAGAGGTAACATTTGTTTGTAAGTTTGTATGTTTCTAAGTTTGTATGTAGGGGGTAATCTCCGGAAGTAATGAACCAATTTTAAAAATTGTTTTATTGGTAGAAAGCTACATTATTCGTGAGTGTTATAGGCTATATTTTATTCCCGTACTCCCACGGGAACGGGAACTACGCGGGTGAAACCGCGGGACGTCAGCTAGTATTGAATAATTTTGATTGGACGCCAAGTATATAACGAGTTTTATAAATTATTATGTTCTTTGTGTTGAAAAAGATTAAACTGTTACTTTTCTGTGTTTTATTAAAATTAAAGTTGTTCATAATAATATTTCTGAGAATTTAAAAACAGAATGAGCGATTTTCCACGAAAAAGGCATTTTTCATCCCATCGCATCGACAAGCCTTTTTCCGAACTGGGCAGAACTTAATCATCATTAAAAACGGGATTAACACTTAGGATGCTTTTTATCCCAGACGTACAATCCCGCGGGACAACCGAACCATACGCTAGCGAAGCCACGAGCATAATAAGCTAGTAAATACTCATCATCATCATCATCATCAGCCCATAAATGTTCCCACTGCTGGGACACAGGCCTCCTCTCTAGGAGAGGGAATGGGCTACAATCCACCACGCGGGCCCGGTGCGGATTGGTAGATGTCACATGTCTTCGAATTTTTTGGTTCTAGGACATGCCGGTTTCCTCACGATGTTTTCCTTCACCGTTTTTGAGAGCAGTGGTATTGAAATAAATTACACAAAGTAATGCGCCTGTCTGGGTTCGAACCCACGACTTACTGATCGTAAGTCGGGGCCGCCACCACTGGGTCACCGCTGCTCTCAAGTAAATACAGTAAATACTACAGAGCTACAATTACAGTTACAGTTTAGTTTGCAGTGACCAAATTAAGTTCGCCTCACAGGTCGGTAAGATTTTTATTGTGTTTTTCTATTACTTGTTTCTTGGTATAGTTGGTGCCAGTTAAGATGAGAATAGCGGTCATTGACTCACCCACATTTATTAAACTCCTTAACTTTGAAAACCAAAAATATTCCTGTTCAAGTCTTGAATCGTCACCTACTTATCGTGATCTTCAACATTTTTTGTAATAAAAAACGATACATGGTTTATTTGTTTTGGTTCGTAAGAAGAGGTATTAGGGAAAGTGCTACTACTACTACACTACAACAGTCCATAACGTCCACTGCTGGACATAAGCCTCTCCCATGATGGGAGGAATTTGCCGTAATCTCCACGCTTGGCGCCTCGGATTGGAGATCGCAGTGATGAAAGACTAACTGAAAACGCTGCTGCCCATTCTCTGGTCTACGGAGGCGCAAGGTGTTCTGCCTCAGACATTAGTCGCCTTATACGACACCCGTGAGCGTAATGGGTTGGTTCTATTCTACTCTGCCGGATACCACACGGCTAAGGGAAAGTGCAATGGCCGCTATTCTCATCTTAGTTAAGTACGAGCGCAATAAATGTCGATTTGCTTGCCTTAGTAGACGCGATTTGATTACACGGGAGTGGTATTATCGCTGAGGTTATTAGCTCTCGAGGCCTAATGGCATTATGATGTTTTGCAGCTCACTCTAAAACATTTTTTTTTTGCTACACTCTCTACATAACTTAACATTACGCCTGTAATCGCCGAAGGGTTTGGCAGTAGTGTACTCTAAATAGTACACCCACATTTCACCAGTTAAATACAGGGTGGAATTTTTCAATGCCACCTGGAGGGAAAGTACTCTAAATACTGGAGACAGCAAATTTTACTCAAAGGAAACATTCCTTTATTTTTTTAAAGAAATAAATCTGCATTCACAGATTTTCGATATTTTTTTTGCCACACTCGGGCATCGAACCCAGGATGGATCGACTAAATTTCGAAAAAATAACATTCTGTACCTTTTTGACATCAATCGATAGGGTCAATCATATGAATCAAATCTGTCTACCAAACATGATAAATTAAATTAAAGGAAAACCATGAATAAAAGTGCTGTATCTTATTAAATTTATCCCATAGAATTTATAACTTTTCTTTATATTTAATGGTTTTCCCTTCATTTAATTTATCATGCTTGTTAGAGAGATTTGATCCATATGATTGCACCTATCGATTGATGTAAAAAAAGTACAGGATGTTATTTTTTTAAACTTTAGTCTGTTCGATTCCCGAGTGTGGCAAGCGAATTTTCAAAAATCTGTGAATGCAGATTTGTTTCCTTTTAAAAATAAAGTAATATTTCCTTTGAGTAAAATTTGCTATCTCCAGTATTTCGAGTACTTTCCCTCCAGGTGGCATTGAAAAATTCCTCCCTGTATAAGCCTCGTGTATTAGGGGGCGAGCCTATTGCCATAAACCGCGCACAAATCCAGACTCTGTGGCTGCTACTGAGAAATTCCTGATGGAAAAACTCAACAACACTTTGCTCGACCTGGGAATCCAACCCAGGACCCCTAAAGCCCTTAGCTGCCCTCTACAGTACTCTGGTATAATCATAATCCACACGCCCAAGGCGTAAGGTATCCATAAATAATACCCTATCTGTATAAAAAAGTTAGATGGATCCCTATCTTACCCCAAAATCAAACGCTGTTAGATTACCGATCCTTTGCCGTCGTTTTTCTATTCACCACATCATAAGAGCCTAGAGATACCGCCCCGGGCGGTATTTATTCGCTATTTTCGTATTGCTTGCCTTTCTACTGATCCACCTTTTTATATTCTGTTTGAGTTGACCTGAGAAAATTGAATGACACTTAAGGTGAATGCTTCGACCAGCCCGCGAAATTCAAATTTTCTTACGTATTTGGCAAATTGCAAGCCAGTGCAAGGTTGTATGTTGATTAAAATATTGGACGCGATTGTAAGACGTATGTAGTTACAGAATTATAATCATCAAAACCATCAATACAACCCTCCAAGTTCATAAAGGTCTAGCAATGACTTTGACCTTGAAAAAATCGTTTTTTGTAGTCAGTGATTAGTCGACGACAAGTCGAAAAAAGCTACTAGTCGACTCTTTAAATATTGGTATAATGTTGTTGTTCTTGTTTGTTTATTAGTACCTACTGCTGATACTATTGTAATAGTGTAATTAATTAAGAATAGTAGTGTTTAAGTAAATGAGGTGTATTATCATAATAATTAATTTATTATGATAATACACCTAATTTACTTCATCATCATCGTCATCATCAGCCTATTAATGTTCCCACTGCTGGGACACAGGCCTCCTCTCTATGAGAGGGAATGGGCTATAATCCACCACGCGGGCCCGTGAAGATTGGTAGATGTCACATATCTTCAAATTTTTTGGTTCTAGGACATGCCGGTTCCTCACGATGTTTTCCTTCACCGTTTTGAAAGCAGTGGTGATGAAATAAATTACACAAAGTAATGCGCCTCTCTGGGTTTGAACCCACTACTTACTGTTCGTAAGTCAGGGCCGCCACCACTGGGCCACCGCTGCTCTCAAGATACTTAATCCTAATTTACTTATAAAAATAAAAATAAAATTAGCCTTTATTGCTGTTTAAACCTACAACATTAAATCTAACTAACCATATTATGTATATATTTTCTTGCTTATATCTAATTTCGTGTATCGGCGTTCGGTTCACAAACAGCTTGTCTTTCGACATAGGCCTCCTCTAAACATTTCCATTTTTCCCTATCTTTTGCCACTCGGATCCATTCTGGACCCGCCACTTTTTTGATATCATCCTCCCATCGTTTAATTTGTCGCCCTTTGTTTCTTTTACCATCTCTTGGGTACCACTCCGTTACAACTTTGGTCCATTTCTCTTGTTTTTCCCTTAACATGTGTCCTGTCCATCGCCATTTCTGTGTTTGATATAATAAATGTGCCTGTTTGAATTGTGTTTTGTTTTTTATTTCTGTTAGTCTGACTTTATCTTTTCTCTTGACTCCAATAACACTCCTCTCTATACTATTTTGACAGACGTTTATCTTATTTGCCAAGCTTTCTGTTAATGCCCAAGTTTGGCAGCCATAAGTTAGACAAGGCAGAACGCACATATCGTAGACTTTTCTTTTTGCTTTAATTGGCATGTCCCTATCCTTCATAACTTCACTTAGTGCCCAGTACCTTTTCCATGTATTGGCTATCCTCCTATCGATTTCGTTGTGCATGGTTTTAGTGGGTGATATTAACTGTCCTAAGTAGATATATTCATCTACGTATTCTATTTCATGCATGTTTACTGTGATCTTTTGTGCCTTTGAGGAATTAGTCATAATTTTTGTTTTGGTGAAATTCATTGTTAGCCCCGCTTCTGCACTCTGATCTGATAGCTGTTGCAGCATTTGTTGCAATTTTATAGGACATTCGGAGAACAGTATGAGATCGTCTGCAAAACGTAGATGGCTTAGGTTTTCGCCATTTATATTGAGCCCATGTTCGTTCCATTCTAGGTTCCTGATTATCATCTCTAGGACTGCCGAAAATAATTTAGGTGAGATAGGGTCGCCTTGACGAACGCCTCGCTCTATGGGGAATTCATCGCCTGATTTTTCCAATCTGACTTGTGCTGTGCTCCTGGAATATATATTCTTTAAGATTCTTATATATTTGTCCTGTATACCTTGACCTCGCAGAGCTTCCCAGATATACTCATGTTCTAGGGAGTCAAAAGCCTTATTAAAGTCTACGAATCCCAAGTAGTAAAATTTATTATACTCATTATATTTTTGTAGAATTTGTCGCAGAACATGCATGTGATCTATTGTTGAGAACTTACTTCGGAAACCTGCTTGTTCTTTTGGCTGATTTTCATCGAGTACTGTAGTAATTCTGGACAAAATAATTTTCGAGAAAACTTTATAAATATTAGACATTAAACTGATTGGGCGATAGTTTGCGATTTCTTCTTTATCTCCTTTCTTGTGTAACAGAATAATCGTTGATTTTGTCCAGTCTTGCGGAATAATTTCAGTTTCTATAATTTCATTAAATAAGTCTGTTAATATTGGAGCAATTATTGGTGTAGTAGATTTGAGCAGTTCGTTGGTTATTTGATCGGACCCAGGTGTTTTATCCATTTTTTGTGTATTAATTGCTTTAATAGTCTCTTCTTTTAATATTTTTGGTATAGGCTCAGAGTATACTGGATTGAGTTCCACTATAACTGTTCTTGGGTTCTTGCTTTGATATAATTCTCTATAATAGTCTGTAGCCACCTTAATTATCTCAGGTCTTTTCCTTGTATGGTTTTTATTCTTAGATTTTACTTTTAGCATCCATTCTTTTTTATCATTTAATTCTTTGACAGGCTTTTTGATTCCACCAGTTCTTTTTATGTGTTTTTCCAATGTTTGCTGTCTTTTGATTTTCCTATCTTTCCTTATGCTTTCGTTTATCTTCTTACTGACTTCTGTTATCTTTTTTCTCCTTTCTTGATTATTATTTATATTATTTTCTTTTGATTGTAACAGTTTTTTCCTTTCTTCAAGTAGCTGTTGAGTTTCTGTAGAGGTTACTGTTTTATTTACTTTCCTAGTTTCTGTTTTAAGTATGTTCAAAGTTTTTCCATATTTTTCTTCAATGGGTATGGTTTTATCTCCATACAATCCCACCAATACTGTTAGGTTAGTTATAAGCTTGTCGCTATTCCCAGTACACATCAGAGCTGAGCTATCATTTTGCCATCTTCTGTTCTTTTTTATAGGCTTGCCTGTTAATGTAGCACGAACCATTCTGTGATCTGAATTAAAATTTAGGTTCTGTATAATAGAGACATTTTTAAACGTTTTGATGTTATTGGACATGATAAAATCTATTTCGTTTTTATAGAGACCATTAGGAAAAATCCATGTCCATTTCTTTGTTTTCTTTTTCTTAAAGAAGCTATTGAGAATACTGAGTTTGTTTTGTAAAGCAAATGAAACTAACCTTGCACCATTTTTACTTCTTTTACCATGTCCATATTTGCCTATTGTGTATTCTTCTCCTCGGTTATCACACATTCCTATCTGACCATTAAAGTCTCCCATCAGTATAATCTGTTTGTGTGCATTTTGTATCGTTTCTTGCAAGTCGAAGTAGAACTTTTCTATGTTTGCTATAGCTTCTTTGTTACTTGATTCCGGTGGCGAATATGCTTGAATGATAGACCATTTTTCTTCTTTGTTGACAGGCAGTGTTATATTAAGGATAGCTATTCTTTCTGTGACTCCTTTAATTTCAATAATCCTATCAGTTAGTTCCTTTTTAATTAAGAAGCCCACTCCATATAGCCCTTGTGTCTCACCTATGTGGTGTAGAATGTAATTTCCATGGTCATGTATCGTTTCCCCATATCTTCTCATTTCACTTATTCCTATTACGTCCCATTTTAATTCTGATATGGCCATTTCAAGCTATTGAAGTCTCTCCGGTGTCCTTAATGATCTTGTATTAAACGTGGCTATATGTATATCTGATGTTTTTGTTTTTCTGTTTTCCTTTAGAGGGTCTTGGTCATTTTCTAATTTACTTAATCCTCTCTAAATTTACTTAAATCTCCATTTATTTTACTACTTTGAAAAATCATATGTTAAAATATTGTTAGATAATCCAATGTCCAAATAGTAATTATTAGAAAAATGCCGCCTGTGGTTATCCTAGTATAGGCATTGTGACTACCTGTCACGTACCCTTAATTAATCAGCAAATATCTTAGTCTTGATTCTTATTTTAAAACAAACTCACGACATCTGCCACTTACAAATCCATAAAAATGATATTTTATGGCTTGTAGCCTGACGGCGATAATAAATAACTTTAACTTAACGTGCCCTTCTTAGAATTTGTAAACTCTTAAGAAACTACGAGCAAATAAATACTGGCACATTCCGATTTCTAAAAAACATCTTTGTGTACGAGTGCCACATGTGTTAGTAATTTACCCGGTAGTGCTTTTAGAGATATTTTAAACAATCGCGACGTCGGCGTCGTCGATACAAAAACTAGGGCGATAAGAGAATTCTGCGTAAAGAGGCTGAAGACGGTCGAGGCAGGTACGATGCGTGGGGATAGTGACAAGAAATCGCGGAGAAGGGTGGTTTGCTCAGGGCAGTGGAGTTTACACAGCGACAGAGTCCGGACGGTATATATTGGATAAGTTAAATGCAGTTGGGATGAAAGCCCAGTTTAGTCTAACGTAGTATGAGTCGTTAAAGCACTAGGACGTCCTCGATTAGGCTCGTGAAATTGGCGTAGTCTTGGTACCAAGATCCACACGTTGGTTAATATTTATAAGCTAAATATAATTAGTAGTAATAAGGTTAGTCAAAGTGAGTGAGAACAAAGCGTGAAGAGAAGCGGCAGAATAAGTAGTCGTGCGTGGGCGGAGGCGAAACTGGTAATGTGTGAGCTATAGATTGACCGTCTTCAATAAACACTTGGTAAGTGTTACAATAATGAAATTCTAGTTTAAATTGCCGCTTGACGGTAGCGTGGAAGAGCTGATAATAATCATTTATTTCAGCACGACGGAGCGATCGCTTCACGTCATCAAAATATATATTATTATCTCATGTGTTATTATGTGTCCACGTCCTACTCCATTCCTGAGCAAATATTCAGAAGCTGCGTTTGATTTTAGGGCGACGGCGACAGCCGCCTGACACATGACCAATGACAAATATTGACTTGTATCTGACTCACTACATATGTGTGGCCGAACCGTAATATTCGCATTTCAATAAGCACAACCTACATTGTTCAGTGGTGTAAATAGCACCATAATGTTCATAGATTGATTAAAACAAATTATATTGTTCAGTATTATAACGCCAGCTTGTACTTGTGTTACAAATCAATCAAACGCTGCCGACGAATATTGCTTCCTGTAAAAGTCTAGCTCAGAAAATTGCGTTGAGATCTTTGGCGTACACTTTTGGGAGTTTGGGTTAGGCATCACAAAGTATCACAAACTGAATTGGTAGCTACCGTTCAAATGAACGCTAGAAACTGTGTCTCGTTAAAAGCAAACCCAGGCCGTTCTTGTAGGCCGTATTCTGAATCGTCACAATTTAGCGAGACACGGAAACTCAACATGGGGAAGATTAAAGAAGTGAGAACTGACGAAACAATTACCACTTCAGGCGTCCAACGATAACAATTGCAATGTGTTCTGCTACAGACTAAGTCTACGGTGCGCTTGTGCAAATTGTGTTATGTATAGTAAATGGGGTAGACGGCCGTAAGGGTAATTATTAACAAGAGTACGCGAGTAGGTAGGAATACAAAAACTTGTCTTCCTCAATGGTAATGGCCTCACAACCCATTGCCTTAGTATTGTGAAAGACATGTAAATGGTGCTTAGGGAACGTGTGTTGTTAGCGTTCGTAGCAGAGTCCTCAGTAGGGCTATGCGCCATAGGTCTAACATTACACGTAGCCGGGCAAACGTTGTAAAACGGCACCATGTTGATGACATGGGCTTGTTTGCGTTTGTAAAGCGGCATCTAGTTTGGAATTAAATAAAGTAACGTAACGAACTAATCAATAATAATTTCTTAAGCGCAAGCGTAACGTTTCCCTACCAACCTTTCATCATATATCATATATTTGCGCCCTCTTGTCTTATTAGCTTCATACCTTATTGATATTTTGCCTTTTATGAATTGTTATTATTCATGTATTTATGTCTAACTGTGAATTCCCAATATTAACTTCACCTTGAATTCCACCCCTGTCCATTTGCCTCAAAGGACGGGACAGGGCAGCCCCAAATTGGGAATCAGTCCTCTTGTCAGTGGGAGGCCGACCAGTCAGGGACGAAGCCTACAGGGTCGTGCGGATGGCGGGGCGCGACCTTTTCCCCTTCGGGGGAAACTGACCAAAATACTAATATTTGCATGAATTAGGAAAAAACGAAAATTTTATCAGCCTAGGGTAATTTAGGAACAGTCACAGCATCATACTTTGTTATACCTACATTATTTCTAAGATTTTAGTTGTATTGTACCAATTTTAACTTTGAATAAAATTCATTATAATTTATTATAATTTTATTATAATTATTAGGTCTTTCCATCAGGCATCTCTAGTAGCAGCCACGGAGTCTGGATTCGTGCCTGGCTTGCCCCTATAACATGGGACATTGACATAACTAGCGAAATATGGTGTACCATTGGCATACCTCTGCCTAACCCTTCGGGGATTACAGGCGTGATGTTTATAAAGAAAAGAAAGAAAGAAAATAATTTATTGAACTCACACAGGATAAACAGAAACAAAAAGATACAATAGAAATGACAAAATTATAAAAAGTAAACAAGAGTAAAAATAAAAAAAACAATCAAAATGGATCAAAATGGAACAGGACGTGCAAGGCCAAAAGGCTCCTATCTCAGCAAGGTGCTGTGACACTTAAAAAAAAATTCACTGCGCTGGTATTCTAATAGGGCCCAGAGAGTGATGCCACGGCCATAAACGAATATAAATGTATAATACAAAATAATAATAATAAACAAATATAAATATTTAATGTGTAATAAATATAGGTTACAGAATAAAAATATAATTTTATGTACACCCCATGTCACCACGGATTGTCTATGCATGGTTGCATGGCAACACTGACAGAGACGCGGACGCAGACATTTGTTCATAGTATAGTAATATATTATCTGTATTTATCATGTAGGTATATTATTCTTCTTTACTTCTCTTCTTTATCGCTGGTGTTAGAGTCTTTTTATGTCACCCATGGACCTCTGACAATGGCTATACATGCCATAGAGAAATATCTCTCTATCTTAAGGCGATTACAACAGCTAAATTAGCAACTCTATTTTGTGGTGGTTCAAACTTCGTCTGAAATGCTATTAGAATAAGGTTCTAATCAGCTTGCACTACAAAGTGGTTGTTACGTCAGTCACTGCGGGCCGAATAGTGCGAAATGAGTGTTTTTTTGCGATTTACAAAAAATCTATTGATTGGACTAAAAAAGTAAAACACAACAAAAATGTTTCTTGTAGAATTCATCATCATCATTTCAGCCGAAAGACGTCCACTGCTGGACATAGGCCTCCCCCAAGTGTCGCCACATTGAACGGTCACGTGCGACTCGCATCCAGCGGATTCCCGCAGCCTTCACCAGGTCATCGGTCCACCTAGTGGGAGGCCTTACAACGCAACGTCTTCCGGTTCGCGGTCGCCACTCCAGAACTTTTCGGCCCCATCGGCCATCCGTTCTGCGAGCAATGTGCCCTGCCCACTGCCACTTAAGTTTGGCAATTCTTCGGGCTACGTCGGTAACCTTGGTTCTCTTGCGGATGTCTTCATTTCTGATTCGATCGCGCAAGGAAACTCCGAGCATAGCCCTCTCCATTGCCCTTTGGGTGACTTTAAGCCTTCTGATGAGGCCCATTGTAAGCGACCAAGTTTCGGTCCCGTATGTAATCACTGGCAACACACACTGGTCATAGACTTTCGATCGATTTCTTGTAGAATTAATTGTCAAAAAATCAGAATGATCGTATGTATTTAATTACGGTTTTTACTCATTAAAATATTTTTTTAGAGATAAGTTCATGATTTTTTCTATCGAATAAAATTAGTTGTATTATATTTTCAAAACACTATGGTACTAGTTTAGATCCTGTAGAATATCATATATTTTTCTTGTTTTGTTTATTGCAGTGAATCATATGCTTTTGTGCATTATAAAACTCGCGTTTAGCTCATGTAATCACCTTAATAAAATGTTATTAAGTTTTTTTTATGTTAATTTAATTGTAGGTTAATCAAATCTTTAATTTGACCTTTAACTCAAATTAAAAATTCGTAGTTTTTATGCACGCTAGCTTAGATTTCACCCTTAGTTCACTCAGTTAGATCTCAACTCTACCCACGCCTCGCCCCTTCAACGATGCGTTAACATTGAAACTTTGTAGGAATAACAACCTAATAAAACGTTACGTTTTTGTTTCAATAATTCTTTAGAAAACTCTCGTTCATCTACCAAAAATTTACTGAAAATTCTAAAGTTCTCTTCAAATTTGTTGTAATGAATGCGAGAAAATATTTTTATTATAATACTAACTCATACCGAATTTCACGCGAGCGCAGCCACGGGTATACCCTTCGCTGCGCCCGCGTGAAGTTCAGTAACTGTTCCACGGAGTCATCTACCGGGATAAAAAATATACTATATGATAATCCAGGTAATAACTATCAATCTGCCAAATTTCATTCAAATCCGTTCAGCAGTTTTTGCATGAAAGAGTAACAAACATCGATCCATCCCATCTTCACAAACTTTCGCATATTTATAATATTAAGTAAGATGGAAGGAAGAGGTCTTTGCCCAGCGTAGCAGTGAGACATTAAAGGCTAATAAAACAATCCAAAAACTTATTGATATTAGCTGTCTTAGGAATTTGTTAAAAGCAGACCGGAGTCTGGCTAAGGGGCCGCCTCCACGAGTGAGAGAATCACAGCGATATTATCGTTGTTCGGTCTAAGCAACCGAACACTTGCTAATGCAGCAATTTACAATAATCGTCATACTTGTCGCTAAGTGACAATTTTATTAATACTTTAACATCAGTGCATTACGCGACATCAAACGGACCACTGCATTCAAAACATTTAACATAACATTTTACTTTAAGACATTTTAACATTAAACCTGAAGAGCCTTTAATAAACTCTTTACAACCAAATCCAAACTGTGCTTTAATACTACCTACGACCTTGCACCCCAAACATAATGGTCCTTCGAGCCGGATCGCGCGCGTTTCGCCACCTTGCCACGTTTTTCTATACACTCTCTTCTGGGCCGTCTCCACGAGCGAGAGAATTGCGGCGATATTTCCGTATAGAAATACTTTGAATCGCCGCGATTTGCTCGCTCGTGGAGGCGTTCCCTAAGGGCCGTTGATGGCAATAGGCTCGCCCTTAACTCGCAAAATTTGTCTGTATTATAGGTACACCTCAGTCTGCCTATCCCTGTTGGAATAACTAATGTTAAAAAGATGAAAGTGAGCATGTTCATTTGTCGCGCCTTCGCGCCTTAAGGACTGAGCGGATTGTGATAAAATTTTGTACCATGATTAGGGTTGAGACATGAGCATGTATAGATTTTGTTGAAATTTGTTACAGAGGTGTAGACCATGACCTAACTTGAAAATTAAGAAACTTTTAATTCTGATGGTACGTTCGAGTAGGATACCCTACGCGAACGTACGAACGTTTCCGAACATTTCCAATCTCCACACGAGCAAAGCTGTGTACAACAGCTAGTGCAAAAAAAAATATATATATATAAAGGGTGTAAAACACCTCTTAACGAAGCCGAAAGGCACTTGTTCTCCCTGTCATTGCGATCATTTTTAGGGTTCCGTAGTCAACTAGGAACCCTTATAGTTTCGCCATGTCTGTCCGTCCGTCCGTCCGTCTGTCCGTCCTAGAAAGCTGAAATTTGGTACCAATATGTATATCAATCACGCGACAAAGTGGTAAAATAAAAATTGGAAAAAAAAGTTTTATTAGGTAAAAAAAAAATCACTTCCCACTTTACATATACGGGGGCTCCCGTATAATTATGTAAAGTGGGAAGTGATTTTTTTTTTAATTTCAAACCTAACGTGTGATATATTGTTGGAAAGGTATTTAAAAATGAATACGGGTTTTTTTAAATCATTTTTTGATAATGTCAATAATTTCGGAAATAATCGCTCCAAAAATAAAAAACAATGTAACTTTTGAACCATAAGTTTAGAAAATTTGAAAAAAATCTGAAAAGTAGAACTTTATAAGGACTTTCTAGGAAAATAATTTTGAACTTGATGGAAACAACAGTTTTTGTACAAAAAAGACAAAAAGTTGTACAAAATAATTTCTGGACTAAGTTTGTAGTATATTCGTATATGCAAGCATTTTTACATAATGGATACCCACCTTTAAACTCATAAGTTGGAACACTTATTGTGACGGACGGGAAACTACGGAACCCTACACTGAGCGTGGCCCGACACGCTCTTGGCCGGTTTTTATTTTGTTGTATCTTCTAGTTACGCAGATATTGGGGGTCAAAGTTCCAACTTTTTTTTTAAATACAAGTTTTTAATGCAAGATTTTTACTTTAAACACCTCCACGACCCCCGTACTATTCAATTCATTCATCAGCACAGTGTGTTGAGTGCGTTTCATTGAGTTCAAAACATGATTTTTTATCCCAAAAAAAAAGTCGTTACCCAGCAATAATGTTTGTGTAAAGTTACTTAGTTTGATGTACAGAAGGCTTCGTGATGAGGTCTTTTACACCCTGTATATATAAAACAAATATTAAAGTTTAAAATATTAAAGAAAACTTATCCCGTAAAAAACGTTTTGCTGTCAACCAGGTGTAAGTAAACCGAGTTTTGTGTAAACATTAACATTTTAATTAATGTGTAAAACTAAGCTGTTTATGTAGCTGAGTTACAGTGTTTATGTACGTACACTCGCGTGAAGAAGTGTTTATGAATGTTAATAATTTATTAAAAGTTTAGGAAACATTTCGAATTCTGATTTTCGCATTTCAATTTTGAATTTGCTTTATTGTACGGTTAACGGTTCCTAATAGCGCTCATCCCACGACATTAGACCTTCCTTATATTCATTATAAACTCGTGAATAAAAGTAAACCAAGATTTAACAAAATATAAAATATTGTGGCATACTCTATTATGTTCCCATGGAACACTCTCGCAGATAAAATGAATAGGTACAGAAACGGTTTTATATCTTCAAAAATGTTAGTAGTTCTTTTTTCATAATTTTTCGTTATAACTTTACTTTAAATACCTCCACAACCCCCGTACTTATGCATTGCATCTGTTGGTGAGCAAATGGACTGTAGATATTTGTGTTTGTGTGTAGATGATGAAAATACTGTAAAATTTAAGTAATTGCTATTTAATAACACAAAGCGACAAAATTATATACAAGGCAATAGGGACATAATTTGGAAAAGTGACACTTGACAACTAAACAAAACATTTCTTTTGTTCCAAAAGTCATTATAAAAAAATATATTTCTTAAAGAAAAGGTGGCATCCCAGCCAGTCGCCAACAGCATGCATCAGCATAATTTGTTGAGTGCGTCCTATAACTGTAAAACGAGATGTTTCACATCAAAAAAAGTCGTTTCCCGGCAATATTTATTGCGTGAAGTTACTAAACGTAATTTGATGTTTGGTTGACGGCATCGTGAAGGTTCCTTAAACGCCTCATAGACGCTGAATCCTTGTTGTACCTTATTAATATCTCGGGTATAAAAATAGTTTTCAAGTTCAAACTAATAAATAAATTAAATAAATAAATTTTGCTGGACATTACACACAGCGCCATCTAGTGCCACACTAAGCAACGAGGCTTGTGTCGTGGACACCAGATAGTTGATATACTAGATAGATACTTTTTGTTTGTAAATACATACTTATTATACATATAAACATCCATGACTCGGAAACAAATGTCCATGCTCATCACACAAACATTTGCTCCGACCGGGATTCGAACCCGGGACCTTAAGAACGTAAGGTAGCCTCACTACCGCTGCGCCAATCGGGTCGTCAAAAACTCACGTGAAGTATTGTCAAAACTTTAAAAAAAACTCAATTTTCTAAACTAAAACTAGACACATACCTCGTCTTTCTTAAACAAAAACTTCCATCCATTCTAATAGAAGGCTGCGTTCAATTACTGTGCTAGAATGAAAGTCATGGTTTCGTAATATAAGTATATATTATTAGACCATGACTCAGTATGGCCATTACTCAGTAACCTTCCCGTGAGGGTCGGTCTTTCACTTGGTTTCGGAGTCTGGAGGATTTTGTCTTAAAGATTTAGCAATACTTGGAAATTAACATAGCATGATTTGTTTATATGGTGTATATTATAATATGTATGATTTTATACTAGACAGTTCTTAGATACGCAGTTCCTGCAACTATTAGTGTTATAATATTTTGTATCAAAATCAAAATCAAATCATTTATTTCAAGTAGGCCAGTTGCAGGCACTTTTGAACTGTCGAAACAAAGATGAAAATTAAATGTAACTAGCTACAGTCCCAGTCACAAGACATAAAACTGTGAAAGTACTGTAGTTGCCCATTCCCTAGCGTAGATCTCTATGGAGAAGAACGGGCAAGAAACTCCATGGACACTCTTTTAAATCATAAAATTGTTACAAAATCTTGGTTACATCATTCGTGTTGAGATGGTATATTATGTGAGAACAATGTAGCAAGATGTGCACGTTAAAAGTGTCCATAGTAAAAACAAAAAATACAATTAAAAAATAAACATTAAAATAAGCCACGGCAACTAAGAGATGACCAGTCACAACTGACAGCGCCCGTTCACGAACATGACGCATGGATCAGCAAATGGTATGGTATGGCCATGTAAAAATATATCCTTAAGTTTGTATGGTCCAAGTTACCCTAAACCTGCTAGCACACAGAAGAGATAGATAACTTCAATTTGTTGTATAAATATAAAGACCAATAGGCTAGTTTCCGCCATCAATAAATTGCAAATCTATTTAGTCCTTCAGTTAGATTATTGGAAAATAATGGACACGTATTTTTTGATTTTGTAAATCAATGAATATTGACAAAGATAAAACGCATTAAAACTCGAGAGTGAGGGCTCGTGACGTCACAACGCACTAAAGATGATAGCATGGCGTGATGTATTGAGAATTTTAAAAGCGTTGTATCTTCGTCAATTTTGGTTTACGTAACAAAAGAAAAAATATAACTCAAATATTTTTTGATAATCTAACTGGCGGACTAATTAGATTTTTTCAGGACACAAGCCTATTGTCTGAAATTACAACCCAAAACATTGTCATAGCAAAGAGAAACGAGAAAATCCCGATCATTCTCAGAAGATCCTGCATCATGAAAATCCGAGCTCATAGGTATAATGGGTAATCTTCAATATCTTCTTTTCTCAAAGAAGATGGTATTTTTACAGTCAATTACTAAAAGTAATTAATATGGTCAGACCAATAAGTCACAACTTTTATTAAAAAGAAAGCATTTCTTTATACTAAATTTCTTATATTACCAAACCACTTTTCCGCCCGACTGTACATTGCAACCAGTAGTTTACGTGCAAAGGCATTTGCCGTAAAACTTGCTCATAAGGTTACAAGGCAACGGTTAATATACGGGTTAATGGAAATTAACCACTTTCGAGCTGGCTGTGAATTTTATGGGCAATATGTCATTGAAGTTAATAGTTCTGGAGTTAAGTATTTGTTTTGACTTGATTTGAAGAAATAAAACTGAATTTTTATTTTAATGTTAAATTCTTAAAATAAAATTCTTGTATTAAGAAGTAATTTTTCCAGTACTTAGTGGGTTATGGAGGTCGAGCAACATATTAGCATGATAGTGTTTTATTTTTTTTAGTCCAATCAATAGATTTTTTGTAAATCGCAAAAAAAAAACTTATTTCGCACTATTCGGCCCACAGTGACTGACGTAACAACCACTTTGTAGTACAAGCAGCACCCCTAGCCAAGTTGATAATCTACAATCGTTAACGCTAGTAGAAAACTATTCAAATGAAAGGGAATGACATCATCTCAACGTTAAATCACGTGATCAACACAAACGAATAGAAAATTCATAGACAAGTTTACATCGTTCAAAATGATAGAATACAATGTTATCGTTTCTACAATGTTGATCGCTAAACTCTTTGGTATGAACGCTCACCATAGACTTAAGTGTATGTTTTTTCTACAGACATTAGAGAACGAGCGATCGACTCAGTCCTGTCAACTTGGCTACCAATTTAGCGCTTTCTACAATCGCTTACTCCAAGGCGCTTA
This sequence comes from Xestia xanthographa, assembly GCA_905147715.2. NCBI lineage: Eukaryota > Metazoa > Arthropoda > Insecta > Lepidoptera > Noctuidae > Xestia > Xestia xanthographa. The sequence continues at coordinate 4,300,663 of LR990652.1, read as the reverse complement.
CGATTTTAGAAAGAGAATCGATACGAAACGTTTGTAACTTGGCTAGGGGTGCAGATTAGAACTTTATTCTAATAGTATTTCAAACGAAGTTTGAACCACTACAAATATAGTTGCTAATTTAGATCCTATAATCGCCTTAAACGCAAGTAAAAGATGTAAATCACTATGTAGACAATAGCTGGTGTAACACTATAGCAACGGCACCAAACAAAAACTTCATGATCGCTGCGTACGTTGCTCAACAATATAAAATATTTTACACACTCATGACTCATGCGCTTCATAGTAAACGTGTCGGAGCGAAAACAGCCCGGTAGTTACGACATAGTGTTAATAAGCTGTGAATTGACGCACACACTCCACTAAGCACTCATAGTGAATATCCTATCACCCAATTAAGCACTATACGTATCAATATGCAGAATATATCAATACCTGACTGTACTTGTTTTACTGCAAGATGAAAGGAATACTCAAATTAGGGGCCTTTTTCACCGCCAACGATTAAATTCCCGTTAACTTAACAGATAATTTCATACAAATTCTGTTCCAGATTTAAATTTTTTCAGTAAGTAGTGGCTATTCAGACATCGTGAAATGGGCTCTACATCTCGCAAACGCGCGTCGATTGTTTTACGGCCATGTTTAATAACTTACTCACAGGTATCGGTGGGTAGCTTACGGATGGTTATAAACAAACGTCACAGAAAAGCTATCTTTGATTTTTCTATGAATCAAATGACAGATAGGTGACGCGGATAGGATATTTGAAGCTAAATTTGTTTATATTAACACCGATAGCTACGAGACGTGGCGTATTAACTGACAGTTATACGTAAGTAAGTTATAGAAAACGACCGTTAATGACGAGGAAGTAACACGATTATTCACGCGATTTTGATCATCTCCATTCAAATAGGTAACCACAATCGGTGCGATAGAGTTTCGCGTTTTAGATTAGTTTATTTTATCTGTAGTTTAGTATGCACATACTTGTGTCCGAAACGTGGTCGCTCACAATGGGCCTCATCAGACGGCTTAAAGTCACCCAAAGGGCAATATAATAATATTTTATTTCCATCAAGGTAGGTACAAGAATTTCTTACTCTAGTAACAATTTAAATCTTACTTTAGGGGTTGTACGCTGTCACATAGAATTTTGGGATTCTCTAACTGAAATGAGAAAAAAGTACAAAAAATAACATAACATAAATCTACTGTAAAGTTATACAAAAAGATATCAACAATAATTATATATTATATCTACCACCTTAATAAACAAACAATATTAGACATCTATTATACCTATTTACTTTTTAATTGTTAAAAGAGATTCTGCCTGATCATAAGTCAAAGTTTATAACGAATTGTTCAACTTATGCTTTACCTCACGTATGGTTAAATTATATATTGCCAGTATTTTATTGACCTCATTATATAGTCTTGAGCTGGCGACCTCATATTGACGGCTTGCAAAAGCTGTTCTGCAACTAACGCCGGGACATACAACTGCACCGGAGCGCACAATGAAGAGGTCTGTGCTCGAAGTTAACTTGCGTGATCGAATCAGAATTGATCACATCCGCAAGAGAACTAAGGTTACCGACGTAGCCCGAAGAATTGCCAAACTAAAGTGGCACTGCCACTGCTCGCTGAACGGGTGGCCGATGGGGCCGAAAAGTTCCGGAGTGGCGACCGCGAACTGTAAGACGTTGCTTGGAAGGCCTCCCACTAGGTGGACCGATGACCTATTGAAGGTGACGGGAATCCGCTGGATGCGAGTCGCACGGAACCGGTCAATGTGGCGACACTTGAGGGAGGCCTATGTCCAGCAGTGGACGTCTTTCGGCTGAACTGATGATGATACGTCTTTATCAATTTGTTAACAAAATGGTATGTTTCCGTTATTTTGTACTGTATCACAATTTTTGTACCGTATTGAACCTAAAGGTTGACTGGTAGAGAATGCCTTGTGGCATTAAGTCCGCCCATGTGTACCAGTCTTGAACATGAAGTTTAAATAAATGAATTAATATTATTTCTAGCAAATGAATTTATCGTATCCACGTTACTGAAATAATATAATGATCTAATTGAATTGTAAAGTACGTCTCTCTAATTGATAGGTTGAAGTTACCTAAAAATATCAACAGGAAAGGTTAACAGGAAATGTGGGTACATTAAGAACAAAATTATATTAGAAATAGGTAAAATATTTCACTACTTATATTTTGACGAAGCAATTTGAATACTTTGTTGTCCTATGAAAGAGGAATAAATGTCCCAAAAAGGTTCTATTAAAATGTCCCGAAATAAGATTGGTAAATTTAGGAAGATACCTAGGTATTATAGCTGGAAAAAACTTTTTATTTTATTTCACACTTTTGTTTGACCGTTAACCATTTCTTTAGTGAATTATGTGTGAATATTGTTTTGGCATTTACCAAAACAAAACTGAACACAGAAAGAGTAAGAGAAGAGCAAAAGAGCAAGAGCGAGAGCAAGATTATTTTACTACTATAACCTGCATGACAGCGAGACAAAGTGATTTTGATTTTGATTGAACTTCGTGGCTTCTACTGAGAAATTTGATATTTTTTTAGCATTTTATTCTAGTTGGTATTTGTGCAAAACTTTTAGACTTTAATATGTGTTTGTTTATGCTGTCGAGCGTATGGCACTCGTGGGCTGCAGCTGAAAATCAGTGTCAGGTGGTACACCTTGTGTATGTGTATGCCATCTGGCATTTTGCTGAGCTGAGGCCCTTTTGGCATTATTCGTTTTGTTTGTTTATTTATTTTGTGAAATTTTGTCAATGTTTTTATTGCCAAAAAAACGATTTTTTTTGCTTTCTTCTTTCAAATTCCTAATGAAAAACCCAGTAATACTTTGCCAGACCTGGGAATCGCATCTAGGACCTCATGCTCAATACACTGAAAAAACGACTTGGTTGCTAGTTACCGAATTTTCATTAGATAATTACTAAAGTATTTAGTTGCTGTGGTGACTGCCGAACGTTTGGGTACAGTAACAAAACAAATTTAGTTACTTAATTTAGATCTCATTACTAAACTGTTTAGTAAGATATAACATAACAGTTTGGTTAACGACTGCTGAACTGTTCGGTATGAGATAGCTAAAGAGTTGGGTAAGATATAACAAAACAGTTTGGTTAACGACTGCTGAACTGTTTGGTATGACATAGCTAAACTGTTTAGTAAGGTATAACATAACAGTTTGGTTAACTACTGCTGAACTATTTGGTGAGATAGCTAAAGCGTTGGGTAAGATATAACATAACAGTTTGGTTAACAAATGCTGAACTGTTTGGTATGATATAGCTAAACTGTTTAGTAAGATATAACATAACAGTTTGGTTAATGACTGCTGAACTGTTTGGTATGATATAGCTAAACTGTTTAGTAAGATATAACATTACAGTTTGGTTAATGACTGCTGAACTGTTCGGTATGAGATAGCTGAAGCGTTGGGTAAGATATAACATAACAGTTTGGTTAACAAATGCTGAACTGTTTGGTTAACGTTAGCTAAACTGTTTGGTGATAGGTACCAACCTATTTGGTAAGATATGTTTGGTAATGTGTACCTAAATTGTTGATTACGACCGTGCTGTGATTACGGCCGAGCTATTTAGCTAAAATAGCTAAATAGCTCGGTCGTAATCGCGGCCGATCTGTTTAGTTAAAACAACAATACGTCTTGTGAAAAAAGTGATACGCGATTGCTCACGAGATGTATTGTTGCTTTAGTTGAAGAGACTGAAATCAAAGAAAACATACATCTATATCTTTTATTATTTCAATTATTTGAGTACAAATGACAATATTATGATTAAATAACATTTATTTATTTGAGTAACAAAGGACAATATTATTATTAAGTATTAACACACAAAATATCCATAAAGGTCATGGCACACTACACAAGCACCGCACCAGCACAGCTGTTGCCTGGCGTTGCCTCGAATTTAGGCTACGGCGCGCTGTCCACCCGCGGTCCGCGCTTTGTTTATTCCATCTTTCAACCCTTGAATATGTGCTTCGAGTAAAGCACGATCTCCTATGGCAGAAACGAGAGCATGGATGTGTTCTTTGGATAACACAAGCACCGCATTCAACGTTATGCCTTCCTCTAAAACAAAACAGAACACAAATTTTATTCTAATGATAAATCTTAGCATATTTTAAACTTTTTATGTTTCACTACTGAGAAGAGAGTCCACGACAAGATGAGGAGATAATAAGTTTATGATAAAAATCTAACTTTATTATGTGCATGAACATTTTAATTGTTACCTACCTTTAAACTACTCCTTGTATTGTGAGAGACCGCAAGAATGAGAGATGGTCTTCGACAGATTCATCACCCATGACAAGCTTTGCAGTTCTCACTCAGGAAAATACTTATGCCGCGACAGATACATAACTATATAGGCGGGCGTGTGTGAACTTCAAGACTATAATATATCCCTACTAGTACCTACTTGTAATTACTTTGGAAAACACTGAACACATCACTCTCTTGACACTTTTAATATAAGTACTTAAACGCGACTGACCTGTTACTAGTTTGGAAATAGAATGAGCTAGAAAACAAAATATTCTCAATGCAAGTTCATAGTAACTAAATTGTTTAGGAAAAAATACCAAAACATTATTTACAAATTATTAATGTCTTTAGCACCAAATTGCTATACACTATGGTACTGAACTACCAAACATTAGTTAAATTGCTGCTAAATTTTGGTTGGAAATTTCTAAAGTGGTTTAGATAATAGTTACAAATGAAAGAGCACAGAACTACTAAATATTAGTTGTATTGATTACAGTTAGTTGCTGTCTGCAAATATTTAGCTATATTGCTTTAGCTGCTACAGCTAAGGAGTTTGGGATCCAGTTACTGGGCCTTGTCTGTGGCAGCTCAATCACCTACATATTGTGATTTCACTTATTTCTGAGAACAAACCTTAATGTACCTACCATACTGCACATACCTCCCTAAGTGTTGTCCATTTTGACAACACTTATGGAGGTAGGTGTCTTTGATTGGTATGTTTTAGGTATAAACCTTAAACACACCAAGCAAAGTGCCAAACAACGATCACAATCAGTCGACACAAAGGCATCCCTAAGCTTGACAAACGTGCCGATACCAACTAGGGCCATGGCACATGGTTACTTTGTAGTATTTTTTGTTTGGAAGTCTATTATTTTGTAAAAAGTTTTTTATGTATGGTCAAATCGTAGCGCTCTATAAATTTTCCCTATACTTACATTCAAATTAGGTAACTATAATTATATGTTAAATAGAAGACGTTTTTGTCTGACTGTACATAAATACGTCACATTTTCACGGGCGAGCGAGACGATAAAAAAACACAAGAATCCTATATAAAACAACACATTGTTTTCTATGTACACAATAGAGAGATTTAAAAGAATTTGAATGTCTTTGGTACATGATACTATATTCAAATATTATATTTATTCTTATTCTGAACTCTTCCAAAGATTTAGGTAACTTGCCTGCCCTTAAACTGCAGACAAGGAGGTCAATATGACAGTACCTACATAAGGTACCTCGTTGGGTAGGTACTAGGTTGATTAAAAAAGAATATGGTAAGTATGTAGGTACCAACACATAATTTAGGCTTGGCAATGTAAATCTCGAAGAGGACCTTACAAATATAGCAAAATTTAAGTAGGTATGACAAAGCCAATAATATTTGTAACTCTTGAAACGACAGCTGAATTTCATTACTTAGTTTGTTTAGGTAAATTATGTAAATAAAAAATTACAGCGCTATCTAGCCCAAACTAGGGCTATATATAAGGGCAAAATAGGGTATAATTTTTTATTTAGCAAAAGCTTGTAAATATATGATTGTATATTATAAACTATGGGAACTAGATGACTGGTGAATGCTTAAATCTTTTTAACCCCCGAAAAAAAAAGAGGGGTGTTATAAATTTGACATGTCTGTATCTGTCCATCTGTATGTCTGTCGGTCCGATTTTATTGCGGTTTTTTCGTTTGAAAGCTGAAGTGATCGAGCGTGTTCTCTTCTTAGCTATAAATCTATAATTTATGAAGATCTGTTCAGGTGGTTGATAATTACAGCTCATTTCCTACTTGAAAAAATGGGGGCTTTTTTAAATTTTCATTTTAATAAGTAGGTACTTGTTTTCTTAAAAATATATAATGGATACTATATAATACCCAAACACGTAACAAACATCAATTTTCATCACAAAAATGTTTGGCCTGGTTGGGAATCGAACCCACGACCTACAGCATGGCAGGTAGGGCTACTACCAACTGAGCTGTGAGATCAGCCAAACAGTGTTGCTATCAATTACTAACAGGAGTTAGTAATTAATAGCTCATTTATAAAAACAGAGCTGATAATAGCTAAGCGGTTTAGTAAACATCTACATTTTAGTAATTAGTTACCAAATGCTTTAGTTGTTGGTAACTCAACAGGTTTTAACAAAATAATAAATGTAGCCACAGCTAAATTAATTTTGAAAACAGAGCTGAACTTTAGGAACAATTTACTATAATATAGTAAATATTCAAGTAGCTAAACTGTTCAGTTAGTCTATTTTTTTCAGTGTAGTCACGCTTGCGATCACTAGACCAACGAGGCGGTTATAATACACATGTAAACGGGTATTTTCGCGAATTTTTACCTCCCGACGTTTCGACCGGATTGCACCAGCCGCGGTCGCGGGAAGACTGAAGTATTGGAGGTACCGCCACAGCAAAGCGAAGGTGTTTATTCAACTACCCTCACTTGATCTTCATAAATGTTAATTAGGGCCGGTTCACACTAGGACAGCACACTACACTAACAGTGTCCGCATACTGAGATGATTTCACTTGACGAGTACACTGTACATGTGTATTATAATGTGTTTTGATCGTGAAAGTTAAAAAAAGACAACGAGGCGGTTTTATGCTTTCTGTAGCTTATTAATAAGTTTGTTTTTGACCATACATCCTAATACCTACATATATCTTTCAATTACCCAGGAGGAAATTCGCTGCTTTGCCGGATTTTCCTGCCAAATCTTGCAAAAAAGGCCCCGAGCCAGTAATAACTGTTACTTGTGGAAGCTATTCCAATCCAAAAACAGAACTAAGACACAGGAAAACGCAAAAACATTTCCTGACTTTGACAACAGCTAATCGCTCTAATACTGCTTAGTAGACAAAGTAAGTATAACAGATAATACAAAACAATATACCAAAGCATTTTTCCTCTACAAAATAATTACTTGGAAAAGATGAAGCACTCAACGGGCTATTTTGCGAGGGCAACCATAATCGTTTCCACTTCTCGCTGTCATTATCTTCTGAGTAAATTGATGCTTAATGTCTATCATTTTGTGGAGATGTTAGGCTTGAATACGTACTATAAGTACCTGGGAAATTGATCTGGTTACGACGGCCTTGAGAAATAAATACGGGATGTAAACAGAAATTCGAGGTTAAGCCTTAGAATTGGAAGTGTAGCTGAGACATATTTGTTCGCGTTCATATGACTTTTCTGTTACAGGAAAGGATCATGCTAGTTTTAGTTGTGTGAAGCAAAACTGCGCCTTATTACACAATGTCTAACATAAGCAGATTCCAAAGCAATGATAGCCTTGTGGTGTGATCAACGGACTACCAAGTCACAGGTCTCAAGTTCGAACCCAAGAAACGCCTCTGATTTTTGTATTCAAGTGCGTATTGTGTAATTATCACTTGCTTCGGTGGATATTTCTAGACGGCATGTAAAACTAAGTCAGAAGCCCACGGATGGCATTAGGACTCTGGCACCAGGTTAGGCACTCACCACACGAAAAACAAGAAAGAAAAAGTAGCGTTAAGAGGACCCTTCCCGGCCCGCCTTTCGTCAACGCGAGCATGGTTGAAAAGCTTGTTGTTTCATCCAGAGCCACAGCGGTGGTATTCTTTCAACTCCCCTGTCTTACCTAGCCCCGAACCTGCACTACTTGCCTCCTGCGTACCTCATACCGCCTAACGCGAGGACATTGAACGAAAAATATTGTTCGAAAATTTATAAAACTTGTTCCAGGAAATACTTGTTTTTTTTTTTACAGATTTAAATTTTTTCGGTAAATAGTGGCTGACCTCGTGAAAAAGGCTCTAAAGCGAACATCTCGTAGGTCGTTTTCTATTACTTACTTACGTATGTCTTAATAATATGCCTCTCGTAGTCTTCGGTGTTTTTATAAACAAAGTTCCCTGCATTCATAGCCCTTCACACATCCAGAGACAGAAACAGGGAAAAAGATCATTCGAGAGGAGGTGATACTATAGGGAGGTCACGACCCTCAGCATTGAGGAATACGACGCAAGGAGGACGATAAACAAAGTTAGCTTGAAATATCCTGTCTGCGTCACCTACCTGTCACTTGATTCATAGAAAAATCAAAGAAAGCTTTTCTGTGACGTTTTGTTGCTATCGGTCCGTAAGCTAAATGTCAAACAGACAGGGATAGCAACCTACCGATACCAGTTTGTAAGTTATTGAAAATGGCTGTTAATGACTAGGAAAGAACACGACTATTCTCGCTAGTTTGAACATCTCCATTCAAATAGGTTACCACAATCGGTGCGGTAGAATTTCGTAAAATATATTTAGTTTAATATGCACATGTGTCCGAAACGTGGTCGCTTACAATAGGCCTCATCAGAAAGCTTAAAGTCACCCAAAAGGCAATGGAGAGGCTCGAAGTTTCCTTCCGTGATCGAATCAGAAATGAAGACATCCGCGAGAGAACCAAGGTTACCGACGTAGCCCGAAGAATTGCCAAACTTAAGTGGCAGTGGGCAGGGCACATTGCTCGCAGAACGGATGGCCGATGAGACCGAAAAGTTCTGGAGTGGCGACCGCGAACTGGAAGACGTTGCGTTGGAAGGCCTCGCACTAAGTGGACCACACGAAAAACAAGAAAGAAAAAGTAGCGTTAAGAGGACCCTTCCCGGCCCGCCTTTCGTCAACGCGAGCATGGTTGAAAAGCTTGTTGTTTCATCCAGAGCCACAGCGGTGGTATTCTTTCAACTCCCCTGTCTTACCTAGCCCCGAACCTGCACTACTTGCCTCCTGCGTACCTCATACCGCCTAACGCGAGGACATTGAACGAAAAATATTGTTCGAAAATTTATAAAACTTGTTCCAGGAAATACTTGTTTTTGAATTAGTCTTACAAGTATGTGAAATAAATATTTGTTATTTAGAATCTCCACTACATTTGCAAGGCTTCTATCAGGATGCTTTCTTTACTTTTACAATTTATAAGTACATTATGAACGGCCAAAGTTGAGGTAAAAGTTGTGCAAAACAGCAATTTTTTGAGGCTTATACTGAATTTATTTCTACAAATTTTTATTTTCTGCTTCAATAAAAGCCTAGATATAGACCGCAAAATACCTTTTAGTTCAAAAAAATCAAAAATATATGTCTAACAACGGCATAAACACGCACGAGCTATTGTCAAAATTCTCGCGAAAAGTATGGCGGGTTGGCCGCTCTTAAGTAAAACAACGCCTTATTACAGATAATGTGTACCATACGTAGATCCCGAAGCAATAACTCCCGCACGCACTTCTTACCACTTACCTTCGTTGAGGGTTTAAGCCATAGATTTTGGGCAGCCTTCTTTTTACTATTTACCACATAAATCCTCCTTCGTCTTAAATGAATAGATGGCAATCTAAATTAACTTAGCCTCGAGTTTCTTGTCTCCAGTAGCATATATCAGTAGCTGTTATATGCAAATAACGTGTCCTATCTTTTGTAGAAACCCTGACTCCTTATCATTCCATTACTGTTACTATCTTTAGGTATGAATTAAAATCATTTACTTTGCAAAGGTTTCCTTTCCCACATTTAATTCGGTAAATTTAAAGCACATCATAATATAATTAATTAATTAAGATCCTGCCAACAAACAAAATATTCCACCAAATTCATTAAGGGTCATCGCGTCCAAATGCGCTAGTTTCAAAGGCTTTTGTTGCCGTAATTTAGGAGTAACTACAAAATAGTGGTTTAATTGCTGACCTCCCTTGAATAGGGGAGGGAGGGGCGAGTGCTGGTGCTGAGTTTTGAATTAAAGCTAATAGTGCATAATGTTTAGGAGCTTCCGCAAAGAATGAAAGCCTTGACGGGTTTATGGGCCGGGGGTTGAAAATTACCGGTCATAAGTTTCGTTATTGTGAGTTAAGATATGGCTTTTGTCTGCTGGGTGTTTTTCATTTTATTAATTAAATATTTTTGGTGCTCTTTTTTCTTTTCTTCTGCCCCCTTATACCTTACTAGCGGACGTCACGTGGTTTCACGGTGGGAGTACGGGGATAAAATATAGCCTATGTCACTCAGGGTGAATGTAGCTTCCGAATGGTGAAAGAATTTTTGAAATCGGTTCATTACTTTCGGAGATTACCCCCTACATACAAACTTACAAACAAATGTTACCTCTTTATAATATTAGTATAGAAGTATAGATAACCAAGTCATAGGTCTCGAGTTTGAACCAAAGACACACACCTCGTAATTTTTCGGATACATGTGCGTATTGTATGGCTGTTATCACTTGCCTTGGTGAAGGAAAACATCGTGAGGAAACCAGCATGCCTGAGAGATATTTCTCGACGGCATGTTGAACCAAGTCAGAGGCTAACTGGAAACTCTGACAACAGCTTTGGTACTAACCACACGATAAAGAATATTATCTACACACATACACAAATTCATAGATTATTTAACACTTCAATACCCGCAATTACAGACACAATTAAAATAACAATGCACCGTGCCTCTGGAGGCACGGCCGGGAGCATACGGGTTAATGTCAATTTCGTACTAATGGGCAGAAATGAATGGTAGTAATTCGGACATACAATACTATATAACTATCATACACGGCAGTAATACCTTATTTCATAACAACCAATACCATTTTTATTGAATTACCACTAAATCCTCCAAATAATACTTTCGTTACAATCCTCCGAGCCACAAAAAACCCTTAATATCTTCGGCCAATCGACGAGAAATTGTATTTTCTGCCGCGGATCGATGCCGGTCAAATTGACATTAGGAAAAGCCGGTTCTGTTCCGAATGTAATAAATAATACAGGAACATTCCCTCTAATTACACCCACAGAGTTACCCTTGAAAGTTTACTAAAAACACCAATTATTTATAAGTTAGCTTTGGAGTAATAATACCCTTTTTGACCTGCACATCGATCGCTTTAAAAAATGTAGTAATTTGATGGACTTTTATAGCATCGAAAGTTTGAGTACGTTTGAATACCTTATGGGCATTGATCAAATATAAAGTTTTGTTATTTTGTATTTAAATGTTATTATCATAATATTTGGTTAGCATTTTGTTTCGTTATTGGCGCCCAGATGGGACAGCAATGTCTACTTTTGTTTGACTACCCTCAAATGTGGCTTCTTCTAATTGTATGTTCAAAACATGTCATCAATACTTCAAGGCCGTATGTTACTTGAATGGGCGTAGGGTAATTATATAGGAAGTTGTAATAAAGGACTACAAAGTACATTTTCATGTATTTATTACGAGACACTGTATAATGATTGCTTTTTAGCCGACTGCATCAAAAAGAGGGTCATGCTTTACCACTTTATTCTGTATTAATATACAAGTAAAATAAATACTACTTTCAAAGGTTTTAAATACTAATCCAACCATCAAGCTAGGTAAAGTTATTATGCTTGAATCGGTATAATATTGATCTACTATAACACTTACTTGAAAAGCACGTGAATGTCTACCATATGAACGATAATATTTGTAGAGTAAACACCATAAATAAATACACATAGGTAAAGGTAGTGTCAACACAAACGATGAAGGTAAACTATCAATTAGTTACATAATGGTAACTGGGTTTTTGTGTTGAAATGTTTGCTTATGTTCACACAATGTTAGGTTTAATCATTCAGTTGGCTTTTATGTCAATTTGTAAACAATTTATTATATTTTTATGCTACAGATTACTTTATTTAGTGCTTTTGGCAATTTTTTTTTTCAGATTATAGTTCGTATTTGAGTAGGAGCTCGTGGCTGAATAATAACAGCCGCTCGGGTGGATCTTTAGGTAAAGCCGTGCTTGCCTAGGTTGGTCTGTGGATGGGTGACCACCTTTACATACCGAGTTTCCTCCGTGCCTCGGAAAGCACGTTAAGCTGTTGGTCCCGGCTGTCATTTGTAGATCTTTGACAGTAGTTACAGGTAGTCAGTGGCCCAAAAAGTCTGACAACCAGTCTTACCAAGGGTATCGTATTACCCAGTACTAACTGGGTTGTGGAGATCAGATAGGCAGTCGCTTCATGTAAAATACTGGTATTCAGCTTCATCCGGTTTGACTGGAAGCTGACCCCAACGTAGTTGGGAAAAGGCTAGGCAGATGATGAGTTCGTATTTGAGTAAATATTATTTGACTGCATCGTTAGTAGAGTAGTGGCAAGCGCGACTACTGAGCATGAGGTACTGGGTTCGATTTCCAAGTTAGGCAAAGTGTTATTGAGTTTTTCCATTACAAATTTTTCAATAGCACCCACAGAGTCTGGATTTGTGCTCGGTTGATGGCAATAGGGTCGCCCCCGATTACATGGGACTTAAAACATAACTTGCGCCACATTAAGTATAAAGTTCAACGAGTGAGGTGTTGCTTGTCGAAGAAAATTTGGATCGATATGTCAAACTTGGTACATTTGTATTTTTCCGCCTGACATAATATAAATGAAGTGAAGACTCTCTTGTATTTGTTGTTGACCAAGTGCCTGATTATTTTGTACCTTTACTAACACTAAGCTAAGAACATTGTTACTAACCACTTTAGATTTATTTTGTATTGTATTAACAAATATATGGACCAAGTCTGAAATAAATATTATTATTATTAAAACTCAGCAAATCTATTTAATTTTCATGGTGTGCATACCACAAAATGCCGCATCCTGAAATCACTTTTAAAATATATGTGCATGCCCAATATAAACAAGAATTAATTCCGCCCTAGATCACATTTATGCCACTTACTGCGCTATGACGGGCTCAAAGAGAATACTTAATAGGGTTTGTCATAGTTATAAGTTTTAAGGTACGTCCTTACTTAGGGAATAGTAAGATCTACTTAGAAACTTAGAAGTTATATGTTTTAGACTTGACAGGACGTTATTATACAAGTTTAGATTACTTAGATAGGTCACTTTGGTGGAACAATGTTACTTAGGATGACAATGTTAGTTGTGGAGCTCTATGTGAAACTTGTTCTTGAAGAAATTGTCAAAACTCTTACTATTTTTCCCCCCAATTTGTTCCGGTATGAAAATGGATTCTCATAAAATAATGAGCTCATACGATTTTAATTAAAATATTAGTACTTATCCTTTAATTTATTTGAGGAGAAATTTTTAAAACGAACATTTGGTTGACTGTACCTATTACAATATAAAATGCAACTAATATCTGAAGATTGACCTATAAAAAATTGTAGCACTGATAACGTTCAACATACCGTTCGCGAGAATACCAATCATCATCTGCCTGCCTTCTACTTCCACTATGTTGGGGTTGGCTTCCAGTCTAACCGGATGCAGCTGAATACCATAATAATTTACTTTGAGCGACTGCCTATCTGACCTCCACAACCGAGTTAGTACTGGGTAATGCGATACCCCCTGGAAAGACTAGTTGTCAGACTTTTTGGGCCACTGACTACCTGTAACGACTGTCAAAGATCTACAATTTTGACAGCCGGTACCAACGGCTGAACGTGCTTTCCGAGGTACGGAAAAATACAGTTAAAAAGCATTTTATATAACTTTAAATAGTAATGACACCTGCAGTGTATCATTTTCGGAGGGCACTGTCTATACCATTTTGCTGTCCCGCTCTGCCATCATCATCTGCCTAGCCTTTTCTCAACTATGTTGGGGTCGGCTTCCAGTCTAACCGGATGCAGCTGAATACCAGTATTTTACTTTGAGCGACTGCCTATCTGACCTTCACAACCGAGTTAGTACTGGGTAAGGCGATACCCCTTGGTAAGACTTATTGTCAGACGTTCGGGCCACTGACTACCCTGTAACGACTGTCAAAGATCTCGATCGTTCTCAGAAGATCCATAGGCCAGATCCATGATGGATCTAGCTACAATTGACAGCCGGTACCAACGGCTGAACGTGCTTTCCGAGGTACGGAAAAATACAGTTAAAAAGCAAACTTCAAGTAGTGATGACACCTGCAGCGCATCATTTTTGGAGGGCACTGTCTATTCCATCTTGCTGCCCAATTACACCAAACTAAAGAATTATGGAGCACTCTATTATATAGCTTAAGTATACCCCTATCAAATATTGACTCAAATATCAGATCCAACATACACTTACGACTAATCCCACCTTCTAATTAACCCTAGTACACACATGTCTAAACACAAATTTTAATTATTAATACGAAACATACTAAGATGCCACGCTAAGGTAAGGTAAGATGCTTGCTTTAATTTCCGGACTTCGTCCTGGCGTGCTTTAATCTCGGCGCCATCTTGGATATTTCGTCTGTTTGTATTCGCAACAGTGTATTTACTGCTTTAGTTGTCTTGTTTGTTTTTCTTGTCGATTGGAAAGTTTTTAATTTAAGCTTTGTGTCCAATAAGGGATAAAGTTGTTGATGTAGTGCAATTAGCGGGGAAGTATAAGGCTTTGTTTTTTTTGTTTTTGTTAATAGATCGAACGCCCACTCCTGTATCGTTTGTACCGTACACTTACACTATGAAAACAGTAATTAAAGTAAAAATAGAATAATGACGGAAAAACCATTGCTCACGCCAGTTTGGAAATATCATGTAGGTTACTTTTACACTCATCATCATCATCATCATCATCATCATCAGCCTATTAATGTTCCCACTGCTGGGACACAGGCCTCCTCTCTATGAGAGGGATTTACACTCACGTTATTTTTATTTAATTCCCAAGTCTTGTCATTTTCATAAAAGCATGTTCATAACTTGTGTGAATGAACATGTGTAAACATGTTTTTAGTAACACGAAGATTTTGTATAAAAAAATAATATGATGGTGATGTTAGTGTAGTTACCATAATTATAATGAAATAGTTAAGATTTATGATGGAGTGAACACCGCTAATTTCAATTGCAATGAAAGATAAAATCATGAGTTTTAAAATTATGTGACACCAATCACGATCAGCGAGCTTTAAAATAACACAGAAACACAAATCATTTTAAGATAGCTTATCTCCGTGTACTTGGACTTTATTTACTTGGAGTTAGGATATTTGAAAGTGCACCACTCCCAACACAACTCTACAACTCTAATCCCTCGATAACTAAGCCACAAAGACCCAACAAACAGCACACAAAGGTAAATCTCAATCAAGCGTAACAAAACAAGCTAAGTACACGGACAAAGAGCGGACTTGTAAAAAATGAGCGTAAAAACATCGGCCCGCAGGCGTTTCATCTGAGCCTTTTGTTTGCGCAGCCAGCTTCTTCATTAAACGTCGGGGGTGACGATATTAGCTGGTCGTAGTACGGTGCTCGATATTACAAGCGTTTTGCTGTACGAGTTGTGAGCATAGTGAACTTCAAAGAGGTTTTTGAAGTTGAAAGGAATGTTATGGCACTATGAGGATAAGATAATTATGTAATAGGCGATCGTCTTTTCTTTATAACAAAGTCAACAGGAAAATATACATATACCCAAAAAAATACTACGATTGTAAAAAAACTTTAATAGATTGGATAAAATCACTAACCTATGATGACACGGAGGCACTTTTGGAACACATTAAGTAAATACTAAATAAATAGTAACACACACCCACAACTACATCTCTAAACACCAAATGCACAACACGCACACATATCACACTCATACAAGAAAAATAATACTAAACAAAAACACTAATAACACACGGAACACATGCCATGGATGTCGTACGTAAACATCCATCACTAATTCAATATCATCACACTCGCACACACACAACATAACACTACTATGCTACATACACAACACACTACCTTACATAACACTGAACACACACCTGCAAGCAAGATTTTCTTTAGTTTGAAATTAAATCGTAACTTCTTGTTTAATAATATCATGCTTCTGTACCTATTGTTTTATTTATTTATTTTTTTATTTTTATTGTAAATTCCCAGTTTTAGTAAAATTTTGTTTGAATTTGTATTGCTTTGCTGTGAAAGAGCGGGGCTTCCCAACACAGGCATTACTTGCTTAAAGGGAAGCTTCAAACACTAAACATTTTGTAAACTTATGAAGCAATAACTATTTTGTATTTGTATAAGTTTTATTTGTTGCAAAATTTGTTTTTAAATAAATATTTCAATAGTTCATTAATGATTTTGAAAAAAATAAATCAAAGCCTAAATGAAAACGTACTGTTGGATTTCCAAGGCTCGGGTTATCGCTGAGGCGGGCCTTTAATTCTAACGATGTAGTAATAGCGTCAAGAAAAAAATGATAATTTTACAAGTAATGAAAAATTTGATAACTACTAAATCATATGCGCAGCCGCAGATGATTAAGTACTAGTACGTGTGGTGGTTTAGTAGTGTAGTGGTAGTGTGTAGAGTAGGCGTTTTTTTTTTTAGTATGTTTATGTATCAAATCGGGTAATTTTGTTTACGCAACCAGCATGCAGGCAAACATAGAAATAAAATAAATGAAAATTTGCATCAAATTTGAAAATTTTCATGACAAGCAACGCCATCTTTAACTACCTACACATTTAAAGTGGTCACACTATAAACACTTTATAAAGCTTTATACACGCAGTCAAACTCGCAACGATAGGCTCAAAACTACTAACCCTGACCTTACGAACCGTATAACACAAAACGAAACAAGCGCGAAAATTCAGAAATGCGCACCTAATTACCCTTCTTACTGTCTTGGCAAAGGAACCTCAAAGATTTAACCCGACGCAGGTAAACCACCAACACGTTTTAAGGGCCGTTTCTCGACGAAATTAGAATTGAAACTAAGCATAGGCCCAACCGAGTGTGTCTGAGCGTAACGTGGCATTGAAACGTAGAAATTATTTCACCATCGTCCTTTAATTTTGCCGACAAAGGGTGTCATTATTTTTTAATTAAATTAGACGAGGTTTTGTGTGGCAATGGTGTGCTCCTTTTAGGTGGAAGTTGGATGTTTTGGTTTAGTATTTAACGTGTTTTGGTGTGGTAATTGGTAAGTAGCTGTTTTTAAGCACAGGTGTAAGCCAAATTTAGACGAAGAACGTGTAAATGCTTGCTGCAAATCCCAATTTAGCCTGTGTGAGCTTTCTTCTGTATACTTCGATCAGTATTCGTGTAAGCACGCACTTCTGATTTTACGGATTAATGTGCGAATTGTTATTACTTGCTTCGGTGAAGGAAAACATCGTGAAGAATCCTGCATGCCTGAGTTATTTTTCGACGGCATGTTAAAGCCAAGTCAGAGGCCCATGGGTTGCATAAAAACTCTGACACCAGGTTAGGCACTAACACCACGAAAAATGAAAGTTGATAACCAGTTTTCTTAAAAGAAAACTTAAATAAACACATGCAAAGTGTGTTTTTATGTTGGCATTAATTTAGTGGTACCAGGGTGATGAAGACATACTCATTTTTATAAAAGCGTAAATATTATTGCACTACTAAAATTTCATCTCTCGAGTGTAATAAATTCAACAGTTCTCACTTTAATTTGGGCCTAACTGCTGCCCGCGAATTCGTTCGCGTGTGAATTTTGATGTGTATGTGTGAGACTAAAAAATTGCCTACGACCTATTCTTAGACCTACCAAATATACACAAAAAATATATAAACGTCGGTCAAGCCGTTTCGGAGGAGTTTGATAACAAACAAGACAAGAGATAAACAACAAGAGAGACAAGAGACAAGACAAGACAAGAGACAAGAGACAAGAAAAGACAAGAGAAAGGAGATTTTTTTTGATTTTTTTTTTTTTTTTTTTTTTTGTCCAGCAATATTTATTTATTTATTTATTTATTTTTAATATTAGAAGATGTAAGAGTTCGCCTTGTTTTAATGAAAAGCGGGAGTTGTGTCGGTTTTTCTTTGTTCTATTTTAAGTTGTCTCGTCACATAGTACAATCTCCATCATTATATTTCTAAGCACAATACTGTTCATACAGGGTGTAGTCCATGCTCCGGATATGACGTTAGTTGTCTTTGGCGTTTTATAACAGGGTATGAGGGTAGGTATACTTACGTGAGCTATGGGCTAGCTCGCCGTCCGTCCGTCTCATGACGACAGGCCGTGTGGACGGCGCGTTCGTGTTCCACGCGCGCCTCAAAGAGAGTCAGCAAAAGGAAGGATCGCTTTCCATCAGGCGTGATCGAGGTCAAGAGCAGGCCCATATTGTAATAATAAAAAAAAAAACGGGTCCGCAGGGGCTGATGCCTGCCGGGGTTGCGGGACTGTTCGAAAGAGATACCGTGGCCCCGGAACACAAAGGGCGATGAAGGAACATGGATGGGTTTTAGTCAGTAAAAGTCTTACACTCCCTCTTGCTCCGCTCAGAGCGGGAGGAGTCACTTGATCACTGTTTTAAGCTTTCACGGTTTAAAACTAAACTTATATGTCACTTACGGGATATCTTCTGATCTTTTATCTCATTTGACGATTTACCATCCGAAAAAACAGGGTAGGTACTTACTCTTATTTAGGACATGTGAATCGGACCCAGAACTTCATGCTTAGCAGTCACGTTTGCAACCACTGGACCATCGAGGCAGTCTGCACCTTAAATATACGTACATAGTTATCACCACACCGCGGTTTTAGTAATTACCGTTAAAATATTTTCAGCTTCCTCAGAGCAAGCCTGTTTAATACCGTTGAATTTATGGTAGCACCTGCATTTGAATTGTGCAATTTCACCGTGGAATATTTTATGTGGTACCGTATCGGCGAATATAGAGGACAACAAAACGGGTAGTAACATTGTGTCATCAGATTTGAATTTTAGAGATATTTGATTGGTGAATTGAATATTAACGAAGCTTTTAGATTGGTTAATAATTAAATTTAACCGCAGCTTTTATTATCATCATCATCTGCCTAGCCTTTTCCTAACTATGTTGGGGTCGGCTTCCAGTCTAACCGGATGCAGCTGAATACCAGTATTTTATATGGAGCGACTGTCTACGATACCGCATTGTTCGTCAAGAAAAATAGTGAATTGTTTAAAAAAGCTTCAGAACAACGCTATAGATCGACAAGACAAGAATATCGTCACGAATTATGTCTAAGAGCCTCAAAGACCTTATGCACAAAAGCATCCTCTGCATGGCTCCGAAAATATTCAATAAAATACCAAATGATATTAAAAATTTAAACCTGACACAATTTAAACGGAAACTAAATAAATGTTTAATTTAAAATGATACTATACCATTGACGAATTCCTTCTTGACAAAATTTAATAAGCTAGGCTGATTTGTGAAAAATATTGTTATTATATATAGATTTCTTAATTACCTATTTTGAAATGTATAATGTCAAAATAGGTAATTAAGAAATCTACACTGACATCACTTATCAATTTGAATTTATAGGGTATTATCTCTTAATTATGACATTGCATTTTATAAAGTATTCATTTTAATTTATGTATTTCAATTTCTTGTATAATGTGTAATCTAAAAGTATTTTTATTTTTTGTATTTTAGATTTAGATTTTTTTGTTAATTGTATGTAATATCTAATTTTAAATTCTTATAATGTTAAATAGTGTATTGGTAGTTGATAGTTAGTAATGGGTAGTTTTTTGAGTTACTATAACCTAACTGTAAGACCAACTATCACCAAAAACCACAGTAATAAATACTTTGACTTTGACTTTGGCCTATTTGACCTCCACAAACCAGTTAGTACCGGGTAATAAGATACCTCTTAGTAAGACTGGTTGTCAGACTTTTTGGGCCACTGACTACCTGTAACGACTGTCAAAGATCTACAAATGACAGCCGGGACCAACTGCTTAACGTGCTTTCCGAGGCACTTTTTTATTATCAAGCAGGATAATAACCTCTTCTCAAATGAATAAGATCTCATGGAGCAATGGGCGCAACTGCCTGGTTTTTCGAATAATATCGTGGTTCTAGGATATGCTGGTTTCCTCGAGATGTCCTCGACATGTCCAGATCCATCAACCTGCACTAAATATGTGCGGTTGATTACGGCCCACTCCATATGAATGAGAGGCCAGCAGTGGGAACATAAAGTGCTAGCCTCATCCAGATCTTTCCTTCCGATGGAACTATGTCGTCTGCCCATCTCACAGCCGGACGATCCCAAATATCTTTTTCCAGTTCTTGGACGCTGACGGACGCTTAATAATTCATTTATTTATTTGAGCAACATAACTCATAGTGTTAGTAACAATTTCACTTATAACTATGTTAGTAAACTAAAGTATATTCAAATCATGAAAATTAACCTAAAATTAAAAAGGGGCACATCGTTACCATGCTGCAGGTCCAGCAGAAATTTTGCAGCACCGGTTAACGATCGCGCAGTCCAGTCGGCCAGAGATCATTTTTAGGATGCTGTTGGCGCTGCCCCGCACCCTGCGTACCAGGGATGCGCATCTCTTACGTTTAGTGACAGCCTAGTCCACCTGTTATCACTGCGCCTTGCTAGGTATCCCGCCCAACTCCATTTGTGTTCTGTAACGCGATTTCCAATATCGAAATCTTTTGTACTTGTGTCTTCGAATTTCGACGTTAGGTACTCGATCTACCAGCTTTATGTCGACCATGGAAGTTACGAGCAAGTTTACAGAATTGTCAATACTACAAAACTTTCCTCTGTTTATTTGTCATCAAATACCAAAACCAATTAACATCGTGACCTTGTTTATATACATTTGTATTATTATACAAAGACTTAGTACCGAAGTCCTTTGCTCAATAATTCAAAAGGCTCGGATATAACCTTCTGGGGTACAATTCTATACAATTATAGCTTTCTAATGTTTGGAATATTTACTTAAATTCTAATAAGGAAGTGTTTGGAAACTTATGTGTTCGATGTTTAATGAGTAGATTGTGTGTTATTCGTATTAGGGCCGTGAGAAAGGGGTCAATGTCAAATGTTTTGACCCGAATTTGTATAGGGGGTGATTTTCTTATGAGTCCATGTTGATCTTTCTTTTACTACAATTTGTTTGCATGTCTTCTTCTTGCATACTTCTTTGTCACACTCTCTTTCTATCCACATTTTTTTTAATTTTGTTCTAAGAGAACGTTGTTCTAAGAGAACGCACTTGGAATTTCTCCTGTATCGTGGTTGCGTTTAAACTCACATACTACATAAACAGCAATACCCAGAAAAACTTCATGTAGGCTATACAAATATTTGTTTTGTTCGGGGATCGAACCCGCGACGCGCAGCGCAGCAGACAGTCGTAGACCTTGACGTGAAAACAGTACCTTTCACAGAATCTATAAATCAATACTTTCTGACTGACTTGTAAAATAAGATATTGGTGTCGATTCTGTTGTACACAAACTAAACTTAATTTAGGCTATTGCTATCTTTTACTAAAAGGCAGTGCGCGAAAAGGACGGTTATAGCTATGAACTAAGTTAGAGATGTCAACCTAGTTTATGCCTTGTGCTTCACCGTGTTTTTAGTCGACATGTTTTTTACGTGCACCCTTCATTTGTACGGAAATGTTAGTTCCAATTAAATTTGACAGCTCTAAATTACGTCCATCTCTTTTTGTTGTATTAGAGAGAAAAAGATTGCCATAGCCTAAATTAAATTTAGTTTGTGCACAACAGAATCAACACCAGTGACAAGATGTGTTTTTTTTAAATTATTAGTGACCCATTGATTAATAATAACCTAGTAAGTCAACTGCCTCGCTAGTATAGTGGTTGCAATCGGGACTGCTGAGCAAGAGATCCCAAGTTTAATTCCCAGGTCGAGCAAATTGTTATTGACAGGATACATAGTTCCAGAATTTATTAGAAATTAATCACTTACTAATTTAATTTCCGAAATGAAAATGTGCTGTATTTTCCGAATTTTAAAATATCGCAACTCTAATCCATTCTAACAGGAAACACTGGAATAACCGGCCCTGTTCCTGGAAAGTTGCAGGCGCCCGCTGGAAAATTTTCCATTTTCCGTTAGTTTGAATAAAATCAAACACAAACTTGCTACAGTTTGTTAGAGTTTTCAATAATGTCGTTTTTGTAAAGGTGTTTGTTTTTACTATAGTTTTTGTTTGGCGACCTCAGATTAATTTCCTGAATGCTTTGTGGCTATCTGGAATGAGTTGAAAACGAAAATTGAATGTATTTTAAGTTTCGTACGTTGTTCATCTTGTTATTTATTTGTATAAAAATACATTAGTGATTTTTTATTACTTTTAACAATTTTAACAATTGCATTATTATTTTGTACAATTTGTTGGACACTAAGATTTTAAATCATTTAATCAGATTTTAGCATCTCGATAGTGTGGTAAAATAATATATTTTTTTGAATTGGGGCAAACCTAATCTTCTTGTTACGGAAAATGGTAATGGTAGATATGTTGATAAATAAATAAAATAAATATATTGGAGATCCATTCCAGCTTTTTCACAAGTTTTTTTAATCAAGTTTCTAATATTATAACCTTACTTTAAATACCTCTATGACCCCTGTACTATTCTATAGATCCATCAGCACAATGTTTTGAGTGCGTTACATTGAGTCCTACCTTAAAACGTGATTTTACACCCAAAAAAAGTCGTTTCCTAGCAATAGTTTTTGCGTAGAGTTACTTTTGATGTACAGAATGCTTGGTTGACGGCTTTGTGAAAGGTCTGTCAACACCTTGTGGACACTGCAGATTCTATCTTTATTTGTTCTCACAAAAGAACCTCAATTTCATTAAAGAGGAAGGGAAGAGCCGATAACGGCTGATGACTGATTCTTAGATAAAACATAATATAACATCACGCCTGTAGCCCCCGAAGGGTTAGTCAGAGGTGTACCTAATAGCACACCCACATTTCGCCAGTTATAATAATAATAATAATCCATTTATTTTCAGGTAACAAAGACCCATAGATAAATACCTTAACCTAAGTATACAGTTATGTTTAAGTCACATGCAATAGGGGGAGAGCCTATTGCCATCAACCGGGCACAATAGTACTTAGAATTTCCTTTTTTTTATATTACAGTCTAGCCTAATAAGACTAATAAGCAATTTTAATCTAACTTAATTTGCTAAAAGTAAAATTATATCTAAGAGCACGTCCATTGCGTTTACTTAGCATCAGATTAAGGTGAAGTCACTTTGTTCTTGTGTCCATAAAAATAGCTAGGTACTAGATTACACTCGCGGTAAAGAAGAGAATTTCCTGATGGAAAAATCCAATAACACTTTGCTCAACCAGACCTTTATGAACTTGGAGGGTTGTATTGATGGTTTTGATGATTATAATTGTGTAACTACATACGTCTTACAATCGCGTCCAATATTTTAATCATCGAACCAAGGACCTCGCACTCAGCAGTCCCGCTTGCGATCACTAGATCTACGAGGCAGCCCTAGATAAAAGTAAGTTTTTCCTCCATCCATCCATCCATACAAACATAATACAACTAATTTTACTCGATAAAAAAAATCACGAACTTATCTCTAAAAATTCTGTTTTTGGCTAAGTTGTGTATTGTTGACAAACTTGATTATAGGACTATACTTCTGCATAAATCTGCTGTATCCACATACACAGCAAAAGGCGAAGCAATATCAAAGAATTTCTTGGTACAGCAAATCCTAAAAGCTACAGCCTTAGTTAAACCACCTGATAAGAAAACACCTATCTGGGATACTGAGTTACTTTTTAACTGGCTTAGGAATACTCCAAGGTTAGATACTTTATTTGACATATCTAGACGAGTAAAAACCGGGTCTCCCTTGTTTGACCGAAAGGAATTTGACAAATTTTCACTTCCCAAAAAATGTTTCGCATAATTTCATTTGCCAAATGATAACTAAGCAAAAAATCTATTCACAAAAAACTGTAACGCAAACCTAATGTTTGGGAAATGAACGTTTAAACTATAACTTGTTTACCAAATAGTACTTTTAACATTTTTTATTTATTCAAATATTTCAGTTGGAATAACAGTTTTTACGCAAAATCAAATAAGCCAAATATTTCGTATCGTCAGTTTTCAATTCTTCCTATCTTGAGGTCACAGTTTTAACCTAACCTAACCATTTTTTTTAAATAAGTAATTATCCTAATCTAAATAGTTCAGTTCCGGGTAACCTACTAAAAACAATCTCTTTTTTCTATTAATAAATAAAATAAATAAAATCATAAAAACAATAATGCAAAAAAAAATCATGCTCTCATTTGCTTAATCATTAATGCAAGTCGTTTCTGGCACTCGCCGGCCGCTGCCGCGGCACCGCTCGCTTCGCTCGCTCGGCTCGTGCGTAGGAGGTCACAGTTTTAACCTAACCTAACCTACCCATTTTGTTTAAAGAAGAAATTAACCTAATCTAAATAGTTGAGTTTCGGGTAACCTACTAAAAACAATATCTATTTTTCTATTAATGCAAGTCGTGTCTGGTACTCGCCCGTCTGGATACTCCGAAATAAAATTGCTAATGTCCATTGCAAATAAAAAAAAAATTGTACCTAATGTAAAAATATTTTGCATTAAACAAATGTGCTCACCACAGTCATAACTTTTAAATCGACTGACCAGATTTAAAAAAAAATTATAGCATAGGTAATATACTTTAGCAGTTTAACATTTTGGTCGATAGACGGCGTTGTTTATTTCACTCCATTTTCTGAATTGAATGACCCTCGCCCGTGTCAGTTGCCTATTTTTTGTTTTTTTTTTTCGGATGGGAAATCATCAAATGACTCCTCCTGCTCTGGGCGGAGCAGGAGGGAGTGTCAGACTTTTACTGACTAAAACCCAGCCATGTTCCTTCATCGCCCTTTTGTTCCGGGGCCACGGTATCTCTTTCGAACAGTCCCGCAACCCCGGCAGACATCGGTCCTTGCGGATCGGCCCTTCCTTTTTGCTGACTCTCTTTTAGGCGCGCGTGGAACACGAACGCGCCGTCGACACGGCCTGTCGTCATGAGACGGACGGACGGCGAGCTAGCCCATAGCCCACCATCCACAGGCCCGCGCCTACGGTGGCCGGGGGCCACGTGGTTGCCCCGGAAGCCCGGGGCGTCTGCCGCGGCGGCCGGGACGTTGAGAGGTTCTCTCCCTCTCACGTTCCGCCACCTCCTTCTCTAGCATTACTGCTTCGCAGAAGGAGGTGACGGCGCGGCGTCCCATTCCGTCTCGCTCCGGACCATGGCTTGCACCAGGGCCGGACGCGAGAGGTCGCTGCCGCAAACGTGTAAATTGCCTCAAGATTGGTTTTTTAACCGACGAAACAAAAAGAAGGCAGTTCTCAATTCGACGCGTATTTTTTTTATATATGACCACGGATAACTTTTACAGAGAAGTCCGTACATGGTCCTTTTGTTTGTAAAAAGCGTATATAGGTACATCTCAAAGTTGGTCCCATTTATAATTGAAAAATCGTGTTTGGGCTAATTTCTTGCACCTTTGATGAGAACTTTCGACCTAGCTGGAGTATGACTGTCATCGAGTGTCTAAGGATGAAGGAGGTGGCGGAACGTGAGAGGGAGAGAACCTCTAAACGTCCCGGCCGCCGCGGGAGACGCCCCGGGCGTCCGGGGCCACCACGTGGCCCCCGGCCACCATACGCGCGGGCCTGTGGACGGTGGGCTATGGGCTAGCTCGCCGTCCGTCTGTCTCATGACGACAGGCCGTGTCGACGGCACGTTCGTGTTCGACGCGCGCCTCAAAGAGAGTCAGCAATAGGAAGGGGTCCGCAAGGGCCGATGCCTGCCGGGGTTGCGGGACTGTTCTAAAGAGATACCGTGGCCCCGGAACACAAAGGGCGATGAAGGAACATGGATGGGTTTAGTCAGTAAAAGTATGACACTGCCTCCTGGTCCGCCCAGAGCGGGAGGAGTCATTTGATGATTTCCTATCCGAAAAAAAAAGGCTGTCGAGGTAAGCCCTTTTTTGGAAAAACATAAGTAGATCATTTTAGCGATTAATGCAAATATATCGAAGAAATTAAATTGTTACCCACTTGGATCTACGTAGGTATATAATTACTAATATTATAAAGCTAAAGAGATTTTGGTTGGTTGAACGCGCTAATTACAGGAAAACTTTTAGTGTTGAATAGTTATCGAGGATGGCTATAGGTTATCTAACATCACGCTATAATTAAAAGGAGCGGAGCATCAATGATAAATGTTGCAAAAACAAGGAAAATTTATTTCTTTCGAGAGCTTCCTTTGCGGGCGCTGCATAAACGGTTAAAGTTGCGCAACAATCATGTATTAGGGAATTGTTCATTTTAAAGCGTTCTAAAAAAACCGCGATAGCATTATGTCTATCTTTCAAGGTTGACTCCACTCTCTCTAACCCTCTCTCTCTCATGTGACGCAGACGAAGTTGCGCGGGTCAGCTAGTATTAAAATAAAATTGCATTTTTAAATTATATAATTCCCAAAAAATCTTATTTTTGCCTTAATATTTTTTGTCTTAACAAATCATTTAACCAAACGTTTATTGTCTGAAGATTGTTTGCTGTAATAAATCATTTGATTAAAGACCAAAATGCCATAATGACATTATACTTGGTAATATTTTGCCAAGTAAAAATTTGACCAAATAAAAATATGCGTACTAAAATCATTCGAAATATTGCAATGGTATAAAAAAAGGTTGCTAAAATTTGTTTGGGTAATGAAATTTTGTCAAAATCTTTTCGGCAAAACGGCAGGATCCCGTAAAAACCATATTAAAATACATGCCATCATTTTGATTTTTGGCAAAGAATTCTACAAGCAGCATATTACAATTCCATAATCCAGACGTTTTCTACCATCCCGCTTGACCAACCTCTAAAATCTCTATTCAAACGTTCAACTTCTTGTTTTACATAGATTGTTTTGAAACAAGTATTTAGCCAAAGAGAGAGGGAAATGAAATTAATTTTATGTTCTTTGTTCTTTAACAACTTTCATTTTGCCTCCTTTTCTTGTTATTTGATTTCAGAAATTTTATTATAGGTGCTCCAGTAATTCCGTAGCGAGTATTTCAGATATTTTTTTATTGTAAATCTCACTCTTGTATAGCAATGGTTTTGTTCCAGGTTATTAAGAATGTTTTGCTGAATATTTTAGCTGGGTATGTTCGTGAAAATACTTGTGAAATGTACCTAAGTGTTTGTTTGAGTATGAAATATAAATATGTAAAAAAGTCAGATAAGACAATTATTCAGGACTTGAACCATGCTGATGGCAATAGGCATGATCCTCAAAGCATGTAATAAATCCAGTTACCTACATGAGACTAACAAAACTGGTGAAATCTGGGATACTTAAAATACACCCATGCCTAACCTACAGTGATTACAGGCGTGTGTAATAGTACCTAGGTATGTTATTTTTTTTATTACATCAACACAATTTATGTTTAGCTCGCTCCGAGTTAGCTTTTAATTTTGCTTGCTGGCCAGTAAATTTTTAATTAGCCGAATGATTCAGTTTCAACGTGATCGGAGTTTGTTTATCCATTCATTAAAACCCTATTGCCATGGCGCTTACGTTAGAATGTACTACACTACGTCAGGCGGTTGTAGGTCTATTGGCCCTCCGTCGGCGCTGGCCTATTGCTGGTGGTGGTCGGCGCTGGGCTGTCCCGGGTAGGGGTAGGGCTGGTAGCCGGGGTACACCTGCGGCGCCTACACGCCGTACTGCTGGTGCTGTATAAGAAATGGTGGTGGTGATAACCACCTTACCACCACCATAATAAAATTAAACAAAGCGGAATTTTAGATTACCGTTTCTGGTGACATTACTTCTTCTTAAACGTATTCTGCCAGCTCTAATTGATGTTCTCAAATATGTGATAGAGTGCATGTTTCAAGGAAACAATAACTGCACTATACGTGTGATGGGCATTTATGTCGCAAAATCGCAACAAATGACGCAAATGTTGTCACACGCCTATAGTTCACGTTTAATACACATCGATCAATGAGGAAAAGTACATACACTCATATATTTAATACTTTAAGTACACGTGCACAAAATTGCAGAGGCAGCCTTAATGCGACAGGCATTTTCTACCAGACAATCTTTACAGAGACCGAGAGAGACAGAGATATACACTTCTCACCAACTGCAACGCTAACATTCAATAGTACATCAACTCGAAAATCACTTAACTTTACAAACCTCCTAAAAACAATCCTGACAGCGCAGCCCAACAAATCCATCCCCAAAAACCATGTTTCACAATTCCAATAAAAATGAACATTTTCACAAACAAACCACTGTTCTATCCAGGCGTAATATTTGTTGGAAAAATTCATAGTAACCAATAAACAACTTGATGGCTGAAACACGTTGGCAATAAAAAGTTTTGGTACAAAGGTCAGGTAAATACAACGAGCGAAAATGTATACACAGATAAAGACACCGTTCGGAGATCTCTAACCATGTCAGGGTATGTTAAACGAGATCAATCGAGCAAGAACCGGAACCGGAACTAGAACTAGAAAATTATTTTCTTGATTGTTTCACATTTTAGATATTACAAAAATATCACATAACATATCATCACGCCTGTAATCCCCTAAGGGTTATGCAGAGGTGTACCTAATAGTACACCCACATTTCACCAGTTATGTTTAAGTCCCATGTAATAGGGGGCGAGCCTATTGCCATCAACCGGGCACAAATCCAGACGCCAGGCTGCTACTGAGAAATTCCTGATGCATAAACCTATGGTCCACGACCTGATCCCACCATCACTTTTTTACCAACGGACTAGCAGACGCACTGCGGCTTACGGCGACGAGTCATACTAAGCGCTTCTCCTCCACTTTTATCATACGCACAGCCAAAGTGTGGAACTCTCTGCCTGCATCTGTGTTTCCACCCACATTGAACCCGCCTGCATTCAAAGCAAGAGTGAACAGGCATCTTCTGGGCACGCTCCTTCCATCATAGACCTCATCCACCACTTTCCACCAGGCGTGATCGAGGTCAAGAGCAGGCCTATTATGTAATAAAAAAAAAATCACCTAACATTCATTAAACTTATGCTCAGCAGAAACATTTGCGACCACTAGACCAACGTGGCTGGTAGAGTGGATGATACAATTTTCATTCACTCGATTCGTCTAAACCGACTTTTGATTAAATGTCAGTTTTGAGGGCGCTTGCCGTGCGCAGACACGTGTCTACACATAATCAACTGCTTAGCGTTTTCCCAACTATAGTGGGGTTGGCGTCCAGTATAACTGGATGCAGCTAAATACCAGTATTTTACATGGAGCGACTGCTTATGTGACCTCAACAACACAGTTAGTACTAAGTATAAACTCTTGGAAAGACTGGTTGTCGGGCCACTGACTACCTGTAACGACAGTCATGAATTCGTATCTACGAATGACAGCCGGGACGGACCGGGACCCGTGATTTCCGAGGCACGGAGAAAACCTGGCTGTGGTGGAAGTTGTGAGGGTGAGCCATTCACAGACCGAACTATGCAAGCGTGGCTTAGATCAACATGTGCGGCTGTAGTAGTAGTAGGTAGGACGAGTCTGGAATGATGTAGGTACAAATTCGCAAACTACCTATAAAAGACATCAGGAAGTTGTCATTGTAATTTCGACCGTACGCCGAGGCATAAATTACCTACTTTTTTATTTTGTACAAGTTATGGAAGGACAATGACCCACTATGGAATTGTCTAGAACAATTCGAGTAAGTCGTGGATCTTTCTTGAAGGATCGGTTGCCATATAAATAGCCAACATGTTTGCGGGAGAGTCAGTCTGATTTTGGCTACCCAACGAAGTGAATCGAAGTGAACTAGAAGTGCGATATCTAAGCAAATAGTGATCAGTAGTGTATTTGTGATTAAGTTTTAAGTGTTTTGTGATTATTAAAGTTATTTGTTGTTTAATCGGTAGTAATTAATTTATCCCATACCCATCTCGTAACATTATTTGGCCACGAGCTCCTCAGACGCGAGTCTACACATGCGTGCGTTTTTGCTTCTGAGAGGGAATTAACCTTCTGTACCTATCTATTTTGTCACGCTGCGGGACAAAAGTTTTGGGCACAGTCACGCCCTTTCCCTGTTTCGGTCAGGCAGCGTGACATCGTCTGTTATTGCAACGCTCAGCGACACGTGTCCTGATTTCTGATAATGTCCTTACAATTATTTTGTAATGATTATAATGAAAATAATGTAATATCAGTTGCGTATTACTTAGGTTCATTTGTTAGTGTGCGTAATTTATCTTTGTTTTTTTTTTAGAAAAAGCAAATTTCTATGAAAAAAAAATGGTTATCTGCCTAACCTTTTACCAGTAAGTACTGGGTCATACGATGCCCCTTGGTAAGACTGGTTTTCAGACTTTTAAGGGTTATGTAAAGATCAACCCAAGCGGCTGTTATTATTTAGCCACGAACTCCTCTTCTATGAAAAAAGTATTCTTAGAATATACAAACTCATAAATGCAAGTTATCTATACTAATATTATAAATAGGTAACATTTGTTTGTAAGTTTGTATGTAGGGGGTAATCTCCGGAAGTAATGAACCGATTTCAAAAATTCTTTCACCATTAGAAAGCTACGTTCACCTTGAGTAACATAAGCTATATTTTATTCCCGTACTCCCACGGGAACGGGAACTACGCCGGTGAAACCGCGGGACGTCGGCTAGTGTGTAAATAAACATAATTAAATTGACCAATAACACATGCGTCTGAAAACAGCCATACATTTTTTGTTGCGGAAAAAAAATACAACCTGCTTGCATATTTACTAAAAAAAACCGGCCAAATGCAAGTCGGACTCGCACACGAAGGGTTCCGTACCATTGACTATATTTAGTATTTGTTGTTATAGCGGCAACAGAAATAGATCATCTGTGAAAATTTCAACTGTCTAGCTGTCACGGTTCATGAGATACAGCCTGGTGACAGAGACAGACGGACAGACAGCGAAGTCTTAGTAATAGGGTTCCGTTTTTACCCTTTGGGTACGGAACCCTAAAAAAACGACGCGGCGCACAAAATTAAATTCCTTCCCTCCACCAACAGACTAAAGACCGTCAACTATAATTAGTTTCTCTACGCCACCACATAAACAACCTAGCACAAGAGCCAGAGCCTATTATGAAATATTAATAACTAGCTCTAGAAGCCATAGAGAGCCAATTTTTCTGTCCATTGTGCCTCAGATAGCGTTGATCGGGACAAAGCGAGTGAACAAAGCCGGCTGTACAATGCCGACACTGCAGAAATGAATGTTATGGCCATTGACTTGGACGCTATTTTAACGGAGCTGTAATCGGCTCTGTTACTGTTTTAGTTCTACTTTTGAATTGAAATGGACTAGAGCAATGGGTTGAAAAAGAAGTAGAAAATAATATATATTTTTTAGGAAATTTGTATGCATACGGGCTGGACTACACCGAAGTGGAAACAAGACGAGAGGAGATCTGTTGTAAACAACTAATAGAATTACGCTATTTAAATATACTAGCGGACGTCACGCGGTTTCACCCGCATAGTTCCCGTTCCCGTGGGAGTACGGATATAAAATTATAGCCTGTTACTCACTCGTTATTTCAGTAGCTTCTTCTGTTTGATTTTTGTTTGTTAAATTCATTGTTATTGTTGTTTAATTCATAGTTTTAATTGAGTTATTTATTTTGATCAGCTTTGTTGCATATTTTATTACTTAAGTTACTCGTTTAAGAGTCGCACAAGAATAAAGAGGCATAAACCCAGCACTGCGTGAGTTCGGGCTGTGGAAGATTATGTAAAAGTCTGAAACAGATATAATTGTAATACATTTGACAATCACTACAAAAAACTATTCATGTTAACAATAACATGAGAAATAAAGGTCAAAGGTTTATTTTTTTATTTAAGGGCTTTGTCGCTTAGCGACCACATCGCCCAGTGAAGGAAAGCAAATTACTTACAATCTAAGACTAACTTACGATCTACATAATACTAGCTCATACAATTCTTTTGCTTTCTCGGACACTGGAAATCATACACACACATGATCATGTTCATTATACATGTGTACGAGCCAATATTGCCCATACAGCAAAAGTACATTTCTGCGCACGTATTGAATTAGGTACGCTAAACGTACTTTATTAATTATATTCTAACGTAAATTTAGTCGTCACTAAAACAGCCACAAGCGGGTCGATCAATAATAACATGCCATCAAGTGTGGCTCAGATAACTAAACAAACGTAACTTAAACTATTGAACATAACAGCGGTTTGGAGTGAACTAACTATCTTCCTACAACAACTACCGGTGGTGAAGCGTCAATGCT
This sequence comes from Xestia xanthographa, assembly GCA_905147715.2. Taxonomy (NCBI): domain Eukaryota; kingdom Metazoa; phylum Arthropoda; class Insecta; order Lepidoptera; family Noctuidae; genus Xestia; species Xestia xanthographa. The sequence goes on along the minus strand of LR990652.1, from coordinate 4,268,066 downwards.
TTTATCAATGTAAAGGATTGGATAATAATATTAATAATAATAATCCATTTATTTCAGGTAACAAAGACCCATACATAAATACCTTAACCTAAAAATACATACTACTAATAACAATTTTTGTTAGTATAAGCAACTTAAAACTATGTTAGTGGCACTTCACTTGCACGATGTTTTGCGCGTTCTTGTGGAATTTGCCCGCGGAAGCGACGGAACACCACATCCTGCGGCCAAAAACTTTCTTCCATCACCAAATGGAGCCACGTTGGAATGCGCACCACAAACGCCTTGAAATTGACGTTGCGGCGCGACTCCAGTAGCTGTACTCTTGGCGTGTACTTCAATCTTTGGCGCACGTACTCCTCGATGTCCTCAGCCTCAGTGGTGTAATGTAGGCGAGAGATGTACACCGGCTTCGCGGCACGTAGTTTAATGTTGGGCTCCACAGGAGCCTTGCCGGAGCGGTTCTTACAGCTTATATTTTGGGATTCTCCCATAGAATGTAATGGGTTGTTTCAAATTAAATATTTTAGGTTCCCGCACCAATATTTGTTGCTGCAGCGCCCATGTACCAAGGCTTTCTTGAGTATTCTCGCAACATTGCCGATAGATGGCATTAGCGGGAGAAAAGAGACGTCATTCCGCCGCCGTACACAGACTACGTGCGCAACGCTTTGCTTTTTAAAAATTCCATTTTGGTGAAACCTTGAAGATATTCGTAAAATAAATGGACCTGCATCTGTGCTTCATTGAGAACGTATAGTGCAGTGTTGATTTTTGGAGTTTGAACCATTCTACCCGTGGATTTAACAAGATTTAGCTCGACGGCCGGCAGCCCATACCCACAAGCCATCACGCGCACATGAACGAGTCATCTTCCCATCTGCCTGGGTCTGACTGGAACCCTAGATTGTCAAGGTACGTGGGCAAGTTTTGCTGCTATTCATTCTTTCATACTGGTTTCACGAGGATTCATCAATAGGGAAATTTGAGGCCCGCTATTACTATTCTTAATTCAAATTTAGGTTATTTCCTAAAAACAACCTACGAAAAGGTGCAGGCTATTTAAACGCCTCATCAACCGGGGTATCCGTCAACGACGAGAAAACCCCAACAATATGGCAAAGAAATATCTTAATGGCACCCTCAACTTATATTTTTTTTCGGTAGTCTTGATTGTCACATTGCTGTGCAAAGGCCTCCGCGATATCCTTCTCCTTCTCTTTTTTTTGTCTAATTCTCTTAAAACAAATAATTGTATTCTTTATTTACCGCTAAACAAAAGCAGTTGACAAACTACTTTACTTTCATTCAACCACTAACTCACGGAGACCACGGAAAATTCATGGCAGACCACATTAAACTTAGAGCCAAGCAATAACCAGACGTTTTTGAATTTCAAATCGAGTGTTTAACATTTTCGTGGCACGCGAAGGGTTAGCATTCGTTGGGCAAGATATAATAGGGTTAAGTTTATTAAATGCGACGCCTTTGTATGTGGTCCGTTGTTTTAGTCGGTTTATTTTAAGAATTCTTTTTTTGGGTAGATTGTGTTTCGTGTTTTCCGGAAGAATATCTAAATCATAAATAGATAACGTATGTGTAAATATCTGTGCTTGTGGCTTCGCCCACATGAACGTGTATTCTATTTCTAAGTCTTCACCTGCCTAGCCTTTCCCCAACTATGTTGGGGCCAGCTTCGGCTACCAGTCTAACCGGATGCAGCAGAATACCAGTATTTTACATGGAGCGACTGCCTATCTGACCTCCACTGCCCAGTTAGTACTGGGTAACGATTACACATCCAGTCTTCCAGTCAGTCAGAAGTATCGTAATACTTCTTGGTAAGACTGGTTGTGTATTCTAATAGTATTATAATTAATGGAAACGGGAAGATGTACAAGGTTATATTTGTGGTCCAGAATCAGCTAGTGTGTTAATTTTTACTAAAACTTAGAAATTAATAAATCTTTGGTTAAAGTATACGTAGCTATGAGCGAAAAATTAATATAGTAGAAGATTCCTATACCGTGATAAAGTTACATACTGTTTTAAAGCTGCCGTTTTCATTCGAGTTAGTGTCACCATGTATACTGTGAACCATTTTGATGAAGCGTCTTATAAAATGCCATTACAAAATAATAATATAACATTGTCGCATGCTAACTCATAATAGCAACAATACTCAATAGTACTGTAATAATCATAACCACTATCTCTAAAAGAATTAGCAACATAACCGTAGTGGACATTACGAAACTACCATATTAATGACTACCACATGGCAACTAAGCGAAGATTATATTCATCCTTATGTAAGATATTGTTCATTCTACCTAAGGGGTGTCACACACTAAGTTCGGTCGGTTTTATTTGGCTAAGGCCTCGTTGAAATGGAATAAATGTTGATCCATATAAACTTCCATCTCCTATTTAACTCCCTTAGGGGTTGAATTTCTAAAAAACCTTCCTTATTCCTTGTCTTCATTATAAAGGAAACCTCTGTGCAAAATTTCAGCTTTCTAGGTCCAAGGGTTTTGGGCTGGGCGTTGATGAGTCAGTCAGTCAGCCAGTCAGGCCTTTTGTTTTTATTTATATCACATAATATAGGATATATTGTTCATTCTACATAAGGGGTGTCACACACGAAGTGCGGTCGGTTTTATTCGGCTTAGGCGTTCGTTGAAATGGAATAAATCTTGATACTACTTGACGCGACAGACGTTGATCTGGATATCGACCACAGGGCCACCTTCGAGGTCAAACTAAGCAAAGAATTATCCAGGGGAACACATAAGCACAAAAAAATAAATCAATCATGCCGAAAGGAGGAGTAGAATTACAAACACACACACATCAGAAATGTAGATATAAAGAATGCAGGCGTTTGTTTAGGAGGAATGAAATGCATTTAACTTAAATAGTTATGCATGTAAATGTTGATAGATTGAAAACGAGAGGAAAACTAACTAAAATACGTATGTCTTGTCTGAAGAATAATATGAACGAAAGTCATCACTCTATCAATCACTCCAGCTAGTGATGACTGACAGGGGATAGTGAAAGAAAAAAACGCGTAGCGCCAACCTCAAGTAACATGAGACCAGAGCAGAAGGATTATGATGACGATCGGTCTTTCCACCGAAGAAATTTTGCCAATCGGCACCAGCCGAATTAAATACGAAAATGGAGCAGCGGTGGCCCAGTCGGGGCCACACTTAGGCCCCGACTCACGAGCAGTAAGTCATAGTTTCGAACCCAGGCAGACGCATTACTTTGTATTATTTATGTCATCACCACTGCTCTCAAAACGGTGAAGGAAAACATCGTGAGGAAACCGGCATGTCCTAGAACCAAAAATTTCGAAGACATGCATGTGACATCTTTCAACCCGCACTGGGCCCGCGTGGCCCATTCCCTCTCATAGAGAGGAGGCAAGTGTCCTTGCTGTGCGAACATTAAAGGCTGATTATGCTATATGTGTATTTCTTACTTCGGGTTGATTGTTTTACTCAATAATGCCGAAACGAAAGTGCCCGAACATGCGTATAACACCACTAACCCACTCACACAAGTAGTGCTATTACCACCGCCGTATATCATATACCCTTCTTTATTTAACGTTAATTCTGAACAATAAATCTTATGGGATTACCTTTCGCATGTGTATAGAGAGTTATCTCACGAAAAGGGTCTGTTTCGGTATCTTAACGCTTACTTTTTCCTGTTGCATGGTGAGCAGGAAATTATGTGATGTTGATGGTGTTACTACAAAAATGTGACTTTTTGTTTGTGCCAACATAAAATAACTGACTAAAAGAGCATGAAATAGGCTGTTTTCCACCATCAATAAATTGCAAATCTATATAGTCAGAGTATTGGAAAATAATGGACACATATTTTTTTGTTTTTGTAAATCAATGAATATTGACAAAGTTAGAACGCATCAAAACTCGGCAGTGGGGGCTCGTGACGTCACAACGCAATAAAAATTATAGCACGGCGTGACGTATTGAAAATTTTAAAACCGTCATATCTTCGTCAATTTTGGTTAACGTAACAAAAGAAAAAATACGTGTCAAATGTTTTTTGATAATCTAACTGACGGACTAATTCAATTTTTTCAGGACACAAGCCTATTCACCATGACGTGACCAAACGTGATTCCTTTAAAAAAGGGGGGCTAGAAGGGAGATTATATTGAAAAAAATAGGCTAATAGGATATGCTGATAGAGATAATAAGTAAGAAAAAGACTTGCTGCGCAAAGTCCAAATAAATTAGAAATGATGACAAACGGACAGGTGATTGCAGTCAGTGCGTTATTACAAAGACATCAAAGGAAGCATTCATCTTTGTAAAGCTTAATGTATATGTATAGGTACGATACCCATGGTTGGTAATACGGACCCTCCATTCACAAGAGTCACCATAAAACGCAGCAGAAATGTTTTAACCGTCCTCTAAGATCAAAGTCAAAAATAAAACAATTTTAAGACTTTCCTTCTTAAATTTATACCAGCATAAAACTGAGGAAATTTTGTGTTCTTCCTACATGCCTTATTCGCTCATGAATTATAAATGTGTAAGCTTAATTTGTGTTAAATTATACTTTAAAAGAGTACCTTTTTCAGGCATTTTATATAAAAATTAGCATGATATTGTATAGAAAATTGTAATTCAACTTGCATGTTTTGTAATCTGAATATTATTAAGGCTTTTGTCGAGATGTTTATTTTGTTTCTTTAATATTTGCATGTATAATTAATTTGTAAAGTATTTTATTGTGAATGGCAACATTTTATGAACTTTATGAAGCTGGCAACATTGTTTTGTGGGAATTAAAATTTTCAATGGGCTTTGTCAGCTCGTGTGTTTCAATAAATATTGGATTAAAAGTTTTAACATTTTTGTGAATGGGAATTTGGTTATTTTATTTTTGTGTGTTACAGAGATTTAAGAGGGAACAATGGGGCTAACCTCATTGCTGGATTTAAGCCTAGTGATATATAGTGAATAATCAGTTGCTTTTACAGTTTGTTTTCACTTAGCGACCTGCCTATAATAAAACGAGATTTATTTATTTAAGTTTTTCTACCTCCGGAATAAATGATAGTGAAAAGCATAAAAAAAATCGCGATTAGCAAGTTTTTTCTTGTTGTGAAAATGTTACTTTTCTTGCTGTGTGGGTACTTTTTCCAAAATTTGGTGAATGGAGTTCGAAACTTCTCAAATAAATGGAGGTAGGACTCCTAAGATCTTGACCGTAGCGTTTACAGTCTCATCTCAAAATAATCATTCAGGAAAATTGATTCAATTCAATTCAATTTATTCAGGAACAATTCACATTGTGTTTGAAATCATTAATCTATACAAAAAAATAATAATAATAAATTCACGTGCATTAAAATTATAAAACTAACACATTCAACAATAAATTCTAGAAAATAAACAAAAATAAAATAAAATTCAATTACATTACAAATTATGAAAACGTTACAATTAAAAATTTAGTAAATAACGTTAGATTACAACCAAAAAAAAAAAGAATACTCAAACAATCTATAATATACCAATATTACCCAGTCTCACATTAACTGATAAATATAATATAACTGATTAAATGTTATAGACCTGAAACACGGACATAAATTTACAAAAATATATTTGTTTCATGTTATTTCGTTCAGTCATTTAAATTGCAAATGCATGATCAATAAACGATTTTGTCTGTAAACAATAAAACACACTGTATAAATAACATCCCGTAGGTACTCATACATCGACGTATGTGAACCATAAAAAGTAGGTCACTCATAAAATCGGTTAAATTCCGACCGAGTACCCACCCTATCGTCGGGGACTAAAATATTATAAATTAAATGTTAACCCTCAACAATGCAACGAAGAGATTTTATTTACCAAAACACAAAAAACGGCTGTCTCGGTTTGATTATACCACTACGGACAAATTGCAGACAGTTACTGTCTGATCAGTGTCTGGTCTGTGTTGGTTTAATTGAACCTTACCCTTAAACTTTCTTGGAATAGATTTTATTTATCAATCTACAAAAAGAATAGACCGTGTAGAAAATCCATTGCTGTATGAAAAATACTTAGAGATATTTACTAAGACGGCACTACTACTACTATTTCAGCCGAAAGACGTCCACTGCTGGACATGGGCCTCCCCCGAAGGGGGGTTTTTGCCATAATCGCCACGCTTGGCAGGCGGGTTGGCGATCGCAGTTCGGTTGTTACAAAAGCACAGAGAACGCTGCTGCCCATTCTCTGGTAAGTCCCTTAGTCGCCTCTTACGACACCCACGGGAAGATATGGGATGGTGCTATTCTTTACGTCCGACACCATACAGAACACGAGAAGACGGCACAAATACTTGCAAAAAAACTGCTCCTTCTATAACAAACCAGATTGATCTCTCACGATGATTACCTGAAACCAAAGATTGGGAATGTTAGATTCACTAAACCAAGTAAAATCTTCAATTTCTGTTTTGTTGACGGCGACATTTAATAGTTTTTATCTCGCTCGTTCCATGTCTGTTAGAGATCATCATCATCATCATCATCATCAGCCTATTAATGTTCCCATTGCTGGAACACAGGCCTCCTCTCTTTGAGAGGGAATGGGCTATAATCCACCACGCAGTCCTAGTGCGGATCGGTAGATGTCACATGTCTTCGAATTTTTTGGTACTAGGACATGCCGGTTTCCTCACGATGTTTTCCTTCACCGTTTTTGAGAGCAGTGGTGATGAAATAAATTACACTAAGTAATGCGCCTGTCTGGGTTCCAACCCACGACTTAGTGTTCGTAAGTGGGGGCCGCCACCACTGGGCCACCACTGCTCTCTGTTAGAGATAATATGGGAGCTTAATCAATAAAAAGTATTTTCTCTAAACACTTTTATAAACACGACATTATTACAGTGAGGTGGGACTCAACGGAAGCATTCGCTTGCAATGTAACATCAGATCAGATTAGAACATTATTTATTTATTTATTTATTTATTTAGGTTAACCAACAATTGTTTACACTTGGCTTTTACATTGCGATTAACAAAAATACATTTTTATGTGCAACAATCACTTAAAGGTTAACACCGCTTGCACAGTAAAACGGCTTACAAAATGATTAGATTAACGGATATAAAAACAGTTAACAGATATAAATTAAACGGATATACAAAATGATTAGATTTTATAATTAATTAATATTTAGATTATTTATGTTCTAAGATAGGGTTAGCTTAAAATTACATTCCTATTCTCCAAATACATATCATTATTACGATAGTGCGGTCGATAATTCTCGAGAGAAAAAAAAATAAAGTTAATAATAAGCATGCATTGATTAAGACCATCATTTTTGATTAAGATTGATATTAAAATATACATTGCTTGAGATAATGATTATATCAGTGAGAGGTCGCAAACACGACTGCTGAGTATCAGGTCCTGAGTTCGATTACCGGGTCGGGCAAAGTGTTGTCGGGTTTTTCAATTAGGAATTTCGCAGTAGCAGCCACGGAGTCTAGTCTGGCTTTGTGCCCGGTTGATGGCAATAGGCTCGCCCCCTATTACATGGGACTTAAACATACCTGGCGAAATGTGGGTGTAATAAGAAGTACTTTGCCTTACCCTTTGGGAATTACCGGCGTGTTGTTATGTTATTGTATCAGTGAGTAAGCAGAACCGAACCTTACAGTGCGCAACCTGTAGCGATACACTTTGTAAAAATCACTTGTTTCTGTACACAATAAAATCTTGGAATGTTACATTACAGGCAAATGTTCTGGTGAGGTAGAGCGTCTCTTTCATCTTTTTCTGAAATAGACATCCACAATTTAATTCCCACCGTAAAAAACATGACAATCAACTTAGCCTCAAGTAAATCCGTGGGGTATCAAAGTACCCCAATAAAGCTGTCAAAAAATAATCATATTGAAACAATAATCCGGTCGTGTCAAGGGACCGATGTGGGGTACATTATCACGGATTTTATCGCAAAGTGGGCCACGTTTTTTTTTTTTCATAATAATCGTTCGGTTGATCAAATAGATTGGCCGCACGCGAAGTAATGGAAGTAAAGGAATATAGGTGAGCAGTAATAGGGTTAAATAGTGAGGCTAACGATGTATCGATGTTTTTTTTTAAATGTTTTTTATGTAAATAATGTTCGATGTTATTTGTTATTGTGCTTGTAAATGTTTGAATTAAATATTAGTTTATTCATTCATATTCAATTGGAATACAGAGATTGTTTACCTACTTAAAAAATATCTGCAATTATTTTCTAGATTTTAAGAACTTACGTCGTACTTTAACAATAATTATGACAGGCAACTGACCGAATTATTAAAAAAAAAATATATTCTTTAGAATATCAAAAGAGACCTCTAATCAAATATAAGTTGAAAGTCTGACAACCAGACGTCATTCACCAATTCAATTTTTTGTTCCTAAGACGGTTTCTTCACGATGTTTCCCTTAACCATTTTGAAAGAAGTGGTGATGAAAACCTGCCTGAGTGCCTAAACCTACAACCTTTTTGTAAAGGTTTGCTCAAACCTCTACGGTCAAACGAACATTTAAATTATGTCTCCATGTATCAGTTTCCAATGTTTGGAGACACATCCGCAATTTTTTCGCACCGGTTTCACAGAACTGGCGCGCAACTAACGTGCCACAAAACAATACATAAATTAGTTCAACTAAAAGTAAAAAATAAAACTAAAAGACTCAATCAATCATGCTTATCTTGAAAATGCATGTGTCAAGTTTAGTTCCAAATTGAACTCACAATTAAGTTGTTATCGTGATTCTTTTCAAAGTGTTTAGTAAAAGTGGTTCAACAATGGGTTCAACTGTTTAAGTTTTAGAGTTCATTTACCTTTGAAACTTGAGTTCAGACTTTTAAAATCTTTATGACAAGTTTTTTATGATTAGATTAGGCTGGCTTTCTTGAAAATATGTAAGTAGGCGTTGAGAGAAAATAGAGGCATAGATAAAGTGGGATTTTAACTGCAGTCGCTCTTTTAAGATGTTGGAAAAGTCAAAAATATATTGGACTGACATAAATTACTTAAATGATAAATGATGTTTATTTTGCAAGTAGGTTTTTACAAACACTTTTACACGTCATTTTTTAAAACTAGATGGGGCCGGTGTTTCGTACCTGACTACTCTGAGAAGAAACAGCCGAAACAAACTCAGAGGTCATAGTCTCTTTTAAAGTCCAGACAATAAATAATTACTTAAAAGCTTTTGAAACATGAATTATTGCTTTGAAGGTGATTGCCACTTATATAAGCTCTCAAGTCAAAATATATTTAACATAGGTACAGTCGGGGTCTTTTCCGCGTGACCATTATAATTTTTTTTCGCTTAAAACATGCGGAGGCGCCAAGCCACGCCCCCTTAAAGTTTCGGCCGATTAGGAAAGCCTCAACTTTGGCGCGCAAAATAACAAAAACTTTTTTCGTTTCGCGTACGTCGTCAGTGCGCTCGGCCGATTCGGTAACTTTTCATTCATTATATACAAACTCAACGGGGCGGGGCTAGAGAGCGTTTCTATGTTGCGAGTGCAAACAAAAATAAGCTTAGTGGTGGTCAGGCGGGAGTGTCCTCGATAGTACAGCCTGGCACTGACCGGCAAAGTGCAAAACAATCTTAAGAAAAATATTTTTGAACACACTTGCTCATAAAGTGAGCCTTATTACATCGTTTTTAAGGCCATAAACCGAACTATAACACACGTGCATAATATTATTTCACACTAGTGCATAATAGAATTATCCCTACAAAGTTAAATAAGTACCTAACTGCAAATAAAATTATATGCGAGTAAATTGAGCATTTTCAATTTTACCAGGTAATAGTTTTTTTTTGGTAACAACAAAGAGGTTTTATGCCGCTGAAAATCCATTTACATTTTTGGAATAAATAAATGTGTCCCTAATTAAGACGAAAAACCATTTATTATAATCAAATTAGGTATTTATTATTCACAATAATTTGTTTTAAAATATTTGCATTTTAGTACTAAAACTAGCTGTTGCCCGCGGCTTCGCCCGCGTGAAGTTCGGTAACTGTCCCACGGGATCATACTAAAGGGATAAATAGTATCCTACATGTTAATCCAGGTTATAAACTATCTATGTGCCAAATAAATCACAATCACCATCACCATTACTTACTATCACTATCACTATCACAATCATTATCACAATCACCATCATCGTTATCACAATCATCACAATAAATCAACAATAATCCTGTATAGAAATCGAATCCGCCATCTTTTGGATCTAAAAATAAATGCCATATTCGTAATCAGCACCAATGATAATCTCGGAATTGACACCCATATTGATTTTTAAACATTTCGACCCCATCGCACCCCAACAGGGGATGATGGTATTTCAGGTCCGCCACATTAAATCTTAAAATCGCTGTTTTTGTAATACACCCGACCCGATACACCATACAAACAATACCAAACCCATTTCCCCCTTTAGGGGTTGAATTCTGAAAAAACCTGAAACCCATTTATCGATAGGAGTACTCCTGTGAAGTTTCGAATAAAACAGTCTAACTAATCTTGTTTCCCCATACAAACTTTCGACTCTCGTTTCACCCCCTTAGGGAGTAAATTTTGAAAAAATCCTTTCTTAGTGCACCGTTAGACCTCATAAGAAACCTACGCGTGCTAAATTTTAAATCTCTGGATCCAGTGGTTTGGGCTGTGAGTTGATTTTCAGACTTTGTCACCCCATTTCTCCATATTAGGAGTTGAAATTCTGAAAAAACCTGATGTTTACTCATTTATCGATAGGAATACTCCTGTTAAGTTTCGAATAAAATAGTCTAACTAATGTTATTTCCCCATGTAAATTTTGGACCCCCATTTCAGCCCCTTAGGGGATGAATTTTGAAAAATCCTTTCTTAGTGCACCCCTAAACCTCATAAGGATCCTATGTTACGAATTTGGACTAATCTCTAGACTCAGCGGTTTGGCCTGTGCATTGATTTTTATACTTTGTCACCCCATTTCCCTCTCTTGGGGGTTTAAAACCCTGAGACACGTATCAATTAATTTTTAATCATCAGCCTAAACACGAAATTTGAAGATCCTAACTTTAAAACATATTAACATGTACCACTCTTGTACATGAAGTTAAAATAAATAAATAAATAAATAAAACTGACGGATTTTCATACACAACAGCTCCATCCCCTTTTTAACCCTTTGGGGGTAGAATTATGAAAAACGCTGAGACACGTATCAATTAATTTTTAATCATCAGCCTAAACATGAAATTTGAAGATCCTAACTTTAAAACTGACGGACTTTCATACACAACAGCTTCATCCCCCTTTTTAACCCTTTGGGGGTGAAATGATCAAAAACGCTGAGACACGGATAAATTAATTTTTAATCGTCAGCCTAAAAACAAAATTTGAAGATCTTAACTTAAAAACTGACGGACTTTCATACACAGCTTCATCCCCTTTTTAACCCTTTGGGGGTAGAATTATGAAAAACGCTGAGACAGGTATAAATTAATTTTTAATTGTCAGCCTAAACACAACATTTGAAGATCCTAACTTTAAAACTGACGGACTTTCATACAAACTTCCATCCCCTATTTAACTCCCTTAGGGGTTGAATTTCTAAAAATCCTTCCTTATTCCTTGTCTACATTATAAAGGAAACCTCTGTGCAAAATTTCAGCTTTGTAGGTCCAAGGGTTTGGGCTGGGCGTTGATGAGTCAGTCAGTCAGTCAGTCAGGCCTTTTGTTTTTATTTATATGGATTATAATTTTGAAGTAGGCTGTATGGCTATTAATATGTAATCAATCACCTTACTAACTATTTTTCATATTTTGTTTGTATCGCATTTGTTGCTGTGTGGGAAAACGATTTATTATGCAGTACATGACGTTTGTTTTTTCCTCGCAAGTGTTTTGAAAAAGTGCGTATGAAACTCGTGAGCAAGTTGCTCAATAGACACTCGGCTGATTTACGCCCTCGCCTACGGCTCGGGCTGCAACCCACAGCCTCGTGTATAGTGAGCAACTTAGCTCACTTGTATCATAATATACCAATATCGCGGGGTTACCCTGGCGCTTCCTCCTTAAACACCCGATTATACACATCCTCTACAATAGGCTTGTGTCCGGAAAAAATCTAATTAGTCCGTCAGATAAATTATCAAAAAATATTTGACACGTATTTTTTCTTTTGTTACGTAAACTAAAATTGACGAAGATACGATAGTTTTAAAATTCTCAATATGTTACGCCATGCTATAATTTTTTAGTGCGTTGTGACATCACGAGCGAGCCCCCACTCCCGAATTGTGATGCGTTTTATCTTTGTCAATATTCATTGATTTATAAAAACAAAAAGTACGTGTCCATTATTTTCCAATACTCTAACTGACGGACTAAATAGATTTGCATTTTATTGATTGTGGAAACTAGCCTATTTCAGGAACCTACCCGGTTTCTGAAATTGTACAGAAAACTGACATTATACAAGATTCTTTCAAAATTCGCATTAACTTCCCACAATCTTCCAAGCATACGTAATCAACGAAGACATGGTTCGAATTAAAATTCCTCAAACTGATTAATATTCGAGATATGAACGACGTTTAACTTAGAAGCAGCTGTCGCGAGCACAGTGCAAGTTTACTTAGCCAAACAAGTTTATTTTGCGAATAACTTCATAAACACATAAAGTAAACAATACGCTTTATTTCAAAAATAATAGGGGATACTTAAAATTCTGAATATAACGATAAAAAAAAGTACACAAAGAAAAGAAGAAAAGCAATAAAGGGCGTCAAAAAATTCATCCACATCATCGTCAATAGGAGTAGTGCCCAAAAGGCCAAAAAATACCCAGCCTAGGTCACGAGAAAAATCGATGAACCGCTTGGCAATGTCGCGAAAGACCTTTAAATGTGTCTTCATGTTAAAATCAAAGTCTTAATTAATTTAAATAGTTCAAACTGTGGACAATGCCAAATAAAACAATAATAAAATGAATGTCTAGTTCTTACAACAGAGTTTTGCTATAATGGAAAAGTGACAGCGCTGAAGTATAAGTGTGAAAAAAATTACTAACATAAACATGACATAACATCATACCTGTAATCCACGAAGGGTTAGGCAGAGGTGTCCACAATACATTGCTACATTTCGCCAGTTATGTTTAAGTCCCATGTAATATGGGTAGAGCCTATTGCCGTCAATCTGGACCCCGAAGCTGCTACTTAGAATTTCCTTCATTTAAATCATTCACATGCAATTTTAAATTGTCAAGGGGTCCGTTTCTCAGGTGGAAAGTTGAAACTAGTTCTCCGTTCCATAACTCTAAAGAGAAGATCTGCATCTTGTTTCTTTAAAAATTAAAACAAAGTTATATAAAACAATTCTTGGTTCAAAATATTACCAATTGTATCTTGTTTCTTTAAAAATAAAAATAAAGTTATATAAAACAATTCTTGGTTCAAAATATTACCAATTGTATCTTGTTTCTTTAAAAATAAAAATAAAGTTATATAAAACCATTCTTGGTTCAAAATATTACCAATTGTATCTTGTTTCTTTAAAAATAAAAACAAAGTTATATAAAACAATTTTATTCTTGGTTCAAAATATTACCAATTGTATCTTGTTTCTTTAAAAATAAAAACAAAGTTATATAAAACAATTCTTGGTTCAAAATGATGTACCAACAGCAAAAAAAAAAAAATAGTAGCTAAGCCTGAAAATAACTGGAAATGATAATGGTATAGATCCATCTCATCTAATAACATCAGTTTGCTTTTCTGCCTACCCTCATCAAGCCATACCAAAGTTGACCCACATCTTCATTTGACATGCATGTATGTTTGTGTTCCCATAACTCCAGAATGGCAGAAACACCCACTGTGCATAAATTAAAACGGCAAGACAACATATTGTTTGAATAATTCATTCAATTATTGTTTATGCCTTATATTGAGTTAGCAAATTAAACCATCCTTGTTAGTGGAGTCAAATATTTGTTTAGAAATTATTGTTGTTAAAAGCGAGTGTTTGATGTACCTCTCTGTCTTTTGTGTGATGTTTGAAAGAGACGTAGTTAATTATATAAACTCATCCCTTGATGAGCGTAGAAAATTGATTTACTACATAATTAGTTTATGTAAATCTAATTCGTTCTGCTCCATCGATTACTGACAGCCCACATCTTATGTGTGCTGTATGTAATATGTTCTATACTGCAGTCATACATTTTAATTCATTGAATTGGCTTTGATATTTAATGTAATTTACAATTGATTTTGAATACATTATTGATTCTTATTGTACCAGTTAAATATCTTAACAAGACATCTTGTGGTTTTAGTAATCAGAATAGGTTAAGAACTTCAACAATTATACATAACGTCATACTTTATGTATATAAAAAGCCGTTATCATCACCTTCTGCCTGATTTTTCCCAGCTATGTTCCGGTCGGCTTCCAGTTTAACGGATGCAGCTGAATTCCAGTATTTTAGGTAGAGCAACTGCCTATTTGACCTCCACAACCAGTGAGTACTGGGTAATACGATACCCCTTGGTACGACTAGTTGTCTGATTTAGGGGCCACTGACTACCTGTAACGACTTTCAAAGATCTACAAATGACAGCCAGAACTGATGGCTTACCGTGCTTTCTGAGGCACGGGGGAAACTTGGTATGTAATGGGTGGTAACCTAACCACGGATCAATAAGCGCGAGCTTAAGTTAACGATTGACTGGAATGGCTGTTATTATTTAGCTACATGCTCCTTCATATAATTAAAATAATTCATATACTTTTTTTATTTTTCTTGATGCTCTTTTTAATGTTTAATGATTTGTGTTTTCACGTTTTTTTTATAAAACTGACCTGTAATTCTTGGTAATTATTAATGAATAAAATAAACTAAACTATAAACCATTTCTCATATGAAAAAGCACCATTCGTGTTGGAGTTTAATTATTTTCAGTTTCAAGTCAAAATCGCTATCCAGATTGTTAAAATGCAACGCAAAACTTTAAATAACGTGAGTGAGTATGTTGTTTTTTATGTAAACTGTAGTAAACAAGCAGTCAGCTCAGCAGCTGGGTGGTAAATGGTCAACTTATTACTGTTAAAGTAAATTCGGTTTTTTATGATGTGATAGTATTCCGATTATTTGAATTAATATTTACATAATTTACAAACTATAAACAAACTTCAAATAATAATAGAAATAAAGGGCGTACGACCCTTAACGAAGCCTAAAGGCACTTGTTCTCCCTGCTATTGCGGTAATTTTTTTGTTTTGGACCAAACCTGGGAACTTAATAGTGAGGTCGAAATTTCAACTTTTTCACGATTGCTACTTTAAACACCTTCACGACACCCGTACTATTCAATCCATCCATTAGCACAAAGTTTTGAGTACGTTTTATTGAGTTTTACTGTAAAACGTGATTTTTCACCCCAAAAAAAGTCGTTTCCCAGCGATAATTTTTGCGTAAAGTTACATAATTTGATGCAAAAAGGAACATTACAGTTATCAACGGGAATAGCGCCCAGGAGGCTGGCAGCACTGCGTCGTTGGATGGCAATGCAAAAAAATTGGCCAGCCCTTTGATTGCTAATAAAAGCCATACGAAGTACAGAGACCGTATGTATTACAATGGTTTCCCAAAAGATAATTATGTTGTTAATACAGGTTGATTGCTTAAACGTAGGCACTTATGCCATGTAAATGTAAAACTTTTGTATTCAGCTTTCCGGCAAAGCCTTCCTGCAAAGACTTATACTGAACATCAATAAAACCAAAATCTGTGTGATCTCACAAAAGTTTATTGGCACAAGATTTGACCTAAATACCATTTGATAGCCCGTCAACGCCTTCAAATAACCATCGGGCTATTTTCCTTGAATATATGCGTATTTAATTACTAACGAAACGAACTCGAGCAATTTATGGGTGACGTTAAAAGTTCTTTAAGCGCGACGTTTCTTGCCTTATGAAAGTAAAATGAATCTAGCTTTCATGCTGCGGTCGGAACGTAGCGTTTTGAACGCTGAGTCTGCTTATGTTTTTCTTTTTCAGTTGAAACGAGTCCATCCTAAAATAAATAAAAAATAATAACTAGCAAGTTACCGATACTTTATTGCTTCGTAGTGATTACAAAAAAAATAAGTTTACCTTCCTGCCTAGATTTTCCATCCAAGTTTTGTAAGCTCCTAACTTTACAACATGTTATGTAACAAACCGACCGAATAAACAAAACTGCAAGAATAATATTAGCTCCACCGGCTACAGGCTACGCCGTAGCTGCTACGGCGTAGCTGTTAGCTACGGCAATAACTCCGATAATTTAATCACAAAGGTCCCGTATCCGAAATAAGGGAAACACGAGAAAATAATATACCTGCTGTTAGTGATTGCTGGCGTTTTTTGCCTCATTTTCTTGCTAGGAAATTCGGAAGGAAAAATCTGTGTTTACATGATAAATAAACTCGAAACCTGTCTGTGGAGCTTACAGAGCACTTCTTTTTTTACTGTAGCCTGGATAAATGAAGTAGTTCTTATTTTATCCCTCTGTATTCACGCTGTACATTAATAGCATGATTCCTCTTTGCCTTTTTGGACGAAGTAAACAAATTCAATCTTTCATGGATTTAACTATGGAAAACTTGCACTACAAATCACTAAATACGAATAACCTTAAGGCCGTCTACGCCAAGCAAAGTAGGTATTTAACGCTACCACCCTTTACGCGAAACGAGTCGTGCACACGCGTCGCCGACTTGAACCCAAAGCTGAGCGAAGTGTCACAGTATAGGTAAGCGTGTCGTGTAGGCAGTAGGTCAACTTATTTTATTAAATTGTCAGCTTGATTTATTATAATAGGTAGTAATTGCGAAAACCTAATATTTAAATGTTATAAATTAATTTGAATAGATATTGTAAATGCAAATTGCTGCAAGTCGTAATTTATTCAATTATTTGTGTACCAGACGGGTGGACTCGTGTTTGGAAATTCAAAAACTATAACGGAACCAAATCTGAGCCACTAACCGCCCTGTACCGAAAGTTCCGGGTGTAAACGTTAGCTTCGTGGAACGGAGAGGTGGGTTTAGAAAATACTGCACTATTATTGTAGATGGAGAAGAAATGAAACACTATTTGACTATGGTAAGACACTACAAGCAGACAATACTGGAAAAACTGAGCTGAAACTATAATCGGAAAGAACTGTTAACTATTCGGATATCGAAACGAAACTGACTGCTTGAATATCGTAAACAAAACTGACTGTTCCAATGTCGAAAACAAAACTTACTACGCGGTGCCTGCGCTGTGCTTTCATACTATTAGCAGACACACAAAAAATATTCGCGAATCCTCTAGCGGTGTGTAGTATTTGTTCGCTAGACAATCTTTTAATTCATACAAAAATCATGAACAAAAAACATTAACAAAAAAATACAAAGGAAACTATAAGCAAAAGGATAATAAATAACTTGAACGGAAGAAGGAAGTAGGTACTTTACGCTCTCGGCGTACGGTCGAAATTAAATTAACATTTCTCGATGTTTTTTATAAGTAGTTTGCGTACGCGCACCTGTGACGAGACTATTCTCGAGGGAATTTGTACCTACTTACTTTTAAAACTAATAATAACAAAGTACTCGACAAAGAATCACAAACACGGCAATAGCGTACTTTCTAGAAAGTTCTTTCTATAGACTATATAAAAACACTGTTTGAGACACTTGTCGCGAACAATTTGACTAGGTTTCTTACATTGTTTTTATCTCACGAAGAGACATGCTTTATTTGTTGTATGTGTCACCGTAAAATTGTAAATACCGTTAGATTATAATCTATCTCGTGAGATTGTAAACTCGTTCGTTGAGGAATTCCCTCGACTGTCTATGGTCTCCATCATCAGACCAATGGCACTTACAACCCATATGGGTGCAAAGTTCTCATCAATAGAAATGAATTAAATCCAAACACAAGGTAGCTACTGTAAAACGTTGAGGAGTTCCTTTGACTGTCCTTCGTCTTTATCATCAGACCCCTAAAGATGACCACAACCCTTTTAGGTGTAAAGTTCTTATCAATACAAATTAATCAAGCCCAAACACCAGGTAATTATTGTGAATCGTTGAGGAGTGCCCTCGACTGTCTTCGGGTTCCATCATCAGATCGAGTCCAGACTTTCTTTAAATAGTAGTGCTCTAAAATACTCAATGAACAAAAAAACAAACGCACTAGTCGCACTACGATGTTCAAAGGTTCCCCTCGATTTCACTGAGATGCCATCATCAGATCCCAGTTTCATGGTCATGGTACTACTCTTGGAATATCTTCTTTCCAACAAAAAAAGAATTATCTAAATCGGTTCATAAACGACGAAGTTATCCTATGGTCAAATTGTGAAACCTCCTCCTTTTTTTAAGTCGGTTAAAAAAGACTGTACTGTTATAATTACACTACGTTCTTTAAATAAATCGTTCGATAAATCGACGGGACAGCCGTGCGCCAGCAAAAGGGACATAGGTCCTACCTCGTCAAGGCCTGGCGGGCGACTGAATCCACGTGCGCAAGCCGTTTTCTTATATAATAATTTATTATTAAAAGGATTAAATTGTTTTGAAAAAATTAACCACAAATAATTGTTCTATATGTTATTAACTTTACATATATATTTTTTTTGGAAGTAAAACTTTCATATTCTCCAAGTAAAATAAGAAAAACATAAAAAAATATTCGAATTAGGCTCCTGTTCGGATTTTTTTTTCATCGAGTGAAGTTTTTGATATCATGTTTTGAACCACAAAAATTATCTTAGCAAATATAGTCAACTATAATATCTATTTTTTTTGGCTTTAAAAAATCACTATTTCTTTGATTACTATTGAATCAAAGTTATGTAAAATTGGTACTACCTGCCCTTAAACAGATGTTTATTTAAAACATAATTTCTACTCTATCATCTTCAAGCAATTAAGAGAAACAAAATCATAACCATAAAAATTTATTCCTTTGCGAATATGGGTACAAAATCATCATCATTTCAGCCGAAAGACGTCCACTGCTGGACATAGACCTCCCCCAAGTGTCGCCACATTGAACGGTGCCGGTCCGGTCCCGTGTATAAAATAAAAGGTCTTAAATAAACAATAGTGTCCATTAGCCATATCCTACCATAAGGCATGCGAAATGTTTTTTTTTTCGTTTAGAACAAACCGCATTGTCTGGATGAATGAATAATGTTTGTTACTCTTTTACGCAGAAATACTGAACGTACATATTATTTGGACGAAATTTGGCATACTGGTACTTTATAAACTGTGGAAGGAAGGTAAACGTAGTGGGACAATCAAAGAATCCCCCGCGGGTAAAGCCGCGGACGTATTAAGCTAGGTGGTCTGTGTCAATTCTAATCGAAATATAACTAACTGATTAGTAAAATTTCCACCAGTATGCTTAAAAATCTAACTAACAACATCTGGTTCCCTAAAATCAATATTCAAAATCGTTGAACTGGCTCCGTCGCATATTTATCGACTGATTAGTATTGGTGGCCTGTCCCGGTGAAGGGTGAACACTCAATTGAAAAGAAAGGACTGTTGCGGACTAATTTTGCCAGTCTCTAATGTGGAGTTAGTTGGTTCACGTTAATTTCGGGCTTGAATTGTCGGCTTTACAAATTAATTAAATAATAATGACCTATTTTCTGTTCACTGCTGAATATGGGTTTCCGAAATTATCTGTAAAAAGGAGATATTAACTTATTTATTATACTTGCCTGAAAGTGCAAATTGATTCAAATGTACTCTATCTTTTCTGTAGAAGCAACAAAAAACGATGCAGATTTTTTATATTTAAATTATTTGTTAATCTTTAGCGAAGATTTGAACGAACTTACGTTTTGGAAGAAAGTTATACCGAATGAGCTTCAACAAGTGGCAATACTTAAGTGCATTTGTTACAAAGGGCAATCGTTAATATCGTATCGCAATATCTTTTTAACATACCTAGCATGAGATTAATCACACCCTATATCAATGGAAATAAGAAGCAAATAAACACTCACTGATCATACTATTATGATAAACATGTGCGTAGTGTGTAAAACTTTGTGTATTTAGAAGCAAGATAATAATCATGGTATTCAAGCCATTATAATGTGTATTTCATAAGGTCCTGTTGACCAATAATAATGTGTGTATAACCTATAACAATTCGACCGGACTCTGTAATTGTCGCTAAAAAAAAAAACAAAATCAGTTCTGAGCACACAGCGTTCAAACCGTCAAGTGCGAATTCCCGAAAATCCTGGTCCGTTCAGTTCGGTGTCCTCGCATATTCATCAGCTCATTATTATTGGTGACCCGTTCTCCGTTGAAATATTCAATGCGGACGCCCCAATGACTTTGTTTATTAGCTTTTGTACCAAATAGCTGTTTGATAGTGGCTCTATGTGCGTGATTTGTTCTTTATAGGGGACAGAAGAGCTAATTTTCGAGTCGATTTTTTTGTTCGAACTTTTTTCTGTGTGAGAGTATTTTTTTGACGGGTCAGTAGTTGCTTTGTTGTCTAGAATATTTTGTGCTCCTTTGAGAGCAAAATTTGTTCCTATATTCGGATAGTGATTGTGTGCAGATTGAATAACGGATTACTGTGAAATAGGCTACTTTTTGATAACAATTACGAAAAACCTTGTCACAAAACAAAACTTAGAGAAATTCACTAATTTTAACTTCCACATTCAAAACCCAGTCTCACTTTATGGAAACAGCTATAATTTACCATTGTTCATTTTTCATTTTTTGACATTGTTTGTCACTGAAGCCCGATTTACTTTGGTCAAGATGTTTTTAGCGAAGTATATTAAGTTGTTGTAAGGTAGTGATTTAAGTGGTTCTGTCCGTGTTAGTTTTTAGGGTGTGATTATATCCTGCCGGGGTTGCGGGACTGTTCGAAAGAGATACCGTGGCCCCGGAACACAAAGGGCGATGAAGAAACATTGGTGGGTTTTAGTCAGTAAAAGTCTGACACTCCCTCCTGCTCCGCCCAGAGCGGGAGGAGTCATTTGATGATTTCCCATCCGAAAAAAAAACGGTAGTGATCACTAACAAGTTTGCCAAAATTATAGTGTATTCTATTTTTGTGACGATACGGTTCTTGTATAACTGCAGCTGTCCAAATGCTGCAACAGTAAAAGAACTGTACATCCAAAACCTACGTCATCATTGCTTGCTTATACCAAGGCTTAACCTATGACGTCACTAGACCATCATTCTTCACTACCTACCGCCCGTCCTTCCCTCTCCAACCCCTACCAGCTTATCCCGTAACCTTATAATCCTAGCAGCTTATTGCAACCTTTTTTTGTTTTATTTGCGAGTCAGGGCCTAGAGCTTCAATATCTGTATTCGACCACGAAAACGAAATCAGTATTTTTGTTGCGTTTTATATTCTTTGCGAGTAAAGCTGGTTATCAAGCGACTAACGATGCAGTGTAGTAAAACAATAAGAAGGCTTTTCTGAAAGCCGGATTTTTGTGAGAGATTGGGTCCTAGTTCTTAATGAAAGTATTGACGTAAGTTATCAAAAGGCCTGTGTTGTTTTTGGGTATGTAGGTATGGGTTACTTATTTGGGATTGTGTGACCGAAAGCATACCTACTAAGTTATTGTAGAGTATAGGATAAACTTACACTCTACTTACGGATATTTTCCGTGATTTTCAAATAAAGAACCAACTCCAACTATAACCAACTCTAACTTTCCTCTCGCAGGTCTGCTGGAAGAGATTTCTTATGAAATAAGCAGTACCTTTGTGCTCTTCTATCTTAATGTAATGTACTGTTAAGTATTTTGTGTGTACATAAATAAAAAATATTAATATCCAATCACGGAAGATTTAACCCGTAGGTGACAGTATAAGTTTAGTTATAAACCATGAAAGGTTATAACAGTGTTTGTATATCGTATACCAAAACAAAATCGTACAAAATATCTCAAGCTTACACGACGACCTTCTTTTTTTATAAACTACCGTTTCAGCAATTTTCAACACTTTATTTTTATTTAGAAAAAGTTAAGTAATAAGCAGTATTAAATTTAACAAACATTTTTCATCTAAATAATGAACAGTATTAAACTTTTAACTTGACTTATCGAGTATCAATGACCCCAAAAAATCTAGAACAAAAAAAATCCCGAAAACCGCACTCCACATTGTCCATACACCATCAGCGTACCATAATCACCCATATCATAACATCCGAACAAAGGAACGCCCTATATCCGGCCACCCACCCACAACATATTAATGTTGGCTCGAATGATATATTGCTCAGTCAATTAACAACAGACATTGAGTAATGTTAGTCAGCATAATGCTTTGAAAATAAAAAAAAATCCGCAAAGTGCGAGTCGCACCCGAAGGGTACCGTATCAACGAATTATTAAGATTGAGCAAAAAATGCCAGAAATAACACGTTTCTTGTACGTTGTTATAAAATTAAAGGAGGTGGTCCCTGCTTTTAATATTCATACACGAAGCACCTTTTAAAATTTATTTCTCCTACTCTATTAATTAATTAATTAGGTAGTTCGTTTTCACGGACATATTACTTTGGAAGCCATTACGAAATAAGTCTCATCTCAAAGTAGAAACCATTATTTTACGAGAAAATCGCTTTTGAATTTTACATATTAGAGCTTGTGTTATACACATACACATTCTATTTAAAATTCAAATGGCTAGGTATGACGATTCAAAAGATACAGCACTATGACAGACGGACAGACAGCGGAGCCTTAGTAATAGGGTTCCGTTGGCACCCTCTGGGTACGAAACCCTAAAACGAATTATTTATCTTCATTCCAGAGAGGCTTGAATCTCTTTGAATCTCTGCGCTCCTGGTGACAGAAATTAAGCTCCACTGGATTTGACGGTGTTAAATTGTGTTACTGTGTCAATTGTATGGAAAGTTAAAGATATTTCTGGTGTCCAATTTGAATATATTATTAAGGACGCTTTCGTAATGTCCGGATAATCGAAAATGGTGTCGAATTTGTATGGAATTATGGGAAACACAACTAAGCCTGAAGTTATACAGGAGGTTGTAAAACAATTAATAAAATTAACTTTTTTTTAAACATATTTGTTTGAACACTGTTTTAAGCTTTCACGGTTCATAACTATACTTAAAATGTCCCTTACGGGATATCTTCCGTGATTATCGGGAAATATCGGGAGCTCAAAATAATCAATAATCACGGAATATTTAAGATTAAAGATTAAAGTAAGTGACATTTTAAGTATATTTGTTTGACTTTTATAAAATAATATTTTTATCTTGCGAAAACATTGCACATTCAAATGTTAACTCCCGACTATGTATACTGTTGTCAGTTTCCGGTATAACCGGATGCAGCTGGATATCAGTATTTTACATGGATTGCCTAGGTCGTTTATGTAGTCATATATTATATCTATGGGATATGATATCCAGTAATAAGTAGATAAGACCATTAAAATCTCAAAACTAAAAAAATACATAACTCTAACCTCTTCTCAAAGACGTAAGAATACATAATTTAATTACATAATTTAAACCAAGTAATCCACCAACGACATACCGATTGAAAATCAAAGTAACAATCGAGTCTCTCAACAATCGTAATTCACGCATTTTCTTACACTCGAAATGATTTTAATCGCGTACCAATTCATTAATCGATTGTTCGCTAATCGGTAGACGTTGTATATTTAATTTGCGAGCTTACGTGGGCTTAGAGAGCTTGAAGCCTCACTTAAGGTCAACGCACACTTCTCGTGTCACTGGCACGACAGTACTATTAGATTTTATTGGTCCACTGCCTCGTTGGTCTAGGAGCCGCAAGAACGACTGCTGAGTATGAGGTCCTGCCATGGAGTCTGGATTTGCGCCCGGTTGGTGGCAATAGGCTCGCCCCCTATTACACGGGACTTAATCATAACTGGCGAAATGTGGGTGTACTATTAGGTACACCTCTGCTTAGCCCTTCGTGGATTACAGGTGTGATGTTATTTTATGTTACTTATGTTTATTGGCCTAAAATTTCGTCACATCATCCATGGCAGCGCAGAGGATTCTTTGGCTGCATGTTTTAAAGCTCAGGATAGGAGCTGGAGCATAGTTTGCGACAGCTTCACTACCAGAAACAATTGCTGTTTTTGATTGGCTTGTCGTCTAAGCCGGATAGGTATCACCATCACCAAGGTGGCGCTGGTTGAATTCCCATTTGTGGTAGATTAAAGCTGCGCTTACGGTTGGATGAAGATGATGAAGCAACACGATAGCGGCGTTTCCCCGAAAACTCGATAATTTCTGGTGGTAAGCTGACCATGAGCCAAGCACATGCCGTTACGATGTTTTAAGTGTGTGTTGCAGTAGGGAGTTTCATATAAAAAACAGTTCTAACTGAGGCGATGCTGATCCGAGCCGTGCTTATAAGTGTGCGTAGACCTTAAGACATTTCTTCGTTCATTTGTTACGTAATTCGGCCTAATTGTTAGACGTTTTCTTAAAGAAAATGTTTATTACGCAGAATGTGTCCCTTGAGATTTTTGTTAATTAGTTATCTTTACGCTCGTTGCTTGTTCTGGGGGGAGTAGACTTACTAATTATATTTGGTTAACACGCTTGTGATTTAATCAAATATGTACTACTGATTTATATTCAGAGGCTAATTAGGCTGGAAGCCTGTGTATATCTAATGCTGTGGGACCTGTCCACAACCAGTGCGGTTAGAGTGGTTGAGTTCAGTTCAAAGTTTATTGGTTGAAGAAGAAGTGTATATCGTACTTCTTACTAATATTATAATGATGGGTGGATGTTTAATGATGGATGGTGTAGGAAAACGACTGAACGGATTTGGATGAAATTTAACAAACAGATCGATTATAACCTAACACATAGGATACTTGTTATCCTTGTAGTATGATCCCCTGGGATAATGGGGTAGATGACACACCAATCAATTGAGATACTATTTAAGAGCTGTCAAAACGCGGTTCTCTCATAAATTTTGTATGGCAATAGCCAACTGTGACGTCACTGTTTATTCAACTCAATGACTCAACTGTTTATTGATTTCAAAGCAACTGAAAATCGAATTTGGCAATTAATTGAAAATAAATCGGGTTTTCAGGCCCAAAATAAAGTGTTTTTTTTTAGAGATTGGTGTCTTGGATCTATTGTTTTATGGTATCATCTACCCTATTATCGAACTCCACACGGTAGAAGCCACGGGTATAAGCTAGTCATAGATAATCGACAATTTAAAAAAAAAAATTAAAAGTCACATCAGCTGGTACATAGTCGCCTGAAAACTGTAGTTTCAGAAGCTAGTCCATAAACCAGCAGCCCATGACAACACAACGGATATTTCAACGCTAAATCAAAGCAAAATGTCCATTGTTGTACTAGAATAATTCTCAAGTAACAAATCAGCCGAAACAAGATATTGTATTAAAGCACCCTTGAAAGGAAACTCGAAACTCAGCGGCAAGTTACAACTTCCTAAAATCACAATTCTGTAATTTTCTTAATTTATATTCACTCCTTGACTTGAAGAAAAGAATAACTTTGGGAACAACTGGAATAAGAACACTAAAATATTATTCAAAAGAAGATATTTTATATTTAACTACATTTTTCCTGCGGCGTCACCCGCCTGGATATTGAATGACAGAACTTTTAAAGACGTGTCA
Source organism: Xestia xanthographa (assembly GCA_905147715.2). NCBI lineage: Eukaryota > Metazoa > Arthropoda > Insecta > Lepidoptera > Noctuidae > Xestia > Xestia xanthographa. Next base: position 4,242,236 of record LR990652.1, on the reverse strand, counting down.
GGCCTTAGTTTTTCTCGTTATGTCTTTTCGGGGTAGTCAGATAGGAAATGATGAACTCATACAGCTTAGTTGGTGAAAACACACAAACAAACAAACAAACTGTTGACCGCGGCGTCACCCGCGTTCATGTTGGAAATTATCCCACAGAAACATATACGGTAGCTTTTGTTTCTTTCAATGACTTTTTTGTCACCGACTTCCAAAAATTGTTATTTTACACTTTTTAGTTCGGTGTCGGTAGTAAGTCGGTTATTCTTTTTGTAAAAAAATGTTTTAATTTTACTTGTTTTAGTTGTGGTATTTCACAAACATCTTTGTCAAGTATCAATTCTACATTGTATCTAGAAGTTATTAGCGCATCACCCACGTAGACGAAGAAGAACAAATATAAATATACGATAACTCATATAGTACTGCAGGAAAATTAATTTAAATGGGACCATCGCGCGAGTTTTCTCTACCAAACGATTAATTAATCACTTCAATCAGACCAGTAATCACGGAGAAATCAGTGAACATACATGAAAAAAAAAAAGATGCTGGTGGAATACAACTTCCTACTTTTTTAGAAGTCGGTTTAAAAATAATTCCTGTCTAAAGTCTAACTACGTCATAGTCTAACTGTTCGCCTTTCATGAAGATTGGTTCAACCCTATTAAGAGGTGAAAAGTTGACAGATAGAAAGACTTACTTTCGCATATTATTATAATATTAGTACGGATTTCTGCCGATTTACATGGAACAGAGAGTTTAGGGAACTGATGTCTGAATCAAATTAATTTGGTTTGTAAGCGGGGAGATGAATCGACTTGTGTTGTGGTTAGATTTGGGCGTGTTGGTTCAGTGTTTCGATCGGTATTAACAGATTCGCGAAGGATTATCTCAATTTCGAGTATATTGCTAGTAAGTTTAGTGTAGTTGATTCGAATCATTATTAATTTTGACAGCCTTATTGTCACCGCTGTTGATTTAAGATTTTCAAATCGTTTTTAAAATCAAACCAGCTTTGTGTCTGATCATGTACCGTTTCCATTTATAAAATACTGAATGTTTGCGATTCAGGATCGCGCGTTTTCTGCGCCGTTTAAGCCGATTTTTGCGTTTTTATAGATTCAAACGCGCGTAAAACACCCTTTTTTTGGTATGTCGTAATCCATTACTTCATGTACCTACATAAAGTAATGGATTAAGACACCTATTAGGTACCTACCTAACAAATTCATCCTCTCAACAAGGTAAATAACGCAAAAATAATTGTTAAAATGTAAGTCTGTTATGCAATTGCTCCACAGTTTAAACAATAATACAATATCTATGATTTATTTTAGCTTTTTTAGTAAAAATACCTACTTTTTTTGTTTATTTATGATGATCACGAATTTGTAATAGAAAAGTTCTTTCAGTACAAGTTTATTCAATGGAGAGAAATAGACATGTTTTTGCTCCCAACTGAGAATTAATAGTTAAGTAGACACGTACTGGTTCAGTTTGAGGATCGAACTAATTCTGGCAATAGCTGCGAGCTTTGCCAAATTGTGTAGATACTTGTTACTATGCCAAATTAGGAGCAAAACTAATAACATTATCTGGACCTGCTGTTTCTAACAGATAATGTGTTCTTTAAGCATAACGGCTGCAATCGTGTTTGAAACTTATGTTTGTACACAGACAGGTAAGCTTTTGTTATGGTACATCATCATCATCAGCCTATTAATGTTACCACTGCTGGGACACAGGCCTCCTCTCTATGAGAGGGAATGGGCTATAATACCAATCCGTATACCAATCCGCACGGGCCCACGTGGTGGACCACGCGGGCCCGTGCGGATTGGTAGATGTCATATGTTTTCGAATTTTTTGGTTCTAGGACATGCCGGTTTCCTCACGATGTTTTCCTTCACCGTTTTGAGAGCAGTCGTGATGAAATAAATTAAACAAAGTAATGCGCCTGTCTGGGTTCGAACCCACGACTTACTGTTCGTAAGTCGGGGCCGCCACCACTGGGTCACCGCTGCTGTTATGGTACATTCATGTACAATGTTTTATGTTTAAAAAAAACCCTGTCCATCTAAACCTAATCCATCTAATCCTATATTCATATATAGTCCTCCTTACCGATTTCGGTAAAGGCGACCTTCGGAACTATTTCCGTGCATGTGCCCTTAAATGGACCAGCCGGTCAGACCGAATTTGCTCTTGAATTTGTTCTTCTTTGCCCTATATATGGGCAGGTTTTTAACAGTGCAGAGTACTAGTGCACTAGTGTTAATAAATATATATAGACACTCAAAATCAAATTAAAAAAGTTGGTTTAGTCCATTCAAAGGTGGTCTGAAAATCGTTATCAGCGATAAGACCGCTGTTGTACCCAAAGAATTTGCAATATTGTTAAATAACTATGTTATTAACTATTATAACTATTAAACTTATATTGTCACTTACGGGATATCTTCCGTGATAGGAAATACGGAAGATATCCCGTAAATGACAATATAAGTTTAGTTTTAAACCGTGAAAGCTTAAAACAGTGTTTGATTATAACTATTGTTAAATAAAAAACCATTTTGGTGTACAATGAAGTATCTAAGTATCTATAGTTTGTTCATGTGAAATTTATGTTTACAGACGCTTCCGCGATTCGCTGAACTAATATTTAAACAGCAAATGAATGATTGCTATTGTTCTGCACAGTGCGTCGGTAGTACGGCCTTGACATCTTCAAATAATTACATAAGATTCAAAATCGCTTACAAACCATTTCTGACATTGACAAACGCAATTAATCCTTTGGTATGGGGCACTATGAGAACGGAGTAATTGTCCGAATCTTCAAGTTGGATCGATTCGTCATCCCAAGATGTCGGCGAATTTAATTAATTTGGCTCTCATTGTCTAAAGGCCCCCGGGTTCGGTGTTCGGTCCGTTTTTGTTGGGGATCGTGTTAGTTTTTGAAACTGTTGGGGTTGGGAATGTAAATGTGGGGTGAGATTGTTACTTATAGAACTTTTGGACCTTCGCTTTTTTTTCTTTTTTGAGTGCTGAATGCTGTCACTGTCGCTGAAATCTTAATCTTAATGATATAATCCTTAAAATTAGCTCATGTGTTGGAGTGTAGTAAATTGTTTTGACAAAATGATGCTACTTAAATAACATAATAATAATATCACGCCTTTAAACATGTACATCAGAACGTTCGGCCAGTCGAGATAGGGAGCTGGCTGCTACTCCAGTTTTTAGTGACGATTATGTGACGCATAAAGATGCCAGCCAAAGAATTTGTGACAGAACAGTTCGAAAGTTAGAAGCATTTATTTATGGCCGAACGACCTGATATCAGAACGTTCGGCCAACCTAAATCTCCAAAACTGAGGACCTTAGAGAAACTGTTACTGAATAAAGAGTATAGTATAGAGTATAGTATAGTAAAGCATTGGTTGTTTGTCACCAAATCGTCACTACGATTTGGTGACAAACAACCAATGCTTTACTTTTACTCGTAATGCCACCGGTTAAAAGTAAAATGAATTTTGGTTCCATGAACATCAGGACGTTCGGCCAACGTAATCTCCATAACTGAGGACCTGAGAGAAACCGTTAATGAATAAAGATTTAGTGACGAGACTGAAACGAATGTTTATCGCTTTATTTCTTTTTGTGACGGCCCCTATAAATAGTAAATTGAATATTTAACATATAACCTCAAAATATTGGGATTATCGATTCCTCCACAACGAAGAAGCCCAGAGAGACCGTTAATCAATAAAGATTTAGTGACGACACTGAAACGAACTTTTATTGTTTTATTATTTTTTGTGACGGCCCCTTTAAATAGTAAATTGAATATTTAACATATAACCTCAAAACATTGGGATTATCGATTCCTCCACAAGGAAGAAGCCCAGAGAAACCGTTAATCAATAAAGATTTAGTGACGACACTGAAACGAACTTTTATTGTTTATTTTTTTTTGTGACGGCCCCTTTAAATAGGAAATTGAATATTTAACATATAACCTCAAAACATTGGAATTATCGATTCCTCCACAACGAAGGAGCCTAGGAGACTCGTAAAACACCTGGTGTGTTATAGGTTTTCAGTGCAATGGTGTCAGTATTTTCGTTGATTCAAGATTCAAGATAAATCTATAAAAATGCACAATGGCGGATGGCGACTGAAATAGGGTGACCATGTTTTCCAACGAAACAAGTATTTATCGAGTACTTAATTACCGAAACAATAAAGCAAAACAAGTCGTAATATATTATATAGGGTACAAGCATGACAGCAATTACTAAAATAATGTAGGTACTTAATCTAGTAGAAACTCATGACAAGAGACTGATTTGTATATAGGTAAGTACATATAGGTTTTATACAGTTGTTAAGTTTTTTAAACTTGTTTCTTGCTGGGGTAACGTACATCCCTTTGTGTGGTGTAATTTCAGGGAGCGCTTTTCTTAGATGCGCTTCGCGTCGCTGATTTCTGAGATATGGGACTGGGAGTGTTTAAGATTTGATCTTGAAATGTATTTGTATTTATTTGTAAATACGTATTTTAACTTAATTTTACAGGTAATGAATGATGTTAATTTAAATTACTTAATTCTTTAAAATTATTTTTGTGGGAGAAGGAATGGCAAAAAAAGGGTAGGGAGGCCTTTGCCCTGCAACAATACAGGGCCCTAATTAATAAACGTAGATAAATTACCTCCAGAAATGGAGAGATATCGATACGATACCTACAAGTTATTTATGCAACTGTTGGTTGCTAATTTTCATTTTGTTTTCATATAAATGGTCCAAATAAGAGTCAAAATAATTTTAAAATTTTATTTAATATGAATTTAACGGAAATTATTTCCTTTGACAAATCGAAATGTTTAGAATAAAAAGGATTTTTAAATCTCTTTATGTTTAGTTAGAGCATATTATTTTATGGCTTTGGACAAATTTATATTGAGTTGGCATGAAAAATAAAATCACACAGTCAATAGTAGTTCACAGCGCAGAGTAGTATGTCTATGTATAGACGAAAACTGTATTGACTGTTTTTTTCATTTCTTACAAGATATTTTAGTAATCAAAATAGATAAGAATAAAAACTTATACCTATACGTGATGTAGAAAATTCCTTCAAGTAAATGCATCTGCAATTTAGAAAAATAACATTGTAGCTGAAGTAATCATCCATCTTCTTCTCTAGCAGCCTCTTAATTTTTTATTTTTTTTGTTTATTATTTACCTGTACATAATCTTTTTTTTTTGTTTAATAATTCACTATTTCCCACCGGCTTAATGTTATACACAGCCCATCTCTAATTTTATATTTTTAAACTTTAAGTATCTTTCTATTGTATTAGATATAATCTGTATTAAATAATCCTACTTGCCCTTTTATTATTCTGCGAGTGCTGTGCACTTCTATAAGTGACGAATTCACTATAGCTAAAATTTTTTGTCATTTATATTTATGTATGTTTTAGTGAGTAAGTCGTTGAAGTGCCATAATAATAAATAAATAAATAATCACTATGTAAAAAAGAAGCCAAACCAAAATTAAAAGCAATGAAAGTGGTGTAAGACAATAATTGTTACTCTCTGAATAATAGCAGGTAAGTACTTACAAATCAGTCTCTTGTCATGAGTTTCTAGTATATTAAGTACCTAAATTATTTTAGTAATTGCTGTCATGCTTTTACCTATATAATTTAATATTACGACGTTTTTTGCTTCATTGTTTAGGTAATTAAATACTCGATAAATACTTGTTTCGTTGGAATATATGGTCACCCTATTTCAGTCGCCATCCGCCATAGTGCATTTTTATAGATTAATCTTGAATCAACGAAAATACTGACACCATTGCATTGAAAACCTATAACACATCAGGGGTTTTACGAGTCTTTTAGGCTTCTTCGTTGTGGAGGAATCGATAATCCCAATGTTTTGAGGTTATATGTTAAATATTCAATTTACTATTTAAAGGGGCCGTCACAAAAAAAAAATAAAGCGATTAACATTCGTTTCAGTCTCGTCACTAAATCTTTATTGATTAACGGTCTCTCTGGGCTTCTTCATTGTGGAGGAATCGATAATCCCAATGTTTTGAGGTTATATGTTAAATATTCAATTGACTATTTAAGGGGGCCGTCACAAAAAGAAATAAAGCGATAAACATTCGTTTCAGTCTCGTCACTAAATCTTTATTCATTAACGGTTTCTCTCAGGTCCTCAATTATGGAGATTACGTTGGCCGAACGTCCTGATGTTCAAGGAACCAAAATTCATTTTACTTTTAACCGGTGGCATTACGAGTAAAAGTAAAGCATTGGTTGTTTGTCACCAAATCGTCACTAACTCTTTTTTCAGTAACAGTTTCTCTAAGGTCCTCAGTTTTGGAGATTCAGGTTGGCCGAACGTTCTGATATCAGGTCGTTCGGCCATAAATAAATGCTTCTAACTTTCGAACTGTTCTGTCACAAATTCTTTGGCTGGCATCTTTATGCGTCACATAATCGTCACTAAAAACTGGAGTAGCAGCCAGCTCCCTATGTCGACTGGCCGAACGTTCTGATGTACATCTTTAAACAGCGCAAGGTTAGGCAGAGGCACAACTAATAGTACCTACAACGTCATTTCGCTAGTTATATTTAATCCCATTAAATAGGGGGCGAGCTAGTACCATCAACGTGGCAAACGTCGTGGCTGCTACTAAAAAAATCCTGATGGAACCCGATAAAACGTTGCCCAACACGGAAATCATTACAATACTAATTACATCATTCAAATAATAACATAACATCACGCCTACTGTTTTTTCACAGTTACAGGCAGAGGTGTGTTTATAGTACACCCAGATACCACCGAGCTTCAGTCATCATCTTGTCTTCCAAGCCTTTTCCCAACTATGTTGGGGTTGGCTTCGAGTCTAACTGGAAGCAGCTGAATACCAGTATTTTACATGGACCGATTGCTTATCTCACCTCCACAACCCAGTTAGTACTAGGCAATACGATATCCCTTGGTAAGACTGGTTGTTACACTTTTTTGGCCACTGACTACCTGTGACGACTGTCAAAGATCTACAAATGACAGCCGGGACCAACAGCTTAACTTGCTGTCCGAGGCATGGAGGAAACTCGGTATGTAAGGGTGTTCACCCATCCACAGACCAACCTAGGCAAGCACGGCTTAACCTAAAGATCGACCCGAGCGGCTGTTATTATTTAGCCTCGAGCTCCTCCGCCAAGCTTCAGTACAGGCAATAAATAAACATAACTATTTTTTTCTCTCATATATAGCCATCTTTAGCCCTGTGTATTATGGACTAGGAATTTATTATTAGAACCTTCCTGATAGACTTCCCACACCTCAGATAGTGAGTCGCTAAGCGGCTTCCAAACTTGCTGACTTGCTAATCGATTCTCTGCGTCTATGAGCTATTCTTGTGAAGCTTGTGTCGAACCAAGATGAAGGTGTATATATTGCTGACAGCACTGATTTGTTGCAAGTCTGACGTTCAAACTAGACATTGAATTTTAGATATTAGTGCTATTAACAAACGCGAGGGATCCATTTTACATTTAGACATCGTAAAATAGGGCCTTTACTACATGTCTTTCACGTATTTATTAGATCAATAAAAAATATCAGATTTTATTCGCATTTATCGTCACTGAATTAGATTAGAAAAGTGTTATGTCAAGTAGTGGTCTGCAATAGGCTAGTGTAACTTACTGAAAATATTAAAATTGTTAATTCCCTGATACTTAACACACAGCCTAAGTCAGTAGGTCTAGAAGCATTCAATGGACAAGAAAAATGTGCGCTAAATAAGGATTTTATAAATGAGAAATTGTCATTTTTGCTGAAGAGAAATCCTATCGAGCACATGGCTTATTGATTTTAACATTATTTTCCATATAAGTGAAACAGAATGTATACGATGGATGCAAAACAGACCATTAAACTAGTTCCAACTGTTCTACTAATTATTCCCTTCATAAATTGTTACATAGTTCCCCAACTCAATAACAATAAAATCGATTAATAGTCACAGTTGCACAAGCAATTGCAACTTTTAAACAATATAACTTCCAAGTCCCTAAATTGGTTCCTGATGTCACCCAGAATTGTTTTCCCCCAAACGTTTGATGTCCCTTTGTCGCCTTCGGAAAATTAATTGAACAAAGTTAATTGGGCGACACTTCCTATTGTTTAAAGTGATATTTTATCATCCGGCGTAATCTTTAGATGTTTTCTTTTTACAACTTTTTCTTTGGACAAAGACTAATGGCGGAGATGGATTGTTTTTAAATTAATTTAGGTATTTTTATTAAAGTTTTTAGCAGCTTGTGTTTTGGTTTTTTTTTATAGCAGTCAGGTGAAGTTTTTCAATGAACTTTGACATTGATAACTTTGAGAGGCTATTTATTAAAAGCTAGCACTTTGCCCGAGACTTGTTATAAAAATTGACAAAAATTGTGATATCTCGGCTATAATATAAATATAATGTATAGCCTATATAGCACCCACGAATAATGTAGCTTTTTGCCAGTGAAAGAGTTTTTAGAATTGGATCATTTGAGTTCCAGAGATTACCCCTACATACAAACTTACAGACTAATAAACTTACAAACAAATTTTACATCATTACAATATTAGTTTAATATAGATTGACGAATAAGTATGTTGATTTACGATAACTATTCACGAACTTATTGTATCGCAGCTATGGAGCAAGTTGGTTGTAATGATAAAATAACAATCAGTTTAACAGCTGTCCAAAATCACACGATTTTAAATATCTCGTGACCTTTTTAAAAGATTTGCCCTAAGCCTTTAAGAGTTTTTGAAAGATATTTTGGGAATTTAATCCTTCCTTTTAAAACTGGAAAAGTTTTAAAACCAAAAATACCTTTCTAAACAATAACACCCAAAAACCTACGCGAAAACCACGAAATAGTCCTTGTATTTCGGCAATAACTCTCGCAGTGCAAACATTTCTATTTCAATAATATACTGAGTTTGGTACACATACACAGCGATACAGCAAATTGACCGAGCGCGGCTGCGACGCGTAGATAGTAAAGCGCAGTGTGAAATGGTGCGAGGGATGGGAGGTAAGCGGGTTTGAACGTAGAAAAGATAGATTTGGAAATGTAAACGCTGAGGCTCGTCGATTTTAATGAGATATTGGAATTTTATTAGGTTTAACTGCAAGAGACGGTATCTGGCTAAACTGGAACTGAACCCAATATAGTTGGGAAAAGGTTTGGTAGATAGAGAGCTTGTATTCAGTGAAAACGGGATATTTTTCGAATAAAAAAAACGTGATAAAATCTAAATATCACGTTTTCAGTGTAAATGATAATGCTAGTGACCATGTCAGTTTAAAAACTTACATAGCTTGTAAACAGGGTCATTACTTAGGTAAGAGAGGAAAGTAAATCTAAATATGGTATGATAAAGTGTCTGAAAACAACGTTCCCACACATCCGCTTCCTCCCGATGAGAGGAATAGAATGGAGGAACACGAAAGTTATTAAAAAAATGTTGTCGTATACAAGTTAACAAAACATAACTTGTGTTGTTATCACGAACTTACTTTTCCTGTAAAAGGCACAGACATCGTCACACTATTCAGTTTCAATTTCAATGGCAGGACCTGAACGTTCTAAAATACAGAGGTATAATAGTTTGGTTATTTGATTTGAGGTTAACTTGAGAGTAACGACACACTTTTTTTAATTACTCGATTTAAAAAAAGAAAGTAGATAATTTCAGATTGGACATCAGCGAAAAGATAGTAACTATGTATAGATTAGATAGACAGTCAAACAGGAAATTGACTAGAAAGCTGCAATACGTTGATAGCAAACCCTTCAGTGTTTGGTACAAGAAACAAGAAAGTAGCGAGCAATGTCGCATGTTTTAAATAAAACGCCATGCTTATGATTTGTACCATACTTAATGCAAAATATTTGTTGTAGTTTTTCGGACAAAGTTGGATATGCTAGCCACTTGAGAGCACATGAAATAGCAGCACACCAAAGCTATCTACAACAACACTAGAAAGCCATTGAATGGAGTCGCTGTGGCCGAAATCGGCTAGATAGCATCATCATCAATGCAAAATGTGGGGGACCTTCTTGCTGTTACAAAAGATTACCCTCAAAAATATTAAACAAAACATTGCAAACCATAGTGATGGACTAAAACAGAACAGGCCAATGTGGTTAATATCCTTGCGTTTAATAAAATAATGAACGGTTGGTATTTGTGAAATATTTTGGTATTTGAAACATAGAGTTACCGAATTCACGTACCAGATTAAAAATCCACGATCCCAGACCTTTGTTTTATTGCAATGAATCTTTTATTAAAACCGCTTAACGTAATTGGTGTTAGAGACTTCGTAATTATTTATAATATAATTAAACATGCACAATTAATTAAACAAAACAATAATTAACATCCGGTCCTGCTTGTCCTTCTTGTTTGTTCATTATAGGATTACTATTGAAACAGCCAAACTCGTGGCCAACGACAAGCTTTGAAGAAGAAACACAATTAATTGTCACAACCATCAACACCTTACCCGCTTCCCTCCTAACACTTATCCCACACAATTTGTGGGTAGTGTGGGGATGCGGGCTCTCTGTTACTCTACGATAGAGACGCGCTGGCACAGAAATGTAGCTCGCCTCTGATGTAGTATCCGCTTCCTTCATACACCCCTTATGTACCGTGATAAATAATTTTCGAGCTGTCGCTTTTGGTTTTCAATTTAAATTGCACTGAGAACAGTGTTCGCGTATTTGGTTTGTGTCGATTTTGGGTGATTTATGTTAGGGAGGAAACTGTATTTTGTAAAATATAATAGTATTGTATTGTTATTAGTATGTATTTTTAGGTTAAGGTATTTATGTATGGGTCTTTGTTACCTGAAATAAATGGATTATTATTATTATTTAAAAACTACAAGTGGAGACTGAATAGACAGAAGAACGGAGCGTAAGCAACTGCAGTATTGATATAGTAAAAGACTTTTCATGTGTGTGAATTTTTCATCATTTTTGAACAAGGTTACGGTTATTTCTTATGAAACAAGCAGTGTTCTTCTGTGCTCTTTTATCTTAATGTAATGTCCTGTTAAGTACTTTGCGTGTACATAAATAAATAAATAAGAATTTAGGCATTAGACGCATTTAACCATGGCCTAGACAAGACTTGGCGAATACATTGTGCACTTGCAAGCCCTAGTTAACAGTCAAATTCAGTGTTCGCAATCCTAAATCACTAATGTATCCAAACAATTGCATTAGTAGGTTTACATTGTAGCTTTTATGTGATAACTTTCTTCAAAACACATATTCGTGACGTGTTTTCTCTTATTTCTGTTCACTTTATATCAAAAAACCTACACTGATCACAGTAAAATTGACACATGATAAAAACACTATCACATTTCTAATATTATCAACCACAAAAATAAAATACGACCTCTCACGACATTTCACGACCGATCCTAGTTTTTATGTCTCCCTAATACATTTCATTCCTTTCACCAGGATATATAATGTGTCCAAAATATAAGAAATCATACGTTTTATCTGCTTAAACAAGTGTTGAATTGACGAATGTACGTGAGAGTAATACTGAGGCTGTGTAAAGTATTCTCCCAGCGTTTCGATTAGACTAGGCAGAATTGTGCGCGATTCGCAATTTATATTCCGTCTGCTGACTGAATTGTTGAGCTATGTTCGATTGTGTTGAGTTTTATCAATGATATTGGCTTTGGTGGAGATACTTTCATTTTATGTTTGGGGTAATTTTTGGGATGGGGTGGGAAACGCGTTATCGTTCGTTAGTGTTGAATGGGAATACAATGTCACCGTAAAATTTTAAATACTGTTAGATTGTATTCTAGCTACGGCAGAGAAGCCGTTGGTATCCGGCAGAATAGAATAGAACCAACCCGTTACACTCACGGGTGTCGTATAAGGCGACTAATGTCTGAGGCAGAACACCTTGCGCCTCCGTAGACCTGAGAATGGGCAGCAGCGTTTTCTGTTAGTCTTTCATCACTGCGATCTCCAATCCGCCTGCCAAGCGTGGAGATTACGGTAATTTCCTCCCATCATGGGAGAGGATTATGCCCAGCAGTGGACGTTATGGGCTGTTGTTGTTGTTGTTGTTGTTGTATTCTATCTCGCGAGTTTGTAAACTCTCGAAAGATTGTGAACCTTTCCCTGAATGGTCAGTCTTACAGTATGCCGTTCTGTTTGTTTTTTTGGTTAATCACAGATTCATATTACTTCCAACACAATTTCTTACAACTAACTCTAAAGCTGTGAGTTAGTTCCAACACGAAATCAATTTACACAACATCAATCACCAAAACACTGTTCGTTTACATTCGACAACAGACGAATTAAGAAACAAACATGGCGGTGCGGAGCACATGACGTTCAACCAATCAGCGCGCTAGGTGCGTTCCGTGTTCACAATCTTTCGAGAGTTTACAATCTCGAGATGACACCATAAAACTGTAATTACAAGACACCAATCTCTAAAAAAAACATTTCATTTAGGGCTTGGTCGGGGTGCTTTCGGGACCAGGACCACGGTCCCGGATTCCCCCTATATATTTTTCTAGTGGTATTTTGGGACCACAAGAAAACAAAACAAAGTTATGTACGCCCGATTTATTTTCAATAAATAGTTCAGTCCAATGACTGAACTATTTATTGAAAATAAATGCAACTCAATAATTGAATAAACAGTGACGTCACAGTTTGCTATTGCCATACAAAATCTATGAGAGAACCGCGTTTTGACAGCTCTTAAAAAGTCACTCAATTGAGGAGCAGAATGGGAACAAATTGACAAGTATTTCTAAATAATAATAATTCCTTGGCGTAACTTGGGAATTAATGTATGAGATTCTTATGTTTGTAGTTCAAAGGAAATGGAGTACTTTGGGAATAACCCGTGTCATTGTGTCATCTACCCCATTTAAGAGAGGTTTGTGTTCGGCCAATATTGTTTCGTTTAAAAATATTCCTGTTCATTTATGCTTTCTCACAGTCAGGTAAAAATAACACAAAAGTTGTAAGGATCATCATAACACAATCCATTTACCACGAATTCTTTACATAATTTTAGATCCACCAGCACTTCAAGCGAAAATAAGTTTACGCACACAAATACCGAATGGTGAAGAGAAGCTAAGAAGAACACGTTTAACCAACTTGAAGAATCTACGGTAACAGTGCTGAGTTATTTTTAAAAGAACATTTGAGGAGTTGAAGACGGCCATCGTAATCGAGGCAGGCTCAAGAAGAAAAATGTTGTTTGTATGCTGTTCCACGTAGTTCTTGTCACGTTACGCCATTTTTTTTCGGATGGGAAATCTTTAAATGACCCCTCACGCTCTGGGCGGAGCGGAAGGGAGTGTCAGACTTTTACTGACTAAACCCATCCATGTTCCTTCTTAGCCCTTTGTGTTCCACGGCCACGGTATCTCTTTTGAAAAGTCCCGCAGCCTGTCACGTTATGCCTTGCACAATGTATATTTATTAAATACAAAGGAAAAGAGCATACATTTTTCATCGCATGTGTAAATTATGCCTATTTACTATTGTTATTAGACGAAAGCATACTTAATTGACTGAAATTCCAACAGTTAACAACCATTGATAAAGACCTATGTTCAAATATAACGTATGCCCAATCATAGTTCTAACAAGATTGGATACATACTACCAACTACTGTAACCACAGAATTGTTTTGTTAGACTTCGTAGTGTTTGTCTACGCGCTACGCCGTAGCAGCTACGCCGTAGCACCGTAGCTCGTAGCACACATAGAATCACTATTGCTTATCTAAGCGTAACAGTAACTAGTATGCAGCTGATAGTTGAAAACTTTTCAAACTAGAAAGTTTAAAGTGGATAACAAAGGGCTAGGATTGCACTATCGATTTAATTTTCCTATCGTCCATATTACTTCGCTTGTGAAAATATTCTGCATGGGTAATTTTATGGTAAGATTTCTTTGCAGTAAATCCAAATTATGATGTCTATCTGAAATTGAAAATTGTGGGAGGACGATTCTTTTCTTCATAAATACTGCTCTTCTTTTTGGAAATTGCCGATAGAAGTTGTCGTTTCCTTCAAACAATTTTCCGACTGCTAATGCGAGCCAAATGAATATTATCCTTTATAATAGAAAACAGGAGTTAGTTATCTCTCCTTGAAAAATGTTTCCCAATTTAGTCCTGAGCTCTTGATGATGTGTATTTTTTTTATTTTTTTTATTTTAACCCTTTTTAGCCGAGACTTAAAATATGTCGTACAATAATAATTTATTATCAAATATAAATTTTAATTTGTAACGAAAAGTCATTTTGATAATCATCATGTCATCGACATAGACGAAAAAATAAAAATACGTGTGCAAACATCGAAAAAAGAACTGGTGGAAAACATAACCTCCCCGTTTTGAAGTCGGTTAATAAGACTAACATTTTTAAATTTTTGTTGATCCTTTTTCACAAAATTGAACAAGTGCAAGTCGCCAACATACCCCTATAAGTAATGGATACAGCGGAACACATCATTAATCTCTTCGAAAGCGGGTAAGTGCGTCTGAAATCTGTCAGACCCTATTAAACTTGTGGAGACTTCGACGGGAGATGTTATATTTATCTTAGTGTTTTTTCAGGGGTCGGATAATTGAAAGTGGGTCACCGATGGTTGGGAATGGTGGTTCATTATTTATACTATTTTTTCGTTCTTTTTCATGTGGTTAGTACCTAACCTGATTTCAGAGTTTACCGTGTAACTCAGTTACTGGTTGGTGGAGGTCAGATAGGAAGCTACAGGTAAGATGCTGGTGTAAAAAAGGGCAAGGCGTTGGATGATAGGCTTTCAAACCTGTTTTCGTTATGTTAAGGTTCCGTACCTCGGTCGGCAAAAGCGAAACCTTAATGGGATCCCTTTGTTGTCCATCTGTCTGTCTGTCTGTCAAGACACTTTTTCTCAAAATCGCGTAGAGGTCTGAAGCTGAAATTAATATCAAATACTCATACTCATAGTCCCTTGAAGCAGTGAAAAAATCAAACCAATCGCGATTAAAAGATATGACCGTTTATGTCAAAAATCTAAAACTATACTTCCCGTTGATCTAGCTAGACTAATGAAATTTGGCAAGAGGCAATGTCTTGCAGCAAAGAAAAAATCTGAAAACGTAAATTTGTAGTTTCATAACAAAATACCTACAGGTTTATAAGGAACCCTCGGTGCGCGAGTCTAACTCGAACTTGGCCAGTTTTTTACAGATGTCATCAGCAAAAACTATACACATTACCAAGTGTCTAATTACTGTTTTCTTTCTCCAAAATCTCCAACTCAACAGAAATCAGTAACTCTCGGTATTTGACT
Source organism: Xestia xanthographa (assembly GCA_905147715.2). Lineage (NCBI taxonomy): Eukaryota > Metazoa > Arthropoda > Insecta > Lepidoptera > Noctuidae > Xestia > Xestia xanthographa. Next base: position 4,226,787 of record LR990652.1, on the reverse strand, counting down.
GGTACAAAACGTAGCTTCACTGTGTACGACGTCGACTCGAGCCGCGCCTAACGACGCGTTCACTAATTAATAACCGCACTTTGATAACTGATTCCTCACGCTTGTTACCAAATTAGGGTAAACAGACTTTGTAGTTCCTGTTGGATTAAGGTTTCATAATTATTATGTAGCGAAATATTTAGGCATGTTAAATTAAGGCAAGAAACAGTCTAAATTGTTTAGGAATTTCACCTGACACAGTTTCTAAACAGGCATTACAATAACACAGGTAGGTATTTTGCAGATAGGTAGGTAGTGACTAGAGTAGCGGTGGCCCAGTGGTGGCGGCCCCGTCTTACGAACAGTAAGTCGTGGGTACGAACCCAGACAGGCGCATTAGTTTGTGTAATTTATTTCATCACCACTGCTCTCAAAACGGTGAAGGAAAACATCGTGAGGAAACCGGCATGTCCCTAAAACCAAAAAAATCGAAGACATGTGACATCTACCAATCCGCTTTGGGCCCGCGTGGTGGATTATAGCTCATTCCCTCTCATAGAGAGGAGACCTGTGTCCCAGCAGTGGGAACATTAATATGCTGATGATGATGATGAGGTAGTGACTGCCTCGTTGGTCTAGTGGTCGGAAGCGTGACTGCTGAGCATGAGATCCTGGGTTCGATTCCCGGGACGGGCAAAATATTATTGGTTTTTCCATCAGGAATTTCTCAGTGGCAGTCCCGGAGTATGGATTAAGCTCGCCCACTATTAATTTGAAAAATATGAGTGTACTATTAGGTACACATCTGCCTTATTCTTCGGGGATTACAGGCGTGATGTTATTTTATGTTATGTTATTTTATAGCCGTGTGGTGTCCGGCAGAGTAGAATAGAACCAACCCATTACACTCACGGGTGTTGTACAAAGCGACTTATGTTTGAGGCAGAACACCTTGCGCCTCCGTAGAGCAGAGAATGGGCAGCAGCTTTTTCTGTTAGTCTTTCATCAATGCGATCTCCAATCTGCCTGCCAAGCGTGGAGATTACGGAAAATTCGTCCCATCATGGGAGAGGCTTATGTCCAGTAGTGGATGTTATGGGCTGTTGTTGTTGTTCTTGTTGTTGTATCTGGCGAAGACCATAGGTGTGTACCTATGGTCTTCGCCAGATACAACAACAAGATCTGCCTAATCCTTCGGGGACTACAGGCGTGATGTTATTTTATGTTATGAATGCAGCTGAATACCAGTATTTCACATAGAACCACAGCCTATCTGACCTCTAAAACCCAGTCACGAGTAAATAATACGATACCCCTTGGTAAGACTTAAGTTTCCTATAATGCTTTACATATTTCAATAACCTTTGCCACAAAACACCCCTAACACAAAAAAACCACCCTCCCCCACAATTGCGATTATTTAACGTAACTATATTGTTTACGGGCCATTTACGGCTTTGGCTCATTAAGCGCAGCGTAATTACGGCTTCCAAGTCATAAAAGTGTACAGTGTAGTACCTAGCGCGTGGTGATCAAGTATTAAGTTAGATTTGTTTGTGCTTAGTTGCAGTAAGTGTTGCTTAGTTATGAGCTTAGCGTATGCAGCTAGTTTCAATTCGAGGAAGAAGCAAACCTCCTTGTTTATTTCATTTTGATATAAAGCAGACTGTGTTTATACTCAAAATGTCACATACTGGATATATAAACGCAAGGAGCTCAAAAATAAACAATAATCACGGAAGATATCCCATAAGTGACATTTTAAGTACAGCTTAAAACAGAGTCAGACTGTGTTTTACTAAATTCAAATAAAAGATTTACTAAGACTGATGAAACTTGACAAATTTAAATTTAAGTATATTAAGTTATTTATCAAAGAAAAAAAGAAATGAAGGATACAGATTCAACCTAAATTGTGCCCATGTGGTGGACTTCAAACCACGCCAACGTTTTTCAAAGAAAGCTAGCCTAAAACCAAGCAAATAATTACATTACAGAGAAAGTACATTACATTTATTACTTGGTAAATAATATTCGTGGGAAGAGGCTCTGTCGATACCAGAAAGAAACATTTACCGATATAAGTACAATATTTCAAAAATAAATTAATCCAAGACCATCACGACCAGTATCGACACTAAAATGTAAAATAATTAACACTTAAAGGCTATTACAGCGTGTGTTAATTAATTTTGTGCAAGGAATGTGTGCAGACGGTAATAACTTCTTAGTTCACAAAGGTGAAGCTAAAGAAATGGGGTATTTAAAGTTGAAACTATTAATTGGTAACTTTGAACTGTCTTTTTGGAAAAGGGTTAAGATCAAAATTTAATATTCGTTGTGTGTTTCGAGGAATATTGTGCAAAGAGAGGGTTATGCACGCTCATATTTTGTGAAGGTTTAGTGAACTTGAAGGAATAAACGTTAGCTGACAAGGCTACTGTATTGGTCGACGGTAAAGAAGACGATGCAGACAAGTTGTTGTTATGACGAAGTGTATTCGGAATAGTGCCTTTAAAATCTACGTGAATTAGTGTGTTATGCCTACGTTTGCATAGTTTGCAACCTGGTTTTTTACATTTGTTAGCATAGTGACCTGAACGAAAACAGTTTATGATAGCGTGACGTCTCATCACCTTCTTGCCATTGTCTTATTCTACTTGGGGTCGGCGCAACACGTTTTCTTCTTCTAATCTCTCCTATCAGACGTCACAGTGCCATTTACTCCTTTCCCTTTCATGGCTCATCCAATCTATTCATCTTTTCTTTGGCCTAACTCTCCTTCTCCATTCATCGACATTCATACCCATCACTGAGACGAAAGGATGAAAAAAAATCGTGTTGCAGCGACGTCAAGTAACATGAGAAAGAACAGGAAGATGATGTTGGTTAAGTGGTCGCTAGTACGACATCTGAGCGTAGGGTCCTGTATTCGTTCGATCAGATTGGCAGAGCAAGTAGGTTTAATTAGAAGTAGCAGCTATCTGTTACGACTGCATCACGGCTGTTTTGCCAAGAAAAGGTTTAGCAGAAGTGTGCCACAAATAATACCTACACCCTTATTTTTACCAGTTATGTTTAGCTGCGCTAACCTATTGTTATCAACAAAGCCATACTCCGAGCTGATAGGTACTGAAAAAATCCTGAAAAATTTGGAGTCCCGATTATTGCACGCATTGTGGCAATATGAAAATACACACGTGCCCACTTTTTCGGGCTTAGCCTATTGCTATCAACAAAGTCATACTCCGAGCTCATCATCATCATCATCATTACAGCCGAAAGACGTCCACTGCTGGACATAGACCTCCCATAAATACCGCCACATTGACCGGTCCCATGCGACTCGCATCCAGCGGATTCAGAGCCACTACTGAGAAATTCGTAATAAAAAACCTAAAAATATTTGGAGTCTCGATTTGAGTACGGTTAAAAGTGTTCTGGCAATACAAAAATACAAAATATCTACCCAATCCTTCAGGATTTACAGAATTCGTGTTATTTTTGTGATGCGTTCCATATAAATATAAACAAAATCTGCCGGTAACGAAATATAAAAGTAAAATTACACCGACAACATACACTGTGTGTACACACGTTTGCACGTAAAAATAGGTTAAGTTTTTTAACCTACAACGTGAGCCCAAACTGTTGGTTCAACACACACAAACAACTTCACACCTTTGCCTCAGGGGTTAGGCTGTAACTACGGAACGGCTCGTGATTTGATTATTACATTCAATAAATAAGTTTTTGAGCATACTAAGTAGGGGAGAGGTGTGTCAATTGTAACAGGGAGGCAATTGTAACATAGGTTGTTTCACGACACCTATTGACGAGTAGCGGTAGCTCTTGGTGGCAATCGAAGCTTTATTTGATGCTGTTTCACCGACCGAACTTACAGCTAAAACAGTTCGCGCATGTGCTCTCAATACATGACAGTTTGACAAAGAGCAAGTTGAGTAAAATTTTTGTTCAGCACAGTTTCGGTTATTAAAATTAAATTAAACAGTTGTACAATATTGCAGTGGTGATTTTCGGATAAGTCAACATCTAATCTATACGTGCAGGTATGTGGGTTGTTCAAATTTACCATAGATTTTTGTTAAATAAGTTTTCTTTGCAGAATGGCGGCAGTGGTGCAAAAGTAACAAAACAAGGAGAGATTGATAGATTGTATAGATTGATTGGATAGATTGTATAGTCTGTTTTGAGCATTATAAAACGAGTAGAGAAGATTGGTTGCAATGCAGAGACTGTCATAAATGGGCACACTCCAGCTGTGCAAACAATGATCCATATTTTTTGTGTTTAAACTGTTTGTCGGAATGACTGTTATTGATTTTATTATTTTTTATAAGTATTTTAAGTTTTGTTAGGTGTTTAGATTGTACTACTGACAAGATTTTATTAGATTTATGTTATTATAGTTGACGATTTCTGTATGTTACAATTGTCTCTCATTGCTGTTACAATTGACTCTCTCGGTGCAGCAATTGTAACACTATTCGCTGATCTCATTAAGTGCCATTTCTTAGAATTTTATCGTATTTTTTGTTATTTTCTGTATTTCATTTTATAATTAGATAACTCAACTATATTGTGACCAAAAATGATTGCGCTGTGACTTTTAATTAAAATAATATGAAGGATTGATTTTTTTTTGTTACTATTGACACACCTCTCCCCTACCAGATGAGAGATTCTAGCAGAGGGTGTCTAAATTTACAATTTGGTGGATAGTAAAATAAATAAAGCTTTTATTTGATTCTTCACGCTTCTTATTCATGCATACATTAATTATTCAACACACCTAATATACGTATACATGCAATACATTTTAAAGTAAGTTGACAATTCTTAAGCAATTTTTTCAAATTCATTAATAGGTAATATAAAAAATTAATAAAATATATAATAAAAAAATACACAATATAGTATACTACATAACAGCTACGCTATGCTACTACTGTAGTAAACTATATTTTAAATGATTGTACACAGGATTTATACGAATGAGGGTTTTACCGAATTAAACTATCTTTTACATTTAGTTTAACTTACTTGAACTACACGTCATACTTTCTTCATTTTGCATTTTTCCCGATATATTGTAAATCTAATTGTTTACCTACGACAAATCGTATGAAACATAACTCTGTTTTTGCTTTCGAGCAGTCAGGTAAAAAAAACGTCCAAACAAACATCTCCACTAGCCACAGATAGTAACTCTAAATTGTAATCCTCAAATATATTTCCAACACTCCCAAAAATCCGGGTTAAAAGCATCACAACCCCCCGTACCCCCTTGCACAGCTTACCCCCCGCACCCCCCTGCCGCATTAACATAAGAATATGAGCTGCTACGTCATTTTTCTCGAACAGATTTCGTCGTAACACCATCATTCAATTTCTGGTGGTAACATTAGAAAACCACTCTTATTGCCGCGACACAAAGGCGCTGTCATTGTCAAATTGTTGCTATGGAGGTTGACTGTAAGAGGGGGTTAAATTTAAGTGGTTGGATGTAAATTGGTGGCGATTGATGAATTGGTAGCAGGTGGTTACAATGCGATAGCACTTAACCCATTCTAATCAACAATTGAGAATACAATTAAGAATGATTAATTTTAAAGGTAGCTGTTGCCCGCAACGTGAAATTATTATAAAAATATTACTTCCCGGATTTTGATAACAGTTTAATGGCTTTTAATTTTTTTGCACGGCACCCTTATTATTTTTAACATCAACTACCTGTCAGTAGAATAGTCTGTATATAGTAATAGTAAAGTCCTGTCAAAATCGGTCCAGCCGTCTTGGAGATTAGCTGCAACAAACAAACAGGCAGACAGACAAAAAAAAAAAAATATTTCATAGAATATGTGTAAATTAATTCGGATCGGTAACATTTTCATCATAACTATCTGCTTAAGTGCAACGATGCTTCTTGCAATGATGTTGAGCTCGACTTCTTGTCTATTTATTTATTTATTAATAAATGTTTACCAACAGCTTCTGTGTCATTAGTAAAGGTTTTACAGTCTTGTATTTACATAGTCGCCAATTACTGGTTAACTAGCATTTACAAAAACTAAGTGATAACATAAAAAGAATTAAAACATAAAGACAGTTGGCTCTATAAATGAAATACAACTAAACTAAACAACTACACCATTAAAACTCTTCAAAAACAGTATATTCAGATTAAGCTGAATACTAGTATTTTTCATAGCCACCTGAGTGCCCTTCTGACTTAGTACAGCAACCAACCTGTTAGATTAACTTGTTAGCAGCTTATTTCGGCGATTTTAGTAAACAAAACGCTGTGACTAGATACGTACGGAAAAATATTAGTCAGAAACAAGAAAAAAAGCTATAACTCTAACCACAAACGGAAAACAATAACAACTTACTATTCAAACCAATAACCGTTTATCTATAAGCAAAACAAAGAGATAAAGGAAGCTACACACATATTCGGGTCGACTTGATTCAGTAAAGTCGAGCGGCAACATTTTTCAATTCTCCTTTCCATCAGGCGTGATTGAGGTCATGAGCAGGCCCAATTTGTAATTTAACAAAAATGTATATTTATATTATGTCAATAAACGTTCGGCAAAAAACTGCTGAGCTAATCTAAGGCAACCTATGCACAACTAAGCGATGATAAATACTACAAGTTATTTGTAGATCGGTACCTACTGTCTACAAAATAATTCTCCTGCCGTAATCCCAATTTATTTTGGGTCGGCAGCATTTCGGCACCCCCTTTCTAGACTATCCTTCACAGTCCATCAACCAGTACTAGCTACATGAAAGCCGAATATAATAGTAAGAAGTAAATAGAAGTAATACGTCTGTGATACCCATATATATATATTTAAGCTGGCATTAACTCTCACAGACGGGCGGTAAAAAAAAAAAAATGTAATTGCTTCGGGTCGGTATTTTTGTTAAAAAAATACTAACAGAATCAAATGTGTCACCCCGAATAAGTGTGTAGCCATCCTAATACATTTGTAAGAACCTCAAAGGCACTTATAAATTTCCCGAAGACGCGTCTTCCCTTCGATAGGCAATAAACATGAGCGAACAGGAATCAATTCCGCCAAAGATTTGTTTTGCAATAGCTCTCGGAGACGAAAGCGGATCATAATATGAAATTGATTGAACAACGATAGGAATATAGTATGGAGTTTGTTTGGAAACAATAGTTTAGAAACTGCGAAATAATGTCTGTTTATTTGTGGAATGGAAATATAAAACATCTAGGGAAAGTTTAGATTTTAACATTGAAATGAAAAAAATAGCACACTAAGCGGTATTTATACTAATGCTATTGTTTGTATCACGTACTATTGATGAAGGAATAAGAATTAATAAAAAACCGGCCAGTCAGACTCGCAAGAATGGTTCCGTACCATAGTAGTAGGGGAGCCCCTTTTGATTTTTAATCTTTGTTGTTATAATGGCAACAGAAATACATATTCTGTGAAAATTTCAACTGTCTACCTTTTACGGATCATGAGATGCACCCCGCTGACAGACAGATGGATGGGCGGACAGTGGGGACCTAATAAAAAACTGCTAAAACAACCGCGAAAAAAAAAACCGCTGAAACATACATTGTGAAGTTGAACTACATGGGTTCAAGTCGTTTACCTAATGAACATTGAAATATCACAACTCGTCGTAGCCTTTAAACCTAACTCATAAAATAATTTTAAGTTACTCACTGAAAAGCATTAAAAAGGTAATAGACAATACAACATTACAAGTACTTATACAGGGGGCTGTCATAATTTATCATAGTGAGATGTTCTCAAAAGGAGGCTTTGTTTGTAATATCATCCACCTTGACGGCTTATCTTTAAACATTCCCTTGGATAAGGCGTGCTACACACTACTTCGGGTCGGTACATCCTCTATTTCGGGTCGGCACAATCGAAAACAAAGCTGAATAGAAGCGATTAATACATGCAGTATAATATTCGGTTCGTTGGTCTAAAGGTCCTGGGTTGAGATGATTCCCAGATTGAGCAGTGTTATTGGGTTTTTAAAACAGAAATTTCTCAGTAGCAATGGAGACTGGATTTTTTGCCCAGTAGCCTTCTACTGGGCAAAAAATCCAGTCTCCCCAGTGGTAAGCCCCATATAGGGTTGCCTCCTATTTAATGGGGCTTAAACATAACTGGCTAAATGTGGGTGTCCTACTAAGTACACCTAAGCCTCATGTTATGATATATGCTCGATTTTACCGCACGACTGAGAAAACTAATACCGAGCTGAACAATTTACACACTAGTTCGGATAAGCCCCACACTAAAGTTGTTCGGGTCAGTACATTCAATTCATCAGTAAGGATTCGTTGATCAATAAACAAAGACGAAACAATAAATAAATGCCGAAACAAACAAGTTTGTAAAACACCCGTTCTTCACAATACTCTTATTCGGGTCGGCACGTTCATTTTGGTAGCATTTTACGAACTATAAAGTCGAACCGAAGTAATTAATATATTTGTTGGCTTTACTGCCCGCCCGTGACAATATTATGCCAAAGACGTTTTCCTATTGGTACTTACGATAAACGGTGTCCCGTGATAAAAAGTTATCTATTAGCAAGAGCCAACTAGTTGCTATCGTTACGAGTATGACAAATGTCAGAGTTGCCTCATTCCGATTTTTGTACCACAATGTTCCTTCTGATTGCCTCTCAACAGTAGGTATCTTAAATCTCTTTTACCGTCGCGAGTAAGTGAGTAACACGCCTAACAGGTATAACAAAAATCATAGAGAAACCTGAAGAACCGAGAAGGTAATGAATTATTCATGTTCTTCTCTGAATTATTATGTACAAGCGTATGTACTGATGTGATTTTACAGAGATGTGACGCAGAGGACTCGGGTATTCTCCGTCGTGGGAATATACGGGTATGTTGGAGATGCGGCCACGCGTGTGATTATGTATAGAGAAAAATAATATTCACTAAGTTTATACGAGTATTTTCGCAACAGTGTTGATACTGATAGTAGGTCTGAAAAAATAGCCTTATCAAGGGGTATCGTACTACGTTGAGGAAGCCAGTACCTCATTCATCATCTGCATAACCTTTTCCCAACTATGTTGGGGTCGGCTTCCAGTCTAACCGGATGCAGCTGAATATCAGTATTTTACATGGAGCGACTGCCTATCTGACCTCCACAACCCAGTTAGTACCGGGTAATACGATACAAATTCAAAGTCAGTAAGTACCCCATTCAAAAAACTTATATTTCGGTTTTCGGAGTTTTTGGCCGATGTTGGATATGCTAGCCACTTGAGAGCACATGAAAGAACAGCACACCAAAGCTCTCGACAGCCATCTTAAGAAGCCATCGAATACAGTCGCTGTGGCCGAAATCGCCAAGATGGCATCATAATCATCATAGCGCAGTATCCGGGTAAACTTGAAACTGACCTCGTCCTGGTTGGGAATAGCTTGAGTAGATGATGATGATGTTATCACAAGCCTCTAAGTAAACTATCAATTACCAAAATAACTTAACTTCTACTGCAGATAGAGGCAGGCTACCCTAGATTAATTATTAAAATCGCTACAAATATACAAAAGTCGGGTGTGCCTGCCGATTTACTTTGGCTTTACCACAGTAAAGCCAAAGTAAATCGTGGCTTTGGATGACGTTAGTCTTAGCACGGGGTATCGTATTACCCGGTACTAACTGGGTTGTGGAGGTCAGGTAGGCAGTCGCTCCATGTAAAATACTGGTATTGAGCTGCATCCGGTAAAACTGGAAGCCGACCCCAACATAGTTGGGAAAAGGCTAGGCAGATGATGGATGACGTTGACTGTTAAACGAGTCACAATCGCTTACAAGACGTTTTGTGTTTTTACATTGACCAACCAGATTTACATCAGTTTTTTGTAGTTCATGTCAATCCAATACAGTATTACAGTACAGTGTATACTGTTGGACATATACTTCTTCCATAGGGTATATGCATGATTTTTTTTTATCACTCTAAACAAAGCGTATGAACATCAGAAATAGCAAAGTGAAATTATTTTTTTAATATCTATAAAAAATACTAACTTGTAAGCATTTGAAACTGCTGATTAGACAGAGAGATCCGATATAGCGAATGACGTCATTCGCTACATCGACGTACAAAATCTATACTAAATTCCGTTTATCTAGAAAAAGATAGAAACAAAAGTTCAAATGGTTATAACTTTTGTGTTGTTTGGCCGATTTATGTCTTGTTTTCGCTTTTTGTCATTATTTTTATAGTACTTTGACATTCCGTATCGAAATGAGAAAAATAAAATTTATGCATATTCCGTATTGCATGACACTTTAGCTTGATTCTCGGCAACTCTCATTCAGTTGTTACCAGCCACCCTGCGGAGGTCGTCGCTTCACCGAGCCTGAGGGTGTCTCACCTTATACTTGCTAAGAACACGTCGGTTCTACGGCTAAGATCACCCCATTTCCACTTCAGCTTACTTCTGTGAGCTGTTAACTTGACCATCAGTATTTTTGTGCTGATAGAATATCAAATTGCTTACTTTTAATAGGCCCTCTGGTCTTCATAGTCTTATTAGCTCCACAAACGTTTGCACAAGGCACACGTCTCAACTCCTATTCCGTATGTCCCCACATTTTAGCACCCAAAAAAATATGGTTACGATGCAAATGAAGTCTCAATGTTTTTTGCAAATGGACAGTAATGTAACAGCGAGCTTACATTTATGTAAATTGTGGCTGAAGCTGCTTTTTTTTGTTTATTAATATGAAAATGTCGTTAGTGGAGCTGTAAAAAGTTCTCTCTGTTTTTGTCGCATTAGTTTTGTTAGTGTTTTAGTAGGTTAGATGGAATTTCAGAATGCCTGAGTAGTTATAATTTTTAAGTGAATATGTTTACGGGTGTTTTACACCTACTAGTTTTAGCTAGAACAAGGTGACATATAATTAATGATAAAAATAAAAGCGCTCTGATGGTTTTTTGATCAGCTCCGTGAGTTGATATCCCCAGTGTAATTAAGCATAATTTTACAAATAACATCACGCCTGTAATCCCCAAAGGGCTAGGCAGAAGTGTACCTAATAGTACACCCATAATTCGCCAGTTATGTTTAGGTCCCATGTAATAGAGGCGAGCCTATTGCCAACAGCCGGGCAAAAATCCAGACTCCGTGGCTGCTACTGACAAATTCCTGATGATATAACCCAATACCAATTTGATCGACCCGGGAATCGAACCCAGGATCTCTGCCTCGGTAGTCGCACTCGTGCCCACTAGACCAACGAAGTAGTTTATAAAATCTAGTATTTTAGAAAACATACGATTTAATACGAAAATCTTTAACTATGCAAACGTTATGTGATTAAAGAATTACTTTTGAATGTTCTAAACTGTACAACGTATTTATTCTCGTAACTACAATCTTACGTCGTCAAAATCTACTCCAAACACACGCTGTATGCGAAGACACTCAAAACTATGTAATTAGTTTAAGTACATAGTACATAGTTGCTGTATATACGACTATAAGTTTCATCTCGCTGCGCAATGTAGCCACTTAAAACGAACAAGAATAATTCCAACTTCATACATGAAACTAAAAGAACATTTTCTCATATTATTTTTCGTCTATTCAACGTAATTTTTGTTCTAAAGACTCCATCTAGGAACATTAAACATACAATGTTAGGGGTTCGTTTAAAATGACTTCACTTCCAAGGCAGTGTTTAAACACTGTAGTGTGTCTCCTCTTTTTTGGAGGAACTCGGCTAAGTGATATCAGCTGCTAGGGTCGATCTTTGGGTTAAGCCGCGCTTACCTAGGTTGGCCCATGGATGGGTGACCACCCATTACATACCGAGTTTCCACGGAGGAAACTCGCCTCGGAAAGCACGTTACGCTGTTGGTCCAGGCTGTCATTTGTAGATCTTTGACAGTCGTTCATCAAAACCGAGTTCAAGGGCTGTTATATTAACAATGATGTCACTGACATCTTTTGAACGCGGTTCAGATGTGTTGATCGCATTCAGTTTCAATGTTAAAATTAACCCTAGCTATTATTTATCATCATCATCATCATTTCGGCCGTAAGACGTCCACTGCTGGACATGGGCCTCCCCCAAAGGGGGGTATTGCCATAATCGCCACGCTTGGCCGGCGGGTTGGCGATCGCAGTACGGTTGTTACAAAAGCACAGAGAACGCTGCTGCCCATTCTCTGGTAAGTCCCTTAGTCGCCTCTTACGACACCCACGGGAAGATATGGGATGGTGCTATTCTTTACGTCCGACACCATACAGAACAGCTATTAAATAGTTTGATCTTATACGATGTTCACCAAGGACTTTTAGAAACCTTTAGATATTCATTTAAGATGACGACATCTGAAATATACTTGCCCCGACATCGATGTACGACAAAGTTTTCATTAAACAAGTTAACTCTAACTATGATGAAATAGTTCGTAGCTGTAATTGCTGCGATTGAAACTTTGAAGCTGATCTACGTGTTTCATGTCTGATCACTTGATTTTGTACTCATGTTCAGGCTGGTTATAAATTGATTGGAGCTTAATAATAGTAGTAGTAGTAGTAGTGTGTTAGTAGTAGTAGTGTGTTAGTAGTAGTAGTAGCTATATAATTGCAATTTTTTATGTTTAGTTGATTTTTTGTGTGCAATAAAGAATAAGAATAAGAATAGTACGAACAAGGCAGTTTAGGTTACAGCTGTTATTTAAGGCTGATGCTCAAGGGTAGTCCGCGCAATTCAAATTTTCTCACGTTTTTTGCAATTTACAGGCAAAAAAATCAAAAAAATCATCAATACAACCTTCAAAGTTCATAAAGGTGTAAAAATGACTTTATCAAGGTCAAAATCATTCCTGCACCTTTATGAACTTGGAGGGTTGTATTGATGATTTTGATGAATATAAATCTGTAACTAAATACGTCTTACAACCGCGAATAATATTTTAATCAACATACAACCTAGCACTGGCCTGTAAATTGCAAAAAACGTAAGAAAATTTGAATTTCGCGGGCTACCCTGGAGCATTCACCTTAATATTTGAGATGCTAAGTCCCGCTTGCTTCAGAAATCACAAAGGCTTGAATTACTGTCGCGCTGTCCGTCGCGTCGGTCGCGTACGCTAGCGAAGAAATAAAGTTCAAATTTGACTTAATATACGGCTGGGCCGATATTCTCGACAGAGATAACGACAAATCCGCTAATTAATTACTAACGAATAAATTCAGTTGCAATAATGATGCTTGCGAGTAACGTAAGTCTCTACATCCATGATGCGTAGAGGTAACGACAAATCCGCTAACTTTTGATTGCTAATTACTAACGAATAAATTCGGTTGCAATAATGATGCTTGCGAGTAACGCAAGTCTCTACATCCAAGATGCGTTTTTCGCAAGCATCGTTATTGCAACTGAATTTATTGTGTCAATGTGCCTTCATTTTTTAACCCTAAAGGTTGCATTTTAAAATTATGTGTAAAGGAGATATGCTGTTAGTGGTCTTAAAAATAAATAGTTTAAAATACACTGTTCTCTTTCTTATGATGGTTAAGTACCGGCTGACTAAAAACAATTGACATCTGAATTTATAATGAAGCTCTTTGATCAGAAGCCTAGTGCACGTTTTCAAGGAGAATAAATTTCTTGCTCTGTAAGAAAATTACTACGACAAATAAAGAGTCCGTAAATACCTTTTTGCATACAGCTAAATATAAATGTATAAGTAATAATAAGAATTACAAAATGTAGGTATTACTGTCATAAAATCTGTAAAGAACATTTAACACAAGATTTTAACTTATTGTGATTTGGAAGTTAATTTTTAACCAAATAAATATGAATACTATTTACCCTCATCACTCTTCAATTTAAATAACAAAACAGGCAACAAATTATTCTAAACGTGTGATAAATGTTGCAATTACAAAAAATATAGAAATTATATTCTTTTGTGTTACCTTGTCTCATGAATTTCATGAATACAATATAAAGAAGAGCTCCCATGTAATTTACCTGTAACAAACAGTAATAATATTAAAATATTGTAATTAATTCCTTTGTACCGGAGTAATCTTATTATTTAAGTTCTGAAATTCTTGCCCTAAATAAAAATATGATTTGAATTTATTACTTTAATGTAAGATAAATAATCGAAAATAATTATTATAATAATGATATTTTTTATTTATTAAAGTTCTCTTAGATAATTTAAATTGTTTTTCTAATGCTATTGAGGTACAAAGAGAATTGTTTTCGTTATTTAAGAGGATTCGCCCTTGATAGTTTTCCATGCTAATTTGAATACTGCTAGACAGACTAATATAATAAGTAAATTATTAAATTAGTCGGTCTAGCAGTATTCAAATTATTATGTGTTATATGGTAATTACGGCGTGGAGATTACGGCAAATTCCTCCCATCATGGGAGAGGCTTATCGCACCTTTAAAGTAAAACCGTTACTAAACGAAAATTTTCATGAATTGAGTTATCAATGCCATCTATGTAAAATATACGTAAACTACAACATAACTTGTCATTTTTGTAAAATATTGTATTTTACGCCATCTAGCGGTAAATTAAAGCGTTACTAAACCGAGTTATGATCGGCTCGCGAAATACAATATTGTGTCTATATCAGTAAGAACATGTTCGTAGAAGAGTGATAACGGAAGTTTAAAGTAACAGTGTTATTATTTGGATAAACACGGCTGTATGTCACAGAAAAGGTAAGTTGTTAATTTGTTTTAATAGGAAAAGTGTTTCAATTTGTTTAAACGCAGTTTTTGTGTTATGAAATTACGCAATTCATAATAAAATTTCATTGATAAAATGTTACTGTTTGTTTAGTCACAGTTTGCCTTTTATTTTTTTAGGTATTATTCCAATAACGTTTATTTATAAAGAGTAACCATTTGTTTAGTTGCAGTTTTACAATAAGTAAAGAGTAAATTAAATCATATCCTTATTTACAATAGTGGGACATTTATGTTAGTCACAGTTTTTTTCTTTACGCAACGTAAATTTGCATAAAAAATTTAAAAGTAAAATATTACATTTTGTTTAAATTCCATCTAGTATTAAAATTTACTTCGTAGTTTATGAAACAGTTAATAATAACGTTACACATTTCTTTTAGTATCACTTTACTACTAATATAAATAAAAGTTGTACTTAGAGTAACTAAATTTATTTACCTAAGTTAAAATGTCAATTAGGTATAGTAATTATACGATAATAATAATAAAACCACTTGCTTCAGGTCATGGCGCATTTACGGAACCCACGTTTGTCACGCATTTTGGAGGCTATGGAATCTAAGAAAGATTCCGTAAGTACTGAAAACCCCAAACTAATATCCATGGACGACCTGGATTATAATTTTTCACGCGATGCAAATCCGATTACTGTCGATACTTGTAGATCTCCTTCTTTATTGCAAGAACAAGCACTACCTCAGTCCGTTAGTCATACTATGGAAGCTGATGTTCAACCAGTTGATGACGGAATACCAAATCCATATTTGAGCGGTACTGGTTTTCCAGAATTAACTCCAGAAGAAGACCTTACCAGACCAGGTCCTAGCAGTAGAGCAAGATCCAATTCAACTAGCTCAAAATCATCTTCAAGTTCATCATCAACAAGTTCATCTTCATCATCTTCATCTAGTGCGTCTGAATCGGGTAAGGACTTTTCCCCTGATGAGGTAGATTGCGATCCTGATTATGTACCAGCAACCCCACCTATGCGTGTATTATTTAGCCCAACTCCTCAAAATAGTATTTCTGTACAACTAGTTGAAGAAAATAATTTGGGTCCTCCAGAAGAAAACAGAACTCCGAACAAACGAAGACGTAAAGGATTTTCAAAAGCATCCGTGAGGCAAGATGCTAAAAGACTTCGTAATAGTGGGCAACAATATACTTCTGTGTCCCAGTTAAAAAAAGTCATGCCAAAGAAGCAGATAGGACCCCCATGTGGGGAAAAATGTAGACTCAAGTGCAGCGAATTGATCAAACAGGAAGACAGAGAAATTATTTTTGACAATTATTGGAAAATGGGAGATTTATCTAGACAAAGAGATTATATTGCAAAGTGTATTAATATTATTACACCTAAGTATCAATATAAAGTTCATAATAACACAAGAGGACCTAAACATTCATTTTCATTCGAGATTAACAATATTAAGCATCGTATCTGTAAAACATTCTTCAAGAACACGTTGGCCATTAATAATCGACCTATTGCAACTGTAATAGCAAAAAAGAACCAAGCGGGAACGATTGAAGAAGAAAAAAGGGGTAAACATGGAAAACAGTACAAAATAAGCTCAGATATAATTAGAGGAATAAAAAACCACATAGACTCAATCCCAAGAATTGAATCTCATTATTTACGACAACAAACGACTCGTGAATTTATTGATGGGGGTAAAAACCTTACAGATATTTATACCGACTACCAAACACAATGCTTGAGTGATGGTGTTGAAGCTGCTAAAATTCATACATACAGAAAAGTGTTTAATGAAGATTACAACATTGGCTTTCACACACCTAAAAAAGACCAGTGCGAACTATGCATTAGCTTTAAAAACGCTGTGGATAAAACAATAGAATTACAGAACAGATACGACCAACACCAGCTTGAAAAAGAATTATGTCGCCAGGAAAAGTCAAATGACAAAACAATGGTTAAGGAAAACTACATTGTTGCCTGTTATGACCTCCAGGCAGTATTGCCTCTTCCGAAAGGAGATGTTTCTACTTTATATTACAAGTGTAAGCTCAATGTTTGTAATTTTACTATAAGTGAATTAGCGAAAGACTATTGTGATTGTTTTGTCTGGAGCGAGGTCGAGGCATTAAGAGGAGCTAACGAAATAGCAACGTGTGTTTGGAAGTATTTGACAAAGAGGGCATCAGAAATAAATGACAATAATTTACGAATCACATTTTATTCTGATAATTGCTGTGGTCAGCAAAAGAATAAGTTTATGTTTTCTATGTATTTATATGCCTTATCTGTTCTTAAAATTAAGTCTATTACGCACAAATATTTAATTAGTGGGCACACACAAAACGAAAACGATTCTGTTCACTCTGTGATAGAAAAAGCCGTTAAAAAGTGCTTACGTTCTGGTCCTGTGTACACACCAGATCAATACGTGACCATTATCAGAACTGCACGAAAGAAAGGCAATCCTTACAATGTTACCGAAATGTGCTATTCAGACTTTTTTGATATAAAAAATCTTACAGAGATATGCGGTGCTCAATTTTCAAAAAATACTGAAGGCGGAACAGTTAGAATGAGTGACATTAAAATAATGAAATTTGAAAAACATCAAGATTCCAACCACGTTGGCATTTATTATAAAACTTCATACTCAGATACAGATTTCAAAGAAATACAATTCCGTAACAATCGTTCGTCTCGAACACGTACTAGCTCTGATCTTCAAGATTTCCAGTTGAAGCCTTTATATCAGTCTAGATTAAAATTAAGTGATAGAAAAAACAGCGACCTAAAGAGTTTAATTAACAGTAATATAATACCACAGAGTTACGCATTGTCATATTACAACAGCATCTTGTTTTAGCAATACTAAAACGAGATGTTATTGTAATAAGACAACTTATTTTTGATGATTATTGATTTAGAAAAACAATAAGTATAACATTATTTTTAAGTTTTTTACGAGATTTATTTTTTATATAACATTTTATACGGCACTAGGTTTGCCTTATTATTCTAATTAAGTGATACCTACAAGTCAACATAACTTTGATTAGCCCTGAGTAGCTTTCGTGGGTAGGGAAATAATGCTGTGATTGTAACTTTGCTAGATTAAGAAAAATGCTATTTCCAATTGGTTTGTTCCTCGTCAAACTGATTGGAAATGTAATAAGATACATAACAAGTAGTTAATATAGTAAGATACGTACATGCTGTGATTTAAAGGTACAAATTTCTCAAGACTGATTGATAAATAACTATGCCAAATGATTGTATGGATCTCTCTTTAAATTATAATAAAACACTATTAATTTTGCAATGTTTTTTTATTTGGTAATATTATAACACCACAACAAATGCCAACTTTATGATTTTTAATTTAAATGTTAAATAATATTATTGTACTTATTAAATTTTAATAGTTTTCTATTTAGTAACATCAGTTGCACTGTAATTTCATAGTAATATACCAT
Source organism: Xestia xanthographa (assembly GCA_905147715.2). NCBI lineage: Eukaryota > Metazoa > Arthropoda > Insecta > Lepidoptera > Noctuidae > Xestia > Xestia xanthographa. Next base: position 4,208,545 of record LR990652.1, on the reverse strand, counting down.
AATTAACAAATTATTAATGGTAAAGTGTTACTATAATAATATAAATCAAAATAAATAATACTGTAAATGATAAAAAAATACTTTCGTAAATCACGTGTCATAATGTAAACAGAGATCTATAATAAAACCTCATTATATGTCCTTTAGAACCCTGCACTCAGATTTTATTGACAAAAAACGGTGACTTTTTTCTAATATTGGCCCTCCTGTAAAATTTTATAATTTCGTTTAGTAACGGTTTTACTTTAAAGGTGCGTTATGTCCAGCAGTGGACGTTATGGGCTGATGTAGTGTAGTGTATTGTAGTATATGATAATTATTTATGTGGACGATAATATTCTCATTGCTTACTAGAACATTAAGATGGAATTAATGTTATAATAATAATAATAATAATAAAACCTTTATTTTCGGGCAACTTTGGCCCATAGATAAATACCTTACAGACATAAAACCTTACCTTTACCTTTACCTTTTTTTTTACCTTTTATACATGTGATAAAATACAAACTGTGTTAGTATAAAGGACCTTAAAACTACGCACGCGCGCGCACGCGCGTTATGCTCATGGTAATTAAATCGGTTGGTTTTTGGACACGCACTAAATCAGTTGCCCTAGAACGAGCTCGCGGTGTTAACGAAACCTAAATACGTTGATTTCAAAATTAAAAATACTCGTTTTACATTTATATTTTTTTTTGGGAATTTTAAGTATTTATATCGATGGTTGATACTGACTGTGCTTGTTGAAAACAATTTAACTAAAATGCTATAGGATAATTCTATTTTCAATTAAAAAATCGACCATTAATTACATTACATTTACACTGCGTGAGCTTGTTAGGAACTCAAGCAATAGATCCATGGAGTAATACGAACGCACGGTGTAGCTGAAAGTAAATTCGAAAGATTTCAAAATTAAATATCTCCTTTTGCACGTAATTTTTACTTTGATTAAAGACTTTTATCATATTTATTCTCTGAGTTGTACTTATTGAAAAAAAACACTCAAAGAGAGTGTTGTGTTTTCGGTTCAAACATCATTACAATTTACATTACGTTTACGCCGCGCCGTGCGTTCCAGCTAGCTAAGCTATTCACTCCTCCCAACAAGATTTCCTACAAAATGTCCAATATATCTAGCTAGAATCACCAGCTGTTTATCGCTTCGTTCCCAGCGATAGGTTTAACACATCGCGGCTGGCAGATCAGCTGTTCCGACGGCGGAATTACCCTGAAACGTCGGATAACCGGCAGTAATACCGGGTAGCCGGGTAAACTACCGGATCACTTTATCGATAGCTTCACTTTTGGATTAGTTAGGTATATTACGTGCTAATTTACTTGGTGGAGCTAGTGAACTATGCTTTGTTGCCGGCAGCACACTGTAAGTAGTTATAGCATACACGAGGTAAATAATACAGTGACCGTTTAATTATGACTGGTTTAATTAAAATATCAATTTAATAAAAATCTTAAATTCTTTCACTGACAAACAAGCGGAACCTTACTTGCTGGGTCTAGAAGCATACATTTTTGCAAGAGCTTTTTATTACTTATAAAAAAGTTAGCAAAGGGATATTTGCGGATGAAAAATCCAATTCTTGTTAAAAAAGAAGACAGATGAGAGACGCCAAAAAGTAGAAGTAAATCTTTCTCCGTAGGCGTTAATAAAATTGTTAAGAAAATATTTCTTCAAGATAAACAAAATAAGCCAGGCAGTCTTACAAAATAAAACACCACTCCTTAACAGCCCAATAAAAAATAATCCTCCCTTTCTTTCTAACATTATCACAGACGAGCAGACCAGGCAAACAGCTGCAGATTTTACAAAGGCATTCAAAACGCCTTGTAAGAGAATAAATCCAGCAACACATTGCCGCCAACGCGCAACGCGTCAACTTGGCATGAAATCTGCGACAGACGTTCTGCTTATACGTCTGGTTTAAAACCTTTTAGCACACCGTTAGATAAACGATGAGCAAACAAAATGATAATGTGAAAATTGTAAGGGTGTATTAAAGTACCATTTATTGTTTTAAGTTTTCATTTTGGAAACAGTCTAGGAAAATGACTAAGATCGAGGAGAAGAGAAAATAATTCTGATTTATTGGCCAGTTTGACGTGTTTTTGACTTTAATTAGCATTGATAAATTGCGAATTTAAAACTTTTGTTTAAAATGTTTGTACTTCCAAACATTTTGCCCTTGTACGCCCAAATAAACATTGAATATCTAAACTAAATTATGTGCAGAAAGAAAATAAATATTTGTCGCAGGAACATGACGTGCATACAAAATTATAAATAAATACTACTCTATAATACTCTACTGTACACCCCTGTGTTCTCAACTGTATACTCTTTTATATTATTGGTGGTGTTTTCTTAATAACAATATGAACACGTTTGAATGTTGCACTCAAAATTTACAGCCATAAAAGTCAATCTTACCGTCACGCATTCAAAAATCGCTTCCATCCGAATATTCATACGAATACACCCGCTCAAAAACTCGCCGCGTCACATTGCACGTCCGTATCCGTGTGGATCAACCCTAAGTATAATTTCTGATGCTACGAGTACGTCGAAGTATGAATTCTTTTATTATATTTATTTGAAGAACAGAGATGGAAGCAAATCCCTTTAGCGGGGATTACTTATCCTTAAAATGCGAAGACGAATCCCGGTATTGGATAGTTCGATTAGGAACCGTATTATTTATTTTATACGTTTTGTTTTTACTTAAATTGCTGCTGAGAATTTACAGTTTCGCGAAGAATGAAATGGGTTTTTTCGATGTTTATTTAGATTCGAACGCAATTAGGTTAAGATTTAAAACTCTTTAGAGTGTTGATGTTCGTTGTAGGTAGTTGTTTAGTTTAATTAGGCAGTAATTTCAATGTTCTTTGAATAGTAAAAGAACTTTGTAACATTAGTTCATACTTTTTGAATGCATCGAAGCCCAAAATGATTGAAATGTTTTTCTTTTGCAATCGTCGTATTTATTCATCACGTATTTTTCAACCAAGGCATTTTTTTTTTATTTGGTTAGTTTTTTTTGCGTGATTGATAATAAAGTGGTTTATTTTCCTAACAGAGGCTGTACAAACTCTATACCTCCACAAACCAAACAATTGAACTGCAATAAATCCTTAAATTAATTTTCCATTTTAAAATATACTTCGATTGCACAATTCTCGTCTAAAGTGAAACCGATAAAAGAACTGTTTAATCACTAGAACAAGTATTATCAGATATCTAGTACCCAGATTGAGTGCCTGTTTAACGACTAGTTAGGTAAACTTCGTTAAAGAAGCTCTGTTAAGTAAGATCTTCGTAAATAATACGCAGTTTGGATAGAATTCGCTGCAACTGGGAGAGTGCTTATGAGTGATTGAGTATGCTTTTAGTTTAGCAAGGATTCAAAGACCGTTTAAATAATGTTGCTAAATATAAAAATATGGAAAGATGGAGAAAAATAGCGAGAAAAGATGACTGTGTCAGGAATGATATGAGCGTAAGGATAATGAATGATTCTCTAAAGATAGTCAGCAAAAGGAAGGGGTCCGCAAGGACCGATGCCTGCCGGGGTTGCGGGACTGTTCGAAAGAGATACCGTGGCCCCGGAACACAAAGGGCGATGAAGGAACACGGATGGGTTTTAGTCAGTAAAAGTCTAACACTCCCTCCTGCTCCGCCCAGAGTGGGAGGATTCGTTTGATGATTTCCCATGCAAAAAAAAGGGGCTAGTGAATGATAGCGTGGTGGTTGACAGGCAGAATAAAGGAAGAAGAAAACATAGTTGCACTAGCCCCAAGTACCACGAGAGAAAGAAGGTAACTTAGCGACAACTGTATTTTTGGGTAAAGGTCACGAGTGTAGACAATTTGTGATCGAGAGCTCTCGGGTATTTTTCGTATTCCTGATCGAAAAAGTTATTAATTTAATAATGTATTTTTGTATCATTGTTTTTTGTATCATTTAATTGTACTTATATGTGTTGTGTTATATCTTTTGTGTCACAAAATAAATTGTTTATTTATCTATCTATCTTTTCAATAAGCATGTCTATCACAGTTGCTTTATTTACATGAAAAAGACTTTGGTATGAATTTAAGAATTCAAACTAAAGGAATAACTTAGAACGCATTCATAACAAAAAGACGATAATACTGCCAAGTTTAATGGCACAAAAAAATTCTGACACATTTCACTTGCAATCCGATTAAAGCTTTTCAAATATCACTTTCATCAAATACCCGTTATGCAAGCATCCCATAAAAGATAAGTTATAAAAAGATTTTATACAAAAGATACGCAATAGAGCAGATTTTAGTACGGCTTCCCGTTTGGTTGAGTGAGTTCATGTCAAACCGTATCGGCGCGAGTAATGCAAGCCTTTTCTTTTTAATATAATAAGTTGCATTACGTAACTGGCTAGCCCTGTCGGAGCAGTCACGTGTTTTTCATTTGAAACATCTATAGGCGTCTATAGGCGCGGGTAAACCAAAAAAAAAAACCAAATGGAATATTCGTGGCAAGCGTGGAGATCGAACCCAGCCCGAACAATCCCGAACATTAGCGACCGATTGAAGCAGCATAAGATCTACAAATTCGCCACGATTAACAACAAGCCAGCTGGTCTCGGGGCATAGAGCGCTGGGTTACAACATCGTGACTTCGAGTTTGATTGTAACAAAGGATTTTCTTGTGAATCGAGTCATTTTATTTTATGTGTTTGTTTTTTATATTGACTTTTTTAAGCATATTACTTGTACAAAATAATTTCAATGTATCACACCTGCCAGGCGTCCCGCGACAGCTCACTTTCTTTTTTCTTTTCGCAATGAAACACGCAGTTTATTAAAATCTCTTAGCTTGAAACCTTTTTTGAATTTCGAATCAAGAGTGAAGGAAAACATTGTGACGATAGCATAAGCTCTAGAACCAAAACGTTGGTCCTGGGTTCGATTCCCGGGTCGGGCAATGCGTCATAGGGTTTGTCCATCAGGAATTTCTCAGGATTTGCGCCCGGTTGATGACAATAGGCTCGCCCCCGATTACATGGGACTTAAACATAACTGGCGAAATGTGGGTGTACTAATAGATACACCTCTGCCTAACCCTGCGGGGATTACAGGCGTGATGTTATGTTATCTATACTAATACTATAGAAAAAAAAAAAAAGAAAAAAAAAACACAAACACAAAAAACAAAACAAAAACAAACACAAATTACAAAAAAAAAAACACAAAAAAAAAAACAAATCACACAAATCTTGTATTTTTGTGTGTGTGTATGTTTGAAATGAATAAACACAAAGAATGCAGCGCCGATTTCAACAATTCTTTCACTATTGGAAAGCTACGTTCACCCTGAGTAAGATAGGCTATATTTTATCTCCGTAATCCCACGGAAACGGGAACTACGCGGGTGAAACCGCGTGACGTCCGCTAGTGTTTCATACATTGGGTATAAACCCCAAAAAAAATGGCCTGGCAAAATGCAATACGGCAGATCCCCATATTATAATTCCCACCGAAACGAAGGTCTGAAAGTAGAAAAACAATATTATATGATTCACAAGCCATTGCCTTGTATTATCTTTGATGCTCTTACATGCAATCCAATATACCTAATAACTGCGCTATTGTTTTCAAGTCCCATTGTTTCAGCTATTTCAATACTGAGAATTAATTAAGTCACCAATTTCGATCAAGTCTTATTTGTATTTTCTTATTTATTCAAGCGAAAAAAATAAATAATAAATGGCTAGAAGTTACAGATCATAAGTCGCAATTTGGAAATGTCGATCACGAAAATCTGTCAATTTATTAAATAAGTTGATGTCTTGGCAGCCATCCTAATCTATACCCCATAAATTATATCAACAGCTGACAATCTAGACAGGGCACGCGAAGGAGATCACCTAACGCTCAATAAAATCGTAATAAAAACCCTGAAAGAAAGAGCCAATAAACAAATATTAATAGCTGACATAAACTACTCAAAGCATTTACAAACGTCTGTCTGTCCTGCTCTTTCAACAAAGGTCAGACAAGGACGGCGTGAAATACCGACAGAGCTACGATCCACCACAAAGAGATATCTCGACTAGATCGTTACAAGAAACGTCTAGGGTATAATACTGTACTCCAATCGGGCCATGAAAATTGCGAACGAAAAACGACGTAAGAATTGAGATTTATTACTCTTAAAATAAAATTGGTTTGTTTCGAACGAGGATTGAAATTTATGTTGAAAGTAATTTGGAATTTAAGTACCTGTAGTAGAGTTAGTTATTGTTGTGTCTTTGTTTTTACTATTTATGGAATGTTTTAGACTGTAATGTTTTTATTTGATGTCGTTATTTATGCAAAAGCAATTTTAAAACCTTTTCAGAGAGAGCTTAGTTTATTGAACACAACACACAATCAAACCATAAAATAAACAAAAATACGTCTCACGTTATCAGGCAAAAATCGGGGAAAAACATTGTATTAGAAAATTGCATTTGTCATGATTCAAATGAAATCTTACATCTACCATAGAATCACCATAAATATTTTTTGTTCTATAAATCCTCCACATCATACGAAAAAATTGGACTAGGCATTGACGCCATTGACGTATGGCTTGTTGTACGTCAATGGTAAACCAGTATAAGCTGACCTCTTATTCTATTGAAACTCCTTACTACTGCTAGGCCAGGTCAAGTTCAATGTGATCCACTGACGTGCAAAATAAACAAGATGAACTCTCCATTTTCACACCATCAAATCTTCCTTACACGAGTTCATTCCATCAAAAAATCCTTGCCACCGCTGTTCGCTTAGCCCCACGCTACAGACTCCATAGCCGGCCGGAGGCATTTGTTTTCCGTCACCCCGCATTTTCCCCTTCCATTAAGCTATATTAAAGGACACGAGAGTATATCGACGCAGGTTTTTCATCACTTTTTCACACGGTGTCACACTGTGTCGCAAATGATTTGCCGTTGAGTTCAGCTCGGATTTTAGTTTTGATCCGGTTCAGAGATTTGTGTTATCTTTGGTGTGGTATCAGTCTGTCTATGTATATTTGTGTTATGTGTCGGGATTGTCAGGATATATTTCGCTAGGCTCGAGCATTGTGTGGGCTGTAGACGGGTTTCGTGCTATGAAAACACACTGGATGCGATACACTATTTTATTTCACATTGCACGGTTCGGCGTGGTAGTTTCCATGGAGAAGAACCGGCAAGAAACTCCATGGTTACTCTTTTCAAACAGATACACTGAGTCTAACAAATTACTTGACATTACACTTTGACACATTAACACTGGGCACAATGATTCGGGTACAGTTTCAAGATGTCTTAACTCCGCTGCGATCAGACATAGAATGTACTCGGCGCTGCGAGCTGTTAACATCAGGACTCTGTAGAAGCACGCCATGGTGGGGTAGACTGGTCAGTAGGTCGCGTGATGTCATGTCACCAATGGCGCGCTTTCGATACATTCGCCCGTCCGTACTCATGACCGGATGAGTCCGGATCTGACATATGCATGTTTGTGATGTTTTAGTACTGTGGTAAGATACAAAATGTAAACAGACTCTTTAAGAAAACGTCAACCAAGCATTCTATACATACATCAAACTAAATAACTCTATGCAGAAATTATTGCTGGGAAACGACTTTTTTTGTTGGGGGTGAGAAATTACTGTTTACGGTACGACTCAAAGTTACTCAAAATATTGCACTGGTGCTTGTATTGAGTAGTACAAGGATTGTGGAGATATGTAAAGTAAAGTAAGTACATTAAAAAAAAAAAAAAAAACTTGAGAAATAGTAGGTCTTTTGCCCTGCAATATCTCCGGAGCTAGATGGTATGGTCCTGAAAATTTAAATAACAACATGAAAAATAGCTAGTAATATTATAATGGATGTACACACAGCAAATTAGTTAGGTTTGCAGAGCACACCAATATAATGTTGGTGTGCGTAAAATCAACTGGTGTATTACTTCGCCTCACGTCTCACAATAAGTCAGCAAACACGCGTGTGTGTGGCTAATCTTCGCTAAGATTGGCCGCCGTGATTGAAAACGGTTAGGACTATTTTGTAGGCGAACAATCAATAACATGTGGATTATATAAACATTATTATTAAACATATTCACACATTCATATATACATTTCATACATTTAACATATTAGAGAGCAGCGGTGGCCCAGTGGTGGCGGCCCCGACTTACGATCAGTAAGTCGTGGGTTCGAACCCAGACAGGCGCATTACTTTGTGTAATTTATTTCAATACCACTGCCTGCTCTCAAAAACGGTGAAGGAAAACATCGTGAGGAAACCGACATGTCCTAGAACCAAAAAATTCGAAGACATGTGACATCTACCAATTCGCACTGGGCCCGCGTGGTGGATTATAGCCCATTTCCTCTCATAGAGAGGAGGCCTGTGTCCCAGCAGTGGGAACATTAATAGGCTGATGATCAGTGATAGGAATAGGTAGTGCTTATTAGCCTAAACTTCGAAGAAGAACAGAGAAAAGAATCGGAGACTTCCTTAGACTATATTTTATTATGCGACCACCTAAGAGAGCGTATCATAGTTTTATGATGAAGAAGTCGTTTCCAAAATGTTCTTAAAAAGAAAACTTTCAGAAATTTTGATAGTTGTAACGACTGTGTTATGTTATGTCTAGTCGCAAACTTTAGGTAAACATAGACCAATTACTTATTCCAAATAACATTAATTTTTGATGTACTTACGTGATGTCCCGGAAAAAAATATAGTCTAAGGAAGTCTCCGATTCTTGTCTCTGTTCTTCGAAGTTTAGGCTAATAAGCACTACCTATTCCTATCACTGCTGATGATGATGATTAAACATATTAATAACATTTTGTTACTTACCGATATCTTTAAACGCCTCGCAATTTCACTAATTGAAACGTTTTGCTCACGCAAAATAATAATCTCAGCTCTTAAAAGTGTAGTTAAGTGATTCATAATGATTAACAAATAAAAACACTGCTCAAAACACGCACACGCTTACGTTACGTTTTTAGACATTAGTCTAAAAACGTAACGTAAGCCCGATAGTCAATAACATTACGACGATAAACTTAAACTACTAACTTACACATGATTTGTCATTTTTAGAAGGTAGACCACAAATAAATTCTAACTCAAATATAAAGAAGACTTGCCAATATTTAAGCAATGAATTGAACAAACAAAAGTAAAACGTTTCATTAAAACATACAAAAACACTGATGTGTTGGCAGTCGGATTCGAACTTACGGCGCTAGGCGCTGGCGGCATAGGATACTGTTTACCGCAAGCTCGACCATTGCGCCACGGAGAAGATTGTTAAGTTGGCTAAATTTATGCTTCATATTCCATGCAACATCAAGTGACAAAAAATTGCAAGTGTGTGGGTGGACACCGGGTTATTGTGAAGCGCAAACACTAATAAATAGGCGAAGCCATTGCAGACAGCCGTTGACTTTACGCACACCAATAACTTTGTTAGTGTGCCCTGCAAACCGAACTAGTTTGCAGTGTGTACATACAGTAGCCTAGACATAGACCCAGTTTGATGCGTTTCAAATCTCCTATTAATAAGGACATACCTACAATATATTTGTAGGACTGGCGAGATCGTAACACCGGACGTAACGTTAATGCCTTGCATGTGTATTGGCTGGGCTTGTGAGATCCAAGATCCTTTATCATAGGTCCATTAATAACAAATAATGGAAAACCTTTCAAGAAGTTAGGTAAGTAGATACTACTGCTTCTACTATATTTTTGCTTGTACATGTTGTTCAATTTATTTCGCTGTTGGAGTCATTCGAAGACATGAGACATTTACCAAGCAGCACTGGGTCCGTTTGGTGTATTATAGCCCAGTGTCTCTCTCATGGTTCGTGTGGTCAGTAGTTGGTATATTTTAGACTGATTTTGAATATGCCATGTTTAAGGATGAAATAATTACCTAATATACCCATAGAGCTGAACAGAAACTATAAACTGTCGAAATGATACGATTGTTTTGCTTAGTTCTAGTTCAATTACGATCACCGTTGTTTAAAGACTTTCATTCTGATATTTAAACATTTAATAAAAAATGTTTAGCTTCGTCAAAGTAAAATTAATAATTTTCGTGCTTATTTTGTTCAATGACCGTGAAGAAAATCTTCGACTCTGCTCTCCGATTTTGTTACGCAACATTAAACACTGAGATTAAAAATCTAGACAACTTAAACATTGATGGCTCAAAAAGCGAAAATAAATTTATTTCTAAAATTATTTTCAAAAACTGGTACAGCGCAATGGGTGCAGTTAGTAGCGGTTCTGCAATGTTAAAGCATTGAACGGACCAATCATGTACTAGTATTCCCAACTCATAAATTTCAAATTTGGTACGTGAGCATACCTCCCGCCACTTCCGATCAACACATGCCATCGGCAGCGATTGCCAAGATCCAAGCCGACGTTTCACGAATTTCGTATTTCGAATGTACCAACCGGACGTCGTCGGACCGACGCCCGGCGGAAACACCCGAACGGACACGCTAAGCCAGTTGCCGGTAACAGCTGATTTGGAAGGAACGGTGTGTTCCGTTTTCGAAATTTATATAGCGGCATTGTGCTGCCTTTTGAGAGCGGTTTTACAGATTTTTAAAACTGTCCTTTTGAGCTGGGGATTTCTGGATGTCAAAATCAGCGAATCCCTTTGTTTGGGCTGAATTTCAATGAGTTTACCAACTACTACAAGACTACCACAAATGCTTATTAATAATAAAATATAATCTGTTAATAACATTAGCTAAAACGAAAATAACGTACGACAAAAGATGTGTTCAAGACCTTCAACAAAAAAAAAAACTCTTAGCATAAAATATCTGATCCAGGCTTTTTCACCAATTTACACACTTCTATACCAAACCGTGCCTGAATGAAAAAGTTGTGTTCCATTTAGCTATAAGCCTCCCAGATAGCACTTTGAAGAGTTAGCGACCGTCAGAGATGCTGACTGAAAGATTAGCCCACCCCACTACCAGAAAATCACACAAATTCAAACCCTCTTACCAAAAAATACAGTCTCTTTTTCCTTAATATACGCCGCTTTTCGGAAGCGATGGCCACGCATATTCTTTCGCTAGCTATTCTACACGCATTGTACGTCAAATAAAAAGTCAACTTTAGTACTATTATTTAAGGTGCATTTTTCCTTGTTTTATGCTGCATATTTGAGGAGTTATGGCCCACAAATAAGTTTAGGTGCGGTAATGGAAAGGCTTCGCTTAAAATGTGAGCTGAAAATGCTTTTAGAAAAGTTTCGGGGTACCAAACAAAAAGTTGTGTGTACGTTTTGAATAGTTTGTGTGAGCTTTTTCTGCGGTCTCATTTGTTGAATGTGAACAAGATCACTTGTTAGAAGCTTAAGTAGTAGACAAATATATGGTTATTTCTAAATTAACTTTGATTTAACTTGCAAATTACTTTTACTGTAGATCTATTATTATTTTATTCAAATCTGTATAGTTAAGTATGTTTAAGTTTTTTTCTCTCTTCTACGTAGAGTAAAAGAGAGAAAAAAACTTCTGTTAAAAAAAATCCTGTAGGTACCTACAGAATTTTTTCTCTTCTTTCTTCGACATTTCATTTGAAAAACTGAAAAGCGTTTCAGTCTAGTACCGGATCAACAAAACTATAAAACTATTCCTCATTCGTATGAAAATTCATCACGCCTTTTCTATATTTCCCACCACAACTAAAGTTTCCATTACATTTTCCTTGAAACAGAAATAAACACAACACTAAACTACATACGCTATTTACCCACCGATTAATTTCGTAGCTCTTTACAGTTTGAATGAACTAGTTTGAACTGGATGGAACTAGATGAAACTGGTTACAACTGCTTCGCTTTTGGATTGAACGCAAATCGTTCCGAAATGTGCTTCAAGTTAACTTAGATTACCTACTCTGTATTGGCTTGCCTTGAAATCAAGATTTAGTTAGTGTAGTGGGTTGAAGTAGTGGTATTGGGAACTAAGCACGTGGTTATTTAGAAAGAATCTAATATACGAGCTATATGGTGGTGTTATCGACGAGAACAAAACCAAGACACGCATTTAAGGTTAAGTTATCGACAACTACAAATCCAAGACACGCACCTTTGATTTTTCAGATTCATGTGCGTATTGTATTATATTACTTGTTTCGGTGAAGGAAAACATCGTGAGGAAACCAGCATGCCTAAGAGATATTTCTCGACGGTATGTTAAGCCAAGTCAGAGGCCCATGGGTGGAATAAAACTCTGACACCTGGTTAGCCACTAACCACACGATAAAGAAAGAAGATTGACGACTGAAGATTTTGAACATATTTTAATTGATGATTTCATAGATGTGTATGGATATGTATGGAGACGTGTTGTATTGTATTGTATTGTATAGCGGGCTGGTGTCCGCAACTCCACGTCAAAGCGCGTATTTTGCGTGCGGGTGGGAATTTTATTCGATCCACCCTAACTCCCCGAGAAAGGCCAGCAGCGCCTTGGTGTTGCTGACAATCTCGCGGAGAGTACCTGGGTTACCGAAGTACTTTGCCCTGTATGTTGCAACCCCTGGGCAGTGCAGAAGCACGTGGGCTGCTGTCTCGTCTTCCTCCATGCAGGCACGGCACAGGGGGCTGTCCGTGACAAAGAGGTGTTTATTAAAAGAGCCGTGTCCAGTAATGGCAGCTGTAACTGTGCGCAGCTGCGGTTTGGTCAACCGAAGCGCGCGTTTAGTGAGGCGGCCGTCGATAGTAGGAAGTGCTTCCTTGGCCTGCCTGCACTCGCCGTGGTCTAGCCATAGCTTGTGGTGTTGTTCACTAGTTCGGTTCCTTACCAGTGTGCGTAGGTATCCGAAAGGGAGTGGCACGATAGGTTCGGGTCCCACCGCTGCCATGCTCGATCCCCTTCTAGCGAGTTCGTCCGCGGCATCATTGCCACGGGAATCGCTGTGTCCCTTAATCCATTGGATGGTTACATTATTGAGATTACCAACCTGGTTCAGGCGTTGGTGACACTCGTGTATTAACCCAGAGTTGACTGTGTGGTTGTTTAGTGCCAGCAGTACAGCCATGCTGTCTGAGAGTATACGGATTGAGTGGTCCACAACCTTCCTGGCTAAGATGGCAGATGCCGCCAGGGAAATGCCCATGCATTCTGCCTGAAATACCGTGTTGTGGGCCCCCAGAGGTTTGGCTATCTGGATGTTGAGATCCTCGGAGAAGACTCCAGCACCTGTGCCAGTACCTGTTTTAGATCCATCCGTGAAGATCCGTAGTTCCGCGGGGTTTAATCCCTCGCACCGGTGATCCTCGTGGAGCTGGATTTTGTACTTCTTATCGATGGAGACGTGTTGCATCGACCCCAAATAAATTACGAGTCAGAAGAATGATGAAATTCGCTGTATATAGAGATGATATTATTAATAGTTTTTCGATGTGTCATCATCATCTGCCTAGCCTTTTCACAAGTTTTTATTGGGGTCGGCTTCCAGTCTAACCGGATGCAGCTGAATACCAGTATTTTACATGGAGCGACTGCCTATCTGACCTCCACAACCCAGTTAGTACTGGGTAATACGATACCCCTTGGTAAGACTGGTTGTCAGCCTTTTTTTGTGCCACTGACCACCTGTAACGACTGTCAAAGATCACAAATGACAGCCTGGACCAACTGCTTAACGTGCTTTCCGAGGTATGGAGGAAACTCGGTATGTAATGGGTGGTCACCCATCCACAGTCCAATCTAGGCATGCACGGCTTAACCTAAAGATTGACCCGAGCGGCTGTTATTATTTAGCCACGAGCTCTCTCGAGCCCGCTCGCTGTGTATATGCTGCATAATATAGGGTGTAAAAGACCTCATCACAAAGCCGTCAACCAAGCATTCTGTACATCAAACTAAGTAAGCAAAAATTATTGCTGGGAAACGTCTTTTTTTTTTTGGGTGAAAAATCATGTTTTGTGGTAGAACTCAATGTAACGCACTCAAAACATTGTGCTGATGGTTGGATTGAATAGTACGGGGGTCGTGGAGGTGTTTAAAGTAAAAATCTTACATTAAAAATATGTATTAAAAAAAAAAAAACTTGCCAAAAAGCTAGAACTTTGACCCCCAATATCTCCGTAACTAGAAGGTAAGGGTGAAGGGAAGGTGGAGGGTTTCCAGGTATGACGTAGAATAATTTTTTTTTTCGCAATGACGGGGAGAACAAATGCCTTTCTGTTACTACCCTGTTTACTTCCAAAGGTAATTTAACGCTGTTTAATGCGGTTAGGCCTCGATTTAAATCAATCAACAGATACACTAGAAAATTTTGTATTTCTTGCTTTGTTTTTTCAAAAATAGTTTATACACAAATGGAGGACCCAGCAAACTAACTACTTAAACTCATAACTTCCATTTCACAAGAAACATTTTAAAACTTGTCTACAAAAATACTGCCAACCAACTTCAAGAAACACAGCAAAAAACAGGAGGCGGCTTCGCGTCAAACCAAGCAAAGTCCAAAATCTAGGTCAACGCCCTGTTGACACCTTTTAGAGGCACCTACCCATCAGAGTAAATTAGGGTAAAAGCACAGGTTTTCACACCAGACGCGTCTAAAGCTACAACACAGCGGACCAAATTCCTTCCTACCGTAATAAAACACCTACACTAACCCTCGGTCGTTGACTCAAAACCGTATATCATATATCGTAAAATGTGAAAAGTTTTTTGATGTCCTCGAGGGTTTTATCACCCCCTGTTTATTGCATATTTTTATGTGAGGTACGAATTACTTGTGTACCTTTATTTACCACTCGAGTGCCATAAATTTGTTGTTTTACCAATCTTAATATGGGTTTCTATGTAGGTCGGAGTCGAATGGGTCACTTGGGTAGGTCTTGTTCGAATTTAGGTTATGTGGTGGTTATTTTAGTGCCGGGAATTGTTAGTACTCTGATAATAATAATGGCGGCAATTCTGTTGACCACCAGCTTATACAAACTTGGAATATTGCTATCCTTTGCTAACATCAAGAACACGAAAGAGATGGAAGTTGTACTAGTGCTAGATGAAACGTTTTTACACATTGAGTTGGAATGAGCATTGAGCATTCATCTCCACGCTTACTCTGGCAATTGGAGTGTTAAATCCTGCACCCTACTTGCGTAACCATGGCAGGCATTATTAGTATTGTTTGTGGTCAAAAATACTTTAAAGAGGATTTTTAAATCGATTGTGTTTATGTTTCAATGCTTTGAATACTCGAGAACGTGAGTATCGCAATGAATATTGTTGAATTGTTTAAATAAAAGGGGTCGTGGTTGTAAGTTAGTTACGCAATTACGCTGCAGGTTTTCTCACCCCGCATTTATAACATCATACTTGTAATTAATTCCTAGCAGTTCACCCATATTTCGCTAGTTATGTTCTAAGTCCCATATAATATAATAGGGGGAAGCTTATTACCATAAACCGGGTACAATTCCAGACTCCATGGCTGCTACTGATTAATTCCTGATGGAAAAAAACCCAATAACACTTTGCCCGACCCAGGAATCGAACCTGCACCCCTAGCCAAGTTGACAATCTACAATCGTTAACGCTAGTAGAAAACTATTCAAATGAATGGGAATGACATCATCTCAACGTTAAATCACGTGATCAACGCAAACGATTAAAAAATTCGTAGACAAGTTTACATCGTTCAAAATGATAGAATAGAATGTTATCGTTTCTACAATGTTGATCGCTAAACTGTAGTTTTTTTCTACAGACATTAGAGAACGAGCGATCGACTCAGTCGTGTCAACTTGGCTACCAATTTAGCGCTTTCTACAATCGCTGACGCCGAGGCGTTTACGATTGTAGAAAGAGAATCGATACGAAACGCTTGTAACTTGGCTATAGGGGTGCTGGTATCTCATGCTCAGCGTTCGAGCTTGGGACCACTACACCAACGACGTAGTCGTGGCTTAGTTGAATACAAAATGTAACTCCAAAGAATCAAATAGCTATTGAGACGGGTCCACCCTTTATAGCAGAACTTTTTATGTCATAATATTACATTGCATAACAGCGGATAGCATAAACTTCATTTCGCAGAAAATCGTTTGGCAGACACTCATTTATCATACATTCAAAACTCATAATTTTGTAAGGCAGAATCATCTTTAGGCATAAATTTCATATGCATAAGAATTAAAAGTAGAACCATCTTAGCGCAGAAAGTTCACAGCCAGAATCATCTTTTGGCATAAATTTTATATCGGTAGTCACTAAAAGCAGAACTATCATATCTCAGAAAGTTTACAGTTAGAATCATCTTTTAGCATACATTTCTTATGCATAACAATGGAAAGACTCATCTATCACATCCACATCACAGAAAATTCACACATGTGAGCATGTGGTTTTTATTTTCCTGTAAGCAGGAGGCAAACATGCAAACAAGCATACATCTTGCATGCAGCAAGCATGCAGTATGCAAACAAGCATGCAGTATGCAAACAAGCATGCAGTATGCAAACAAGCATGCAGTATGCAAACAAGCATGCAGTATGCAAACCAGCATACAATATGCAAACATGCACACCAACATACACCATTCATGCAGCAAGCATGTAGCGTGCAAGCAAGCATGCAGCATGCAAACAAGCATGCAACATGCAGCAGGCATGGTTTCTGTCACGGCTCCGGCGCTGCGGGGCTCCGGCGGTCCCACGCGAGCTTATCGTCGCAGATGTGTTTAACGCTCACCACCGCAGCTTCGGCTTGCTGCCAGCCTCAGCAGCGGCGGCGAGTGTTACAACCACCTGCTCCTCAACTCGCGGGCCGCCTCGCCCCTCCGCGCCTACGCGATTTTAAATTACACTCTAGGGGTAGGGCAGACAAGACTACGTAAAGTCGGTTTTGGAGCGATTCGTTTCTGTCACTAACTTTTGTAGCCCATCATATTACTTTTTAAGACAATATTTAAATGTTTGGTTAAAAATGCTATTTTATAGAATAATGCCAAATACAATTATTCCAAATGAAATTCTGCCATCTTCGTAATATGCCAAGTGAAATTGTGCGAAATTTGAACATTGCCAAAGGTAATTATGCCAAATAAAATTCTGCCATCTTAAAAGTATGCCATTGTAAATTCGGAAATACAAACATTCGGCTAAACAATAACTATATTAAATAATTTTTATGCCTTAAAAATATTCGTCTAAAGAAGATTATGCCAAGTGTGTTATGCCAAATAAATTTCGGAGTATCAAGATTCTGCCAGATAGAAGGAACCCTATTGAGACATTCTAGAACGATGAGATTCATTTAGTGGGCTCTTACAAAGAGTTACATAGAAATAAATGCTAGATCCTGAATCTTGATGCTTAATTAGAGAGCCCGTAAACTTCAAGATAACGACCTTCCCAAACGTTCTAGGCACTCGAGTTACGCACTAATGTATACTTTTATTTACCGAAATAACCTAACGGATGTAATGAATTATTTTGAGTATGACCTTTGTATACGTCTGTTATCTTTCTACGTTCGTTTAGTCAGTAAATAGACAGGGATAAATAGTTATTTGGGTTAAAGGTTAAGGTTTTATCATTAGTTATATTGCGATGATGATTATTGTTACAAACCCTTATGGTTTAAACAATTTATCATCATCGTCTTTCACAATCAATTTTTAACAGACTTCCAAAAGGAGGAGGTTCTTTGATTTGTGGTTTTCTTTGGGTCGTGTTCATTTTTAGGGTTCCGTAGTCAACTAAGAACCATTATAGTTTCGCCATGTCTGTCCGTCCGTCCGTCCGTATGTCCGTCCTCGCTTAATCTCTGTGACCGTTAGCACTAGAAAGCTGAAATTTGGTACCAATATGTATATCAATCATGCCGACAAAGCGGTAAAATAAAAAAATAAATGTTTTATTAGGGTAAAAAAAAAAAAAACACTTCCCACTTTACATATTGGGGGGCTCCCCTATATGTAAAGTGGGAAGTGTTTTTTTTTTTTTAATTTCAACCCTAACGTGTGATATATGGTTGGAAAGGTATACAAAAATGAATAGGGGTTTCCTGAAATCATTTTTTGATAATGTCAATAATTTCGGAAATAATCGCTCCAAAAGTAATAAAACAATGTGTCCGCCTCTAACTTTTGAACCATAAGTTTAGAAAATATGAAAAAAAAAATCTGAAAAGTAGAACTTTCTAAGGACTTTCTAGGAAAATCATTTTGAACTTGATGGAAACAACAGTTTTTGTACAAAAAAGACAAAAAGTTGTACAAAATAATTTCTGGACTAAGTTTGTAGTATATTCGTATATGCAAGCATTTTTACATAATGGATACCCACCTTTAAACTCATAAGTGGGAACACTTATTGTGACGGACGGGAAACTACGGAACCCTACACTGAGCGTGGCCCGACACGCTCTTGGCCGGTTTTTATTATTCATTACCTACGATTAAAATTGTTACTATGGCGTTTATTGTTCGCTCATAAAAATAAACCAGATGTTTTTGGGTTTTTTATCAGGAATTTCTCAGAAGCAGTCACGGAGTCTGGATTTGTACACGGTTGATGGCAATAGGCTCGCCCCCTATTTAATGGAACTTAAACATAATGTAACGTCGTACCCGTACCTACAATTACGGTAGCAGGTACGTACAAGTAGGTAGGTAGGTAGTAGTAGGTAGGTAGGTAGGACGAGTCTCGAATGATGTAGGTACAAATTCGCAAACTAGGTACCTATAAAAGACATCAGGAAGTTGTCATTGTAATTTCGACCGTACGCCGAGTGCATAAGGTACCTACTTCTTTATTTTGTACAAGTTGAGGAAGGACAATGACCCACTATGGACTTGTCTAAAACAATTCGAGTAAGTCGTGGATCTTTCTAGAAGGGTTGGTCACGATATAAATAGCCGACATGTTTGCGGGAGAGTCAGTCTGATTTTGGCTACACCTCGAAGCGAATCCAAGTGAAGTAAAAGTGCGATATTTAAGCGAATAGTGATCAGTAGTGTATTTGTGATTGAGTTATAAGTGGTTTGTGATTATTAAAGTTATTTGTTGTTTAATTGATAGTAATTAATTTATCCCATATCCAGCTCGTAACAATAACTAGACAAATGTGTGTGTTCAAGGTACACTTCTGCCCTTTAGGGATTACAGGTAATTATTATTACGTTATGAAGTCCAAAATTCTGCCTATTATCTAGCTTAGTAAACCGGAACCATGTACCTACGTCTTGTTAAGGCTTTTTAATGGACCCTACAATAACCAACTTACCTAAGAACACCCCGATTCCACGCTAGCGATGCACACGAAAATTACATTCACCTTTCATCCGTGATTGCGTTTGCACCGTAACCGGAGTAACAGCATATTTCCGATTTCCGTGCGTCCCGACAGTTTCCTGTGGTTATTACCACAAAAATCGTTCCGTGTTTGGACTCCATAAATCCTGCAATTTGTACCTCTTTGGTGCAACCTTTTTGGTAATTAAGTACCCGTTTTTGTTTGTGTGTGTTTTCTTGTCATAATGTGGTAATCTTGTTATGTTTGTAAGCGGTTGGTTCTTGTACGAAATCATGCGTAGCATTGAATTTTTTTTTTATATGTACTTATTAATGATGTTGGAGTTTGCAGCTATAGCCGCTCGGAGCCGCACTTATCTAGGTTGGTCTGTGATTAGTTGACCACCCATTACATACCGAGTTTCCTCCGTGCCTCGAAAAGCACGTTAAGCCGTTGGTCCCGGCTGTCATTTGTAGATCTTTGACAGTCGTTACAGGTAGTCAGTGGCCCGAAAGTCTGACAACCAGTCTTACCAACGGGTATCGTATTGCCCAGTACTAACTGGTTTGTGAAAGTCAGATAGGCAATCGCTCCATGTAAAATATTGGTATTCAGCTGCATTCGGTTAGACTGGAAGTCGACCAAAACATAGTTGAGAAAAAGGCTAGGCAGATGATGACTTATTGTCTTCAGAAAGGACAGGAGTGGTACGTACGTAGGAGTGGTACGTACCTACTCTAGGACTAGATGTATGATCGTGAACGAAGCAAAAGGAGTATTGTGACGATCAATCGGTAGGTCGACTTTTTGTCTACCCCATTTTTTTGTAGATAAGCCATGTACATATTTGTTGTTTTTGGTTTTACTTTTACTCTAATATTTAAGCAACTTTTTAATCGTAGGTAAAGTCTTTATTTGCCTTTTATAAACCACTAGCTGACGTCCCGCGGTTTCATCCGCGTAGTTCCCGTTCCCGTGGGAGTACGGGAATAACATATAGCCTATAGCACTCACGAATAATGTAGCTTTCTACCAGTGAAACAATTTTTAAAATTGGTTCATTACTTCCGGAGATTACCCCCTACATACAAACTTACAAACAAATGTTACCTCTTTATAATATTAGTATAGATATATATAAACCATGACTACGTTTAGTCTTAATTAACTGAAAAAATTCTCGCACAAAAAAAACTCTTTAGATCCTCAAAAAAGAAATATCCCTAATCAATAAACATCTCAAACGCCCAATTTGTTGGAAACGCAAAAAGCTAAACGAGCAACAACACAACAAAGGCCCAATCCCCTAAAAGGTATCGTTGAACGAAAAAACTAATTAATTACCGAAGATTCGATCGAGTTGCCCAAGACGTATGATCGGGTCAGACCGCCCGATCGGACGAATCATCCAACCTGTTGGCAAATACATTTGTCTTCCCCGATTCGTCATTTGGACGAGTTTATTTAGGTCAAAGGTATTGTTTACAATGTTAGAACACACTGACTGATAAAATAAATAAATTATAGACTTTTTTTGAGTCAGAAGATTACAAAAAAGGTTTTATAAGTAAGACGGCTAGCCAATTTACAAGGGTCAATGGTATATTTGTGTAGATATGTGACGCCATTTTCTTTCTCGAAAAGAGGCTGAAAAGGATATCGATAGGAGGTATGTTATGTTTGAAATTGGTATTTTTGCTCGTGATATTTTCCTTTTACTTAGTGAGAAAGGTCGATTTCAAATGGTTACCTATAGGTAGTCGGTTTACGTGGAATGCGTCTTATGATTTTATTATAGAATATTTGTACACTTACTTATATTTTCATAAATAAAAGCTTACTCGATTTTTAGTATTCCGTAGTCAAACAAAGAAACGAGACCTTTATAATTTCGGGCGAATTCATCTGTCTGAAGATTATTTACATTCCTTGATGCCTTATGTTGATAAAAATTGTTAACATAATGTTTTCTGCACTGGGTTAAACAATGATTATCTACACTAATATTATAAAGAGGAAAGCCTTGTGTTTTGTGTGTGTGTATATTTGTAATGAATAAACTCAAAAACTACTGCGCCCATTTCAAAAATTCTTTCACCATTAGAAAGTTACATTCACCCTGAGTAACATAGGCTATAATTTATCCCCGTACTCTCACGGGAACGGGAACTACGCGGGTGAAACCGCGTGACGTCCGCTAGTGTTAAATAACGCAAAAAATATACCGCAGAAATTACTAGTAAATACCTACATTTTATTTTTGCAACCTTTATTAATAATACTGTGCATGCGTAAATAGTTATCCAGATTAGGCAGCCCTTCACCGTGCGTGGTTTTTGATGTAGGTGACCACATAATGTGCCTTCTCACATTAAAATATTCCTGAATAATGTATGCCAAATTGGACACATAACTGTAAAATAATAAAGCCAGATATCGAGCTCGAATATCATAGTTGCCAACGAATAATTTGATTTCATGAATTCCGTTTGAAACAGACTGCGATAGTACAGCAATGTAAGCATAAATTAACATAAAATCTAACTGTTTGTAATTTGATTTGGAACGTTTTAGTCTGAGACAGATACTGCTGTATTTCACTGAGGACAGTTATTAAGTAAGTTTCGTGCCTTTGAAAACCATTTGAAGGTTTTAAATTAGTGTCCCAAGGCAGTTATGACCAAGACAAACCTACTTTTTATAAACGGACCACTACACAGAGTGATTGGTAATTGACGCATAGTTATGCATTCCTTTTAATAGGTGATACTGGACTTAATTTGCAAAGGCCAAACGTCGGAAGTGCTCCACGAAGTGCCATCGGCTGTCGATGATGAGTCCCAGGTACTTCAGCGTCAACTCGACGCCAATGGATACCCCTCCTACCGCCAGTGAGGATCCCGGAGGTGGTGCGTTCTGAGGCCCATGAAAGCACATGGCCCGGGACTGTTCGAAAGAGATACCGTGGCCCCGGAACACAAAGGGCGGTGAAGGAACATGGATGAGTTTTAGTCAGTAAAAGTCGGACACTCCCTTCATTTGATGATTTCCTATTCGAAAAAAAAAGGTGAACTTTTTAACAAATTGATTTTCAAAGGATTCATTCGTTCATGAGATATCAGAATAATATCACTTTATAATCCTGAACGGCGTAGATTTCTCACAATCAACGGTTGGTGTCTTAATCTATTCTGTTTCGGCCTAATGAGTTTTGCGCTATCCCTGGCGTTCATCAACTTCAGTAGTGCTCATACATGAGGGCACTTAGGATTAGGACACAAAATCATGTGTCATTAATGTCATGGTTCGCGCTAGCCGTCTGTGCGTACGGACGTGTGATTGACCCGTGACCGAAAGTTCAATGACCTTCGTGTTGTAAGAATGTCTTCGGACGTTATTAAGTGCAATAATTGCAACATAGTGATTAGTGAAGTACTTTGTTTTATACATAACAAGATAGACGTGATGGATAATGTGAGCCTTGTGCAGATATGTATGGGTGCTTTCAAGGAGGAAGAAATTAGTGGAACAAAGTCTCTGTTGTTTCAAGCCCTAATGCTAAGCGGATGATACAGCGGAAAAATAAAGGGAAAACAACGAGAGATTTGGAAGATATTATAGACTATTAGACTTACTAGCGGACGTCACGCGGTTTCACCCGCGTAATTCCCGTTTCCGTGGTAGTACGGGGATAAAAATATAGCCTATGTTACTCAGAGTGAATGTAGCTTTCTAATGGTGACAGAATTATTTAAATCGGCGCAGTAGTTTTTGAGTTTATTCATTACAAACAAACACACAAAAATACAAATCTTTCCTCTTTATAATATTAGTATAGAAGTGTAGAAAAAAAATTGGTTTATTTTTTAATTTCAAACAGGGTATTTCTATTTAAAGAAAACACACAACAAAGTTTTTTTCTTGATAAAGTTCAATTTAAATAATTATATCAGCTTATGCTAGTGATCACAAACTTTTTTTGATGTGTGTACTTTCATTCTAAGTTTGATCGAGGTTATCTAAATATATAAAAGAAACTGACTGACTGACTGATTGACTGACTGACTGACTGACTGACTGACTCATCTATCAACGCACAGCCCAAACCGCTGGGTCTACAGATTCCAAATTTGGCAAGTAGGTTCCTTATGTGGTCTAGGGGTGCACTAAGAAAGGATTTTTCAAAATTCACCCCCTAAAGGGGTTAAACAGGGCTCCAAAGTTTGTATGGGGAAACAAGATTAGTTAGACAATTTTATTCGAAACTTCACAGAAGTGCTCCCATTGATAAATGAGTAGAAACGGGTTTCAGGTTTTTTCAGAATTCAACCCCTAAAAGGGGGAAATGGGGTGGCAAAGTATAAAAATCAATGCACAGCCCAAACAGCTGAGTCTAGAGATTCCAAATTTGGCACATTGATTCCTTATGTAGTCTAGGGGTGCACTAAGAAAGGATTATTCAAAATTCACCCCCTAAGGGGGTTAAACGGGGCACCAAAGTTTGCATGGGGAAACAAGATTAGTTAGACTATTTTAATCGAAACTTCACAGGAGTGCTCCTATTGATAAATGAGTAAAAACAGGTTTTAGGTTTTCTCAGAATTCAACCCCTAAAAAGGGGAAATGGGGTGGCAAAGTATAAAAATCAATGCACAGCCAAAACAGCTGAGTCTAGAGATTCGAAATTTGGCACATTAGTTCTTTATGAGGTTTAGGGGTGCATTAAGAAAAGATTTTACAAAATTAACCCCCTAAGGGGTTGAAACGGGGGTCCAAAGATTACATGGGGAAACAAGATTAGTTAGACTACTTTATTCAAAACTTAACAGGAGTACTCCTATCGATAAATGAGTTAACATTTGTGTTTCAGGTTTTTTCAGAATTCAACCCCTAAAGGGGGAAATGGGGTAACAAAGCCTGAAATTCAACATATTATGTATTGTTTGTGTGGTGAATTGGGTCGGGTGTATTACAAAAACAACGATTTTAAGATTTAATGTGGCGAACCTGAAATACCATGATTCCCTGTTGGGGTGCGATGGGGTTGAAATGTCTAAAAATCAATATGGGTGTTGATACCGATATTATCAGGGATGCTGATTACGAAAATGGCATTTATTTTGAGATCCAGAAGATGGTTATTGTTGATTTATTGTGATGATTGTGATGATGACGATTGTGATAATGATGATGATGATTGTGATGAGGATGATTGTGATTACGATGATAATGATTGTGATTACGATGATGATGATTGTGATAATGATGACAATGATTGCGATGATGATGACAATTCTGTGAATTATGATTTTGATTACGATAGTAATGATAGTGATTACGATGATGATGATTGTGATAACGATGAAGATGATTGTGACAGTGATGGTGATTGTGATAATGATGAAGATGATTGTGATTACTATGATAATGATTGTGATAACGGGGATAGTGATTGTGATGGTGATTGTGATTATGTTGGTGATTGTGATAATGATGGTGATTGTGATAATGATGGTGATTGTGATAATGATTGTGGTTGTGATAGTGATGGCGATTGTGACCATGATGAATGTGATGAAGATGATAGTGATTGTGATTACGATGATAATGATTGTAATAACGATTATAATGATTGTAATGACGAGGATGGAGATTGTGATGATGATGATTGTGATTACGATGATAATGGTTGTGATTGCGATGATAATGATTGTGATAATGATGATAGCGATTGTGATTACGATGATAATGATTGTGATAACGATGATGGTGATTGTGATAGTTATTGTGAGAGCGGCGGTGATTTTGATGGTGATAGCGATAGTGATGGGGATTGTGATGGTGATTGTGATTGTGATAGTGATAGTGACGGTGATTGTGATGGTGATTGTGATAGTGATTTTGATGGCGATTGTGATGGTGATTGTGATGGTGATTGATATAGTGATGGTGATTGTGATAGTGTTGGTGATTGTGATAATGACTGTGATTACGATGATAATGATTGTGATTACGATTATAATGATTGTGATGACGAGGATGGAGATTGTGATGATGATGATTGTGATTACGATGATAATGGTTGTGATTGCGATGTTTATGATTGTGATAATGATGATAGCGATTGTGATTACGATGATAATGATTGTGATAACGATGATGGCGATTGAGATAGTGATTGTGATGGTGATGGTGATTGTGATAGTTATTGTGAGAGTGGCGATGATTGTGATGGTGATAGCGATAGTGATGGGGATTGTGATGGTGATTGTGATTGTGATAGTGACGGTGATTGTGATGGTGATGGTGATTGTGATAGTGATTGTGATGGTGTTTGTGATGGCGATTTTGATGGTGATTGTTGTGGTGATTGAGATAGTGATGGTGATTGTGATAGTGATGGTGATTGTGATAATGACTGTGGTTACGATGATAGCGATAGTGATGGGGATTGTGATTGTGATAGTGATAGTAACGGTGATTGTGATGGTGATAGCGATAGTGACGGGGATTGTGATGGTGATTGTGATAATGATTGTGGTAATTATAGTGGTTGTGATAGTGATGGTGATTGGTGATAATGATGGTGACTGTGATAGTGATGGTGATTGTGATACTGATGATGGTTGTGATAGTGATGGTGATTGTGATGATAATAATTGTGATGATTATGAAATTTAGCAAATAGATAGTTTATAACCTGGATTAACATGTAGGACACTATTATCCCTTTAGTATGATCAAGTTAAACAGTAACCGAACCTCACGCGGGCGAAGCCGCGGGCAACAGCTAGTATTATTATAAACGAACATACCCAGCGACTTATCACACTGAATACTAAAAACTTAAATCTCATGTTTGCACGTAGGAAACAAATGTCTTGGTGAAAATTTCTAGACAAAACCATTTTTCTTTTGTTAGCAAGTGCCAGCAAACTAACTAAAACTACGCCCAAGGAACACTAATTTCGCCAACTCCAAATGGTTGTTTAACAAATAACAGCAACGCTGAACCGCCATACATCTTAGCTAAAACAATAAACGGTCTAAATACTTGGCCTGCGTTCCTCTCACTCAATACATCAGCCGGTCTATGCAGCCGACGAGACCAAAAGGAAATGTTCTACTTGGCTGCTTGGCAATAGGAATAGACAAGTCTTGAATAGACTTTTTCTACTTAAGAGTGCTAGGTATTACATTTTTTACGCAAATTCATGATTTTTGACGCAGTAATTTTCAGCAGCAGTTGGATATTTTAATTATTTGCTTATGGATAACGATAGTGCCATTCTCTTTCTTGTAAGTTGGAGTTACACATTTTCATTTTTCTTTTCGTGTAATTTACTATAAATATTTTACGAACTCAGTTTGCAAGAAAAACTGTCGGTGATGGAACTTTGACGCTCAAATTCACATTGTTACATTCAATTCTTATAAAAGCTAAAATTACTGAAAGATAAATTGAATGTTTTACTTGTTTATTGGAGTTCTAAAATTTCTTAAAATTCCTTGAGTTTTCACGGAAAAAATCGAAAAGAAAGCGTAATTTAAGCTATATTAATGTCTTGATTCAGTGTCCATTATATTCCAAATAAACTCAATTTTATCAAATAAATTAATATGATTTAAAACTTCGACTACAATGAAAACGTTTCATTAGTTTTCGTTTGTCAATATAATAAGACAAAATTACAATAAATCAAATTAAAGTACTATAATTCTGCGTCAATTCAGCTCGCACCTCAGTCTCATGTCAGTCTGGTCTCTAATTTTCGTCGATAACAATTAAAAATCGTCCGGAGATCGCTATTATTATCGACTCGTGTACGCCGATTGAAATAATTTGATCCAGGAAGTAAAAATAAAAAAAATGCGAAAAAAATGTAATAGGACTCTTTAAATAAATATTAACTAGAATGACTTATACAAGCGAATATGTGGATATTGGTGTCGATTCTGTTGTACACAAATTAAACTTAATTTAGGCTATTGCTATCTTTTTCTCTCTAATAAAACGAGAAAGAGACGGACGTCATTTAGAGCTGTCAAATTTAGTTGGAACTAATATTCCCATACAAATGATGGGTGCACGTAAAAACATGTGGACTAAAAACACGGTGAAGCGCAAGGCATAAACTAGTAGTTCCGGGGTTACGGGACAGTTCGAAAGAGATACCGCGGCCCCGGAACACAAAGGGCGATGAAGGAACATGGATGGGTTTTAGTCAGTAAAAGTCTGACACTCCCTCCTGCTCCGCCCAGAGCGGGAGGAGTCATTTGATGATTACACATACGAAAAAAAAATTAAAAAGGCGTAAACTAGTTTGACATCTCTAACTTATTTCATAGCTATAGCCGTCAGTTTCTCGCACTGCCTTCTAGTAAACTAAATTAAGTTTAGTTTGTGCATAAGAGAATCGACACCATTAAAGTATTTTTTCTATCGACTGTCTTGGCATGGACAAGTGATAAGGAGGGACAAATCGTATGAGACTAAAAGTGTGATGAATATAAATGTGGATGGGTGGAGAGGGAGAGGAAGACCAAGGAAACGATGGATGGATTGTGTGATATGAAAATGCGGAGTAAATTATAGCGTTACGGTTGACAGAAGAGAATGGAAGAAAAAATGTGTTGCCCCAAGTTACTTTTTTTGTATTTGTTAAAATTTTTGTAAACTAAATTTCGAACGTAGTTTAGTTAGGATTCTTGGTAGCTGAGAAAGTTTTGTTGCCATTTTATGAGCCAACGTTAATAAAGCAGAAAACTGGTTCGGTTTGATATGGTCGTTTGAGAAGTTTTTAAAAGACTTTGAAGAACTAGTATGGCAGTCAAACAGATGAAGTCCCAGGTGTATTTGTAAGGAATCGCGAGTCTCTTTGATTTTTGTTTGTATTTCTTTAGCCAATCTCTCAAATGCTAACTATTCCCAAGTGGTACACCAGAGTAGTAAGACTATATCAAGATAGTCTCAAAATATTAGACATATTAATGACTAAAGTTAAAACGTCTAGTGTTTAAATAACTATTACATAGACAAAAAGACCTTATGTTATGACGTTCAAGTAAAGTGTTGACTTTTAAAAAAAAATCTTTTCCAAATACATCATTGTCATCCGCCTTTTTACAACTAGGTATATGTCGGAGTCGACTTCAAGTCTAACCGGATGCAGCTGAATACAAGTATTTTACATGGAGCGACTGCCTATCTGACCTGCACAACCCAGTTAGAATTGGGTGATACGATATTCCTTGGTAAGACTGGTTGTCATTTTTAGGCCAAAAACACTAAACAAAATGAATATAAAGAACTCAAGATAACTTTTGACCTCAATAATACGTAACATAAATAAATTACCTATCTGAATCTCCCAAAAACCAAGACATCGAATCACTAGATACGAAAATTTTGGTTCTCCGCTCCCCGAAGCACTTCCAGTCAATATTAGATCCAGTATATCTAAAAAGAAATAAAGTTAAAGAAACAGCAGTGTGGTGCAGTCGACTTGCAATTTATTGTTCCGCCTGAACGGGCGAGGAATTGTTGAGTTCAACAATTTGCTATGTTTCCTTAGGAAGTAAGCCTACTGCAGTATATTTTATTTTACGAGACTTTTCTGTTTGGGTGCTGTTTTTAAAATAATGGTGTTCTTGTAGCGTAATGTTTTCAATTGGTGGAAATAAAGGTAGTATTACTCTACTTAGATTTACGTACTTTGTGGAATTGCACTTGAAATTTTTTGGGGTGAAAATCACGCTTTACAGTAAAACTCACTACAAACATTGTGCCAATGAATACTTTGAATAGTAAACGGGCCATGTTCCCAGGTATGGCACAAAACAAAAAACAAAACACAATGACAGGGAGCAGAAGCGCCTTTCGGTTACGTTAGGTGCCTTTTTACACGCCCTTTACATAGCTACAGGCAATACTAAAGAACCACAAGATAATTATTAACACAAAACGCCTATATTTTCGCTTCGCAAACGAAAAAAAAAGTTCTTACAAGAAAATAATACACGAACATAACACCACATTCTCACAAAAACAAAATCATCAAAGAGAGAACTCAACAAAGAAACCCTTGTAAGACTTAAAAGCAAATATAATACGGTGTAAAATTCTCTCGCTAACGCCAAAATTCAATAACTTCCACGTCTTTACTGAAAAATACATGAGCAATAATTGCGTTTTCAAGTCGTGCCTTCTGTGAGGTTAAAATTAAATAAACCACGTTGGTGTTGAGTGGTAGACGGTTGGGATACTGTAGCAAGCTTTTAGGTTAGCTGGTCGTGTAGATTTCAATTATTTTTAGTGTGTTATATTAGTGAAGAGTTGTGTATGTGTAGGATGGGCGTTTGTTGTGTCTGCGGGTCAGACAGCGTAAAAAAGGACTTTATGTCGTCGTAATAGCATATCATACACCCTGTTTTTAAAGTTCTGTTAAAAAAACAAATCACTGTCAAACAGGCAATTCCAGGTAATTTCAGAAGAACAAGCAGGTTTTGTTAAAGGCATAGGCACGCGGGAACAAATCCTGAACGTTCGCCAAATTATTGAGAAGAGCCGGGAATTTAACACCCCTGTTGTTATGTTTTATAGATTACACCAAAGCTTTTGATTGTGTGGAGTGAGACAAGCTGTGGGAGGTTCTAAAGGACATGGGACAACGCTGAGGATGTTGTAACATCTTATAGATCTAGTCCGATGCCTCTACATTAACAACCGCTCTTTCGTCAAAATAGACACCGACTGTTCAAATGTGTTCTCCATCAAGAAGGCGTTAGGCAGCATGCATCCTCTCATCTCTGCTCTTCAATGTGTACGGAGAGTATATCATTAGCAAGACTCTTGAGGGTTGGGACAAGGGGTTTGATATTGGTGGAAAGCGCATTTCCAATCTGAGGTACGCTGACATCACCGTTCTCCTTGCTACAACATTTGGCGATATGAAAGAGATACTGCACAGATTGGAGGTGGAAAGTGGCAAATTAGGGCTTGCAATAAATAGGCAGAAAACCAAGCTTATGGGGATAGATCTTGCGGGGAAGCTATCGGGTGCCTATAACATCGAAGGCAAACGATATTGTGGACAGTTTCGTTTATCTGGGCTCTAATATAAGTAATACCTGCATTACTTGCTTACTTGCTGCATCCCAGAAATAAAACGGTGGATAGCCATGGCTAAAGATGCTATGACACGCCTCCAGAACATCTGAAAAAATCGTGGTTTAAGTTTTAAAACGAAGGCCCGTTTGATCAGAGTACTAGTTTTCCCGATTTTCGGATGGAGTTGAGACGTGGACAATCCAAACAACAGAAAGACGCATTCGAAATGTGGTGCTGGAGGCGGATGCTCCGAATTCCATGGACAGCCAAACGCACAAATGTGTCTATCCTTTCCCAACTTGATACCAAGACCCGATTGTCTACAGTTAGCCTTCAGCGTATTTTGACCTACTTCGGCCACATAATGCGAAGAGGAGATAGCAGCCTTGAAAAACTGGTAATTGTTGGTAATACCGAAGGCAAGAGAGTCCGAGGCCGGTCGCCAACACGATGGTCCAACCAAGTAAAAGAGGCTATGTCCTCAAGCAAATTTCAGCAGGTAGTGATGGCAACTTTGGACCGGAGTAGATGGAGGCGGATTGTCCGTTAGGGGTTCCAGTGACCACGATCCTCAGTAATGAGGGACCGATTGAAGAAGAAGTCAAACAGGCTTTTAAATAAACTTACTTGCACTTCGCTCGAGACTTCATCCGCTAAAAATATGATAGCTCGGCTAATATGCATGATATAAATATAATTAGCCCATAGCACCCACAGTGTAGCTATCTGCCAGTGAAATAATTTTAGAATTGGGTCATTAGTTCCGTAGATTACTACACAGTTACACACTACACAGTTACAAAGTTTTACCTCTTTATAACATTTGTATAGAATAAACAATAACATGTCATGACTACATGAAACAATCATGGCAACATTATGTCAGACAAATTGGTGTTACCTTTCGCAATGTCAACGTTAGTTCGTTCTATTTGTTATAGAAACTTTTCAATAATTTTATAATTATTTCCAAACGCAAAATCTACAATTTACGAACCTTCAAAAGAACCCACTCACTGTCTATCCAATTTTTCAATCCCAATCCAATAACTTAAAAATAACAGAAATATTAAAAATAAAAGAACTGCTAACCCTAAGCCACCCGTTATGAGAAAAAGATACGTGAGGTTAAGACAAATGAAAGTTTTTGAGCACAGACGGGTTATTGCGATGTTCACCGTGCACCGTACCATGCGCACTTGTGCAGTTGCGAGCCTGTCTGTGTGGACTATGATTAACTCAATTTCGAAGTGCAGACAGAACGTAGTGAACGTTATTGTGTTTGCTGACTGTACTAAGAAACTATAGACAGTACTCATACAAGGGGGTATCATAGGACATGTTTTTTTTTTTATGGCAAACTAATTTTTGCTCGCGTGGAAGTCAGAAATTATCGTGGGGAATGAAAATGTTTCTCTTAAACACAGGTTATGGACTACCTGAGATGCAAATATTATTCAAATTTGTACACCTATTAAGGCGTGAAACGTAGTGGATAGAACGACAGACAGAGGAACTTTTGATTTTTTTATGTAAGTATGTATTATGAAACTAAGAACCAATTATATGTAACTTAACATACAAGAAGGTATCACAGGACCAGATAAAAGATTGACTTCAAACTTTTGTAATTCCATTGGGGCATCATCATCATCATCATCATCAGCCTATTAATGTTCCCACTGCTGGGACACAGGCCTCCTCTCTATGAGAGGGAATGGGCTATAATGCACCACGCGGGCCCAGTGTGGATTGGTAGATGCCACATGTCTTCGAATTTTTGGTTGTAGGACTTGCCGGTTTCCTCACGATGTTTTTCCTTCACCGTTTTGAGAGCAGTGGTGATGAAATAAATTACACAAAGTAATGCGCCTGCCTGGGTTCGAACCCACGACTTACTGTTCGTAAGTTGGGGCCGCCACCACTGGGCCACCGTTGCTCTCCACTCCTCCGCTCACTCTCCGCTATTTGTGTAGGTTAGTTTAAATGTTCAAAAACGCACGATACAGGATACAGGAGAAATTCCTAGTGTGAAGCTACGTTATTTTAAACAAAGAAAAAATCCGTTGTCTAATGAGAGCAAAGTCGCAGACCACAGCTTGTTTGCATAATAAACATATTCATTTTATGTTTATTTGATACAACACATTCAGCTTTAACACACCATTTAAAACATGACAAGACTTTAAAACGTAACATGACAGCCTCTTAGTTGTGACGTCACAAAAGTTTTCAAAATGGCCGCACAGATTCTGACATCAAAATAACTTTGTTGACATTGTTGAACTTTCCAACGATTCTGAATTTGAATTTAAATAAAGGGTGGCAGTATCATATTTTGAAGAGTTTAAAACTATTTAAATACTTGTATTTTAAATTATTCATAACTTTAGTTAGCTTGTTTTTTTATGATTAGTATTTTTTTCTTAACCGATGAGTTTCACTGACAGACTACTTCTTTGAAACTGTATGTTTGATTGAACAAACATGGCGCATACAGATAGAAGTATGGAAGGGGCGGGAGCGGAGGGAACTGTCAAACGAGATATGTGAACCTGTGAACCATAGACATAAGTTTAGGATATTTTACTTCAAGATTACCTGACTTGGTTTCACTGAGAGCATAATTTCATATCTAATTTTAAAACAACAGTTTTGTAATAGGATGAGAAACGCGCTGGTATTTGGCAAAAAAACTAAATCAATCAAACAAAGGTTTTTACTTGGGTAAGTATTTTCAATAAAATTGATGTTAAACCGACTTTGAAAAACACAAAAAAATAACTATAGCTTCAGAAGTCTACTGACTTCTGAAGCTATAGTTATTTTTTTGTTTGTATTTTTACTTGGGTAAGTATTTTCAATAAAATTGATGTTAAACCGACTTTGAAAAACACAAAAAAATAACTATAGCTTCAGAAGTCTACTGACTTCTGAAGCTATAGTTATTTTTTTGTGTTTTTCAAAGTCGGTTAAAACACAAAAAAATAACTATAGCTTCAGAAGTCTACTGACTTCTGAAGCTATAGTTATTTTTTTGTGTTTTTCAAAGTCGGTTTAACATCAATTTTATTGAAAATACTTACCCAAGTAAAAATAAAATCCTGAGAATGAGCTATCAGGTGTAAGATCACAACAGTGGTAGTTACAGCTTGCCTTTTATATTCACCCATTCATTTTTCTTCACAGAAACGAGAGAACTTTACAAATTGTTCGTGTGGTTAACTGAAAATTTTCAAGATTTAACTTGAATTAATCGATGCAGTGTATTGATTATTTATTTATTAAAATACTAGCTGACGTCCCGCGGTTTCACCCGCATAGTTCCCGTCCCCGTAGGAGTACGGGAATAAAATATAGCCTATAGCACTCACGAATAATGTAGCTTTCTACCAGTGAAACAATTTTTAAAATTGGTTTATTACTTCCGGAGATTACCCCCTACATACAAAGTTACAAACATACAAACTTACAAACAAATGTCACCTCTTTATAATATTAGTATAGATTTTGGCCAACAGTACATAGATTTTATATTCTACAATAAAAGATAAGGTTCTTATGTAGGTACCGATTACGTTGTTAGTTAGGTATTCCTATTTTATAGTTTTAATCGGTACATTATCGTATATGAAGAATCAAATAACTGACGAATTCATTAACTCGTCCCACTGCAGAATCACAATACTTAAAATTTGTCTGATTCACTTTACTAATTATTTTATTCTAAATCTTCGGTACTGAATGCGTGCAAAATTAAATATTCATTTTATCAGACGTTTAAAATAAAAGATTCATTTGCAAAAATAATTTAGAATTCTTGAGTAAGTTTTTAATAAGTTTATGATGAATAAATCAAAGAGAAATTTCATACTTCATCGTTAACTGATAAAATTCTCCTAATAAAAGTAATTTAAAATGAAAACCGTTCATATAAAAATATATAATATTATGTTCGTACTTTAACGAATTTTATCTAGAATAGAATAGAATAGAATAGAATAGAATTTTATTTTGCAAATATGGGTAATACAATATAGTTGTTATGACATTTCAAAGTTCAGCCATATTTTACCATGCGGCATGCAAACATTTACATTATTTATGAAACATGACCAGATCGATTATATTAATATTATTACAATTATCATTCAACAGATAATTTAATAAATTATTATCATTTTCATTACAATTATCATTAAATTAATAAATTATCATTATATTACAATTATCATTAAATTACTAAATTATCATTTTTGTTACAATTATATAATTCAATTAATAAAATATCATTATTATTCAAATTAATCAAAAAATATATTTTTCTCTGTTAGAAACTCATATATGCTATAGTACACTTTATCTGTCAAAAATTTACGTAGTCTACTCCTAAACATCACTGTATTTAAATCTTTCCAGCCACTTGGCAATTTATTGAAAATAATAGGGGCCATGCAATAAATACTTTTGCGCATTAAAGTGGTTTGACATGGTACTTGACGAAGTTTGCTATTGTCACGCCTATTCCTTGGAAATACATCAGCAAGGCGTTGAAAACGACTTGGATTTTGCTGTACAAACATAGCTACTTCGAAAATATAGATACAAGGAAGGGTCATGATATTGTATTGCTTAAAATATGGCTTGCAACTGTCTGTACTTTTAAGTTTAAACAATGATCGGAGACATCTTTTTTGGGCCTTAAAAGCTATGTCTCTATCAGTAGAGTTCCCCCAGAAAATAATGCCGTAGCGCAAGTGAGATTCAACTATGCCGTAGTAAGCCGTAAGGAGTGTTTTGGTATCTACCATGGAGGATAATCTATATAAAACATATGCAGATGAACTCAGTTTTTTACACATCATTTCTATATGTCCTTTCCAATTTAAGCTATAGTCTATTTGTAAACCTAAAAATTTTGTATCTCCCGCTTCCATAATATTGTCATGTATCTAGAAAACATACAATAGAATACTCTTTATTATGTACACTATAAAAATTACAGATATAAATGTAGAACACACTACACACATACTTTTTATTTGCACAATGCACACAAAGCTTAGTATTTAATAATTCCAAAACAGTTTTATAGAAATTCAATAAAAATATGTTTCCACACCACTATTACTTTAAATAAAATTCTCATCTCTATTTTTCTGTTATTATGTATTTTATTTCGTATCTGAATCGAATTCGGCATTCGATCAACAAAATCGTGGAAGGAACGAATAAGATGCAAAATATCTAAATGAAATCAACATTCGATTCATTCGATGTTTCGATTCATAAGACGATTGGCATAGCGATTCGATCCGCCGCCCGCGTCGGTTCGCAGTCCATGGGACGTGAGTTTGGAATTTGTCAGGCGGGGCACGGAAATGGGGGAACCAGATATTTTTGTTACTTTCTGAGACTGTTTTATTTTTATTTTGTAAAAGATTTTTAGAAAATAAAGAAACTAAGGTATTTTAGAGGGACCTAGGGTATTTCATCACATACGAGCCACTCAATTTGTGTAGCTCTTTCCTTTAAAAAAAATACCATCATTAACGCTATAAGCATAAACTTCTAAAGATACCGTGACCACAACTGTTATTCGATACTTCTTCACTAATAGTCAGATGGGAAACCCCGACCTTATTTAGATAGGGGACAAAATACATATTTTTGACGTGTGATTTGACTAGCTACACTTACAAATGCACGCAGACAACTAGGTACAGTTTTATGATTCCTTTTCTTGCTATGATTAGAAAACAAAATAATATTAAAAAAAGTATTGC
Organism: Xestia xanthographa; assembly: GCA_905147715.2. NCBI lineage: Eukaryota > Metazoa > Arthropoda > Insecta > Lepidoptera > Noctuidae > Xestia > Xestia xanthographa. The sequence goes on along the minus strand of LR990652.1, from coordinate 4,172,292 downwards.
AATAACCCCAAGCCTTTCAACCAACGTTTCAAACACTATTTAGCTCAATTCTGAAAATCGAGGCAAAACAGAAAAAGAAGAAAAAACAAAAGACAATTTCAAAAACAGAATCCATGTTTTCTAAAACAGCCAGTACTGAGTACCTAGATGTTTTCAATCACTCCCTCTCGGTACAAATCAATGCGGGGGACATTCTCGGTATGTACGCAGATCGGAACGAATGAACCAATTCCTTCAGTATTGCTATTCAAAACGAGTTTGTGGCTCTTATAGCCCGAGGATTGGGAACGAATGAGTTTCGAAGGATTAGAAAAGTTTATTGTGTTCTATTTTTAAAGGTGGCTTTGTGTTTGAATTAGTTTTTGTATTCTTCATTTAAATTGGGGTCGGTTAATGATGTAAGTTTGCTCTTTTTTGATGTATTTTGGTTTCTTTTGTCTCAGTCGGTTAAATTCGCCATTTAATAGAATTTTAAAATCTTTCTAAGTATAAATAAACAGTTTTCTCTTCATTTCTTAGAACAGTTACCTATTCATCATCATCATTCATAATTTCAGCCGAAAGACATCCACTGCTGGACATAGACCTCCCCCAAGTGTTGCCACATTGAACGGTCCCGTGCGACTTGCATCCAGCGGATTCCCGCAACCTTCACCAGGTCATCGGTCCACCTAGTGGGAGGCCTTCCAACGCAACGTCTTCCGGTTCGCGGTCGCCACTCCAGAACTTTTCGGCCCCATCGGCCATCCGTTCTGCGAGCAATGTTGCCCACTGCCACTTAAGTTTGGCAATTCTTCGGGCTACGTCTGTAATCTTGGTTCTATTGCGGATGTCTTCATTTCTGATTCGATCGCGCAAGGAAACTCCGTGCATAGCCCTCTCCATTGCCCTTTGGGTGAGACTTTAAGCCTTCTGATGAGGCCCATTGTGAGCAACCATCGGTCCCGTATGTAATCACTGACAACACACACTGATCATAGACTTTCGTCTTGAGACACTGCGGTAGGATGGACGAGAAGATACCGCGCAACTTCCCGAACGCTGCCCAGCCGACTCGGATTCGACGATTGACCTCTTTCTCGAAGTTAGACCTCTAACTGGATCGTTTGTCCCAGGTACACATAATACTCTACACCGTTACAGAACAGTTATTATGAAATTATAAATTATATTTCAATAGAAGTTTTCAATAGCTAAACTAAGCTTTTTGGTAATTGGAAATACTGCTAAGTACATAAATAGGGAGAGTATACTTTATTGTGCACCAAAATTGTTACACAACTCTTTTTAAATTTAAAAAAAAAAATAACAAACAAACAACAAACACACAATAACATACAATGGCAATAATGGAGCTGAACAAAAAATAGACAGTCAGTATTTTTTTGTTTGTGCACAAAAATCTACCTAATTGATTATGTTGTTGATATTTCCACAATAAATTCCAACAACAAGTCTTCTAAACTTATATTTTCACTTACGGGATATCTCAAAACAATTAATAATCACGGAAGATATCCCGTAAGTGACAATATAAGTTTAGAAGACTTGTTGTTGGAATTTATTGTGGAAATATCAACAACATAATCAATTAGGTAGATTTTTGTGCACAAACAAAAAAATACTGTAAGTTTAGTTTTAAACCGTGAAAGCTTAAAACAGTGTTTAGTATTTTATTTCATTATACATAACTATCACACAATGGCAGCACCACCCCACAAACTAATCGCGAGTAATCAAACGTATTATTGCCACATTGACAGGCTAACGTCTTGCCATAACTTATGCTCACGCAATCACGCTCCATACGTCTTGCTATATCATGCATTAACACCGGATTGCAGACGCCGAGAACACGAATATTGCATCGGGGATACGGATAAAATATTTTTATGGCCTACGGATATAGAGTGGATATCAAACTGTGCTTTCTGTGGAAACAGGATAGTAGATCTTAGGAATGTTGCACTTAAGTGTGCTATTTCTATGCACATACAAATATATCAAGGTACCTAGTATATTGAACTGATACTAAGTTGATTTCGGATCAATAACGGTGGCTAGAACTAGTGGTAAAAATAACAGTATTCATGCAACATTGCTTTAATTTTAGGTAATAAGAGGTGTTCTTCTTCCATCAAAATTATAACTATCAGCATCGCTACTAACTCAAATCCATTATATTCGGGATAAAATAAACGCACAACCTACATCGCTGGGATAGAAGCATGAGAGTCCAAGAGTTAGAAAAAGTGCATGGATATTTAGAAAATCATAGCAACAATTGATAATTTAATTTAATAATATATATACTTTTTTTTACCATCCTGACTGATTTATAGCTCGTTTTTTTTATTTTAAATAACACATTAGCTAAAATTGCAATTTGTTGGAATTGGACTTTTTGGGAAATGGACATTCTGAGAAATGGTCATTCTGGGAAGTGGACGTTCTGGGAAATGGACATTCTGGGAAATGTGCATTCTGGGAAATGTAAATTCTGGGAAATGGACTTTTTGGAACCGTTGTGACATTTTGGGAATTGGACATTCTGAACCTAGACGCCTAAAAGGGTTAAAATGGGGAAGAAGATTGGCTTTGTACTGCTGTAATTTTGCCGACAAGCAATCCCATCGGTCACATAGCCTGTACCTATTATAAATCGCAACGTTTGTCTGTCTGTCAGTAAAGCGATAATAGCGTGAGAAGGGTCGTAAACTCAAATCATTAAAAAATTGCTGACCCCGAGTTTTACTCGACGTCCCGTCTGAGAGGCTGTCACGCGAAACTCGTCTTTAATTACAAGGAAAACTGTCTGTTACTTCACAATGATGGTAAGTCTATAAGAGTGAATTTCGCCAATAAAACTGAATGGATCAGCACAACAAAACTACGTTCAACTGCTGATTGTCTCAATGTTCTATAGATATAGGGTCACTGTAAGGAAAATCACGGAAAGAGATGGAGTTGAACGTCTCAATTTATTTAGAAACGGTATATAATGTACAATGTATGTGTGTGTGTTCCTACATATAGTTTACATCCTTTTCCTAGTAACCAAGTCTTTCACAGAATTCATCCACAGTTTTAAAGATTTTTTTCCGATACTACTTCAAAATATCTTCAAGTCTCTCTAACAAAATAAAAGTACAAAATACAGGTAAAAATCCAGTTTCCCTGTAATATAGGATACAGTATAAAATGGAAGAGCCACCAACGCAAGTATTACGTAATTCTGTATTCATGTTTCCTAGGGGAATGAATACAGGGCTGTAAGAGGGCTAATTCTCTACTCCAGGCTTTTGATAGCGTTTTAGTACAGTCCATTTTATGTAAGTAAGGCATTTTAAGTTTTAGGGATCCGTGTGATAAAAACGGAAACTACTCTACTTCGACTACACAGTTCTACGGTAGAACTAGTGGGAATTTGAGAAAAACGGAAGCTACTCTACTTCGACTACACAGTTCTACGGTAGAACTAGTGGGATTTTTTTTTCCCACTAGTCCTACGATTTAAGGTGCTACAAAATCGTAGAACTAGTAGGAACAAGCCGTGTGGTATCTGACAGAGTAGAATAGAACTAACCCATTACACTTACGGGTGTCGTATAAGGCGACTAATGTCTGAGGCAGAACACCTTGAGCCTCCGTAGACCAGAGAATGGGCAGCAGCGTTTTCTGTTAGTTTTTCATCACTGCGATCTCCAATCCGCCTGCCAAGCGTGGAGATTACGGTAAATTCCTCCCATCATGGGAGAGGCTTATGTCCAGCAGTGGATGTTATGGGCTGTTGTAGTAATGATGACTGAACAAAAAGTCCCATTAATTTTACTGTTCTCTTACACAAAACTGATGGTGTTTTTGTTCTCACTAGTACTACGTTTTGGCGTAAGTCGTACATTCACACTGTGCAAAACTCGTACTAATTTTTGCTAGTAGTATATTGATACAAATAGCCCCAGATTAATGTTAACATTATGATAATAATTAAATAAACGAAACTAACCAAAAACTACCAAAGGGCATCAAAAACTCCTCGTGAACGCTGTCAGCTGGTAATGTGCCCAAGAAAATGGCAACGTTGCCACGTTGTATGGCAATATTTAGCCTCTGGTCAAGATAAAAGCCAGCCTTTAGGTCACGGGAAGCGTGATAAATACGATGATATAGCTTATAATAAAATCACAATATTATTAGCCCACAATACATATACAACAAAATATAAAATAATCTCCCTAGAGAAAGCTCTACAATTATTATCTCGGGAACATTGACCTAACGGAGATATTATGTTGTTATTACCGTTAAAAGAAAATCTTGCTTCATTTTCTTGCCATAATCTCAAAGCTTTTTTATCGTATTCACTCAAGGAATTGCCCTTTACTAAACCGAGACCACTACTGCGAATTATATTCCTTTGACCTACATAATAATATGAGTTGGGAACCACAACATATAAAAAAAATTACATCAGTTATTCTCCCAATCCAATTTCCGAATTAAATTTTATAACTCTTGCATGAATAAATAAAAAAAACATAAAATACGGAACCATGTGTCACAAAACAGATAAATATAAAAGGTAAACTCCATGCTACAAACAAAAACGCAAGCACACAGCAACGCTTGAACAAGGAGTGGAGACGCACTCGCGACTCTTATTTGTTTGAGATCGCCGTACGTACGCGTATATGTGTGTACGCCTGTTTTTATTCGTTAGCCTTCTGTTTCTATTATATTTCTTGCCATCTATGTCCATCCAGACTCGCAATCTATAAGGCACTGTTCACATCGGACATTTTACGACGTCACTATTGAGCGACAAAAGATTTTATGATCGCATAAATTAAATGTGGAACTATCAATGTAAAGCTTAGTTTATTGCGACTGCGACTAAGTAATAGTTTTCTATAATATTACGACTGTAAAAGTAATGACTATTAGGTACCTTATTTTGTGAAGCATGTACGTTGCATTTTGCAAGAAGGTAATTTGCAGGGAGTGTGATTTTTAATGGGGTTAAATTGTTGGGTTTTTTCTTGTGTAGAGAAATAATGGACTTGTGCGATAACAAATGTGAACACGAAGACTGCATGCTTTTAAATATATTTATAGCATTGTAAAAGAAGTATTTAACGTTACTTTTGAATTGCAATATTGATTTTCAGATAAATCCTCTGAAGACCATTCTTCTAATGCCTTTAAAATCTGAAGAGGCATGAACATTTATCGCTTCATTTATGAGACGAAACTACAAAATCAATAAAAACCCAATAATAGAGCTATGGAATTTATAGAGGCTTCTTACTTGATTTAACAAAATTAAAAGGATTGCTGTAGTCGTAAAATTAATATACCAGAGACCGCGTATTAATAAAAACTGACCTAAACAAATTATACTTTTATTTTACAGCTCTAAAGCTGTTAACCTACACATTTTCACTTCATAATTTTACGATCGTACATAATAACACCATTCAAACTCAGGCAAATCTCACGCGACACCAAAACGTGCAGAACCAGCAAACACAGCTAGGAAATGAACGCAAAACCGTTAACTAGCCGTCACTCATAAAAACTCAACATAAAAATATGCGGCGTCATTAAAATAACCGTGAAACCCCATTAAAGCTGCGACTGATATTCGCGACGCCTATCACACAACGTCATATTAATCGCAGACAGCCTTTCCAATTAGCGCAGCTTTGCCCGTCACTCATTACTGGTATAAGCCCACGAAATCCCCCAGTGTGACACAACAGTTAGGACCTCATTCCGTTCACGCGAATGCTTGATATTTTTTTAATCAAGGACCTAGCCAAAGGAAGGGAAAGTTTTTGATGTAGATTCATTTGTCACCAACATGTCAAGCGTATGACACTTGCGGATGACGAATAGTGTGCACGCAGCCTAACAAACGGCTTTGTGCCGCCATTTTGATTCTGATTTTAAAATCACAGACATTGTTTTGACAGTAAAAAGAATTCAATTTTATCAAATTAGAATCAAATGTTTTGATAATTCGAACGTAAACACAAAAATGTTATTAAAAATTGTAACGTAAAATACCGGCAAAATTTTCATGAAATTATTAAAGACATCAGTCGCAGGCTGCGCATAGAATTTAATGTTCCAAATGTAAAATCAAATTTTAACGTTTATTATACATTTAAAGCGCCGAGCGGGCGCGCAAATGAACTGGCAGCTTTAGCACTTATTGGTCGAAATCAAATTGAAATAAAACTTAATTGGCGCGAATTAATTCAAATCCTATAATATCGTCGTGCTGTTAATTCACAGAGTTTATTATGGCTTGTTTAATGGCAGTCGGATAGTTTAAAGTTATATTGCTGAATTGCCTTTTGTGAGGCGATTTCATTTCATTGTACTTACATAGTGACTACTATGGAAGAATGTGAGGAAACTTTTGAGTATGATTGTGTATGGTTTTTAGAATAGAGAAAGAAACGATGAATGGACTGTATAATAATATGGCTGACAGGGGGTTACTTCCAAGATCACGACTAATAGAATAATAATGGGGGTGTTTAGTCTGAACGGACCAAATCGAATGGACCGCGATCCGTTCCGACGTAGACAAAAAATGTCTACGTCGGAAAGGACCGGTGTCAAAAAAAACAAATGAATAAACTTCATCAAGTACATTCGGGTGCAAAAGTTAAAAAAATAAAATGAAATGTTACTAGGCAAGCATGAATCCAAGATGGTATCTAAATGATATAATTGTATTCACTACCAGTAGACCGATTCTTAAAATAAATACCACCTTGAACTGGATACCCACCGTACCCCTGGGCGTACCCCTGATGGTACGGTGGGTTTTTTAAAGTTAAACGATACCACCAGGTAATAGTGTTGTATTTTTTAATCCTTTATGGGCGGCATGAGCACCGGGCCGAAGGCCGGAAGGAGGCCGGTGGAGGCCCGGCACTTTGGGGACAAAGAGAATTATTTATGAAGTTTTCGAAGTTTTTTTTTTTTGGGTTACGGCCAGGGGTACGGTGGGTCTGCAGTGCCTTGAACTCATGCCAGCCTAGTACTTTTTCGGGTACCTAAGCTTAGTACTATTTGGGGTACATGACCGATTCTTAAAATAAATACCACCTTGAACTCATGCCAGCCTAGTACTTTTTTGGGGTGGATCTATTAACATTTATTTGTGTTCTAAACTCAAACATATTTGAATTTTCTATTTTTCATATAGGCTGTTTAGCGGCTTTATACCATTGCTTCTCTTTCAACTTGGCGAAAGCAAAGCGCGGAAAAAAAAGAAAATTTTAATCATAGTTTCCTAATAATAATTCATGACAAAAATATTTTTAGTTTATTTATTTTATTTCTTCAAAGGTGTATTGAAAAACGACGTTTGATACACGTGGACATTTGTTATTGCAGTTCTCGGCTTTCCGCCTAGAATACAATAACAAACCTCCTCCACTTGTATCAAAATGTACTATTCTTTAAGGGGGTAAAATAGGGGATGAAAGATTGTATGAAACTCCGAAATTTTTGAAGTTTCGAAAAAGTGACACAGTATACTTTTATTTCTAAACATGCATGAGCTCATCTACAATTTTTACAATTATAACTTCAAATATGAAGAAATTTCAGACAAACTTTCATCCCCTATTTTACGCTCATAAAGAATGTTTTTTTTTTTAATTCGTTTGAAAACTAGCCAAGTCAGACCTTAGGCTTCAATACGTGAGCAATGAAAACAACAACAATGTATGCGACTGTCCCTTTAAACTTATTATTGTTTATTCATTTGTTTTTTTTGACACCGGTCCGTTCGGACGTAAACATTTTTTGTCTACGTCTGAACGGACCAAAATGAATTGACAGCGGTCCGTTGAGACTAAACACCCAATAATGGAAGATGAAGACATGCTTTGTCGCCCCCCAATAAATGGACATAATAAATGGTTAGGAGAATGATGATGTTTTTGATGCTTTTATTATTTTTAAAGTTCTCTCTTATTCCCTTTCTATACTTAGTATTTTTATGGCTATACCTTGTAGCGTTTTTATGACTTTATACAGATACTACCACAACAGCCCATAAAGTCCACTGCTGGACATAAGCCTCTCCCATGATGGGAGGAATTTCCCGTAATGTCCACGCTTGGCAGGCAGATTGGAGATCGCAGTGATGAAAGACTAACAGAAAACGCTGCTGCCCATTCTCTGCTCTACGGGCCTCCGTAGAGCAGAGAATGGGCAGCAGCGTTTTCTGCAAGTTGTTCTGCCTCAGACATTAGTCGCCTTATACGACACCCGTGAGTGTAATGGGTTGGTTCTATTCTACTGTGCCGGATACCACACGGCAAACAGATACTAACGTATACCTATTTTGATGATATTTGAAAAAGAGGCAACTCAGTTTTCAGGAAAAGCCATAGAATGACCAACATCTCTACAAAATTAAACTACCTCAGACAATTTTAAACTCAAACAAATCAAAGTACAATTCTGTCTACACCCAACCACGAAGCGTGAAGCATCTCATTAGACGAGCCCGATACGTGACCCGGCTGTGCTATTTATCTAAATGTATACAATATACTTAGGAAGCACATAACTACATCGTATAAACAGCTGTCTCTTGCAGTTGTCAGCTATCCTATATATATATTTATAGTTGGAGATATTTTGTTATGTCTTGTAAAGTAGAAGATGATTTGAAGAAGGATTCTATAATAAATTGTGTCTGTCTTAATCGCTGCGTTGTTACAATGCGTTTTGAATTTTGCGTTCCGTTTCACCAAAAACACGCCACATGAATATTAAATTGTAAAATAAGTGTTGTATTAGAAAGTTAAACAAGTGTACCACAGAGTTTGAATGGGCCAATAATGAGTAATGGAAAAAGTTTTGAGTTTTGGTATTTTGAAGGAGCACATACTGCTGAGTATTTTTTTGACTAAGCAAGTGTCTGAAATCGCAACCCATCTTGACCAAGCGTGGTGAGCAATGCTCGTGCCTTGTCTGTATAAGAAGAGCTTTTGGCCAGTACTGGGACCGCAAATAGGCTGGTATTATTTTTATTCTAGTGTCATTAACTTTTCAGTTACGGTCCAATTCTGAAGACGGCGCAACTGCAAACCTAAGCAACAACAGGTGACAATGTGACATTGTCCTCATCTATGGACGCGTTTTCATAGTTATTGAAACCAGTCGTGTCGATGTGATCTGTAGAGATAAGGCAGTTTTGCCGGTCGCCTCCGGAATTGTTCTTTTACAAATTTCTCAGTTATAGCCCAGTCTGGACGCTCGTTATGGTTGGTGTAAGGCTTAAGGCCTTTCACGTGGGGCTTAAACCTAACTGTGGATTTCCACTGTACTCTATGCAGGGGTAGCAATATTGTTTGTGTGCTTCCCCGTCGTATATTTTACTTCAGTAGAAACATGAATTGGGTACGTTAGATACAACGGGCACTCTAAGTATACGCAAGGAATTGTGTTGACTGGATGATCTTTACACTATGACTCAATGTTTTAAATTAAAACGAACCATTTGCCACAACAGTCACAAGTACTTCAGAAGGGGAAATTTTCCAGTGCTTTTATGAATGAACAAGATGGCGCTGATCAACTTTGGGAATAATAAAATGGCTCGTTTTTATGTCTACAAAGCCTTAACTGAAGTATGGAGGAACCTAAGCTCGACTGGACGCACCAGGAGTTTAGACCTAGGTAACGCAAAAACACTCAGAAAAACAATAGCAAAAACCATGCAAAAACTTGTAGTTCAGTTCAGCGATGCAAAAGAACAGCAGACTTTTTAGGTTAAAAATGTTTGACAGAAAAAAGGTTCTTTACAGTTTTCACTTTATTTAAACAACGATGAAAAATAAAGAAATTTTACTATACAATGACTTTGACTTTGTCTAGGAGAGTTTTTTTTTGCCCTGCTAAAAGATTTTACCATTGACCTATATAATACGTAGTAAATTCCTTTTTCATTGGATTTTACTAGAACGCCGTTTAAAAAATATTGCCAAAGCTGATCAGCGCCATCTATTGATATAATACTGAAGCGTTGTGACAAACGTCAGAGGAAAATTCCTCATTGTCATGGTAGAACAGACAAGTAAGTTCATGATCAACATTCAACATTCTTTGGAATCAGAATTTTGATTACATCATTCTTCTTCGTGTCGATGATTCCCAAAGTTATTTAATTTTCTTTTATTTTAACCAGAACTCAGCCACATCGATGGCTTTGGTAGAGGTTTCAGACAGGTCCCTTAAAATGCAGGTGGAGTTTGGGATAAGACTCCACAGACACACTCTGATTCCAAACCAAGTTGTATTAGCAGCTGCCCACCTGGCTTCGAAGTTGGTTTAGAGTCTTCCAGGTGAGCTATAGCAGTTGGTAGAGCTCTTGCTGGGAGCTTTTTTGCAGGCTCAAAATAGTGAACTGGAGGGGGATGTCTGATTTCATAATTGAAACTATTAAGTCTAATTAATATGAATGTGGTATAAGCACACCGTGTCTTGATAATGTCAGACTGATATGGGAAAAAGAACTTTTCGAATCAAATCTACCAAATATTCACATAGCACGAACACTAAATGTTATATACCAACCATCCTACCCACCAGCCATACACAATTACACATAACTACCATTTCATAGCCATTTTACAACTACAACTATGTACCCAAAATTTCAGCTAACACAGTCCGACAATGTCGCTTAGTGCGAACGCAGCCTGATAACCCTATAATTGCGCACAGAATTAGCTGCGCGCGCTATTATAATGCGCAGGTGTAATAATACGCGCGTGTAATTGTGCGCACATGTTGATAATATTGCGTGGCACTGTAAACACGTTCTTCATTTAGTGTGTTCATGTGTATGCATGGTATTTAGACTGGAATATTGAGGTGGTTGTATTTTGGTAATGTAGGAAAGCAATAAAAACTTACTAATGGGTCAGTTATGGTGCAATTTTCAGCAAAAATCGGTAAAAGGTAAGGAACCCTAAAACGGTATTACACTACCAAGATTTTTTGGAAAATAAAAGAAGCCTTTCTGTTTCTTTTTATATGACTCTAGAGAGCTTTTACTAATTGAAATCGTAGATTTTCTCCCGACCTTTTGTTAAAACCGTGCCATGTTGCCTATGACCTAGATTGGGCTTCTAGGGTTAATTAAATAAAAGATTAAAGTAATAGTTTTATTTCAGTTCTTGTACATATTTAAAATAATCTATCCAACAGTTTTTCTAATCACCTCTTCCTGAACCCAAAAAAGTACTTCACAAGAAATAAACCTTTGTTTGAAATAAAAGGTTTTATTCAGTAAAATAATTATTTTTAATTCCGCGTTATACAACGAGGCTTGCGTCTGCAGACAAAGGGTTAGTGACCCGGCTATAATGTATACTGCCAGTACCGTCAAGCTTGCTACGAGCCACTTCTCCTGCTATTACTTATTATTTTCAGGGATACGAGTATATTATTCGCGTTTTCTTTTGTTTTACTCGGTTATTTTAGTAAAAGCCTGTGTTTTTTAAAGGAAATCTTGTTACTTTTCTCCTGTTTATTCATTTACGTCATTTTAATTCCGAGAAAAGTTCTTAGTTTTTAAAATGTTTACTATAATCTTTATCTTCAGAGGCGAACTTTATGTCATGGGCATTTTTTAATAGTCAAGTTCTTTGGGGGATGCAGAGACAAGCAGTGGTAGGTGTATATCTGAAAATAATGCAGTTAATTAATATTGATTAATGTTGTGTTTTGTTCTTATTTTCTTAATGTGATCACAGCCAGGCAATTAATGCTCGTGCTGCTGCTCGAGCTCGTGGCTAATTAATAACAGCCGCTCGGGTCGATCGTTAGGTTAAGCCATGCTTGCCTAGGTTGGTCTGTGGATGGGTGACCGCCCATTACATACCGAGTTTCCTCCGTGCCTCGGAAAGCACGTTAAGCCGTTGGTCCCGGCTGTCATTTGTAGATCTTTGACAGTCGTTAGGTAGTCAGAGGCCCAAAAAAGTCTGACAACCAGTCTTACCAAGGGGTATCGTATAACCCGGTACTAACTGGGTTGTGGAGGTCAGATAGGCAGTCGCTCCATGTAAAATACTGGTATTCAGCTGCATCCGGTAAAACTGGAAGCCGACCCCAACACAGTTGGGAAAAGGCTAGGCAGATGATGAGCCAGGCAATTAATAATAAAGGCCGAGAATTTTAAACGTTACTCAATATTTTGGTAATTATTTCCATTGTCGCAACAACATCTACCAAATTCGAGTGCAATAAGCAAGAGGAGCGCCTATCTGACCTAAAAAACCCAGTTACTGGGTCATATAATACCTCCTAGATAAGACTGGCTGTCTGTTGTTATGTATGTAAAGTAAATAACGCAAAAAGTTAAAATATTATTACCAACGCCAGCTTCCTTATAGAAGCATTATAGAGACCGTTTCCCTTATCCCCCCTTTAAACTCTTCGCACAAAATTTGATGAGCATTACGAAAAACATATTCCCCCCTTTTAACAACATCTTCCCCCACTACTTTATTTTTATAATCCGCATTTAATTCACGAAATTTAAGCGAAAGAACACTTTTTCTCTCGTTGTTGGTAAGTGGGTACAATCTTACACACATAGGTATACCTTTGTCTAGAAAATTCGTTATATTGTAAAGTCTGCCTCGATTGTCTAATTGTCGCAATCGACTGCTGAGCATGAGGTGCTGGGTTCGATTCCCTGGTTGGGCAAATTGGGTTTTTCCATCAGGAATTTCTCAGTAGCAGCCGCGGTGTCTGGATTTGTGCCCGATTGATGGCAATAAGCTCACCCCCTATTACATTGTTAAAACTAGAAAATGTGGGTGTTCTATTAGTTACACCTCTGCCTAATCTTTTTGGGATTACAGGCGTGAAGTTGTGTCATGTTATTTTTTAAACTTTTCATTGCCTCTTTTTGTTCTTCAAATACTAGGCTTATCTCTACTCAACATTAGTGCGTGTAGGTACAAATAGGCTTGTCAACTGAAAAAATCTAATTAGTCCGTCATTTAGATTATTAAAAAATATTAGACCCGTATTTTTTCTTTCGTAACGTAAATCAAAATTGTTGAAGATACGACGCTTTTAAAATTCTCTATACGTCACGCCGTGGTGCAATTTTTAGTGCGTTCTGACGTCACGTGCCCCTACTCCCATGTTTGATGCGTTTTATCTTTGAAAATATTTGTTTATTTACAAAAACAAAAAATACGTGTCCATATTTTCCAATACTTTATCTGACGGACTAAAAAGATTTGCAATTAATTGATGGTGGAAACTAGCATATTATTATGATTGTTCTTTCTTTCATAACTCCCTTTGATTGTCAAGAAATTCAGTTGGCACACACAAAAATAATTGGCTTCTTTACCAACATCTGAGCTGTTGACTGTACCCTGCCAACTTTCCCCAACTTTTCACTTACAAAGTTTACTTTATTGTTTCGATACAATGTTCCCTTTTATATAATACAGTTTCTTTCACTGTTTGTGTAATAAAAACTTATGTAATTGTATTAGCATAATATTTGCGTGGTGAAGGCGCGTGCGGTGCGTCTACTGAATGTTACGGTGTTTAGTTTGCATAACGTTGTTTAGCATGTGTTGTGTGTTTAATAAATAAGTTTGGCATGTCGTGGGTGTAGCTATTTTTGGTGATTGTGAAAGAAGTTATCGCTTTCTCCTGTTTTGTTTCGGGAGCAGTCATGGTGGTCCATTGTTTACAGTGGTTTCAATTCATTTATTTAGTCAGACAAAAATATCCTTAAAGTCGTGCACAAATTCGCTAAATATAAAATAATAATAATTAAATGACATATTCAAAATCAGCAATCTACAATAATATTTCAAAATAACATAATGAGGAATTTAATTAATGCATAATTACAGAGTTGTAGTTTGTAAATAACGTACATAAAACTGATAACTTGTAAAATAATAGAATAATTAATAAAAATAATCAAAATAATTAATTGAATTTAAAATAATAGGTAATTTATAATACCATTTACGTGTCAGACAGGCCCTTTGTTTTGTGTAGTTTTTTTCCTTACAACTGTTGTCAAAACGGTGAAGCAAAACATTATGAGGTTACCAGGCATGTCCTGAAATCAATTTCTTGTAGACATGGTGACATCTGACACTGGGCTTGCATAGTGGATAGCCCACTCCTTCTCATTGAGATGAGGCTTGTGTTCTAGTTGTTGGAACATTACAGTTTATTTATGCTTCTGTGATCATCATTATCATCTGCCTAGCTTTTTTTCAACTTTGTTGGGGTCGGCTTCCAGTCTAACCAGATTCAACTTGAATACCAGTATTTTACATGGAACGACGGCCTATCTGATCTCCACAATCTAGTCTCTAAGACTGATTTTCAAACTTTCGGGCCACGACACGACATTACTCCAAAACGAGCATGTAATTTTTATGCAATCTTAATTCTGATCGACAATACATTAATAAAACCGTATTTAACACAGTCATAAAATACCCATGCCCGATCAGCACCACAGTCCAACAGTTCTACAATTAATTCGAAACCACACAAATTAACATTCACAGGTACAAACACACACACACACACACTGCTCAGAGTAGCGAGAGGAGGCCACAATGCACCCACAAACGCTCGGCCTACTAAAACTCCTGTTGGACTAAAAGGGTGACTGTTGTACAACGCATGCTAGCTCCTGGTGCAAGTTATGGGAGATTGTGCATTACGAATATGCTTGTGGTATTTAGAAGTTTGAACAGTCGAAAGGAGTTTTTATATCAATAGTTGATCGCAAATCGATACGAAGTTACGCAAAAAGCTAAATTGGCAATAATAGTTGACAATTGAGTTGCTGAGCTTCGGGCCATGTGATAAGGCGACTTAGGAGTTGATGTACAATGATCGATTGAAACAGGCGCTTTACATTGTCTTATTTATTGTATTACCACCTGTTCTTAAAACGGTGTTGGAAAAAATCCTCAGGAAACGGGATGGAACCAAAAATTCAAGACATATAAATGTGACATTTACGTATCTTAAGTGGCAGCGGGCAGGGCACATTGCTCACAGAACGGATGGCCGATGGGGCCGAAAAGTTCTGGAGTGGCGACCGCGAAAGGAAGACGTTGCGTTGGAGACCTCCCACTAGGTGAACCGATGACCTCGTAAAGGTTGAAGGAATCCGCTGGATACGAGTCGCACGGTACCGGTCAATGTGGCGACACTTGGGGGAGGCCTATGTCCATCAGTAGACGTCTTTCGGCTGAAATGATGATGATGATGATGACGTATCCACACTGGACCCACGTGATGGATTTAGGCTACTTCCTCTAACAGAGAATATGCCTGTATAGCCTAGCAGTCACAACGACATAGGCTCATTACCTATGTTTTTTTTTTTATTGCAATATGGGCCTGTTCTTGACCTCGATCATGCCTGATGGAAAGCGATGGATGAGATCTATGATACATGTGTAACTGATCCCCACTTCTGTGATTCTATAAAGTCCGTAACAATTTATCCCCACCTAATCGTTATTAGGTGAATAATATCCCCACTACTAAGTTTCCCCTTCATGTAGCTCGTGACAGCGCAGCTTAAAAGTGGGCAACTAGCCAGTATATCGGAAAGTCCATACGTTTAGATTTCCATAATTCTCCACTAGAATAATGTAGCTTACCCTGTAACAGGTAATAACTCTTTGATTTAAGTTGAAAGCACCAGGAAGCCCGCGGAATTCTATTTTTCTTACGGTTTTTTGTGATTTGCAGGTCAAGGTCAGGTTGTATGTTGCTTAAAATAATGATTCGCGACCGTAACAAATATGGCTATTATGAGTTAATAATCATTAAAATTGTCAATATAACCCCCTTAAATTCATTTAATCCTATTGAATGATTATTTCATGAAAAATTCAACATGCAGCCTGACACTGACACAAAAAAATTGAATTTTGCGGGCTGCCCTGGCGCTTCTACGGTACCTTAAGCAAACGTTGTTATAAAGGCTGTCAAACACCTCTTAACAAAGCCGAAAGGCACTTGTACTCTCCATCACTGCAATATTTTTTTTGTTCTACACCATACCTGAGACTCACAAATACTCACAAACTTTTGCATTTATAATATTTGTAGGATAGCATATGTGTTATTTAAATGTTTATACTATGTATATTCCTGTAAAGTTTCACCAAATTTCCTTTGCGTAAAAGACTAACAAACAAACATAAGTAATAAGATGTAATCCATATGTATACTCGTATTTATACTTAACTACAAATACTATCCCAATAAAAATAATTCAACAACAACAACAGCCCATAACATCCACTGCTGGACATAAGCCTCTCCCATGATGGGAGGAATATGCCGTAATCTCCACGCTTGGCAGGTGGATTGGAGATCGCAGTGGTGAAATACTAATAGAAAATGCTGCTGCCCATTCTCTGGTATATGGAGGCGCAAGATGTTCAGCCTCAGACACTAGTCACCTTATACGACACCCATGAGTGTAATGGGTTCTATTCTACTCTGCCGGATACCACACGGCTAAAAATAATTCATCAACTTTTAACTCTAAAACATAATTGAATGAATACGCTCATCCCAGATACCACACCGGCTGATATAGGTCACATGCTCACTAAATGAGCACCGCCTAATGAACGAATCTTAGAGTGGGCTATACAGGGTGTTCTCTCTGTTATGCAGAGTGTGCGCATAATATGATTGAGTTACAACTTTGCAAGTTACAAGTTTGATGAAACTTGATTAATAATTTTGTAGCAACATTGTGTTGGTCTAACCGGGTAAAGTGTTGGACGAGACAGCGCAGCGGGAAACTTGGGGGTTGGAACTCCTTGAACAAAGGTAATGTAGGGTTTAAGTTTTTGAGTATTTTTGGTCAGGTTTACCTTAAAGACTGAAATCTTTGAGTACTAACTATAGTGATTAAAGTAAAAGTGATTTTCGATAGTTAAGTACATCTCAATACTGTGGATGCTAACTTATGTCACAATTTTCGTGTAGTCATCTACACTAGTATTATAAAGAGGAAAGATTTGTATTTTTGTGATGAATAAACTCAAAAACTACTCCGTTGATTTAAAAAATTCTTTCACCATTAGAAAGCCACGTCTATACTGAGTAACATAGGCTATATTTTATCCCCGTACTCCTACGGGAACGGGAACTACGCGGGTGAAACCGCGTGACGTCCACTAGTTCACAATAAATTTTACTGATTTACAGATGAAAATTTATATTTTTGACGAACAGCTTGAAAAATGATTTCAATCTATTTAAACGACTAAACCGGAAGCCGATGCGTTGTAAGACCTCCCACTAGGTGGACCGATGACCTGGTGAAGGTTGCGGGAATCCACTGGATGCGGGTCGCACGGGACCGGTCAATGTGGAACACTTGGGGGAGGCCTATGTCCAGCAGTGGACGTCTTTCGGCTGAAATGATGATGATGATGATGAAACGACAAAAAATACTTCTTTACACTTAAGTTAATTTCCTCATAATTTACAATATTGCCGATTTTTTAAACAATCTTACAAGATCAAAATGTTTTCCTATAAAGCCAAATATTGTTCCGAAATTTTCAAAAAACACCAAATATATCCCAGAAAATTCTCAGAAAACGGAGCAAGGTTCTAAGTTGAATAACAATGTCTCAATTCCGGGAAGTGGCTTCACCAAGCTCGTTTTCAAAGAAAATAAATTAATATTAATTTCCTCTTGGTAATTTGGCTACTTACAATGTTCAACATAAAATGAACTTGAATAATCTCGATGATTTTAACAAGCTGTATTTCAAGTACTTATTTTGTTTGACCGTTACCCCACTTTGCGATATAAATCACTTGATGACTTGTAAATTCCTTGATTGGAGACACTCAGATTATATAAGAAGCGAATACTTCCGGCAATATTTTAGCAATATTTTACATGGAATAATTGTCTATCTGGCCACCGAAACCTTGTTACTAGGTAAATTCATACACACTCAAATCACCAAAGAGTAGCAAGAATGTTACAGCACTAGTAATTTAGTGACGAACGTACATGAGCTGGGCCTGTCCACATCTCCACGTCACGGCGTCGTCAACGTGGAACGGTGTGGTAACGTGCCACGTTAAGTTGCCGCGTCGTGCCAGTGCACGGTATGGCAACGTCGCCGTGGGATAGCGCGTCCCAAGCACAAGTGAAATCAATAAAACACAGTCAACATTTTTGGACATTTTTTATTCACAAATCACAACTAATCGCTAAGACAATGAAGCATTAACTGAGCAAGCGCATCGAATCGAGCCACGTCCTTGACGTGACGTGCCGTCCCACGGCGACGTTGCCGTACCGTGCACTAGCAGGACGCGGCAACGTAACGTGGCACGTTAATCACCGTTCCACGTTGACGACGCCATGACGTGGAGATGTGGACAGGCCCTGACAGCTAAACAGTTACTACCTACATATTTATTAACGTATTATTCGGAGAGTAACTCGAAGGTCATTAAAATCCTACTTATATTGTATTGATGAAGTCATTCAAATTCTTTTATCAGAGTTATGTGAATCAATTGTGCAAAGTTGTTGATGCATACTCTTTTAACGCATACAACATTACGCCTGTAATCCCCGAAGGGTTAAACAGAAGTGTACCTAATAGTATATTTTGCCAGTTATGTTTAAGACCCATGTAACAGGGGGTGAGCCTATTGCCTTAAACCGTGCACAAATCCAGACTCTGTGGCTGCTAATGACAAATTCCTGATATAAAAATCTAATAACACTTTGCCCGACCCGGAAATCGAACCGTGGACCTGATGCTCCCTGCCGGGGTTGCGGGACTGTTCGAAAGAGATACCGTGGCCCCGGAACACAAAGGGCGATGAAGGAACATGGATGGGTTTTAGTCAGTAAAAGTCTGACACTCCCTCCTGCTCCGCCCAGAGCGGGAGGAGTCATTTGATGATTTCCCATCCGAAAAAAATAAAATTAAAAAAAAAACCTGATGCTCAGCAGTCGCGTTTGCGACCACTCGACCAACGAGGTAGTAAACGAGGCAATCTTTTAATGCATCGTAATATTATTATACTTTAGCCTGTAACAGCATGCACCACACTAATCTACCCACTATAAAATTTAAATCCTACCTCATTTAACCTGTTTACTATCAAAACATCGCCACTATCAAGTACCAATAACATTTTATGGACTCTAAAAACCGTTTAATACGTCGTTCACGTTTGGTTACTGGGAGCAAGTCATCCGGCCCTGGAGCCGAGCCAAACTCATCCGCACTCTGAGAACTACTCAGTATGGTCTATATATCATGGGAAAGAATTGTAGGGGCGAAATATTATAGGAATTATTGTTGAGCAATTGTTTTTCACTTTGCCTCTCGCTAGATGCAGGATGACTTTTATATCACTTTCCAAAAAAATGGGTATATTAGGTGAACGGAGTAGAAGCAAATACATACTCAGTTTTTCTATTTTGCGAAAAAAAAAAAAAAACAAAATTCAAAACATACGCGTATTGCGTATGATTTTAAATTCGATATTTTTCATATTTTTTTTTCTAAATTTCTTTCTTTTTTCTAATACGAAAAGTTTACTTGAAATTTGTAGCGTTTTTTGATGATCAATCAATTTTTTTCTATGCTATGGAAAAAATAAAAAATAAACTAGTTATGCCTTAAGCTTCTACTCCGTTCACCTAATAGGTATACAAACTGATAAAAAATTCATCCGGTATTTCTCCTGTATCGTGAGTGCGTTTACAAACATATAAAGAGAAACAGCCAGACCCGGAACAGCTATCTTCAGATCATACAAATATTTGATCCATACAGGGATCGAACTCGCAACACGCAGCGCAGCAGCCAATCACTTAGTCACTGCGCCAACCGCTAAAAGTGTTGGAAAAACAAGTTGTAACTTGGGAGGACTAAGCTCCCAAGACGTGGGTCACTTGGCTTAGGTACTGTCAATAGGCTAGTTTCCACCATCAATAAATTGCAGATCTATTTAGTCCGTCAGTTAGAATATTGGAAAATAATGGATACGTATTTTTTTGTTTTTGTAAATCAATGAATATTGACAAAGATAAAACGCATCAAAACTCGAGAGCGGGGGCTCGTGACGTCACAACGCACTAAAAATTATAGCACGGCGTAACGTATTATTGACAATTTTAAAAGCGTCGTATCTTTGTCAATTTTGGTTAACGTAACAAAAGAAAACGTAACGTACAGAGTGTAAACAACCTCATCACGAAGGCATCAACCAAGCATTCTGTACATCAAATTAAGTAACTTTACGCAAAAATTATTTCTGGGAAATAACTTTTTTTTTGGGGTGAAAAATCATGTTTTGTGGTTGAACTCAATGGAGGTGTTTTAAGTAATAATCTTACAATAAGAACTTGTAGGTATTTAAAAAAAACTTGTCAAAAAGTTGGAACTTTGACCCCCAATATCATTGTTACTAGAAGGTTCCCAGGTATGGCGTAGAACAAAAAAATATTGCAATGACGGGGAGTACAAGTGCTTTTCGGCTTCGTCAAGAGGTTTTTTACACCCTTTATTCTGAGTTTATTGATTGAACATCAATAAGGATTCTGCTACTAACTGGGTTGGGTGGATCAAGTAGGCAGTCGTTCCATGTAAAATATTGGAACTCATCTGCATCCGGTTAGACTGAAAGCCGACCCCAACATAGTTGGAAAAAGGCTAGGCAGATGATGTGTGGACAATGTGCATTGGGCCATCATCTGAAAACTTAAAAAAGTAACTTAATAGGAATCATTGCATTCGCGCTATGGTTGGAACAAAAGGTCTCCTCTCTGGAAGTGTACCATAATCCACCACGCAAGCTTTATGGGGGTTTTTCACAAAGGGGGATCTTTTACACATTTTACCGTCGTCACATTGCTGCAATTTGCCATATACGTCACACTCTGCAGATTACTGATAATTTTACGATGCTGCTGTTTTCTTGACTTTATTGTTTTTTGGTAGATTTTACTGTTGTGTTACAGTTCGATTCATCCGAATCTTTTAGGCAGCACAAACGTGCAACAAATAACCAAACGCTCTAAAAGCATAATAAACAGACTTTTAAAATAAATACACTTTAAAAACTAACATCAACGTGTTTTAATAACAAAAAAACCTTTTTAAGTACGCTACACAAAGGCGCAAAATAGCGTAGCAAAAAAAAATCTGGATACTGTTTTTTAAGCACGTTCCACCGGAGTGACTAAGCTCTATTTTTTTCCTTGCATTTTCACAGTTGTTGGAGTTTTCTCTGTTTTTATTACCTCCAGGTGCAGACAACCTTAGTCTTTTAGTTTTATAAAGGGATCTGTGTTTCTTCTGTTAATACTGAATTCTAATTTGTAAAAGCTATGCTGTAATTGCATTTGGGGATCGAGATTTCTTTTTAATTGTGATGTGGAAAGTAGTTGTTTGTTTAATGTTAAAGCCGGGTTTATTTACTGTGAAATAAATTGGAGTGAGTTTTTTAGTGTTGCGTACCCTTTCATGGTCCTACGCAGGGGTTTCGTATGTAGTTTTCTTTAGTGCTAGTGGTGGTACTAAAGTTTAGTGCCTGCTTTATGTACGCGGTCTAGTGATTTAAGAACTCTGTTTTTTTAAACCCGACAGTACGGACATAATCAAGATGGAGTGAGATTGGTTGTAATACAGGGTGTTAAAGTAGTCGCGTGCCATAGCTTAGGGGTGAGTTCAGTATCGATAAAGGAATCCGTAAAAAATAAAAATAAAATACCTGAATTTTTTTTAAACATAAAATTAGGGTGTTAGTATGAACACCGTTATCCTTGAAACTAGTGGTTTGGTTTCATTAGTAGAACCTAAAACCATTGAAAAAAACAACATTTTTTTTTAAGAAAATTCACTATTTTCCTCAAGATCATTTCACCTTAATGCGCTCGAAAACAGCTGACCGCCGAACGGGTGGGCACTCGGGGTCATCGACCGCAGCGCAGTCAGTTGTCGCTAGAGCGAGCGCGCCGTGCGCCGAGCCGTTTGTTTCTCGCGCGTAATTTGAGTGTACTTAAACAAATGAATAGTGGACCGAAATCGTTCGGCTTTACGCCATCGCGGGTGATAACCTACAACACGTTCAATAGTAGGTAAGTAATTAAAGCATTTAAACAAATAAAATAATTTGAATGCTAAGCGATTGCTAATTTAAGTTAGTAGACCGTACTAAATTAGGTTGATCATGATTTTTTTTTTTTTCATGTTTTTTTTTTTTGATTTTTTTTTTCCTGGGTTAGTTTAACGATACTTAACCTACCCCTAAGCTATGGCACGCGACTACTTTAACACCCTGTATACTTTAGGTATGAGCACCAATTTTTTACATGAAGTGACTTTCCACCAAATCCCAGTAACTGGATAATACGATACCCGTTTAGATTTGCGGGTTTCTATGTAACCACAACAACTATTAAGTGTCTTTAAACGAACAAAGCTAAAAATGCCGTAATCCACGCGAGAACACACTGGTCTAACTTATGTTTTGACATACATCGGGGTCTAGCACTTTAATTTATTTTTGCAAATTGTTTATTTTATCGAATAACCAACATTTGAGTTATGTTACACCTCTAAAAACAAACATTTACCATTTGTACCATATCAATCATAATAAAAAAGAGCAGAGTACATTAAAAAATAAACCCATTTAAACCGACCTCGTTACACAATTCTACTCTTATTTTCAGGCTTTTCTGGCTATACCAACAGAATATGTTAAAAATATAGTACGAGCACTACGCCATGACAGTGTGTGTTTAATATTAAATATACGCATTGCACAGCGCTGTTTCTGATACATCGTAAAAATTCACGAAACGTCGGTCATTCGGTTTTACGGTCGGCATGAGGCCGTGTTCAGATGGGACGAGGCAGGCAACTGTCAGCGAGTTGCCCTGAGTTATAGGGACACTTTTTTTGCTGGTTCTCTGTGGCACGTGCGCTACGGAAGGTTTTTGTTGTTTTATTATTTAGAGGTCTAGTCTTTTTGGGTAGTTTATTGTGGTCCGTTTTGTATTGTGGAGCTGATCTTAGCTAGTAAACAGAACAACTACATAAAATGGTGGACGGTTTTCCTTAAACCGAAATTGCTGTTTAATTTTGTTAACTAAACATTGAGATATCTGATCTTCTGCAGTTGCATTTCATTCAGACGTGTGTCGAATTAGATTGATATTGAGTTTGATTAATATTATTAAAAAAGAATATGTATTTAATTTCTAAATTGTCATTGGTTTCATGACATAAAAGCAGTTTGATCTTCCAATATGACAAAATTCTCTTATTCGGTAAGCATAACCATAGGATTTATTATCATAAAAATAAAATATAACAAAAACACTATCTTCAAATTGAAACTAAAGGATCACTCGCAACATCTGAACCCGCCATTACAAGTTGTAGAGATGTGCTGAATTTTTGACTGACTCACGTGTTTTTTTGTACATTTTACGGTCGTGTAGTGGGTACGTTTATGTTTTATGACCACCACTACTCCGGGTTACCGTGTAGGAGCTGTTTCCTTTTGAACTTTTAATTGAGTTAAGAGTTCCGACGGGTAGAGCCGTGAAGAGTTTTTCGAAGTGTGATGGGCGTTCCAGTTTCGATAGCCTCGTTCCCATGTGTGCTCGTATCGCTTTTTGATTAGGCTCCGTACAGGATATTTGGAAGTGACTCGATGTAGAGAAAGTTTCTTTTTTTTACTTTTTTTTTTGTTTTGTCTGCGGTATTGGCTGTGGTTCTAGATATGTATGAAACCTGTTTGTTCTTTGTGTGAGATTTTTGAAATTTTATTTTAAAATGCCTTTTGTTGTTATGTTTTGTATTTGGGCTGACTTATAACAAAATTTCGGATCACCAACAGTGATCCGAAATTTTGTTTCAGAAAAACAAGACTGAATCGATACCACTGGAATTTCATCAAAGTTAAAAGTAGACTGATAGTGTGACTTGTGTAGTGACTTATGGTGCCGAGACAGGGACGCTCACAAAGGAGACTGTCCACTGAGTACGAGTGGCACAAAGGGCCATGGAGCGGGCCATGCTCGGCATAACCCTCTTAGATAGAGTGCGTAACACTGAAATCTGCCGTCGGACGAAAGTCTACAACGTTGGTGACCGGGCGGTGCGGACCTGGGCAAGGCTTTGACCGAGTGGTGGCCAAGGTTTGGTCAAAGAAACCAGGGCCGTCCTAAAACTCGTTGGGTCGACGATATCGCCAAGGTCGTGGGTAACACCTGGATCAGGAACGCACAGGACCGGGAATTGTGGTGGAAGAAAGGGGAGGCCTATACCCAGCAGTGGGTGATTTTGGGCTAACATGATGATGATTTAGGCCTTTCCTTTCTTCGGGCTTCTTTGGGCCTGTGCCCATGAAGAATTTAAAAACACTTGACTACGTCCGATGAACCCTGGACAGTCTGACGGCTTAACGTGCTTACCAAGGCACGGAAGAAACTCGGTATGTAATGGGCCGTCATCCATCTACGGACCAACTTAGGCAAGCAGACTTAAACCTGAAGATTGACCCAAATGGCTATATTAAAATAAAATAAAAACCCAACCCTATCAGATTAAAACACACATAAATCATTATTCTAAACTTTACAAGCTACTAAATCTTCCTACAATCTGCCATATACTCGCATACGTCCGAAGTTGACTACTAAAGAAAACTGTTCACGTGAACGCAGACTAAGTTCTCCGCTGAATCGGACGAATTGCGAAGTCCCGATCTCTGGTGATTTTCAATAGAGAAGTAATTCAAAGTTTGAAAGCGACATACGGAATTTATTACGACATGTTTGAGTTATTTCGCTTGTTGATGTTACAGTAAAAGGGGATATCTTTCCGAATTTAGACTTGTTCGTATTAGGATTGTTATTTGAATTCTGGAATGTGTTTTTGATAGGTAGGTTTGTAAAGTAATATGACATTTGTATAACACACTTATGGTAAAAGAAGCTTGTGGCTAAATAATGACAGCTCGGGTCGATTTTCAGATAAAGCCCCGCTGGCCTAGGTCCACGGTTGGGACGACCCATTACATACAATTTCCTCCGTGCCTCAGAAAGCACGTTACGCCGTTGGTCACGGACGTCATTTGTATATCTAAGCAACCGCGATTCAACCTGAAAATCGAGCGTCTGTTATTATTTAGCCACGAGCTCCCCCTGCATATTGTCGACAAACTGCATTAAATTACATCTATCGTAGTCAGTCGTGTCCAAATGGACACGTACTACTAATAATCCAACGAGCCCCTTTTCAATCAAAACTACTACAGTTATTAAATTAATTTCAACCTCACAACAAAACTGTTTCAAAGAACGCCTCGTAAATTCCACATTATTGTCTGAGATTTTAAAAACGGTGTCTGTTTAATGGCGCCTTCGCGTGTTGTTGCCAGTAAAGCCAGTGTTGCCAGCTGCTACTGGGCAAGACGAACAGCCTACCGGAGACGTTTTACACAATACTCTGTCTCGTTATCTGTGGTACATTTTACAATTACACTGTGTACTTTATTTTATTGGGGAGAAAAATTAATGGAGTTTTAAATAAAACATTACATTAACTGTCTCCCCTAAGAGTTAGGCAGAAGAACAATATAATAATAGTAATAGCGGTAAAAAGTGGGTAGTATTTTTGGGTTTTAAAAAACTGTTTATGGATTGGAAAATGCCATCTAAATTATCTGTTGATTATTTCAAGTTCAAACCCAAGACACGCACCTCTAAATTTTCGGATTCACGTGCGTATTGTATAATTATCATTTGCTTCGGTGAAGGAAAACATCGTGAGGAAACCAGCATGCCTGAGAGATATTTTGCCACGACGCCACGATGTAGGTGGCATAAAAACTCTGACATCAGGTTTGAAGCAAACAATCGAATCAATCACGAATCGAACAATCTGCTGAAGAAATCAAGGTTTTGTAGTTTATAAGGACACTGAAAGAGGAACGCAAATGTCACTAGGGTTAAAAGACAGTTTATATATAGCACTACCTGCTAACTGAGAACAAACGAGGAGCAAAGCCACAATATTTCCCAATGAAACTTGAAAAAGAAAAGCAACATACAATTCCAAAAATAAAAACAAGCAATTACACAATACCAACACAACAATAATAATATTATCACCCCATTAAAATCCCTGTACATGTTATCCCATGAAGGATCAAGACGAGCCTTGCTAACAACCCCTTCGGCTCCGGGGGGTATAACCCTCACGTACTGGGAAAACAATGGGAGGAGGAAGGTACACAATGCATTCATTGAGGACATCTCCAGCGAGCCGTGTACCTCCTATATTATGAACACAAACATGCGATGTTGTGAGGGAAAACAGCTGGGGATCTGATTGTGAGGCCTTTGTTTTCATAAAATATTAATATGTAGTTTGTTTTAATTAATCGCTAAAACTATGGGATTTTTATCAATTTGAAATCATTAATGTGAGCTACACGGGTGTTGGTGACTGGCTGGGATGCCACCTTGTCTTTAAGAAATATATTTGTAGAATGACTTTTGGAACAGAATAAATGTTTAGTCGTCAAGTGTCAGTTTCCAAATGATGTCCCTATTGCCTTGTACATAATTTTGTCGCTTTGTGTTATTAAATAGCCATTACTTATATTTTACAGTGTTTCCATCATCTACACACAAATATCTATAGTCCATTTGCTCACCAACAATGGAATTTAGTAGATCAGCATTGTTTGGCCTCAAATGGTAAAAAAAATGATGATGATGATGGGAATGGTAGGATGGTGGTTAGTATGGGTGGTGGTGGTAGTTGGTGGTATGGGTGTTTGGTATGGTGGTTATTCTGAAACTGTTAACCTGCTTCATCCCACTGTTGGGCAAAGGCCTCTCCCTATGACATCCTGTAGATTATATCCAGAGTTAATGTGTATCACTGGACGTTGGTTTTATCCAGCTTGTCCCGCCATCTTTGTCGAGGTCTGCCGCGATGCCTTCTGGCTGAGTCAGTTATTATAATGAAAAAATATTGGCTGAGCGAGAGAATCGCGGCTATTCAACGTATTTCTGTACGAAAATATCGCCGCGATTCTCTCGCTCGTGGAGATGGCCCAAAAGAGAGTGCATAGAAAAACGTGGCAAGAACGATAATATCGCCGCGATTCTCTCGCTCGTGGAGCCAACGTGTCTGACTTGACTACAGGATCACAGATCTTCTATAAGACATTTTCTTCTGGTTTTCCTCTCTAGTACCTATTAGAAATCTCTTTGTAGACGATAAACAAAAGCAAACTTGTAAACACAAAATCATCTAAAGAGAACAAACAGACGATAACAAAATTACGACAAGAATATCACTTTGGCAGACAGTAAATTAAATTCAGAACCTAACCTATTGCTACTGTTAAAAGCCGCAATAAGTTAAGCCAAGTTAAGGTTATTCAACCTAGAAATTAATCAAGAGAAAATAATTAAACGCCCACACAAAGCTTCAAACAAACAAAGAGAAGCAACCCTACTAAATCTGAGTACCTACCTACAAATAAATCTAAGATACTATCTATGATCTTTTCCATTCTTTTCCACCTATTTTTCAATTCTCTCGCCCTCAGTTTTAACGCGAATGTTATAATGCAAAAAAGCATATGATTCACTGCAATAATCAAAACCAGAAAAATATATGATATTTTTCAGAATATATGATAGTGTTTTGAAAACATAATACAACCAATTTTAGTCGATAAAAAAATCACGAACTTATCAATTTCTTTTAACAAAACCCCTCATTTTACACTATTCGGCCCGCAGTGACTGACGTAACAAGCACTTTGTAGTGCTTGCTGATTAGAACTTTATTCTAACAGTATTTCAAACGAAGTTTGAACCACCACAAATAGAGTTGCTAATTTAGCTCCTGTAGTCGCCTTAATGCTGAAAATCTCCCAGCTAGACACGATTTGCCGTGACCGGCCTAGAAGTCTTTAAATAGACTCCAAACACAGGTTGGCCGTAGCAAGTAAAACCTGCTAAGGTGGACATTCATGACTCTGCCTTGGGATGTAAATGTGATGTAGAGATGATGTGACACTTGATATCGTGTCCTGCCTATCCTGTTGCATGCACATCACAGGAGCTGGTGGATGCTACTGAAAGTACCAAACTCGTTGCCATATTTCGGACTGACTCAATTGTCACCGACCCTCTAAGGCTCAGCGCACACCGCTGGAGGCGCAGCGGAGCGCATTTGAGGATAACAATTTAATATAAACCTTAACTACCTTGATATACGGTCGTGCGCATGCTCTTGTAGTAGCTTGAGGGCACTCCGAGTACCGCGTGCGAATTTATTCTTATATTGACCGTATATCAAAGTAGTTAAGGTTTATATTAAATTGTTTTCTTCAAATGCGCCTCCAGCGGTGTGCGCTGGGCCTAAGAAGATATCTCAGTCTTCCACTATCTACCTATAAAAAAATTCAGATGTGACGTCCTATTAATCAGATCACCAAAACCACTCATGTATAAGGCCTTTGCAAAGTAAAGCTGCCTTTAATAAACATGTTTATTCAAAACCTTTCTAGGACCCTGGTATTGTTGAAAATTTGATCATAGGCAATAAAACATTTCTATTTGAACAGTCCTAGACTTTTTGTGTAAAATTACAACGAAATATTAGGTACTAAAACTTTTTTGTATTTTAGAAAATATTTTTTGGAATATTCCTGTAGAGCACGAGCTAAATTAGATTAAAGTCATTGTATTATGAAAGAAGAAAGAAAATATCAAATTATTTGAATGAGAATAGGCTTTTTAAGATACAAAACATGCCCTTTATGGACACGTTGACGACATTAGTATATAAATAGACAATAATTAAATCTTCTGTCTGGATCTGATTATGCCTGTTATTATATGACAACGATCTTAGGCTTAATACTCTTAATTTTACTTTCTGACAACACACAGCCTTAATTGTTAGATTTAGAGACATGAAAATTTGTTTGTAACCATTTTTGTGCATTCCTTTTGAGAAACTTTTGAGCGTTTTGGAGGAAAAATCATCGCCAGAGTCAGTTAAATCTTGTGGTAAAATATCACATAGGGCACAGAGCTTATACGTGTAGGTACGAACTATCATAATTAATTTGTTCTAAGCGAATCATGTGAACTGGAACCGCAAGTTGCAAACAAAACCAATTCACTTATGACAATTTTAATTATAAAATAATTACAGTATTGAATAGAATCAAAAGTGATGATAATTGGTCGATGTCTGAAACAAGAATCCGTATTTTCATAAGCATAATTAATTACGAAGTTACAGGAAATTATTGTGAAATTAAAGTGGCGTATTAATAACGTATTCGCTGAGTTATAAGGTGCCTCGTGTCAGTCGCGGTTGCGATGCGCAGTAGTTGAAGTCAGCATTCCTTCTATTACACCGATGCGTATTAAGTGATTCCCTATTACACCGATGCGTAACACGCGCTAAACAGAATTGTTTTCAAACATCTATAATATTTGCTTCAAACAATACACCCACCTACCATTTTCTTGACGGTTTACACTGCCCACTGTAAGCCTAGCGTACCCGATTTTGTCCTAACTTAATAAACAATAATTACAGATCGGCAAAGGGGCAGTGTGCGGCAAGAACTTGCCACCAAAGGTAATCTTCGTCAAGTTTAAACTAAGTTTAATGTAAACTGTCGAGGTTTCACGGATTAGTGGTTAACAGTCGCTAAACCCCATCAGGGCCGAAGACACAGAGTAGATAGATAGATAAATAGTGGACTAAGGTGGGTTTAAAACTAGTATAGCCTACGCAAGAAAGTACTTATGACTCGAAAAACTCACATACATCCATTGTCAACTATCAATTTTACATTGTAACTAGAAAATATTAGCACATTTTCCACATAGACGAAGAAGAAGAATTGCACGTTATAGAGGATGATATCTATTCTATACATACTAACATATATAATATTATGAAGAGAAACGATTTGATTTTTTGTTACGATTTAACTCTAAAAGTACTCGACCGATTTTAAAAATTCTTTCACCATTAGAAAGCCACGTCTTTACTGAGTAGCATAAGCTATATTTTATCCCCGTACTCCCACGGGAGCGGCAACTACGTGGGTGAAACCGCGTGATATCCACTAGTAACTAATCTAAATAAAGTAAGTAAAATATGAACCACCGCGCGAGCATCCTCTATTAAATGAAAAAGAAGAATCACTTAAATCGGACCAGCAATCAAGGAAAAATCAGTGAACACACATGAAGAAAATTAGATGCTGGGGGAATACATAACTACCTCCTTTTTTGAAGTCGGTTATAAATAGTTACTTGGTAACGCAATAAGGTCAAAGGCGAATTTCTCAGAAGATTCTCTTTCACTAATGAAATAAATAATCGAATTACTTATTTATTCCTATTGGCACGTATTTCTGTTTCATTGTTTCTCCGAATAATAAAAAAACGGTGTCTCGGAAACTCACTTATGGAATGTGTTTCAAGTGTTATTGAAACACATTTTATAAGTAAATAAATTTTTAGACAAGAAAAGTAAATCAAATAATTCAACATACTTTTCGTGTATTTATTGGCTACCTATTTAAATGTGTTAATACTTCGAACACATTTGTGGAAGCAACATTAATGATTCAACAGGTTCAATGTATTTAAATTTAGGGCACTTGCTTTAGACGATTAATAAACTAAAATGACTAATATAACAAAAAAATATAAAAGTAAAGTTTTTATGCCTTTTTATCGTTTGTTGTGGTATGTAATGTAGTACCTTGAAGACTGATCTCTGCTTTGGTGAAAATAGAAAAAACAAATTTTCCCGGATCTAGCTAAATAAATTTTTCCCCCGTAAACCCCTACATTGCAACTTTCATCGAAATCATTAGATTCACTGTTCTTTTTACACTATGGCAGACTAGTTAATTCTGCTCCTAAACCCTCTTCGAAAACGCAGGCACGATACACAGGTACCGAGATTAGGAACGTCCTAAGGGTATTACTGTTGCTTGTTATTATCGGAATTAGTTCACTGGCTTTATTGTTCAGTGGCTGGTCTGGACATTGGGACTATGGCAAAGGCTGATACTTATTTGATTAGTGCAGATAGACTCTCTACGTATGTATCACACTAAAATTATAAAGGTGAAAGATTGTATGTGTGTATGTTTGTTACTCTCTCACACAAAAACTACTGAACGGATTTAGATAAAATTTAACACACAGATAGTTTATGACCTGGATTAACACATTGAATACTTTTTATCCCGGTAGTATGATCAGAGAGAGTAGAGCAGCGGTGGCCCATTGGTGGCCAACCCCACTTACGAACAGTAAGTCGTGGGTTCGAATCCAGACAGGCGCATTACTTTATAGAATTTATTTCATCACCGCTGCTCTCAAAACGGTGATGGAAAACATCGTGACGAAAACGGCATGTCATACAACCAAAAAATTCGAAGACTTGTGACATCTACCAATCCGCACTGGGCCTGCGTGGTGGATTATAGCCCATTCCCTCTCATAGCGAGGAGGCCTGTGTCCCAGCAGTGGGAACATTAATAGGCTGATGATGATGATGATGATAAGTATGATCCCGTGGGACAATTTATCGATATCGAAGTGGCATAAGCAAGTAAGGTACAATTTTCTGGGAATTATTTTTTTTATGAGATCTCCTCGAAGAGCTGGACGAGAACAACGACCAGAGATTCACATTGGTCTTGGATCGACGAAAGTAGAAGATACAGGGAGAAACTTATTTATATAATCTAAACTTCTTGACTAATGTTAAAGAGATGAAAGATTTGATTTTTTGTTTCTTTGTTTGCAACGATTTGCCGCAAGAACTACTCAACCGATTTTAAAAATTCTTTCACCGTTAGAAAGCTACATGTTTACCAAGTAACATAAACTATAAGTTGTATTGATATCATGCAAATTAGCCGAGCTATCACAATTTTCGCGGACGATGTCGCGGCCAAAGTGCTAGTTATTAATAATGTTGTGACAGCGAGTTGCCGTGTTTAGCATACCACTGTTAAACCCACGATGATTTGTGTGGTATGTTTACGTTTTGTTAAATCTTTGTAAAGACGGAAATATACTTACATGTCGTGGCGTGTCCTGACGCGCCAGAAGTGTATGAAACCGAATGCTTCTGGCGCGTCACGACACGCCACGCCACGTATATTTCCGCCTGTGTTCTTGGAATAATAAAAGATTTAAAAAAAACATCTACGCAGCAGTGAGATGACAAATGCTAACAGTGACAGAAAACCTTTTCAAAAATAAAATACATAATAACATCACGCCTGTAATCCCCGAAGGGTTAGGCAGAGGTGTACCTCTGCCTAACCCTAACCCTGTCTAACCCTAACCCTGGCCTGCCTGCCTAACCCTGGGTTAGGCCCTAATTATAGACCTACATAAAAACAAAATTTAAATGATAATAATTATAATCGTAAATCTGCCAAGTGGAAAATTAAATAATCAGTTAATATTGTTCGTAGCGTAAAAGGTGGTGCTTGAAAAGCGGTATTAAACAGAAGTGGTAACGCGGTAGTAGTAATTGAATATTATCCAGAATTGAATATTATCCAGAATTAAAATAGTATTCATTTTACGCGGTTGTTGAGTGAAATTCGAATCACACGATTGACATTTACTTTATTTGAGGAACTTACGTTTTTTTTTTTAAACCAAATTAATGAATAGTACTCTAGTTAGCTAGTAGGAACCGTTGATCACTAATGGATGGAGGCAAAATTATACCTAGTATTTTTTTTAAATAAACAATATCGGAAAATTTTACCCAGAAGCAATCACTAGGCTCATTCAATCTGATTGAAAATGTTCTCCAACCAAAAAACCTAAAAGGGTCATAGAAAAAAACTTATTTTCATTAGGACGCATTTATCGGAGTTCCAAAGTAATGTCATTTAGAAGTTTTTAAGTGTCATCGTTTAAAAACCAGATCGAACAGATAGTACTTTTTTTAAAACGCTATTAAAACAAGTTTTCCTTTTTCGGAATCAGCTGTCTCTCGGTCTATCTATGTTACAGTTTTTGACATGGAGCCTGGGCTGAAAATTCGAGATTAAAATAAAACTTTAAGAGATATTTTAAAATGTGGATGGAACTCAATTAGATATGATATTGCGTAAAAAATGTTATATTAAATATCAGCATTTTTTAAACAGACAAGAATTTTATTTAAATAAATATTAAAAACATTTCTAAGATTGAATATGCATTAACGATGACAAGTTGTCAATCCGACCTCGATTCCAATTATTTTAAAAGCTTCTAACCCTCAAATGACCTGCAATTAGTTCAATATCACAAGAAATTTATGTTTTTAAATAATGTTGCTGTCAAACCTAAATCAGAGTGAACAATTATACATACCCACCAGTAAGACATTACTATAATGTAAAGGTCGAAAATCAAAAGCGCTTTTATTTGCGCAGAGGGAGATTTATGGCGATTTCTAATAAATTCATAGCATTACCAATTATCAATCAATTCGTTTTAATGAAAATACTATGTCATTTCATGTAATCCAACCTACCGTTAAAAGAAAATCAAATAGATTTGATTTCATCGAACATCATTTTAATCTTCAGTAACCGTTGAACCATCTTTTTAGTTGGATTTGGTGCCCATCAGATGACCTCCGCTTCTGCACACAAGTTCATATTCTCAGACACACACTACCAGTATATAAACGTTTCGACGAATCCAAAACGTAACAGCTTGAAAACAAAACACGTTCCCAGCTTTCAATAGAACCCCCGACAAAAAGATTTCAGCGAAACCTGAACAATTCTAACGCGCACGAAAACATTGAAAAACAAATTGGAATCGCAACAAACTACAACAGAATCAAATACACTGAAACTCTCGCCTTCAAAGTGACTGCAGCCATTTTAATTTGGGGAGAAAATTCACGAAAACAATGCCAACCAAAATGTAAAGCAGTGTTTGCCAAAAGATCAGGACGAATCATTTTGTTGGACAACTTTTGCTTTTCACTAGAAAATTTCTTCACTGAGTTTGGAACAAATATCTTCGACGGAGCTGATTCATTATACGTCTTTCAGTCGGGCAAAAGTAATTCAAAGTTGCTTCCATCGAACATTCGACGGGGAGACGAACTTTTCCTTCATTCTCTGGGAACAGTTTCAAGGTACATCGAGTCACGATTAACTTGCCCTGGATTTAGAACTAATCTGGATGTAGATTCGGTTCTCGATCATTTTCAGATATTGTTTCATTGGTCTACTGAAACTATTGTCGGTATTACAGTACCTGGTACGTAATGTTTTTCTTTCTCCACCCTCATTCTATTTGGATCGGTTTCTAAAAATCCTAAGTTGGCACGTGTAGAGCGAATTTTCAGAATAACTTTGCGAGTTTGGAAGCTCCTTGAGGAACTTTTATTTGGTGACTTTAATAGAATTGTTATTAACCTGACAAGTACATTCTCGTTCTTGAAAATGTGTGTGTCACTCACCTTTACTCTGGGGTATTTGAGAGTATGATATCGCAGTAAGGATGTGTTTTATCATTCGTGAGCGAAGACCAGTTAAGTGTGCATTTTTCACAGTTGACGTTCG
The DNA here is from genome assembly GCA_905147715.2 of Xestia xanthographa. Classification (NCBI taxonomy): domain Eukaryota; kingdom Metazoa; phylum Arthropoda; class Insecta; order Lepidoptera; family Noctuidae; genus Xestia; species Xestia xanthographa. The sequence continues at coordinate 4,137,534 of LR990652.1, read as the reverse complement.
TCTAGAAATAGGTACTCTTGCAGGTTCTGCGAAATTCTAAAGAATGGTCTTGGATTTCTGACCAAATTGGTATTTTTTTTCATATTCTGTGTTGTGTTCCACTGCTGGGCAAAAGCCTCTTCTTTCTCTTCTCTGTTTTGTGCAAATTCTGGCCACAATTGCCCCATTGCCACCAAACATTGCCACGGTCGATCTCGTCAGTGATGTCCATCCTCAGGCGTGCAATGAGTGGCGAATTACATTGGGTAAATAATAGACGTGATTAAAACTACACCAATAATAATTGATATACCGTTGTAAAGTTAACCTATCTAAATGAAAGCATAATCCAGCAACATTTGAATTCCACACAAAAATACTGCCACACTTTTCGTTCCAAAGTCATAACTCCAACATACTCTTTAAACTCCCATAAAAAGATACTGGCACACAACCCATCGGGACAATGCCAAAAGATTTATCGGTAAGTACGAGTACCCCAGACCCCACATATAAAAGTATTAACATTCACGCCATGTCAACACAGGCTTATGTGAGAAGTTCGGTCTAAATAGCACCTGCCACATATCACTTAGTTTGAAAATTGTCAAAAGTTTCCGACACTTGTACTCGGGAAGTTTTCGCGTACGCTCTAAAAGCGACTCGGAGTTCGACGGTCTTACTAATGTGGTGCTAGCTGATGTATTGAATGAGCTTGTGGGTGTTTATTTATTTGAATAAACTAATTTTGTGTTGCTGGAGTGGTCTCTGAGCGAGTGACCAACTGTTACCTGAATTAGGGTGTCAGTTAAGAAGACATTTCTACAAGATGTTAAGCAGCGGTTACTTGCAGACTATTTGTTACGATTGAGTGATAAGCATGGAATAATGCGTTTTATCTGCTATGCAGTTTATAAGGATCATTCCCACTAGTTCTACTACACAGTTCTACGGTAGAACTAGTGGGACTTTTTTTCCCACTAGTCCTACGATTACGCTACTGCAGATGTGACCGTCGGACTGCCAATTCATAGATCTCAAGACACACACCTCTGATTTTCGGATCCATGTGCATATTGTATAATTATCTCTGTTAAGAGATATCATATCTTCCCATATCTTCCCGTGGGTGTCGTAAGAGGCGACTACGGGACTTACCAGAGAATAGGCAGCAGCGTTCTCTGTGCTTTTGTAACAACCGTACTGCGATCGCCAACCCGCCTGCCAAGCGTGACGATTATGGCAAAACCTTCCCTTGGGGTAGGCCTATGTCCAGCAGTGAACGTCTTTCGGCTGAAATGATGAATGATGATGTCTGTTAAGGATAACATCCTGAAACCAGCATTTCTGAGAGATACAACTTGTCGGCATGTAAACGTTAAGCCAAGTCAGATGTCCTTGGGTGGCATAAAACTCTGACACCAAGTTCGTCACTAACAACAGAAGAAGAATCTGATAAGCGTGGTGTTTATGGCATATTCATGTTTGCTCATTTATATTCATTAGAAGGACACCTCAGAGATGCTCACCAATATATGCTAATATATTATAAAAGAGGTAACATTTGTTTGTAAGTTTGTATGTTTGTAAGTTTGAAAATGTGAAATGATGAAAATGAACCAATTTTAAAATTGTTTCACTGGTAGAAAGCTACATTATTCGTGAGTGCTATAGGCTATTTTATTCCCGTACTCCCACGGGAACGGGAACTATGCGGGCGAAACCGCGGGACGTCAGCTATATTTTATAAACTTCTTAATTACATCCATGACATCATCCTCGGTTTGCAGAATACTGGTATTAAAAAGCATAAAACACTCCAATGTTTAGAACTAGATAATCTAGTAATAACATGATGAAACGTACCAAAATAATTTAAGAACACACACAATCATACATACCGATTAGGTACCCAAAGCCATTTAACATAAAATATCTCTATCCAGACCAGATTCCGTGTAAACACATTCCGTTCATGCTCTAATTTGGCCAAAGACAATAAATCCATTACAGCCATTTGTCAAAGTAAGCCACTGGTCAAAACGCTGCCTCACCATAAGTTGTAAGTCAAAATAATGGCCGGCCACGTCGGCCACCAAGGCCGGTTACCCAGAATGGCCACATTACTCAATTTTAACTGTTAATGTAGATATCCAGCAAGTCTTTAGTGGTGGCGACCACTTAAGTCGATTGCAAGTTCTGCAACAAATGTTTTAACGTAAATTTTGAAAAGTCGTAAATATTTTGAAGTTTTATTGCCATAAACAATAGAAAAGTTTTATGTTTTGTTTTATTTCTAAATTATACGCGCTTGAAACTAAGTCAAGAGTAGAACGGTTCTGGAATTCGAAAGTGCTGCTTTGCAATAAAATTTACTTCAAAGTACAATACGTATTATCCTAAAAAATCTTATAAGGGCGAAAGTAACTTGGTCTAAATTTAGGGTAGGGTGGTGTGAGACTGCGCGGTCGAAAAGATTTTATAATGACTAAGTGCTCATTTACGGAGACGCGGCTCGTCGAGCGGCGCGGTCCGCTTTCAATTCAAACATATGGCAATGTATGAGAGCGTTTACGGGGAAACGATATTTCGCGCGTCTGCTTGAAATGCAGCGTCGCCCGCCGCGTTGGACGCAGCGGTGCACGCGGCGTTCAACGCGGCGGGTGACGTGGCGTACAAATAAAAATCATTTTTGTAATATGATCTGTAGCTTCCAGTCTTAGACCACCTACCCTATATTCTCTCAGTTTGTCTGTTACTATTTCATAGTCCCCACACCTAAACCACTTAAACAATCCTTATGAAATGTGACAGATAGGTAGCCTTGGACCTGACAAAGGGTATAAGAACTTTTCGGTGACATAGGTTACGTCATCAAAATAAACACTGTCTTTCTTGTTTCTTGGTGATGACGTAATTGACAAGTAGGTAGGAGAGATCTATTAGCTCAGAACAAAAACTTTTGTGGCAAACTACAACTAAAAAAACCGACTTCTGCAAAATCACGCTCTAATTAAAACGACCCGATTGGCGCAGCGGTAGTGAGGCTGCCTTACGTTCATAGGGTCCCGGGTTCGAATCCCGGTCGGAGCAAATGTTTGTGTGATGAGCATGGACATTTGTTTCCGAGTCATGGATGTTTATATGTATAATAAGTATGTATTTACAAACAAAAAGTATCTATGTAGTATATCAACTAGCTGGTGTCCACGACACAAGCCTCGTTGCTTAGTGTGGCACTAGATGGCGCTGTGTGTAATGTCCAGCAATATTAAAAAAAAAAAAAAAAAAAAAAAAAACGGGATTCACAAGGTAAATTTGACTCCTACTATTGTTACAGTCGGTTAAGATGTAGCCCATAATATCGAATCGATTTACACCTTATTCATCAACATCATCGGGTGAATAGTTTAGACACTACGGAGGAACATACGTATACATAGGAATATACATAGGTTCATAGACTGCTAAAATCATAACCCTTCCTTTAGGCTCTGCTGTATTCGGGTAAAAACAACAACAACAACAGCCCATAACGTCCACTGCTGGACATAAGCCTCTCCCATACTGGGAGGAATTTGCTGTAATCTCCACGCTTGGTAGGCGGATTGGAGATCGCAGTGATGAAAGACTAACGGAAAACGCTGCTGCCCATTCTCTGGTCTACGGAGGCACAAGGTGTTCTGCCTCAGACATTAGTCGCCTTATACGACACCCGTGAGTGTAATGGATTGGTTCTATTCTACTCTGCCGAATACCACACGGCTACGGGTAAAAAGATGTCACGAAATTATCTTCTCAAAAACACGCCCTCCGTAACAAATGCAAAAATAAACGATTCAAGATCAAACAAGAAATATGTTGTCATCTCAACTCCTCGCAGAAAACATTTAAAAGTCTAACAAGGTACATAATAAAATTGCAGAAAACAACTCTAAAACAACAACAATAAAGTATAAAATTTAATTTTCTCCACGTTCACGTTTGTAAAAATTGTGATCCTGGCCCCGCCTTGCGAACAAAATGAATATTTGATATGGCTTTCATTCTTCTTTATGTTTTAGCTTGGAACAGATAACTATTATTTATAAATAATATAAACAACAGATGGTGTTGCATTTACGCTATTATTTTAGAAGTATTAGTAAGGTTGTATTTTTCTGTAGACAGATTTATTGAGGTGTAAAGGAATAAGATGAAATTACAGACTAGAGCAGCGGTGGATCAGTGGTGGCGGCCCCGATTTACAAACAGTTCTAACAGTTCGAACCCAGACAGGCGCATTACTTTCTGTAATATATTTCATCACCACTGCTCTCAAAACGGTGAAGGAAAACATCGTGAGGAAACCGGCATGTCCTAGAACCAAAAAAATCGAAGACATGTGACATCTACCAATCCGCACCGGGACCGCGTGGTGGATTATAGTCCGTTCCCTCTCAGAGAGAGGAGGCCTGTGTCCCAGTAGTGGGAAAATTAATAGGCTTATGATGATGATGATGATGACAGAGTCAGAGATTTTCTTTTTAGCTTTTATCTGACACAATAACTTTCAGGTCACCTTATAAATGTAACCTTTAATTTAGATACCTACATAACAAACAATCATGCCTGTAACCCGCAAACGGTTAGGCAGAAGTGTACCTAATAGTACACCAACATATCGCTAGTAATATTTTAAGTCCCATGCAATTGGGGTCGAGCCTATTGCCATCAATCGGGCACAAATCCAGACTCCGTGGCTCGTGGCTCCGTCCTGATGGTAAAGCCCAATAACACTTTGCCCAGCCCGGGAATCGAACCCGGGACCTCATGCTCAGCAACGAGACAGCCAAGCTTTTACCTGAGACAACAACTTTGCAAGTCACCTTTTAGATGTTACCTTTAACTTAGGTACCTTAGGTTATTTAATGCCTCTCAAAGTTAGGTTATATAAGAAGCCGCAGGGCCTTGACAAGAGGGAATCAATTTCAAAGTGTTTTACATTTCCATTACAACTTTCAACAGGACTAAGGTTAACTTAAGTTTATCCGATACGTTGTTGAATTTTCCATCATCACTATTGGCTATACAGCGTGTATCAGAAAGGTGTATACAGGGTGTAAACAACCTCATCACGAAACCGTCAACCAAACATTCTGTACATCAAACTAAGTAACCCTACGCAAAAAAATATTTCTGGGACACGGCTTTTTTGCATGGGGAGAAAAATCATGTTTTGTGGTAGAACTCAATGTAACGCTCTTAAAACATTGTGCTGATGGATGGATTGAATAGTACGGGGGTCGTGGAGGTGTTTCAAGTAAAAGTCTTCCAATAAAAACTTGTAATAAAAAATAAAAAAAACTTGTCAAAAAGTTGGAAATTTGACCTCTTTTATCTTCGTAACTAGAAGGTTCCCAGGTATGGTGTAGAACAAAAAAATGATCGTAATGACGGGGAAAACAAGTCGTGCCTTACGGCTTTGTTAAGAGGTTTTTTACACCCTTTATATTGGAGGGTTTAATTCAGACCATCAATCTGAACAACTTTCTTCATGGGACCAATATCAAAATCGCGAAATAATAATTAAATGTCTCATACAAAACTTCAATACCTACTTGCCTCAAATGTATGGGACAGCTGATTTATTTTTAAACACCCTAAAATATGAACACACCTTTCACACACACATTGGTACACAATGTAAAATGTACTTTTGCCCACACACCCTATAACAGATTCAAAACATACTCAAAAATATCTTTTAGGTAAGACCAAACTGAATTCTGAATTACTACTTTGCCATTATGTGATAACAAATAACGTAATCTTGGGTATTAAAAATATTTAAAAAATTACATACAGTTTTTCTAAAACACTCAACATACCCCAAATAAAGTGTCACAGTAATCTCATTTTAACACTTCAATACCCGCAATTACAGACACAATTAAAATAACAATGCACCGTGCCTCTGGAGGCACGGCCGGGAGCATACGGGTTAAACCCGTATCTTTATTACGTGACAACTTACAGAGAATATGATAAAATTATTCTCAACGAATCAGATGCTTTCCCATGAGGACTGTAAAAGCTGCAGACGGGAGGCGAATCCGCAATGAATTACTATGCCAAAGCGATGCAAACACAGAATCCCTTACCTTTCCATTACGATGCAGATCACGAAAATGGCTCCAAATGGAAGACTAATTGGCGACCAGAAGCTTCGTCTTTGAAAGATAATTTTAGCTTAAATATTTTAAGAGCAATCTATTTTTAGAGCAGACTGTCAGATTTAGAATACGTACGATAGATTTATCTCATCAAAATTGCAAGAGGTTGAAACGATTAAGCGGCAATATTCGATTTAATCGAGACTACTTTCAAACCCGAGGGAAAACTCGTGAACACAACATATTAAGTATTCACCTGAATACTAAAGAAATCCAATTAACTCGGCTGATTCAATTCACGAAATAAGCGCCAAAAGCACTCCACATTATTTTTATTCCACTCCCAAAACTTCATTCTTTTATTCCCCGGGGCATGGAACACCGAAAATTCAAAGAAACATAAACAATTTAAAATATCCAAGAGAATTTCTATAGAGAAAAACTCGTAAAGTTACTGGGCCATAAAACACAGTGCAGCAGTCTGTGGAATAATCTAGATTTTCTGAGAGAAAATAAGGTCCCGATTTTCGGGTGCTATTTCCAGATGTATTACAGACGTTAGGCCGGAGTTACACGGGGATAGTTTTTTCAGCTAAGATAAAAAAATGGAGCTGGTTAGCTAGATATTCTGGAATCGTGTGTACTAAACTATTCTCATCTTTAGTCTAATAAGTATGTGAGAAAGATAGTAAGGATGATAGTTTAATATCTTTGAGCTAGCTAGTGCTCCTTGACTAGCGTGCTAGACTCGTGTAGCCGGCAAAGCTAGTATTAACATAGTAGTAGTAAGTAGTGGTCAGTAAAGGAGAGAAATATCGGTTTCGGTTTAAAGACATTTAATTCTCATAAGAACTTATAAATAACAGTTCACTTATAATGAGATACAGAGTTATCTTAATAATAATATAATATTTGCCTCTGGGGCGTTTGGTGACGTTATAGGGTACATACTTTATTATATAATCAAAGGGTACATACACGTTTTTTGAGTTTACTTTTAAATATGTTAATATTATTACATTTTTTTAAATCTTCTGGTAAATCATTGAACAATTGTGCTCCCTCCACTAATATTGTTTTTTTTTCCGTAATTAGTCCGTGCTCGTGCAGTCTTAAGTTGGAATTTGTGTTTACTTCTTGTGTTGTATGTTACTGTTTTTTATGTATAATTATAATGTTTGATTGTACGGAATTCGTGGTGATTTTGTTTATGAGAATGCAGGTGTAATAAGTATAAAATTGTGAGAGATTTAGTAATTTAGTTTGTTTGTATAGTTTTTTGTTGGATATAGATAGTGGTAGTGAAATAGTACTTTAATAATTTTGTTTTGTATTCTTTGTAGCGGACTTAGATTAGATTTAGCTGCTGAACCCCACACTTCGATAAGGTATTTAAGGTTTGATTTTACTAGAGAGTTATATTTTAATTATTAATATTAATATTATGTCAGTAATAGTTAATCGCTGACTGTTCACACTACCGGAAAGAATTCTCTCTGTCCACTAGTTTGTTGCATAAAAAACTATAAAACAGACTCGCTCAGCAAAGCTCCTTTGGCGGGCAGAACATTCCTCGAGAGACTCACACTTTATAAAAAAACGCATACCGGCCATTCCAGCAAGTGATTGGGCGACAACTCGGACACTTCAGGAGCTTGTGGCTAAATAATGACAGCCGCACAGGTCGATTTTCAAGGTTAAACAGCGCTCGCTAAGGTCGATCCGTGGATCCATTACATGCCGAGTTTTAAGCGAGTTAAGCCGATGGTATCGGCTGTCATTTGTAGATCTTTGACAGTCGTTACAAGTAGTCAGTGGCCTGGAAGTCTGACAACCAGTCTTACCATAGGGCATCGTATTTTTCCAGTACTAACTTGGTTATGGAGGTCAGATAGGCCGTCCATGTAAAATATTGGTATTCAGCTACCCTCAACATAGCTGGGTAAAGGCTAGGCAGAATACAATCGGATACTCCCACATAGCCCAGAGACAAAACTATTTAAACTTCACAGTCGCTCCTCATCATCATCCTATTAATGTTCCCACTGCTGGGACACAGGCCTCCTCTCTATGAGAGAGATCTCCTCTCATTGGTCGCCAACTCATTCCTAGTTTCTCTACTCGCTTATCACTGATAGTGAGACCGGAGCCCTAGGGCAGTCAGACGTTTTGAGGACGTTAGTTTTTTGGTACATCGATAAAGTACTAAGTGAACCTCGTTGCGGTTTGTTCAATGTGTCATCATTTAGTTTTTATACGGTTGAGCTAAAAGGAATGTAGTTTTTACGGGCAGTCGTTTAGATACTAACCATCCCAAATGAGGCTAATGTACTGAAGATTGAGAGAAAATGAAAACGTTATTGGAGAAACGGATAGGTAAGATTGGCAAGAAAATATTATGCTTTCTTCATGATTGGAAAAATGAAAATGGCGACTCTATTTGAAAAAAAAATGTTTTGATGAAACAAAACGGAAGACCTCGTAGAAGATGGCCAAGACTAGCGACCAGGGGTTCACATTGGCCTTGGATTGAAACAACTGGAAGACATGAGGTTACCAGTACTTTCATCTCAGAAACAAAAGATCCATAGTGTTAGTAACTTAATATTAGTGCTGTAAGTTGTTTATTATCGAGGAGCTCGTGGCTAAATAACAACAGCCGCTCGGGTCGATCGTTAGGTTAAGCCGTGCTGGCCTAGGTTGGTCTGTGGATGGGTGACCACCCATTACATACCGAGTTTCCTCCGTGCCTCGGAAAGCACGTTAAGCCGTTGGTCCCGGCTGTCATTTGTAGATCTTTGACAGTCGTTAGGTAGTCAGAGACCCAAAAAGTCTGACAACCAGTCTTACCAAGGGGTATCGTATTACCTGGTACTAACTGGGTTGTGGAGGTCAGATAGGCAGTCGCTTCATGTAAAATACTGGTATCCAGCTGCATCCGGTGAAACTGGAAGCCGACCCCAACATAGTTGGGAAAAGGCTAGGCAGATGATGATGAAGTTGTTTATTATCGACGTAAAATGCACTTGACTCAATCAAGCTAATTGTATTCAAACCTAGTATAAACTGACGCCTTTTTTCCATGGACTTTTGCAAACTACATAACACCATCTGCTACCATCCTTATATACTCCTTTAGCCTCTTCTACGTTCAAACATTTGGTCATACAGGAACGCCGGTTGCGAGAACTACGCACTTTACTTTTCTGAAGAACTTCACCATTACGGTCAGTGTATGTCTTTCTAATACCATTAAGTATCTTACCTTTAGAGCCTTTAGTACACCTAAACACATAAATGTTATGATCGCGAATAAACTTGTATACTAAAAAGGCTACAGAGCTTCTATTGAATTCGCATCCACAAAGCGAACTAGACCCGCTCCATATGAATCATTCAGCAGTTTGCGTTGCATCTGCAGTATAAACCGTCTTAGCACAAATCCGGTCCCGTATACCTCCAAGCATTATTCGTAAAACGTTGAAAACAGCTTATTTCATAACATTTAAGCTCATAGCAGCGTATTAACAATTCTTGCTGCCTCGAAAAGCAATATTTTCGGGTCGGGAGCCCTGCTACAGATTAAGTGCGTATATAATGGCATGACTCTTCCTCTGCAACCTGCTTGCGACGAAAAAACATGATACATCTTTACCAAATTAACCTGCCACGCCTGAAATCTAAGCGCATTCAAAATCAGACCTTTTTGCCCTTGAAAAAAGATTTCCCCAAAATTTTTCGGCGGTAAATGCGTCGTTGTAAAACATAAAGGGGAGATTCTCAAAGTTCCTTTGGAAGCAAGCGATCAATATAAACGAGAGTGCTTGTCAAATGATAAGCATGTTCATAGAGGTTTTAAATTCTTAAGGTTCTTATACAGTTCATAAACATTTGGGAGATTGTAATGGGGATCATTTGGAGTGATTTTAAGGTACTTTGTTGACATAATAATGTGTTTTTGCGTTGGTTGCTTATCTTTTGTAACGTGATATTATCACGTACCGTATGCGTTACAACTGCTCTCGGTTTTGTAACGCCGCGCACAGACGAGTATTTCATCTAAAAACCCGATCAAAAGTCGAAAAGTCGAAATTTGTTATATTGCTTTACAACTATTGTATCGTGAGAGCCCAATAGCTATTACGTCACTTAACGGCCAATTTGGCCATACACCGCCTCTCCACCAACCGTAGCAGCAGTCGGAACTCAGTCCTTGCGTGAATCGTATGTCTTTGTTCTCGGCACTACAGTTAAAACGTGATCTTTAAATTGCATTTAATCTGTGTTTGGTGAAATTGTGTGATAACCATTATGGATATTTTGGAAGAAGGTATGTCGTTACTTTATAAAAGCATGTTTATTTTGGTTTTACACTTTATTTAAGTGACATTTTGCACCTTAAATGTACTACATAAAAAATGCAACTTTTTTTTAGTAAACTCTGTAATTAAAGGTGTTTTTGTTTATGAGTTAAGCCGAGTTAACTTATGATTTTGGATGTAACATATAGTTTCATTATTCTAGATAAGGATTTTAAAGGAAAATGTCCCGCATATTCACGCCATTTTTTTTATTTTTATTTTCTACAAAATTAGTCGAAATCAGCTTCCATTAAACAGTCTTTTAATTTTAATTTTTCTATTCCAGAATCTCCAATGACGTCGATAGAGATGACCAGAAAATCACTCTATGGAGTCATACAAGAATCTTCAGACAGAAAAAATGACCAAAAGTTTGAGTTTTTAGAAAATCGTCTTAAAATAATAAAAAAAAATGGCAGGCAAGAACTCAAGAACATACAAATATAGTAGCAGAAAGGAAGAAGAAAATTCAAGAGGCTTTTAAAGAGGAAATGGGGCTGCTAGTGGATATTCCGAAGGCAGGGTTTGGGAACACCAATGATGGGGAACACTTCAAGGAGATTTTTCTCAAATCCCGAAACTTCTTCCCGCATTACTGGGATTGACATCAATTTAATTAAAAAAATGCAGTGTCATATTGGAGACTTTGTCAAGTGGGCTCAAAATTGATACGCAGAAATTTGAAAACTTTGCTGACCAAACTGCAAAGCTATATGTAGATTTGCATGAGTGGCACCCCATGTCGCCTACAATGCACAACATTTTAGACATAGGGCCACAGTAATTGATCACGCAATTCTGCCTATTGGCCAGTTGTCGGAAGAGGCGGCTGAGGCCAGAAACCTCACCAGAAACAAACACTTCCGCATGTATAGGCAGAATTATTCCAGAAAGACAAACGACAAACAACACAAAGATGTGCTAAACAGACTTCTGCTAATTTCGGATCCTTTTTTGAGCAGTACCAGGCAAAGGCAACGAAAAAAAAGTAAGCCATTTTCCGTTGAAGCATTGGAACTCTTGCTCCCGAAGACATCGTACGTCTCGTCTACAGAGTTTGACAAAGAGGAGGACGATGGATATAGTGAAGGTGATCCTGACTAGAAGATTTTTATGTAAAAACTGTTTATTTAAACTTCATGTACAGCAGTGGTACATAGGCGGACTTATGCAACAAGGAATTCATTACCAGTCAACCATTCTCTACTTTTATATAAATTGTACATGTGTCTGGTGTCTTAAATACAAAATTATCATCTTAAACCACTTTTTATTTTATATCCAATCTATAATTATCACAAAATAATTTTGATCGACTTTTTAAGTTAAATACTCCTCTGTGCGCCGTGGTGATCCGGAAAATTTTTGATCGACTTTTATTCTCCAAGGTCAACTTAAACATATTACAGATCTCCGTGTTGACAGTCCTATATAGTCGATTAGTAGTGAGTTCTCATTTGACGTATTACGTATAGGAATTTGTCGGTGCTCGCGTAAGACCGCGTAAGGGTAAAAAAAAAACTGACGATATAATGGGGAATTTTCCAGTGACGTTTGTCACAACCCTTCAGTATATATCAATAGATGGCGCTGATTAGTCTAAGGAATATTTTTTAAGCGACGTTCTAGTAAAATCCAATGAAAAAAGTATTTATTCCGTATTAAAATATAGGTCAATGGTAAAATCTTTTAGCAGGGCAAAAAAAAACTCTCCTAGACACATGACAAACTCATTGTATAGTAAAATTTATTTATTTGTCGTTGTTGTATATAAAGTGAGAACTGTAAAGAACCTTTTTTCAAAACTGGTAACAATTGGGTCTTTTACAATACTTTTAGTTCGAGTGAATAGGTTTCTTCTAGACAACCGAGCTTCACACTCTAATCATCGTTTCACATCAGGCGCGTTGCGGCCAAACGACAGCCTATTTAGTACTGATACTGATACTGTTATCCTGCATCATCCCACTGCTGGGCAAAGGCCTCTCCCCATGACTTCCAGTTTTTTTCTATCCAGGGTTACGGCGACTACAGGAGCTAAATAAGCAACTCTATTTGTGGTGGTTCAAGCTTCGTTTGAAATACTGTTAGAATAAAGTTCTAATCAGCTTGCACTACAAAATGGTTGTTACGTCAGTCACTGTGGGCCGAATAGTGCGAAATGAGTGCTTTCATGCGATTTACAAAAAAATCTATTGATTGAACTAAAAAAATAAAACACTATCATGCTAATTATGTTGCTTTTGAATTATTTGCCGAAAAATCTGCATGTATTTTAGTATGGTTTATACTCGTTATAATAATGTTTTAGAGATAAGTTCGTAATTTTTTTTCAATCGAGTAATATTAGTTGTATTAAGTTTTCAAAACACTATCATACCAGCATAAATCCTCAAGAATGTCATATACTTTTCTGGTTTTGTTTATTGCAGTTAACCATATGCTTTTTTGCAATAAAAAACTCGCGTTTAGCTCCTGTAGTCCCCTTAATGTGGACCAATTGTCGTTAGTTTTATCCAGCTTGTCCCGCCATTTTCTACGAGGTCTGCCGCGTCACCTTCAGACTGTCAGAGCTCCAGAAAGTGGCTTTTTTGGCCCACAGCTCATTGGGCATGCGGCAGACGTGGCCGGTCCAGTCCCACTTCAACTTAGCGGCTTTTTGAGCAACGTCAGTAATTTGTGTTTTGGAGCGCAGTGTGGTGTTGCGTATTATTAAAAATATATACAGGGTTAGTTTAAAATTAAAATAAGATATCAAACCAAAAGTGCATTTAAATATTATTGTCGAAAAATAAATGCATTCATTTGAAAATGTCCTAAAAATTTCCTAAATCATAAACCAAGTGGTAATCAATGCACTTGTGTGCGTGCCTGCACCGCCAAATATATGAGTGTGCTAACTGCTACCTATCTAGGTTGTTGAACTGAATTGTGCTTTTGTAATATACACACGTTCGCTTTTTAGTGGTGGACAGGAATTAAATTTTATTTAAAAAATGTTGTTTTTTTCATTAGATCGAAAATATTATCGATTCTAAACCATCTCTGAAAATTTGGCCAGTCATTAAAAACTAACCCTGTATATTTATGAGTTCACCTCATATTTTTCATAAAAACATAAAAAACAACAATCCCACTGTAGTACCTACTGTTCCAAATCTTAACGTTGAATTTTTGACTAGTACACCGTCTGGCTAAAGTAACATTTATCCTATGCTACCAAACTACAATGTTGGTCGGTTAACATCATTGAATTACGGTCAGCGTTCCATTATTAACTACTCTGATAGACCTTGAACACATACATATGTATGAGAATGTTTGTATATAAGTGGGTATAGGTATGTATTGTGGAGCTATTGAAGCAATTCTCTACATGTTAGCTTGCGTCACGGTCTGGTAGTCTTGGCAGTAATAGTGTAGCATTTGTGGAGATTAATTCGTTATTCTTTTCAATTTACGTGATGTTATCGCAGAGAGTGACTTCGGTTAGACGATCCCAATATATATGAACGAAAGAAGAGGCCTCTCAACGATGCAAAAAATAGAGCTATACATTCTACTACATTTTATTTTTACGAAGTGCCCAACTCCCCATAACTCGACAAATGTAAGAGATAGCTGTGTTTTGTGATTTCGGGATTCATCCTTCAGTAAACGTCACACTTAATACTGACATTTTAGTTTTCAGATCAATTATACCTAGTATAAAAACGGTATTATAATATTGCAACAACCGTCAATTCGTTCAGAGATACCAAACTCCGTTAGATGTATATGCTATACACTAATGTATGATACATGATGTATTGTACACCAAAATTTTAACCACTAATGCTCGTTTAAAACTACGACAATAATGTCAGTTACTGGTTTACTTTGTTCTCAGTTCAGTCTTCCGCAAAAAAAACAATTACCATCAATATTAATCAACCGATCATTTTGCGAATTGGACATTTTGCGAATTGGATACTTTGCGAATTGGACATTTTGCGAATTGGACATTTTGCGAATTGGACATTTTGCGAATTGGACTTTTTGCGAATTGGACATTTTGCGAATTGGACATATTGCGAATTGGACATTTTGCGAGTTGGACATTTTGCGAATTGGACATTTTGCGAATTGGTCATTTTTCGACCGCTGGACATTTTGCGAATTGAACATTTTGCGCCTAAACGTCATTAAGAAGCCTTTTTAAACATTAGATATTATAGCAAGTCAATATAATGATGATGATGTCCACACCAAAGTCATCATTATTCTCCTAACTTTATTCCAATTTATTTGAGGTCGATGCAACATGTCATCTTTATCCATACTTCTCTAATACTCGTCATCCCACCAGTCACCTCCTTTCGATTCATACAACCTTTCACACAGTCTATCCATCGTTTTTTTTGGTCTTCCTCTACTCTTAAAGCTATCTACACTCCTAATCAAATTTTCTTCAGTGCATTTTCCTCATTACATGTCCATACCACGATAATCGCTACCACTACGAAAGACAAAGCAAAGTAGTTTACCAAAATAAACACAATCATCTGCTTAGCCTTTTCCCAACTATACTGGGCAGTCTAACCGGATTCAGCTGAATACCAGTATTTTACCTCCACAACCCAGTTTGTACTGGCTAATACGATACCCCTTGGTAAGACTGGTTGTCAGACTTTGTGGGCCACTGACTACCTGTAACGACTGTTAAAGATCTACAAATGACAGCCGGGACCAACAGCTTCACGTGCTTTCCGAGGCACGGAGGAAACTCGGTATGTAATGGGTGGTCACCCATCCACAGACCGGCCTAGACAAGCATGGCTTAACCTAAAGATCGACCCGAGCGGCTGTTATTATTTAGCCACGAGCTCCTCCAAATAAACACAAATCATCATTAATTTTAGTCAAAACTTTTACACAAAGACGTACAACATTCGAAAGAGTATATTATCAAAAGAAAGCAGACAATATTCTTCTCACACTTGGTCATTTTTTGTTGCACAGGGAAACTGGGTCCTTACAAAAATATATGTCCTGGCAACTTGCCTAGATTTCTGGAGAAACTCCAGTAACTGGAATTGGCGTTTTGCTCAAATAACAAGAAATCGTGGTTACATTGGATTAGTCCTACCAAGTCTAATATTTAATTTTCTTTTGTAATTGTATCTTTAATTAGTTTTTTGTTTTCCTACTTTGTTTGTAGAATAAATAAATAGGTTTTTATTCTAAGAATACCGTATTTTTGTAAATAAAGGAAACTAATTCTTAGAAGTGGTTTCAAAGAGCGTCTGTGTAAAGATCTTTCGAGGAATCTCATTCTTTTTGTACACAACATTACTCCAAGATAATCAGTCAACATTTTTCCTACTGCTCCTATTCTAAGAGAGATTAAATCTAAATAAATATACCATACGATACTATGCATGCATGCTACGTGCACGTTTGTGGATGGGTTATTTTATTATCTTCAAATTATAGGTTCTACGACGAGCGAGTTTTCTCTCCAATGTTTTCTTTTGCGGTTCCTAGAATCGAAATGAATAACCTACACGAAGATTTTTTTTCTTTGTTAAGAGCCATCACACCCCAAAACTACTCCTCAAATTAGCAACTCTATTTATGGTGGTTCAAACTTCGTTTGAAATACAGTTAGAATAACATTCAAAACAGCTTGCACTACAAAGTGGTTGTTACGTCAGTCACTGCAGGCCGAATAGTGCGAAATGAGTGGTTTTTATTCTTTCTATAACCAAATTTTCGTCTTTTGGAAAAAATAAAAAAACATAAGACCTGCTTTATAGTTAGTTCAGTTAGTATGCAAAGTTTCATAATCTAATTTGAAGTAGTTTTTGAATACCAGCGGTTTATTGTTCGATTTGGAGGTAACTTTGGATTTCTTTCCCATCGAGAAAATTTTATGGAATCGTGTTTCCGCCAAACAAAGGACCTAACATTAATCCTCAACTTTACCATATATTTATTTCAAAATTAATGCTGCAGTATTTTAGGCGTAACGGAGGATCATGCTAAGCCATTTGAGGTAGTATAGGCCCTTAACAAAAAGGAGTTTTTAATCATACGGATATTATGACAACCTTATCGTAGGTACCTTATTAACTATTCAAATATACAAATAATACTTGTACTTCTACCTACCCTACTTTACTTATTTTATTTTATTTTATTTTTATTTTATTTATTCGGGAAAACAAACAATTACACATTAAAAATTACAAAAAAATAAGATACAAAAATTATACAAATGTGAAATCAACGACGTTCTCCACAGATACACAATGAGACAATTTGGTAAATTTTTAAATTAGCGTTGTAAACAATAAAAAAAAGATTTAAAAAAAGATTAATAGTAAAGTAACAACAATACATAACATAACTGCCAATAGTGCCGCAAAAGTGGAACAACAATAAATACTAATTTTTCAATATTTTAAGTAACATCAGTTTAAATTTTCCATGCGGTAAAGCAAACAGATCCAAATCACTGAAATTCTTATTAAAATTGCTCGTAAGACGACGAAGAGGTGCACGCAAGCCGGCATTTGTACGACTGGTAGTAGTAGCGAATACAGGTCGTGCGCGCACCTCGCGTCCCTGGCATGTTCTGGGAACTATATAACACAACTTGTTACTAATCTCTAAACAATCATACGAGTTATTGCATAAGTCATATAAAAATGAAGTTTCAAGAAAAGTACGCCTTGAACTCAAAGAAAGAAGATTAAATTTTTTAAGTAACTCACTATAAGAGAGATAACAACTCTTTAAGCAGCGATAATGCATAGACTTCAAAAACTTACGTTGTATGCTTTCTATACACTCAATGTATTTATTGTAGTAAGGGTTCCACACAGGCACTGCATATTCTAATTGAGACCTAACTAGCGATCGATACAGATATAGATATGTACTAGGGTGCTTAAATTCTGTGGCTGATCTCATCACCAAGCCGTACATGCGATAAGCATTATTAACAATTTTATTAACATGTGCATCCAAGTGTAGTTTATTGTCAAGTAGTATTCCCAGGTCACGGATCAAACACTCCCTTGCCAGAGTTACACTGTGTATTGCATAGGGATATTTAAATATGTTTTTATTTTTGGTGAAGCTAATACAACAACATTTAGAGATACTAAGTTGGAGCTTGTTTTTAGTGCAGTAATCTCCAAGACGATTAAGGTCTTGTTGAAGTAGTTGACAGTCAAGCATTGTTTTGATTGGTCTAAAGACTTTAAGGTCATCCGCGTAAAGCAAGAATTTAGAATTAAGAAAGCACATGTCAATATCATTAACAAATATAATAAATAACAAAGGACCAAGTATCGAGCCTTGAGGCACCCCTGATGATACAGTTATGGATTTGGAATGGAAACCATTAACTACCACTTTTTGCGTTCTATTTGTAACATAGGAAGTGAACCAACGAAACAAGTCTCCACGAATGCCGTTAAATGCTAATTTGCCCAGAAGTAATTTATGATCGACCTTATCAAAGGCTTTACGGAAATCAGTATAAATAGAGTCCACCTGTACACGTCTGTCCAAATTATTGAATAAATAATCGGTGTATTCAATCAAATTAGTAGTTGTGGATCTTTTCTTGACGAAGCCATGCTGTTGCTTAATGATCTGATCATGGATAATTGGATATAGCTGATTGTGGACAAGCCTCTCAAAAAGCTTCGACAAGATCGACAGAATGGAAACAGGACGATAGTTCTCAACTTCATATTTTGGACCAGATTTATGGACAGGGGTGATATTGGCTCGTCTCCATACTTCAAAATTCCTTGGCTCAAACATCTATTATAAATAATATATAGCGGGAGACTTAAAGTGTCAGCGGTATTTTTAAGAAAAAGTGGCGGGATACCATCAGGTCCTGGGCCTTTAGAACAATCTAAGGATTTCAAAGCACTGTGTACTTGTTCAATACTGATCACAAGGTTGCTAATGAGACGACTATTCTTAGCATCGTCGAAGGTCTGCTGCTGCACATCGTTGAGAGTGGAAGGCTCATACACAGAATGGAAGAAGTTTAAAAAGAGATTACAGATTTCGTCCGGATTGTTGGACGATTGTCCATCGTAATGCATAGTTGAAGGAATGGAAGCTGTGGATTTACGGTTAGATATAAAAGTCCAGAAATATTTAGTGTTAGTTTTTATGCTATCCTCAACTGATTGTATGTATAGGCTATAACATTTTTCAGATTCAGTATGAAATCTCGACCTGTATAGTGAAAATTGTTCGTAATCTGATAAATTTTGATACACCTTCCATTTACACCACGCCTTAGCTTTGTTTTTAAATATATGTATCAATGATGGTGTGAACCAGACCGGATACTTAGACGACTTGATCGATGTTAAGGGAATATGAGCCTTAATGACTTTGAAAATTACTTCATAAAATGTATTTACTGCATCTTCTGCAGACTGCCCTTGTAATAACTCGCCCCAATTTACTTTGTCCAAATCACCATTGATTTCTTCGTAATTCGCCTTAAAGTAATTATACCTCTGAATAGATTTACGTCTCATGGCTCGATTACCTAAATTGAAAGAAGCCAATATACATAGAGGTGGGTGATAGGGGTCTGAAGTTAATAGTGTGTCAGTGGGTGTTATAACAGAACACTCATTATTACTGATCACCAAATCCAAAATCCTTCCAGACGTATTCTTTATATTATTATACTGAAAGGCATTAAAAATTGACATAAAAATGCTTATGTGTCTACAAATTGGAGAGTTGCTGTTATTTAAATCTTGTATGGTAGAACATGAACCTCCAGTAGCTACCCAATCTATGTCAGGGAGATTGTAATCACCAAACAGATAGAAATTTTGAACACTTCCACTCTCAAGAACTGCTTGCAAAAGCTCCAAATACGCCACATAAACACTTTCGGGTGTTTTTGGTGGAATGTATGCTGAGCATATGATATCAAACTTTCCTCTCGTCGCGCTCGGAATACGCAGAATGACATGCTCAACGTATTGGTTTAATAAGATAGTGGACTCAACTGTGACAGATCCCAGTCCCTTCAGTACCGCTATTAGGGTACCACCACCATCCTTTTTTTGAGTAGCCTTGCGATCCCGATCACATCTATATACGGAATACCGTTGATCAATAAACTCAGAGTCAAGTATTTCAGGGGTTAACCAAGTCTCCGTAAGAATTATGATATCGTAGCAATTGGATAAAATATTCATAAATAGACCATGCAGTTTTGTGCGAAGCCCCCTACAATTTTGATAGTATACTATTAATTTATCAGCCATAATCACAGGTATATAATCGAAGCAGTGATATTGAATAAGTCTGAGCAAGTATATAAGCATCTCTTGTCTGATAGTGACAAATAGATAATTTCAAGATGTACAAACTGAAGTCAAGTATCATTAAAATTTGCAATAAAAATAAAGTAAAATTGTTAAAACTCTCTTTTACATAAAATAGCAAGTGTAGAAGATGCACGTATAGTATAACATTGAAAAAACAAATATAAGTTACGAAAAGCATGAGAACAGTATACTTACTATAGTAATTGTACTACATGCCGAACGTGAGGTCCTAGGTTCGATTCCTAGGTTAGGCAAAGTGCTGTTGGGTTCTCCCATTATGAATTTCTCAGTAGCAGCCACGGAGTCTTGATTTGTGCTTGGTTGATGGAAATAGGCTCATAACATCTGGTGAAATGTGGGTGTACTTTTAGGTACACCTCTTGCTAACGCTTCAGGGGTTACAATCGTGTTTTTATGTTACATACTATAGTATGTAACATTGTAACACGTGATTCTACTTCTGTTATATATAACAGAAGTAGAATCACTAACTAGGCATCTTTACCACACACAATTGCCGTTCTAGGGTTTGCTTAATGTTTTGAAGCGCACGTTTACACAAAGTTAAGTGCTTGTGTAGACCTCAGTTATCACTGGGTACTCACTGCACCTATACCTATTGCTGTACTCCATGCAATTGCCAAGCACTAACGCTGTGTTTCGGTTGGTAAGGTAAGGATGACAGTAAACTACTAAAATTGTCTCTAACTACTTAAAGTGTTAGTACTGGTTAATACGATACCCCTTGGTAAAACTGGTTGTCAGACTTTTTAAGTCACTGACTACCTGTAACGACTGTCAAAGATCTGCAAATGACAGCCTGGACCAACAGCTTAACGTGCTTTCGGAGGCATGGAGAAAACCCGGTATGTAATGGGTGGTCACCCATCCACAGACCAACCTAGGCAACCACGGCTTTCCCTAAAGATCAACCCGAGTGGCTGTTATTATTCAGCCACGAGCTCCTCCACGGCTTAAAAGATGTGTAATAGTTTTTAAAAGCCAAAGTTACTGATACATAAAGAAGGTGAGGTATCTGCCAGTTCTAAATAAAAAGTCATAACGCATGAACAGCTGTTAAGGCCGTGACTAACCTAAAAATAGGCCCGTGTCGAATAGGTACTTTACAGAATCGATATTTATGAAGCAAGAAAATTATTGCAATCCCAAATCGGTAGGATCTAATATCTCCATATTTATGAATCAAATATAGGAATATTTGATTCTGCCGCCTGAGGGATATTAAAACACATCAAGCATTCCTTTCTCCCCTATAACCCGGTGTTTTAAAAGTCAATAATCTGAGAGGGGTAAGTTCTAGGCCTAGTCTACTAGAGCTTACATAAGCTATCGAAAAGCTACATCAATCCAGATGGAAGTATATATACGTACGTGCAGAAATATAAAACGTTTAAAAACCGATAGTCATATGTCTAGCCTTCAGAAAATGAAAACTGGTTGTCAATTGGCCGATCAAAATAATAACAACCAATAAGACCATAAGACCAAACTGTGGGCCAAAATAGCAGGAAACTGATGCCCTGACACAGCGAGGCGGGATCGCGGCAGGCCATGAAGGAGATAGCGGGACGAACTGGATGGGTTCCTTCAGAAATGGAAGGAGGACGCGCAGGTTCGCCAGAGTGGAGCAAGACCTTTGCCCAGGAGTGTGACGGAGCAAGACTAGGAAAAAAAAAGACTATGAGAGATTACACTACCGCTTGAATTTAAGATTAAATAGGCTTTCAGAATCTAATAGACGTCTACAGAAAACAACAAAGAAAATGCTTACATAACTTAAGATAGCCACAGCACTTAATTTCGAGCAAAATGGCGCCTTTTAAAAACAAAAAGAAACATCTTAAAAGGCATCCATTATGGAAATTAATCTAAATTATAATACCATTAAGTAAAACAAATTAGGTACTGTCGTGTCGTGTCGAAATGATAAAAAAGATACCTCCGCGTTATGATACATGGGATACTTAATTTCAAGTGCTCCGACGCACATAAAGAGCGAATTTAATCAAGCCGGATTAAGGTAGGGTTTCGGTTGTAGCGAGCTCGAAAACTTTGTATTTTTAATGAACTGAAAGAGGTCTGGAAGACTATGGCGAGATTGTTTGGGTATATAATGAACCAGAAGGCAATGAAATTAAGACGTTATTTGCCATGGGAAAAAACTGGGTCTGAATTTTTTTCAGTAAACTGGGCCTGTTTTACTTGCTGTGTCAAATATTTAAATTTGGAAAAAGAAGATATTATGCTGCGCCGGCTCCAAATAACAATAGTGTGTAGATTATGCGTATATTATGTTTTAATTTCTCTAATCAAAGATTTGAATTGGAGAATTTGGTCAAAAAGTTTGACATCCAGCAAGGTTTGGAGTTCCTTTGACTTGTATAAACTTTACCAATAGAACAGAACGTGATCAGCACATGTAAACTGTGTTTATGAAAATTCGGTGTTACTATTTGCTATGGAATACTTTATTGCGCTATCGAATCAGAAATGAAGACATCCGCAAGAGAACCAAGGTTATCGACGTAGCCCGAAGAATTACCAAACTTAAGTGGCAGTGGGCAGGGCACATTGCTCGCAGAACGGATGGCCAATGGGGCCGAAAAGTTCTGGAGTGGCGACCGCGAACCGGAAGACGTTGCGTTGGAAGGCCTCCCACTAGGTGGACCGATGACCTGGTGAAGGCTGCGGGAATCCGCTGGATGCGAGTCGCACGGGACCGTTCAATGTGGCGACACTTGGGGGAGGCCTATGTCCAGCAGTGGACGTCTTTCGGCTGAAATGATGATGATGATGACTTTATTGCTGAAATTCGTCTTTAGTCACTTTTGTGGACCGACCAACCTTATTATAATATTTTAGTATTGGCAGAATGTATTTCTTATTTTTATACCTTTTTTACTTGTCAATAGATATAAAAAATGGAGCTAGAACGATTGTATGATAGGTAAAATTATGTAAAACGTAATAAATTAAAAGATAAAATATTATCATTAAAGTCTTTATTTTATTTGGAAATCTAGGATCTAGCTAGTGGCTTCCATCCTCCACAGTCACCTTTAAAGACATGTAAATGGTGAGAAAGATTATACAAGGTGTAAAAGACCTCATCACGAAGCCGTCAACCAAGCATTCTGTACATCAAACTAAGTAACTTTACGCAAAAATTATTGCTGGGAAACGACTTCTACTTTTGGGGTGAAAAATCACGTGTTGTGGTAGAACTCAATGTAACGCACTCAAAACATTGTGCTGATGGATGGATTGAATAGTACAGGGTTTGTGGAGGTGATCAAAGTAAAAATCTTACATTAAAAACTTGTATTTCAAAAAAAACTTGCTTAAAAATTGGAACTTTGACCCCCAATATCTCCGTAACAAGAAGGTTCTCAGGTATGGTGTAGAACAAAACAATGATAGCAATGACGGGGAGAACAAGTGCCTTTCGGCTTTGTTAGAGGTGTTTTCCACTATTTTTACTGATACGGTTAGCCTGCGTCATTCCACTACTGGGTAAAGGCCTCTTCCCATGACTTCCATTTGTTTCGATCAGATCAATGTGGACCACTGGTAACTGGTCTTGTCCAGCTCGTTCCGCCATCTTTTACAAATGAAAAAAATAAAACCCAATATCCCGCTTCAATTCCCCACTGGAGCCATACACCAACCCGTTAGAACTGCGCCTGATAGTCGAATCCCAAATTGGGCCCGTCCCGACACACGCCATTTTATTGCTTTCCCGCTCTTTCCGTGCGGGCGCCATGTTTTGTTCCACGTTCGTTTTTAGCCATTTTAATTACGTCACTACAAGGGTTTCTGAATTAAAAGTTCTTTTGGCGTGTCAAAGAGTTTTTGTCAAAGAAATATGGAGCTGATATTCATTTCACATCCAATGTATAATATTGACTATAAGAGTAGAGCAAACAAATGACGTGGCTAGTAACTGTGTAAAGGATGATATAGCAAGAAAAGGAGGTGTCTGATTAGATGCTACTGGAGGCGCTAAACTAGTGGCTCATTTCTGGGACAATTTAGATTACCATCGACACACTCATAAGAACAACAAAGAATTCCATATCTTACTATGCCTTATGGCTGTGGTATCTGCTAAATTAACAACTCTATTTGTGGTGGTTCAAACTTCGTTTGAAATACTGTTAGAATAAAGTTCTAATGAGCTTGTACTACAAAGTGGTTGTTACGTCGGTCACTGCGGGCCAAATAGTGCGAAATGAGTGTTTTTTTATTTCATTGTAGCCTAATAAATCATCAGATCAAAATGCCAATTGTCCACCTTGTGAAAAAAAAAGTGACAAATATTTGTGTGAAAAAAAATACTAAAACTTAATGCCGCTTATGAGTAGTTACGAAATTTCAAAGAAAAAATGCTTCACTTTGAATATTTCTTTCACAATTATAGTATTAACAAGGTTAGAATTATTTCAATTGTACCAATTAAAGTTTCGAGTCTAATAAGCAACATACATTTTTTTGCACATTTATATTCACTCATCAAGGAGGAGTTACATGGAGAAAATCCTCTCGTTAGCAGCTACCACCCGCTTAAAGCCTAAGAGCTCTGTTCCAGTTAAATACCAGCCATCTAATCCTAAAATAAACACTTGAACATAACCCTGGTAAAAATAGTGGGCCTAAAGCTATTTACTTCATCATTCACATAATTTTGACAACGTCATCGCCCACTTTCCCTTGCTCCAATTCAACTAACAGCTGTCAAAAAAAGGTAACACTCATTCCCCCACCGTTTACCCTGTCCATCACCATTAGAGCTTACTTACACGACACATAAAACTACGCTGTAATGCATCACTCCAACAAAAAACTTGCTACAAGTAACAAGTCCCACAAACTTTCCTGATCTATTTTGTTCAATGCTCGAAGTCACTTTGACAGATACTAAAGAGAACTTCTGTCGTAAATTTCGAGTTTCAACTACAAAAGTGTCAGTTAGTTTCTATGAAAAGAATAAGTTTTATTCGTGTCATGAGGGATTCGTCTGTGGGTGTATTAATGTGATGTGATAGATCGTGTCTGCTTATTTTGTAACTATTCATTGAATATTTTGTTTAAAGTTTTTTGCTCGTTATTTTACAAGTGCAGCCTGTGAACTAGTTATATTTTGCGTGCATGTAGCGATCTACGGGTCCAGTTTACTAACGCATTTAGGATACTGTTGAGGCTGCCATGGCGATGTAGCGTGTCAAAAATGTTTGCGGAAAGACATATAGATGGTTTTGCAGCCATCATGCGAAAGAGAAGCGCTCTCCTGCTCGCTCGTTTTCGTGGCGGTACCAACAGTATCTTGAGTTTGTTCGCAGATAGATGCGAGTCTCCAATGCTGCGACATTTAATGAAACTCCACACACAATAAAACATGTATGTCTACTTACACTAGTACTTAAGACGATTGTTACTAACACTATGGGCGTAGCCCCAAATAAATGCTATAAAAACAATAATAATTGATGTCTTTGTTACAATCTTTGAAGTGGTAATGTAATTCTTCGACACGTCCACTACTACATGAAATGAACACGGAGTGGTTGGTCACGATGATTCTGTGGTTCACATGCTTGCCAACTACTACTACTCTACTACTACGCATTCGTCTGCATAGCGTGACAGTGCTGTGGGCGTCAGTGGACGATGCCTCCTACATCCTCCATTCATACCAATTGAATTAAAGTACACGTGCGTTCTTTACTAGTGGTTAACTGTGGGTGGTGAAACTCGTGGTTAAATAATAACAGCCACACAGGTCCATCTTCAAGGATAAGCCGCGCTTGCCTAGTTTGGTCCATGGATGGGTAACCACCCATTGCTTACCAAGTTTCCTCCGTGCTTCGGAAAGCACGGTAACGTCTTACCACGCGGTAACGTATTATACCCAGTACTAACTGGGCTGTGGAGGTTACAATATTGCTAATTCTGTGAGTCGGTCTTATCGCTGATAGTAGTCATATCTTCCAGAAAACGTTTGGAGGGACTAATCACTAAACGAAACGTTCGTTTCCTTTATTTGTGCACAACTATGCACTATAAATAAATTCACAATCCATGTGTAATAATCATTTTCTTGCCTCCCTTATCACAATTAATTTGCTGTCGGCGCAGCATATTTTCTTCTTCAATACTTCTCTAATTAATCAATCCAAGTGCAATAATATCGAGTAACATTCACAACACAAGTGCAACAATATTAAGTCATCTATAATATGAATACAAAACATCATCATCTGCCTCTGCCTAGCCTTTTCCCTAGTTTTATTGGGGTCGGCTTCCAGTCTAACCGGATGCAGCTGAATACCAGTATTTTACATGGAGCGACTGCCTATCTGACCTCCCTAACCCAGTTAGTACTGGGTGATACGATACCCCTTGGTTAGGCTGGTTGTCAGAATTTTTGGGCCACTGACTACCTGTAACGACTGTCAAAGATCACAAATGACAGCCGGGACCAACAGCTTAACGTGCTTTCCGAGGCACGGAGGAAACTCGGTATGTAATGGGTGGTCACCCATCCACAGACCAACCTAGGCAAGCACGGCTTAACCTAAAGATCGACCCGAGCGGCTGTTATTATTTAGCCACGAGCTCCTCTATGAATACAAAACATAAATCACTCTAATTAATATAAAGCATCCTTCAACCCACTTACATACCAAAAGGACTGCAAAAGATATCGCGAGCGATACACAAACTCAAAGTAAATATCACACATGATACTTCAATATCTAATTAAGCCAATCCTATTACTCTGCTAATTGGGTACTCGACGACTTAAAGATTGGTTATGTTCTCATGTCATGAATCGTGTTTTCTTGAAATTGATTCAGTAAAGCGGATTGATAAGATTGTGGTATGTCTCAAGTAAATTCAAGTTAATATTTAGTTGGATGGTAAGGATGAAATTAATGTTAAGTTAAGATTGTCAGTTGAGTTAATTGTGTAAATTTTCGATTGTACGATATCATGTTCTGAAATGTTCATTGAATTTTAAAACAATTTTATTTCGTTATGAAAGAAAGAAAGAAAAGAAAGAAAGAAAGAAAAATATTTATTTGGGACAAGCACAGGAAATACAAAAATAATATTATAAAAAAAACAATCTAAAACTAAACAATAAAAATAATCTAAAACTAAATCAAAAAGAAAACCTGTGCGAGGCCAAAAAGGCTCCTATCTCAGCATGATGCTGCGATAAATGAAAACAAATACCGCTGCGCTGGTTGTTATACAACAACTGTGTTCTTTTAATCATCACTATCCAGGAATATCTGAATCCATCCTTCAAAGATAGAGTTTCTTTCTTTTTTTGTCTAAATACCAGTATTTATTTTATAGTAACTATATTCTTTTCAATACACTTCCTCGAAAACTGGTCCTTAACGCACTACGATTACGTACAACATGGCATGTATTTCACACGCGTGCGATTTTTTCCACTTTCCCGCACGTGTGCGGGAATGAAAATTGCCACAGATAACAGCTATACCTATACTTAGTCCAAATTAGTTCAATGCCTATAGTCTGAGGTAACTGTTTTTTTTTTTTTTTGAATATTCAAATTGTGTTAATAAATAGAATATCATAGATAAACATCATTATTTAAAACTAATAGTTACTTTTATACACAAATTAACATTTATTTGTGTTCTGAATTCAAAAATATAAAATAAATCTAATTTTTTATATTAGGCTGTTTAACGGCTTCATACCATTGCCTCTCTTTCAACCTGGCGAGACCAAAGCGCGAAAAAAAAAGAAAATTTAAATCATAGTTTCATAGTTCGTGACAAAAATATTATTCGTTATTTTATTTTATTTCTTCAAAAGTGTATTGAAAAACGTCGTTTGATACACGTGGACATTTGTTATTGCAATTCTCGGCTCAAAAACACCCTCGCCTACGGCTCGAGTGTTATAATTCCGCCTCGATTGCAATAACAAACTTTCTCCACTTGTATCAAAATGTACTATTATAATCATATAATCATCTATATTAACTAATACGTTTAATTACAATAGGGTAGATGCATGATTTTTTTATCACTCTAAACAAAGCGTATTAACATCAGAAATAGCCAAGTGAAATATTTTTTTAAATATCTATTAAAAATACTAAGTTATAAGCATTTGAAACTGCTGATTAGACAGAGAGATCCGATACAACGAATGACGTCATTCTCTGCATCGATGTACAAAATCTATACTAAATTCCGTTTATCTAGAAAGAGGTAGAAACAAAAGTTTAAATGGTTATAACTTTTGTGTTATTTGGCCGATTTATGTCTTGTTTCCACTTTTTGTCATTATTTTTATAGTTCTTTAACATTCCGTATCGAAATAAACAAAATAAAATTTATGCATCTTCCCTATTAAGCTACTGAAAGCCACTGCTATAAACTACTACAACTTGGATTCACAAGCAATTTTGTTCTGCTGATCACAACAGCAAACAAACTCACAGACTAGAAATAATAGCAAGCGCCATTACACAAATCATATGAAAAGACAATCAAAGACCGTTTAATTTCCCTGTCGACCTCTCAGCAATCTAATACTAAAGATATAAGAATAGGTGTAGGAAAAAGAAAGGCCGACACATGAATAATGATTGTGTTTTTGTCTCCGCAATTTTCGGAAGGACCCGACTATAATCGTATATCGTATGGTCCCCAACATTCTTGAGTTATGGACGCCGCAGGAAAACATTTTGTTGAAGACCAGTGCGTGGTTAGGCTGGCCGCACACGAGAGCAGCATACAGTCGTGTGAGTCTTCATAAAGTGCTTATTGAAATGAGGCCAACTATGCTTGTTCTTAGCGTGTTGAAACTATGTTAAAATTTTTCGACAGAAAAAAAAATGACTGCAATAATGTTTTAATGTTGTTTGATTTTTTTAAGGTTTCTTACCAAGGGGTATCGTATTACCCGGTACTAACTGGTTGTGGAGGTCAGATAGGCAGTCGCTCCATGTAAAATACTGGTATTCAGCTGCATCCGGTAA
The DNA here is from genome assembly GCA_905147715.2 of Xestia xanthographa. Classification (NCBI taxonomy): domain Eukaryota; kingdom Metazoa; phylum Arthropoda; class Insecta; order Lepidoptera; family Noctuidae; genus Xestia; species Xestia xanthographa. The sequence goes on along the minus strand of LR990652.1, from coordinate 4,108,616 downwards.
AACTGGAAGCCGACCCCAACATAGTTGGGAAAAGGCTAGGTAGATGATGATGATTTTTTAAGGTTTGCTTGGTTATAATCTACTAAGTACACTTCCACGGCCTCTGGCAAAGCCACTTGCGTCAAATGTTACGCGCGCTTGTCGCTTGTTTCCTGACATGTGACATGGTCCCGATTTCTTTCTTTTGTTTTCTGCTGAAGACGAATGTCGCTTGAACGTGAAGCTTGTGGCCAAGGGTTGTAAAAATATTGTTACTATATACTTTCTGGTTTAGAAGAATACGATATTGTCTATTCTACATTGAATGTACTTTGACGAAACTATGGACCATACCAGAACAAAATGCCTCTTCTTAAAAATCGAATGAAGTCATTATGTTTGTGTAAATTTGTTATAAAACTATCAAATTCTATTAAACATTCATTAATCTAGTAAAACAAACATGTATTGTTTTATTCATGCTACCATTAAAAAAGGATTGAACTTACCATATTGAAAACATTGATTGTTTCTAAAATACAGTTCACGGATGAACAGGTTTTAATTTATATTTTGTGACCCATGATGGATTGACAGTAGTTTCAATTAACTATTGAAAATAATCAAACAATAAATTGTAAACTTATCAAAAACTACAATATAGCTTGAAGCTTTATTGTTCTATAGTTCGACTTTTATCTAAATATTGTAGAAAATGTTTGTAATTTTTGCGATAGTTTTGCGAAACTAAAGTTGTGAGTGAAAAGTATTAAAACAAAATGGAGTACAATAGGATGGCCAGACATAGTTGGTCGCTATGAAAAAGTAAAGAGCTCCCGGGGACCAAGACTAAGCAATCAGAGGCAAATAGAATGTGTAACTTACTCAGAACTTTACAAAGATGGTGCACTTCTACGAACTTTTAAAGTGGAAAAAGCAACGGAAATGCTTTGCACTTATAATTGTATTCATGAGAAAGTTATGTCATAAAAGTTACAAAACGACATAAAAAGGAATGTTACTTGTAATTGTTTGTCCCTATTAATTGCTATCGCGGAAAGATAATTTTAATTAGAACTGGAATCCGAGTTTCCAAAAGCATGTTTGATACAGCATCAAAAACGGTTCTGGGAAACGCTACGCTACGAACGCGAAATTGCTGTTAGAGTATTATTTTCATCACAACTGTTTATGAACTTATTTCTATTACTAACTAGTTCTGGTAATTTCGTTCAAGTTTAAAGTTATTTTTCAACCACTATACTATGGTTTTGTGTTTTGTAGTAAAACGAGAAGCACAAAATAATAATAAAATATAGTTTGATACTTTCTAAGGATTATCAGATGCCTAATTAAGAAGAAATCTTCTGGCTGCAAGTCGATATCAAGAACATTTATTCCAAGAAATGACGCGGAACATATAAAAAAATCAGTTAATTCCCGGAACCACCCTCAATCGATGATGTAGGCACATATTTCTCCCATTTAAACTTCAAACCAAGCAAAAAATTAATAACACTCTTCACGCCAGCATTTAGTCAGAATTAAAGACAATTACTCACCCAGCCACCCTTGCCTAACAAGGCTACCGCAAGGTTCGCGTTAATTTTAGCAGCGTCCCTCCCCATCGATCGTGGGTAGCCGCTTTAATCCCGGCTTAAGTCGCACGTCGTTGCGATGTGTTGCCTCGTGTGAGGACGGCCTTACCCGCTGTCCATAAATATTTTATTGTGACGAAAATTCTGGAAGTAATTGAAGTTTGTGGAGTAGTGTGTTGTTTAATAGTGTCGATAAAAATAACCTTTCATAAACTTCCTAACTTCCTTTCTATTCTGGGTTGATATTGTACAATTTTTTGATGATTGGTTGCAATGGCAGACTATTGGACCATAACAGTCACAATTTACGTATTTTAGTTCGTGGACTCTGTTATTTTGAGGAATTTATTTTATTACCAGTGCTTTGAAAATGGTGAAAGAAATTCATCAATCATTAGGAAATTGGAATCTTCTAGAAACTCGAAGTAATGACATCCACTGACGTGTTATGGGCCCACGTAGTATATTACGGCCTCTGGCTCAGAAGAGGCATGTATCCCAACAGTGGGAAACTTGTAGGCTGATAATTCTTATGCTACGTCAAGTTTTTTAAATCGCATAGTTACTTAACCCTTTGTTGAATATCGATACTAGCACAAGGTCGACCCACGCATCTGAAAAAGACTTTCTCAAGGAGAAAAACACTTCTAACCAAAGTTGCGTTAGTACTTAAAGTACAAGAACCCTTGACCCTGTTTTTGTCTAGAACAGAGCAACTAAAATCCTTTTCTTTTACGAACAAAACTTTACCGTACTAGGATGCTAACACTTTCTTTTTATTTCCCTCAACTCCCAATTATTTTACAATTCTATCATTACAAGTAAATGGGAGATCAGAGAAATAAAGAGCTTCATACTTTGTGTGGCTTTGACAGTTCGAATAACAGTGAGCTTAGAAGTGACCTCAATATTATATAACTGCTTTGATATTACTACGAATGAGGATACAGAAATTCCATTATGTGAACATTCATTAGCCAATAAAAATGGTCAAGTTGTTATGGGCCTATACTACTTCAAATGGCAAATACTGCAACATTAATTTTGAAATAAATATATGGTAAAGTTGAGGATTAATGTTAGGTCCTATGTTTGGCGAAAATACGATTCCATAAAAAAATCTCGATAGATAAAAAATCCAAATCGAACAATAAACCGCTGGTATTAAAAAATCACTTCAAATTAAATCATGAAACTTTTTATAGTAACTGAACTAACTATAAAGCAGGTCTTGTGTTTTTTATTTTTTCCAAAAGACGAAAATTTGATTTTATAAAGAATAAAAACCACTCATTTCGCACTATTCGGCCCTTTGTAGTGCGAGCTGATTAGAACTTCTAACAGTATTTCAAACGAAGTTTGAACCACCACAAATAGAGTTGCTAATTTGAGGTAGTCTAAGCTCTTAAACAATTGTTAAAAAAATGTTTATCCAAAATCTTTGATTGCTTTTCTATAAAAATGCAATGACCCCCTTTTCAGAGAATTTAAGCATTGGAGGTTCGTCAGTGAAGCTACCAACCAGATTAATGGCTTTTTTTTAATACGACATTATCACAAAGGTCAAACTTGCGCTTGCCTAGATCTGTCCGTGGATGGATGACCATCCATTACATACCGAGTTTCCTCCGTGCCTCGGAAAGCACGTTAAACCGTAGTTCCCGGCTGTCATTAATAGATCCTTGACAGTCGTTGCAGGTAGACAGTGGCCCGAAAGTCTGACAACCAGTTTTACAAAGCGGTATCGTATTGCCCAGTACTAACTGGGTTGTGGATGTCAGATACTTAGACTCTCCATGTAGCACAGACGAAGATAGTGCCTACATACATAAAAGATTTATTTTCGGCATATCATATCTTGGCTGCATAATTATTATTCTTCACTTGGTCAAACCTTCTTCAAACAAAAAAAAAAAAAAATACAAACCAAGACATTATAAAACACACGTAAACGGGTATTTATCGCGAAAATTACCTTAAAAGAAAAAAAAAAAAAATGAATTGATATTTTATTTATTTTTTTTTTATTTTTTTTTTGTTTTTAATTTTTTTTTTATTTTTTTTTTTTAATTCAATTGAATGTTCTGATCGTGAAAGTTTAAAAAAGACAATTACAAACCAAGAGCCAAGAATATCTTATTGGCCAAGAATATTTTGTCTTTGCTTCTATTTCCGATAAAGTGAACCTTTTGCACCTGTATATTGTTTCATATTACTCCTAATGCTACCTGTAAGAGGGACCCTCTTTTCCTTCGACATGTACCTTCAGCCAATAAGAGAATTTTGGACTTTATCAACGTAATAAATAGGATGGCTTTGTCGATGTCAGTGTTGACATTTTCCCGAGTTGTTGTAATTGAGCAAGATATTTTTAGGAAGTTTTTACTTTGTTTTAGTTGCTGAATTGATGTTAGTTACCTAAGTGATTGATGTCCACGTGTATTTCATTATTTGTTGGGTAACAGTTTTCTTTTTCAGGAAATTCAAGGTCGTGGGGAAGAAAATTCAAGAGAACTTGGCGAGACAATTTGGGCGGCGAGTGCTCTATTTTTGGACGTCTAGGCTAGACAAGTTTTTTTAAGTAGTGTAAGAAGCGTTTTGGAGTACTGCATAATTTAATTTTAGATTTTCCCAGGATGTTTTCCTTCACCGTTTTGAGAGCAGTGGTGATGAAATAAATAACACAAAGTAATGTGCCTGTCTGGGTTCGAGCCTTCGACCTACTGTTCGTAAGTCAGGGCCGCCACCATTGGGCCACCGCTGTTCTCAACTCAACTCTATAAGTACACTTCTGCCTTAATCTTCGGAGATTGTAGGCGTAATGTTTTGTGAAAGAATAATTCTTCTCTTACATTTAATATGATTCGTCTTAAGTTCAGGAGTCAACCTTTGTCAACTACTATTGTACATAAGTATACACATACCTTTGGGAAATATACATACAAACAATCAAACCAACATTCCTATAGAATTAAGCCTCTATTATGTGAAGTTTCACCAACTACACAGTCCAATTTCCTTTCAAAGGACTTATTATCTTACCCCAAGGTCATAGGGTCTCAGTTGACCAATTCTCATTCCCCGGTCTCTTCGCTCCCAATTCGAAGCTTCCGGCGGCCATTCTTATAAAAAGGTAGCGAGGTCATTCCGCCATATCCTTTTTCCAGGAAGATTTGTTATGTTTATTTATTTACGTATCATTTGGCTTATTTTTTGCTCCATTTGTTTTGGGGAAGATTCTGCAGGGTTGGAGTTTTTTAAGTGGGAATGTAAGATGCTGTTTGTTTCTAGGTCTAAGACAAGTTTATTATCATCTGCCTAGCCTTTTCCCAACTATGTTGGGGTCGGCTACTAGTCTTACTGAATTTAGTTATATACCAAAACCTTACATGGAGCGGCAGCCTATATGCACTTTCTAGCCTGAAACACAGGTTCCACTTACTTCAGGCAATAAGCAACAGTGCTCTATTTTTTTGTTTATTTTTTTATTTAACACTTCAAGCACAAAGTGCAGAGGCAGACTTAATGCCATAGGGATTTTCTACCATTCAACCTTTGGGTGATGCAGAGACAAGCAGTGGTAGGTGTACATCTGAAAATAATTTAATTAATACTAAGGTAAACTACAAGGATATATGAAAAACTATAAATGTATATAGATTATATAATAATAAATAAATAATATAATATTTTAAAGATATATAATTGTAAATGTGTCGCTTTTAATAAATAAACGATCTTATTAATATTATTATCTTATCTCCACAACCCAGTTAGTACTGGGTAATATGATACCCCTTGGTAAGATCTAAGGCAAGTTGCGCCTGCAGTATTGTTACTTAACAAGAACTAGCAGTTTTGAAAGCATATCTGCTTATAATGTTCCGACTGTAAAGACACAAGAGTCCTCTTTTCTACGTGTGAGAAGATCATAATGCACCATGTGGGCCGTGTGCTGGTTGGCGTATTCGCCACATGTCTTCAAATTATTTATTTGCTCTCATGCTCATCACATATTTCACAATATTACCGTCGGTTTTTGTACATAAACACCCACCCTGCCAGGGCACTGCAAAGCATGCTGGAGTTTTTAAACATTAAATTAATATAAATAAATTGAGTAAAATCTTATCAGAGGAGCTCGTGGCTAAATAATATCGACCGCTTGGGTCGATCTTCAGGTTAATTCGCGCTTGCCTAGGTTGGTCTGTGGATGAGTGACCACCCATTACATACCGAGTTTCCTCCGTGCCTCGGAAAGCACGCTAAGCAGTTGGTTCCGGCTGTCATTTGTAGATCTTTGACAGTCGTTACAGGTAGTCAGTGGCCCAACAAGTCTGACAACCATTCGTACCAAGGGGGTATCGTATAACCCAGTACTAAGCTGGGTTGTGAAGGGCAGATAGGCAGTCACTCTATGCAAAATACTAGTATTCAGCTGCATCCGGTTAGACTGGAAGCCGACCCCAACATATTTGGGAAAAGGCTAGGCAGATGATGATGAGTCAAAACGTCAAAACACAATACATTTCATTGAAATATGTCTAAAAATCTTTATGATGTCCAGCTAACAGTAATAAACACTACAACAATACACATACGATCATATTTAAGTCAGATTGAATACAATAAAATATAATAATAACAATAATAATTAATAGGTAATAATTATATATATTATACTTTAATGTCATGTCGATATCGTAATAATGGTTCTAGGAAATGCCGATTTTTACTTACAAACTTTTTCTTCACTCTTTTGAGAGCAATATTAACGTTTATTTTAGTAAAAACAATATTTTATTTGCTGTTACTTCAGAATATTTTCTTACCATATTAAAATAAGTTTCTAGACAAATTACTCCTCTGGGACACATCTGTCAGAATATCTAAGCCAGTTTGTTGTAGCAATTTGCCGCTTTTACATACCAAGCTTTTTCAATGTCTTATAGGCCCTAGAAATGTTAAGGATTCTATCTCAAATTCTCAATACTACAGGTTTTAAGACCCAAAGAAGTTAAACCAACTTGCGTGTAATTTACGACTACTTACTGCACTGGTGCAATCGTTGGACGCGGTACGACACTTACAAGTACCATTCTGGGTCGTCCGTATTCCATAAAGGACAATACATCGTAAAAGGGGCCATGCCATGAAGTGTTATGGCTGGTCGTTGGGACGAGAAATGGTGCACACACCTTGCATACCCTCTCGCCCGTACTTGTATTTACTTGTGAGAAAACTGTGAGAATCCTGTGATTTTGTTTTGCATGATAAACCATGATGCAAATATTTTGTTAAAAACACCGCAATATGGAGGAAACATCTTTCGTGAATGGTATCCATGGTGGCCATGGTATCTTCGTGGTTATAACAGTTTCTGTGTTATTGATAATAATAATATATCGAAGTATGTTACCAAAATGCAACACATAATATTGACTGCAACTTTTTCGTTGTATATTGCCAGTTTATTAAACGAAAAGTCAACAAGATACCCAAAGACTGAGAGGTATTTCGTGAAGCGTTCCAAATTCGAAAGATGCCCAGTAAAAGACGAAAAATCAAATTCTATTAGCCATAATAATTAAGCACATTTTAATCTAAAATTTAACATAATTTAAATCATCATCTGCCTAGCCTTTTCCCAACTATATTGGGATCGGCTTCCAGTCACACCGGATGCAGCTGAATACCAGTATTTTACATGAAGTGACTGCCTATCTGACCTCCACAACACAGTTAGTACCTACTGTGTAATCTGACACCAATTGGTAAGACTGGTTCTCAGAATTTGTGGGCCACTGACTACCTGTAACGACTGTCAAAGATATACAAATGATAGCCGGGACCAACAGCTTAACGTGCTTTCCGAGGCACGGAGGAAACTCGGTATGTAAGGGCGGTCACCCATCCACAGACCAACCTAGGCAAGCACTGCTTAACCTAAGAATCGACCCGAGCGTCTGTTATTATTTAGCCACGAGCTCCTCTCTTAACATAATTTATTTATAAGAAATAAAATATAAAATATACCTAACTAATTACAATCATCATCGTCCTGCTCTTTTCCCATGGTATTTGGGGTCAGCGCATCACGACTTTTTCTTCCATTCTCCCTCTATCAACCGTCACCGTGTAAATGAATTACGTTAACGTTGCATTTCACATAGAAAATTAATAAGTACTGCACAACCTACATTTCTAGGTGAAACAAAAACCTCCACACATCCCACCTAGGCACAACTCTCAATACACCTTCCCACAATCTATCACGGCTGGAATACGAGAGTATTCCAAGTCGGTCCGTTCTCAGTGGAAGTGTCAAGTCTCTCAGTAACAGATAGTAGTCTTCAGCTGAAAACTTTACTCATAAACATGTCGACTGCCTTTATAAAGTGCGCGCCCAAGTTTGGTCTGCCTGTCACACCGGATTGTAAGGTGTCGGTGAAGTGATTAGAGCGTTCGGTGTTAATGGGTCAGGCAAGCTTATTTGATATGGCAAATTTTATTTTTTAGTTTGTAAAACTAGGCCCAGAACTGGACTTTTATCAAAAGGATTAGGCCCAAATAACCACAGACAGCGAAAAATTTAAAGAGGAAAGGGAGACCTTTGCCCTGTAGTATCAGGCTTAAAAAAACAAGTAGGTATTGTGATGCATTGTTTTTTGAACAGAAGTTAAGTCCACTAGACTAAAAAAGAAAAATAAATTCTAAATTGAGAAACGAGGTATTGAAGTCAGCTTGAACTAAATTCATTGTTGTTTCAATTTCCATCCAAATTCAGAAAGAAAATTGTTGTTTTAGTAAAATATCAATCTGTTTGAGAATTTATAATTTGACTTTTTTCTGATGAAACTAAATTCAATTTTGTTGCTTTGTTATCATATTCTACTTTTTGAATAACAATCGACGATTTGTAAAATTGTTTTTAGCAAAAATATTGTGTTTAATCTGTCAGTCACCTAGCGTATTTAACATGTAGCTAATGTAGGCATAGAGTTATTTGATATTTCGTCCTATAACGAATCTTTGTAAAGTTTTACATAACAATTTTATTCGGATTATTTTAATAAAAGATAGCAAGATACTCACTTTTGAATTGTCTTTTTTTTGTTGATTGTTCTAATTTTTTTTTTCGCATAAACCAAACTGGAAATCGAAGGAATACTGACCAGCACTAATATTGTTACAAACTTACGACACGGTGTAATAGCCAGCTAAATTGGGTCGTCTCTACAAAAGCCTTTGGTAGAGTTCAGCCGACACGTTGTACTAGAAAACTTTTTGAGTAAATACGCATAAGTTTCTTATACAGCGGTTTTTACGATACAGTCTCATTTTATTGTCAATCCCTTTATGTTGCAAATTAATTTGTTGCTACCCTCGACGGAGTCCTGAACAAAGAGCCTTAACTTATCGAAACAGGAAAATAGGCCGAAATTGGAGAATGTCCTTGGCACAAAATAAAAAAAAAAGATGCAGAAAAAATAAAACACGTTGTGCGAGAGTGATATACAACCTGCTAGAATGAGCTGTAGTTGCAGAATGTACGTATTTTTTCGTGTACATTAATGAGGAGCTTGTGGTTAAATAATAACAGCCGCTCGGGTCGATCTTTAGGTTAAGCTGCGCTTGCCTAGGTTGGTCTGTAGATGGGTATCTATTACATACGCTCGGTATGTAATACATACCGAGCGTATGTAATAGATACCCATCTACGTGCCCCGGAAAGCACGTTAAGTCGATGGTCCCGGTTATCATTTGTAGATCTTTGACAGTCATTACAGGTAGTAACTGGCCCGAAAGTCTGGCCATCTTACCAAGGGGTATTGTATTCATCATCATCATTTCAGCCGAAAGACGTCCACTGCTGGACATAGGCCTCCCCCAAGTGTCGCCACATTGAGCGGTCCCGTGCGACTCGCATCCAGCGGATTTCCGCAACCTTCACCAGATCATCGGTCCACCTAGTGGGAGGCCTTCCAACGCAACGTCTTCCGGTTCGCGGTCGCCACTCCAGAACTTTTGGGTATTGTATTTACCCAGTACTAACTGTGTTGTGTAGGTCACATATGCATCCATGTAAAGTACTGGTATTCAGCTGCATCCAGTTAGACTGGAAGCCGACCCCAACATAGTTGGGAAAAGACTAGGCAGATGATGAATAGTATACATTAATATTTTGGTTTGTTTTCTTCAGAACATTCACTTACGTTCTTGTTTGAACGCTTACGAAGATAGAGAGATATGTAAGAATCGTTGTAGGTGCTATCCTATAGTTTCTACCCAGCTTTTTGGAGATAACAGGCGTGACTTTATACTGCGTGTTGTCTTACTATCCTTGAACAAGTTGTGCAAAATTACGTAATGTTGACAAAACAGAAGTTTGCTCTCGGAAGCGAAGTAGAAGTTTCAGCAGATAATGAAGTTACGTCGCGAATATTTTTGCGAGATATTTACTCGTTACAAGGGGAAACTTCGGGATGACGGAAATCTTATTGGTGATGTACTTCAGAGGTCAGGTGCGTAGTACTCGCCACCAGCGTACGTATATAATCAGCTGTGTGAACGTAGCACGCTTACTTTTGTTTCAATAGGATTCGCAAGTGGCGTTCACTACAACAGCCCATAACGTCCACTGCTGGGCATAAGCCTCTCCCATGATGGGAGGAATTTGCCGTAATCTCCACGCTTGGCAGGCGGATTGGAGATCGCAATGATGAAAGACTAACAGAAAACGCTACTGCCCATTCTCTGGTCTACGGAGGCGCAAGGTGTTCTGCCTCAGACATTAGTCGCCTTATACGACACCCGTGAGTGTAATGGGTTGGTTCTATTCTACTCTGCCGGATAGCACACGGCCAAGTGGCGTTCAGGGGGCGTAAAATGGGGTGCAATGTCAGAAGTCCTCCACGTGTGCCTTGTGGCTGCTGGTCGCTCTCGATACGTCTGGAGGGAAGAGCAGCTGCTGGGCCGGTGCACCCTGGGCGTGGCAGTATCCTTCTCCGGGGAATGAGAGGAAATGAGAATTCCCTCTTATCCCTTGGGGAATGTTTCTGCCGCGGCTAATTATTCTGATATGGGGTCCAGCGAGGACCAACGGTGCGTTCCTCTGCGTGACCCTCTGTAAAGCAGAGGGCATATCAGAGGAGTGACGCCCAGAGCGGGAGGAGTCATTTGATGATTTCCCATCCGAAAAAAAGGGGGTGTAAAATGGCTGTTCGGATAATAATATGAATCACGTTAAAATTCTTAACATAGTCACAGACGTAATATTATCAATTTTCACTTTGACCATTTTATGAATTGTTACGTAATTCACATGATTATCCTATGACAGCCGCTCGGGTCGATCTTTAGGTTAAGCCGTGCTTGCCTAGGTTGGTCTGTGGATGGGTGACCGCCCAGTATACATACCGAGTTTCCTACGTGCCTCGGAAAGCACGTTAAGCCGTTGGTCCCGGCTGTCATTTGTAGATCTTTGACAGTCGTTACGGGTAGTTAGTGGCCCAAAAAGTCTGACAACCAGTCTTACCAAGGGGTATCGTATCCCCAGTACTAACTGGGTTGTGGAGGTCAGATAGGCAGTCGTGATTCGTGACATTAATGTTCAGGAATTTTTCTGTTTTCATTGCTCTGTGACAGAGCAGTTTTTGGAAGCGTTCAATACGTCTGCGCAATAACTGAAAAAACCCTTTTCAGTAAAACTAAAAGAGTCATTGGTTTTTGGAATACCGTTTTTTATACAATGTCAACTAAAAGTAATCAAATTCCTCTGATCTAGAATGGTCTAAATAATGATGAAAACCAAACCAAAATCCGAGAAGAACAATGCCAGTTACCTATTGAATGAAAAGTTACTTAATTCTAATAACATGGGTAGATATAGAATAAGGTCATTGTTAAGCTTTTTTTATAAATTGAAAACCATACTATTACCACTTCTAAACGATGCTCAGCTATGCATCATGATAAAGACTACCACAAATATCAAACCTGTCAGTTTTAAATTGAGATGCATGTTCTATTCAGTCCTAAGAAACCTTTTAAAACTCCCTACGGATCTCGAACAGTACAAAGCTGAGAGCAAGAATACTAGATTTTCTTATACCAGGGCTGCTACATGCATGCATGGGTCGACATGATTCAACTGAAGTGAGCGTGGCGAGTGTCGAGTGGCGTGGAGTGTCTCAGCGATGGGATAGTTATGCGTCCGGCTATAGTTGGATTGCACTGAATCGATCCGAAAACGATTCAGCGTTTCTTTGGTAGTGCCGAATGAAAGCCAAATATGGCATCATCTGCCTAGCCTCTGCCCAACTATGTTGGAGTCGGCTTCTAGTCTTACCGGATGCAGCTGAAATACCAGTATTTTACATAGAGCGACTGCTTATCTGACGTCCACAACCCAGCTAATACTGCGTAGTACAATACTCCTCAGTAAGACTGGTTGTCTGACTTGTAGGCCATTGACTGCCAGTAACTACTGTCAAAGATCTACAAATTACAGCTGGGACGAACGGTTTAACATGCTTTTAAAGACACGGAGGAAATTCGGATATGGACTCGGTAATTCCCGTGGATTACCGAGTACATATCCGAATTTCCTCCGTTTTAGCCGCTCGGGTCGATCTTCTTGCCGCTGGTCCGTACCAGCGGCAAGAAGATCGACCCGAGCGGCTGTTATTATTTAGCCACGAGCACCTCGAAAGCCGAATATATGCAATGTATTAACAGATTCGGTCCGGATATGTTATTTTCCAACTACTGCAGAAACTATGACGAAAAGAACCAGCATGTAGTAACCCTCACCCATAAGCTCCTTCAAAAACAAAATCGTCCTCTACTGTTATCACCCGTACATAACAGAATGATATATATTTTCCAATATGGCCGCTGCTGGCAAGCTCGTCTGGCTACTGGCAGATTTATTCGCCACAATCTTAGGATTTATATGATTATCCGAAATGAACATATTGAGTGCGACATGTGAAATTAATAGGAGGAATCGGTCTGTGAGTATTGGTAGCGGATTTTATGCGAATTGGAATTATAGTGGAGCAAAGGAATGTCTATTATTTTATTCGATGGAAACATTGCTGATTGCTTATACTCGTAAGTTAATAATGCTTATTAGTATAAATTATGAATGCGAAGGTAGAAATTATTCTCAGATAACTTTTCAAAGTTCGACGGCTCACCTTGACGCTGCCATTACTACATAACGATAGCAGAATAGTCAAAATCGGTTGCCAAAGAACAAAAAAAAAACCTACGAAGCCCGTTGTCCCGCTGTAGGAACACGAAACACTTCGATAGTGATTGCCACTTGTCCTCCAAACTAGCGTTGCGAATTATCGAAGAGTATCTTAATTCCCACCAGTGGGAATATCAAAGGCTGATTTCGTCAACTTCAAGTTTCCCCCCGAGGCATCTACCTAACACATGTCAACGAAACTCCCCACATATTGATATCCACTAACAAGCTCAACTTCAGAACTACAACTAACTGAACATCATTACACTGTTGTATAACTTTTAACTAAGCACTTGATCTGAGTGGCAACACTGTACAAGTTTTTCAACTGGGGTAGTTCTAATATGAAGATGTAACTAAGTAGTTTTGATACTTGTCAATTTGTTGGTTTGAGTGCTTTGTTTTTGAGAGGAAAGTGGTTTTAGTCTAACATTAGAAAATGGTGTAGGAAAACTTGATCTGCAGCAAGGAAAACCTGCTCAGGTGGAGACTCATTGATGACTCTGCCTTGGAGTGTAAATGTGGTGCTGTTCCACAAACGATGGGGCACTTAATATAGTGTCTTGCGTATCCTGTTGTTTGTTCATTACAGGAACTGATGGATGCCCTGAGGGCGCAAAACTAGTGGCTTTGTTCTGGGCCGACACAATTTAGTCGCTAAGAAGAAGATGATGTAAGAAATTCGGATTTGTATTAAGAGTTTTTTTTTATTAAAAGTCATCATCATCAATCATGTTATTTTTGTAGCTGGTTGAAAATGAAACGGAAAAAAAAACTAAACAGTAACAAACAGTACCTCAATACTTCTTTTTTGTAGTTTGTAAGCCTTGTGGTATCCGGCAGAGTAGAATATAACCAACCCATTACACTCACGGGTGTCGTATAAGGCGACTAATGTCTGACGCAGAACACCTTGCGCCTCCATGGACCAGAGAATGGGCAGCAGCGTTTTCTGTTAGTCTTTCATCACTGCGATCTCCAATCCGCCTGCCAAGCTTGGAGATTACGGCAAATTCCTCCCATCACGGGAGAGGCTTATGTCCAGCAGTGGACGTTTTGGGCTGTTGTTGTTGTAAGCAAAAAAAAAACAGATTTTTTTAAATATTTACTATAGCGTGGAGATATTCACTTTTGCTGAAACTAGATATACATAAGCCTAATAGTTTCTATATTTTAAAAATGACTAAATTCTCTGCCGCTATTCAGCAAAATTAACAAAAGGACTTAAGTACACTCCTGTAATAGGTCCTCTTACAATAACATTCAACATTTTAGTTGTAATATAAGTGGGAGCTACCCAACCATGTCTGAAGCACTTGGAACCCAAAAGCCGGAATATTTTCTAGTGAGGACGCTCTCTCTGAATACGAACTGGTTTATGATCCGCGTACAAAAGGGCCTAGTTTTTCTTATATATACTGAGAGAATTTACATGTTTTCTGTAAGGAATGTATAAAATGTTCTTGTACCTATTTCTTGTTAGATATCTCGAATTTCTAGGATTGGTTGTTGGTACCTATTTTTGGAAAGGTTTTTATTTTGTTCGGTCTGAAATGCTGGGCTTATAAGCAGTATAACAAATAAAATGTTGTAACAAAACGAAAACACTGATTTATTGCCTTAACGTTGTCTGTGTTTTATTTATAAAGTATCTATGGAAAAGCATTTCATTGGTCCTTAAGTAAATCTGATAAACTTGTTACTTATGTGACAGGAATTGCCCATAGTATTCCCCTTCAAAAATGACGAGGTATTAAAAACTGCACAAGTTAAGACGTAAGGCCTTACGTCTTGACCCCGGGTAATGCGACAAGCGACGCAACTCACATCAAGTTACACGCGTTCGTCACATGTTTTCGTCACTTGAGTACAGTCGCTCCACAAGTCACGTTATGACGACTGTTGGCTTGCACTTCTGTAATTTGTTTTCAGTGGCTGTCGCAAGACGCGTGTCGTTATTGAACGTCAGGCTCGTGGACAAGGGGTAACGACGACAACGACGACGACGACGACGACAACAGCCCTTAACGTCCACTGCTGGACATAAGCCTCTCCCATGACGGGAGGAATTTGCCGTAATCTCCACGCTTGGCAGGCGGATTGGAAATCGCAGTGATGAAATACTAACAGAAAACGCTGCTGCCCATTCTCTGGTCTACGGAGGCGCAAGGTGTTTTGCCTTGCTAGACATTAGTCGCCTTAAACGACACCCGTGAGTGTAATGGGTTGGTTCTATTCTACTCTGCCGGATACCACACGGCTGACAAGGGGTAAGTGTGTTTTAAAATGCAAGATAATTATTTATTTACATAAGATATGTCTTGAAAAGACTTAACTACTATAGTTAAGTCTTTTCAAGACATATCTTATGTTATCCTCTTCATTTGCACTATTTTAAAAATAGTTTTCCTTGTAACTAATCTAACGTTTTTTGATGGTCTCAAAAAACGTTAGATTAGTTATATAAATCTTATTTCATCCTCTTAACTCCCGAAAACAGAACAAATCTTTATAATTACACGCCATTCCCTCACAAAAACTTCGCCTTCTCTAACAAATTGACACAATAAAGAGCTCGCATACGCGACGACCGGTGACGTATTTTTTCAGCTCCGACGTCACTTCCGTCAGCCGACAGCTGATTGATGACGTAGGAGTCATACCGGAGGATTGATAAATGTCAACTGACGGAGTATCGGGTAGATAATGGTTTTTGATATGGATTGTGAGTTTGTGAGTAGACTGTGCATGGTAACTTTAAGTTCTTGGTTGGTTGTAAGTACATACCGAGTTTTCTCCGTACCTCGAAAAGCACGTTAAGCCGTTGGTCCCGGCTGTCATTTGTAGATCTTTGACAGTAGTTATGTCGTCAGTGGCCCGAAAGTCTGTTAACCAGTCTGTCAACCAAGGGGTGCCGTATTACCCGGTAGTAATAACTGGGTTGTGGAGGTCAGATAGGCAGTCGCTTTAAGTAAAATACTGAGACTTAGCTGCATCCGGTAAGACGGAGTAGATGATGGTTGGTTGCAAGTAGATATTCTAAGTATTCTCAGTTTTTAGGTTCCGACAATAAGGAAAAACGTTATCTGTATAAGATGAAGCTTCTTGTTTGTCTGTAATCTCGATCATAATGCAATTGTTTGTTATCCAGAATAAACAAAAATAAAAAAACATAGTTTTTTTTTGAGCTCGAATGGGTGAACTATTTTTTTTTTTTATAATAATAGGACACACTGAGGCACAAACAGACCTTCAGTTACGATAAAAATAAGTTTTCTTTTATTATTATATTTTTCTAAGCTACTTGGCTTGAATTTGAGCAAGATTACTAGTTCTTAGAAAAAAACTTAACTCCAAAACCTATAGTTTCCCAGAAACGATTTTCTCATTATGCCCATAATAAGCTTTAGTTTTGAAGTAATATTCCGAGTAAAAAATCTTCCTGGAACTACCATTATCAGAAACCCTCATTATCTGCCTTAGCCTTTCCTAACTATGTTGGGGTCGGCTTCCAGTCTAGCCGTATGAATACCAGTATTTCATATAGAGCAGCAGCTTATCTGACTTCCACAACCCAGTTAGTACTGGTTGTCAAAATTTTGAGCCACTAAATACATGTAACGACTGTCAAAGATCTGCAAATGACAGCCGGGACCAACGTGCTTTCTGAGGCACGGAGGAAACTCGATGGTAATGGATATTCACCGAAGGACCGACAATAATATAATATAGTCAATTACTGGATAAAACCAACAAACTATGAACTCCAGTATAATACCTATTACCTAAAAAACAATCCATTAACTACCACTCCATTGTACAAAAGCTCAAGCTTTTCTACCCACATATATTAACACTAGAACTCCTTAGAGAAAACTCTAGTACCTACAGTAACTAAACACTTAGGTACATACTTATGTAAGCAAGTATGAGTGAGTATCCATCTTAGACCTCGGGGTGAATGACCGACACCAATTTCAATCGTGTTGCTGAATTAATATCAATACATACTTGCTTACTCTTTTATATAAACGAGATTAGCTCGTGTTTGGGAAGTTTTTTATGTACGATACGATTTATTTGTTTACTTTGCGAAGCGTTTTGTGTAAGGAGCTCAGGAAATGAGGTAATGAGGTTCGGGCGGTGCGCTTTTGTTTTTTTATTTCTTGTTGCTTGTTTTCAGCCATTTTGAATTTTGGAACACTTGATCGCAGCACACTAACTGCGTAGACTAGAAGAGAATGCCTTGTGGCACTGTGGTTATGTACCACTACTGTAAATAAATTTCGAGGTCGTGGCTAAATAAAGGTTAAGCCGTGCTTGCCTAGGTTGGTCTGTGGATGGGTGACCGCCCATTACATACCGAGTTTCCTCTGTGCCTCGGAAAGCACGTTAAGCCGTTGGTCCCGGCTGTCATTTGTCGTTAGGTAGTCAGAGGCCCAAAAAGTCTAACAACCAGTCTTACCAAGGGATATCGTATTGCCCAGTACTAACTGGGTTGTGGAGGTCAGATAGGCAGTCGCTCCATGTAAAATACTGGTATTCAGCTGCGTCCGGTAAAACTGGAAGCCGACCCCAACATAGTTAGGAACAGGCTAGGCAGATGATACTGTAAATAAATTTCAAAAAAAGTACAAAGACATACCATAGCATTGTCAGTGTTTGCGCATCCTAATACTAGCAGTGATAGCCTAATAGTGTGATCGTCAGACTGCCAAGCCATTGGTCTCGAGAGCACGAGCACGCACCTCTGATTTTTGGATTCATGTGCTTATGGTATACTAGCGGACGTCACGCGGTTTCACCCGCGTAGTTCCCGTTCCCGTGGGAGTACGGGGATAATATATAGCCTATGTCACTCAGGGTGAATGTGGCTTTCTAATGGTGAAATAATTTTTTAAATAGGTTCATTACTTCCGGATATTACCCCCTACATACAAACTTACAAACAAATGTTACCTGTTTATAATATTAGTGGTATTTAATAGGGATGACGACTGACTAAAAAAAATATGATTCTGTTTAGTCCGTCAGTTAGATTATCGAAAAATTTTGGATACGTGTTTTTTGTTTTATCAAATTAATAAAAAATGACGAAGATAAAACGTGTCAAAGATCATGAGTAAGGGCTTGTGACGTTACATTTGAGTAAAAAATGTACTCAAATGTGACGTCACACGAGTTTTCGACGCACTATATCGTCTTCATTTTTTATTTACGTGAAAAAAGAAAAAATATGTGTCCAATAATTTTTGAATATCTATCTGACAGACTAATTAGATTTTTTTGTCATCTACCCATTGACATATATATTGCATCTACCCTATTATCACTTGCTTCGGTGAAGAAAAACATCGTAAAGAAACTATACCAGCATGTCTAAGAAATATTTCTCGATGGCATGCAAAACCAAGACAGAGGCCCATAAAAACTCTGACACCAGATTATGCACTAACCACACGAATAAGAAAGAAGATCCCATTACTGACTGATTTTATCAATTGGATGACATGATCTGTGGGATCAAACAGTCATAACGGATCATAACCTCAGAAGATAAACACTAGTGAACATAAAGCATTATGTCATTCATGTACAATCGAGTTCATCGTCATTAAATAGGCTGGAAGACTTTACTGTGCGTACAACAACAACAACAACAACAACAGCCCTTAACGTCCACTGCTGGACATAAGCCTCTCCCATGATGGGAGGAATTTGCCATAATCTCCACGCTTGGCAGGCGGATTGGAGATCGCAGTGATGAAAGACTAACAGAAAACGCTGCTGCCGATTCTCTAGTCTACGGAGGCGCAAGGTGTTCTGCCTCAGACATTAGTCGCCTTATACGACACCCGTGAGTGTTGGTTGGGTTGGTTCTATTCTACTCTGCCGGGTACCACACGGCTACACAAGCAAGCATTACCACGACACCCGGGTCTGCTCCACCTCTCTCACACATAAAACACGAATCTACAAAATCCTAAATCATTTCTAAATCCTCTTCCATTCATACTGACCACACATTCCGAAACTAAATCCTTCCTGAAATATAACTTGGTCGACAAAAAAATATTTTTCGTGCCCAACACCACTTTAATAATATGAGATTTGAGCGCATTACGTGCTGGGTCCTTGCCTCTTTGGGTAATTACCCGGGTCAAAACCCCGGGTATAATATGAAAGGCTTTTTGTAACAACCTTTTAGGGTAAAACACATGGACACGCGAGCCTTCGTAAAAACTGGTTCAAATAAAGTTGGGAAGTGTTGAATGTGTTGGTTGAACTTATTTTGTTTGTTACACTTGTTATTTTTGGGCTTGTATAATTTTGTGGTGTTTGGTGTCAAATGTTGTTGCTAGGAAGTATACCTACCTACACTTGCTTACATTCCTGCCAGTAATTTGACAGACACAATAGCAAGAACATTGTTGGCTCAAAGGCCTGGAATTCCATGTCGTAGGACGTGTTTTCCTCGCTCATACACCTCTGCCCTACCCAACGGGGATTAGAAGGCGTGATGTTATGTTATTAACTTCAATATCTCAGCCATGTAACGCAAAAATGCTTACAATGCACTCAATGCCTTACACATTCACTTTAGGGATTATTTCCCACAAAAACTCAAAGCTCATCATTCAACTATTGGTTAAATCAATCGATTTATCCTTCAGGAAAAAGGATTAACAAGAATGTAAAAGCAAACAATATACGCCTCCAACGGACAATGTAAAATTCCATAAATTAATTACCAAAACATTTTTCTTTTCAGTCTAAAACCACCCTAATTAAATATTTTCCAAGCTCGTTCCCTTCAATAATGACTTCATATAATTTCTCTTTATTATTATTTTTTATTATTGCCTCTGTATTGAATACCAATACATTGGTTCCCTTTCATCCCGAAGGCTTTTGTCCGTCGATGTTCATTATTCCCTTCAGGCTTTCGATTCAAAGACACTGTTTGTTAAGAATTTTCTGGCATATTGTTTGTTGGTATTAAAAATTGATTAGATTTTGTGCTGTAAATGTTAAACCGTTGGTCCCGGCTGTCATTTTTAGATCTTTGACAGTCGTTACAGGTAGTCAATGGCCTGAAAGTCTGACAACCAGTCTTACCAAAGGGTATCGTATTACCCAGTACTAACTGGGTTGTGGAGGTTAGATGGGCAGTCGCTCTATGCAAAATACTGGTTTTCAGGCTGCTGAATACTAGTATTATTACCTTTTGACTGAATGCAGATCTGGTTAGATTGGAAGCCGACTCCAACATAGTAAGGAAAAGGCTGGATAAATGGTGAAATGTTTGGTTGATATTTGGAGAATGTTGGTTAACACAACACGACACTCCAAATTCTTAGTCAAAAGTTTCAACAGTTTTCTAGTAACTAGTTTGTGGAGATCCGATTGGCAGAAGTTTCGTGCTAAATACTGGTATTCAGCTGCGTCTGGATAGATTGTAAGTCGACCCCAACACAGTTGGGAAAAGCCTTACAAATGATTATTTGGGAAATCTGGGTTACAATGTTTGTCTATTTCCACCTAAGAATTTACCTATACGTAGTACAGAATGATTCTAGAGCAACGTACTGTTGGTAGATGTCACTTTTCTTTGAATTTCTGCTTCTATGTCATGCTTTCGTCACGGTTCTATAAACTTACAAAAACCCAAAGTGTTTTTGAAAAATGTATCTCCACTCACAATTTACCGAAAAACGAATAACCTAACGCAGTTATTTAACAATTTTCTTTTAAACTTTTTTAGTAAATTACGGTGCCATGACAATAGTACAGTCAACGGCGATAATTACGCCTGTCTCCGCGAGCACTTCGCCAAAGTTTCCCACTTTTGACGAGTTTTTTTTTATCTTTTTTTTTTTCACTTAACGCGACCCACGGAAATGCTCAAGTTTCTTATGGAGCGAGCCAAAAGATAACTTTTGTTAACTTGTATTGCGGGCGCCTGAGATAGTAAAGTACGTAGTTGGTCGGTTTGTGTGATTATAAAAATGTTTTCAAGTGTGTCAAAATGAAGGTTTGTTTAAACCAGTTTGGACAAATGTGACACTGACATAAACAGAAGGACATTTTATCTGCCAGAGTCAGGTGTCTTTTATTGTTGACCTGTATTGTAGCTGTCAACTGTCTTCATCCTGTTGTATTTATAAATATATTTCATATGTTCATTGTTTGTTTTTGTCATTTTTTATGCTCGTCATGTCCCTGAAACAAATAAACATTTTTCATTTATTTATTTTCTATTTTAATATTTTTTTGTTAAGTACTTACGTGTGTATTTTGTGTTTAATTACTTGCCATTAGTAAACTAAAATTTAGTGTAATTTAATGTTTTAAAGGACTGTATTACGGAACTCCGAAGTTTAAAACTCCGATGTACGTTATTCAGAATGTTCGTTATCACGAAGTACGTTACTCCGAAAGTACGCTATGACGAATTACGTTATTCAGAATGTTCGTTATCACGAAGTACGTTACTCCGAAAGTACGCTATGACGAATTACGTTATTCAGAATGTTCGTCATCGCGAAGTACGTTACTCCGAAAGTTTACTATGACGAATTACGTTATTCAGAATGTTCATTATCGCGAAGTACGTTACTCCGAAAGTTTGCTATGACGAATTACTTTATTCAGAATGTTCATCGTCGAGATTCTGAGAGAGTATTTCGTTTTTATGTATATGGATGTTAGGATATTTATTATGAACTACAACAATGTCTGTCTATAGCTGCAGAAATAAAAAATCATAATGTAAATAAGGTAGTAGTTTAATAAATTCAAAATATGCTTAAGTACCTTCCAACATGAGGTAATAAACGAAATAAACACTTTTCTCTGTACTAAATATAAACATAACATAAAATTAAATAATTAGTTCGTAATTTGGTTGGTATTTCTTGTTGGGCTTTTTGGATAATTTGCCCAGGCCGATCAAAACTTTCCCCAGCTCTTTTTTTTAATGAAGCCTTCGTTCTTCAGTCTTCGCAGCATCTTGGTTTGTTTCATAGAGGTGTGAGACGCCGTTTAGTTTACTAATGTAGTGATTATCTTCGACCTTTTTTGTAACTGCCGCAGCACCACAACTCGAAGACGTTCTTCGAATGCAATTCCAGTAATATGTATTGTCGCATTTTTTATTTAAAGTATATTAAAATCCATCTTGCAGCAACTGGTCTTTATTTTTACGTGATTTCACGAATTCGCAACGAACTTGCATGTGCGCAGAATAAAACACAGAATTATAGATTGTAATGCACAAACGCAATGGCTTAAGTAATATCAATTTGAACATTGTTTGAAGGCCTGTCACTGCCCTCTATAACGACATTACACAGACAGTTTACCAAAGAGAACTTAATCATAGATATTACTAAAGAGGTCTTTGTGGTAGTTCAGAGTATATTTTGATATCACAACAATCTGGATGCATAACTATTAAATTATTTTTTACGTGTTTCCATTAAGGTGATTACATGAGCTAAACGCGAGTTTTATAATGCAAAAAAGCATATGATTCACTGCAATAAACAAAACCAGAAAAATATATGATATTCTACAGGATCTAAGCTAGTACGATAGTGTTTTTAAAAAACATAATACAACTAATTTTATTCTATAGAAAAAAAACACGAACTTATCTCTAAAAATTTCTTTTAACGAGTAAAAACCGTACTTAAATACATACGATTATTCTGATTTTTGGCAAATAATTCTACAAGCAACATTATTAGCATCATAGTGTTTTACTTTTTTAGTCCAATCATTCGTTTTTTTGTAAATCGCAAAAAAACAGTCATTTCGCACTATTCGGCCCGCAGTGACTGACGTAACAACCACTTTTTAGTGCAAGCTGATTAGAACCTTATTCTAATAGTCTTTCAGTCAAAGTTTGAACCACCACAAATAGAGTTGGTAATTTAGCTGTTGTAATCGCCTTAATTTAATTAATCGAAATCAAGAAATAAATATACAAGGTGTAAACGGACCCTTCACAAAACCGTCAACCAAGCATTCTATACATCAAACTAAGTAACCCTTTGCAAAAATTATTGCTGGGAAATATGGTAAAACTCAAAGTAACGCACGCAAAACATTATGCTGATGGATGTATTGAATAGTTAATGGATCATGGAGGTAATTAAAAAAAAAGTATAATATTAAGAAACCAAAAACTGTTGAGAAAGTTGAAACTTTGACCTCCAATATCTCCGTAACTAGAAGGTTCCCAGGTATAGTCTATCGATATGATCGCAATGACGGAGAGAATAAGTACCTTATTATCTTTCGGCTTCGTTAAGGGTATTGTTACACCCACAAAAAAAAATAAAAAAATACCAAAAGTGTAGAAATTTAGTGTGTGTGCTTCCACACTTTTGCACCCTAAAAAAATGTACTTTAGGTAAATACACTAGCTATCAAACTAAAAGCGAAATTCTCTCTCAGAATCTCGATGATGAACATTCTGAATGAAGTAATTCGTCATAGCAAACTTTCGGAGTAACGTACTTCGCGATAATGAACATTCTGAATAACGTAATTCGTCATAGTAAACTTTCGGAGTAACGTACTTCGCGATGACGAACATTCTGAATAACGTAATTCATCATAGCGTACTTTCGGAGTAACGTACTTCGTGATAACGAACATTCTGAATAACGTACATCGGAGTTTTAAACTTCGGAGTTCCGTAATA
This sequence comes from Xestia xanthographa, assembly GCA_905147715.2. Taxonomy (NCBI): domain Eukaryota; kingdom Metazoa; phylum Arthropoda; class Insecta; order Lepidoptera; family Noctuidae; genus Xestia; species Xestia xanthographa. The sequence continues at coordinate 4,085,065 of LR990652.1, read as the reverse complement.
CAGTCGTTTTAAAGTTCCCTAACCAAAGGATAAAAACGGGACCCTATTACTAAGACTCCACTGTTCGTCTGTCTGTCACCAGGCTGTATCTCATGCACCGTCATAGCTACACAGTTGAAATATTCACAGATGGTGTATTTCTGTTGCCGCTATAACAAAAAATACTAGAAACAGAATAAAATAAATATTTTCCCATACAACAAACGTGATTTTTTGCAGTTTTGTCTAATGTTGTATAGTTAATGGTACGGAACCCTTCGTGCGCGAGGCCGACTCGCACTTGGCCGGTTTTTTTACTCCTTTCAATACAAAACCATTACGTAAGTTGGTATCTATCAACATACGACAGACCAATAAAACGCCACCATGTCACACACCTAAAACACTTCCCCAGCAACGCGAACAAACTCCTTATGACTTGTAAATTAAGTCCATTACCCCACTTATATGCTGATGAACGACGTCCGACCAACGTGTGCCGTCAGTGTAAAACAAACTCCTTAAAACTTACGAGTACAGCCGCCATGTTGTTTTTGCAGCGCGTGAAATAATTCCAAGGGGCCTAAATGTGCGAGACAGAGATGGCGCTCTACGGAGCGTCTATCTCCGTCTCTTTCCGACACTGAAGTAAAATTAAAGTAATTCTGTTATAAGAGGTGGTGTTCTTGCTACCAGCTGTCGCTTGTCAATGTGGTCGCGCCTTAAGGTGACACAGCACACGGGCTCGAACTCATTGGTGGGCGTGGCTAAAAAGCACGCTGTCTCACTTGGCATCGTGCCCGACAGAGATAGTATCAGTGATGAGCAGTTAGACGCTAGTCTTCACGTGCGTCTGGTTCGTACGCACACACTCAGCGTCCCGAACCGTTCCGAACAAAAACGAAGTTATATAATACTTTCGTCTGCCCTTTTATTTAAATGCGCTAAAAAGAATAAAATAAACTTTTTCTTTAAAACTTTTACTATCAACTTATAACGCTAACGTCATCGTCACTACACAATTCGCGAGATTAGTGGCAACAATAATATTGTATAACTATATTGTTTGTTATTGTTGGCCTGGGGTCACGATGTCCTGGACGCTTTCCGCCAGGTCTGCTAATCCCTCGAGAGAAATAAATGGCTGTGAAGCCAGCAGAGTCTGGACGATGGTCGGCAGACGACTGCTATATTATATTGTCATCGTGGTACTGTGGATTTCCTTGGCCTGATAAAGTTTAGGATTTCCTTTTCAGGGCGTATCATGTCGGAGTCACCAATTTAGTGGTTGTTGTACACTAACTAAATTAAATGAAAAATGTTCATAATTCTATATAAATTTAGTCAACACAAGACAGAGAAGTGACAGATCAGAAGAAAAGTAAAAATTATATCGTGAAGGTTTTATGTATATAAAGTTTCGAAATAAGTAGGTTGCTACACCATATTATAGGATGTGCGTTTCGATTCGTGTGCGACCACGGCTTTTTTTTTAAATAACTATGCCATGATTTTGTAAAAATATGTATGTACGTGGTTCAAATTTCCCAAAACCTTAAATTTGTCAAAGTTATGGTTAAAAAGTTATAAGGGTTTGAACGTGGCCACGCCATCGAAACGCGGAGAACCGCGCGGCCACGGAAATCTTAAAAACTAAGCGTTGCAGAGACCTGAAATCTAGGTAAATAACAGATTGAATTTGTAAAAAAAAATTAAAAAAAAACCTAGTTTTATATTTCAGGAGCATACGTACGGTATCGCTTATCACCTTCAAAATGTTCTGAATGTGAAATTTAAAATTGAAATGAATGAATTTAATTAATTAATGAATTATATTTTAAATATTTTTTTTTACAAAATCTTGCCATAGTTTAAAAAGAAATAATGCCGTGGTCGCGCCATCGAAACGCACACATTATAGGAATGCAATAAAAATACACAGGCCCTTCAACTTCAGCGAAAAACAAATGACACGTCACTGACGTCATGCATGAAATGAAAAGGACAGAAATATAGGTCTTGTTCTTCCATCAAACGAAGGACATGTCAATATCGCGTGTCCTCCTCCCGCACCGCACCGGGGGAAACATTATTCAGTGAGATGCACGAAAATTCATAGTAAGAGGCGCGCGTAAAAAAATATGAAAAGGCTTTTGGGAAATCAAATTTTATGAAAAAACCACTGCATAAATCATTATCAAATAAAATTTATTGAAATCTTCGATAATTGTGCTGTGTCAGTACCGACTTTGTTTTGGAAATTTGACACTTCTTTTATTACTAATTTACGCCCAAAGTTACGTTAAAATTGGCAATAAAAATGAATCTTTGGTAGCTCGTAACTTTTGAATGGCTTTTTATTTTACTATTCTGTTTCCGCACAGACACAATTAATAATGAGACAAAACGATATCATGTTTAACTTTAGATGTACCATGTCAAACAGTGGAGTAATAGCCCCCCGAAATTTGTATGGAAAATATGTGGCGCAGTTCAACCTTAAGATAAGCTTTTTATGAAGTGTAAGAAAGTTGAGACTATATTGTTAGGTGTTGGTAGACTGTGGTGGAATAGACAAAGGCTGGCTGATTTAGGAGTGAACGAATTTGTATACCGTTGTTTGAAGTTTGATAATGGGTTTGTAAAAAAAAAAGTTTCATTTTTATTAATTAACAAACATAAAATCATCGTGCCTGTAATCCTGAAGGGTTAGGCACAGATGTACTATCGAGGACACTCCCGCCTGATCACCACTAAGCTAATTTTTGCTTGCACTTACAACATAGAAACGCTCTCTAGGCCCCCGCCCCGTTGACTTTGTATAGAAATAATTAATGAAAAGATGCCGATTGACGTGTTTCTAATAGGCCTAAACTTTATGGGGGCGTGACTCGGCACCTCCGCATGATTTAAGCGAAAAAAAAATTAACTGATCAGGCGGAAAAGACCACGACTGTACCTGGTAGAATATCCACATTTCGCCATTTATGTTGCAGCACCATGTAATAGCGGGCCAGTCTATAGTAAATTTTGCCATCAATAAAGACTTTGTGGCTGCTACTGATGGAAAAACCCAATAACACTTGCCCCGATCTGGGAATCAAACCCATGACCTAATGCTCAGCAGTCGCGTTTGTCACCATTAGACCAACGAGGCAATGTTTGCGAATTTATTATAAAACATCAAGTTTGCTAAACTTGATGTTTTATAATAAATGTATTATTTATTTATTAATTTATTTAATCATTCCATTTGGAAAGATGAAGAAAAAATATTGAGCAAACAGTCATGTCTTAAAGCAAAAACTTCGAAAGACATGTGACTCCCACCAAGTCTCATTGGACCCGCGTGGTAGATTACAGCCCACATACAGAAACGAGGCTTGTGTCCCAGTAGTGGGAACGTTATAAACAGATTATACTTAGGTAACAGGCACTACGTAGAGCGCCTTCTTGCCGAAGGAAAGCCTGTTAGATACTGTACTTGTTATGTACCTATAAACGAAGCCGAAAGGCACTTGTTCTCCTCGTCATTGTGGTCATTTTTTGTTCTACGGAGATATTGGTAACTTGAACATGTTTTTATTTTTTTACTATAAACATCTCCACGACCCCCGTAGTACTATTCAATCCATCCATCAGCACAGTGTTTTGAGTGCGTTACATTGAGTTTTACCGTACAACGTGATTTTTCACCCAAATAAAAGTCATTTTCCAGCAAAAAAATTTGCGTAAAGTTACTTAGTTTCATGTACAGAATGCTTGGTTGAAGGCTTCGTGATGGGTTTGGACCTTGTATGATTTGAAGAGACAGTCTCAGTGTATAAAGAATGGTGACCCATCTAAAGACAGTTCACATTACACGCCCACTTTACACGTAAATTGACCAATTCAACAACAACAACAACAGCCCATAACGTCCACTGCTGGACATAAGCCTCTCCCATGATGGGAGGAATTTGCCGTAATCTCCACGCTTTGCAGGCGGATTGGAGAACGCAGTCATGACAGACTAACAGAAAACGCTGCTGTCCATTCTCTGGTCTACGGAGGCGCAAGGTGTTCTGCCTCAGACATTAGTCGCCTTATACGACACCCGTGTGTGTAATGGGTTGGTTCTATTCTACTCTGCCGGATACCACAAGTCAATTGACCAATTCACGCGACACTAATTTAGCTAAACGCTACACAAGCAACAATATTAGGAATTAATTTCAGTCAATACCTCTGATTACCACGCAGGGTAATAAACATAAACAATACGAACTAAACGATAGCATCAAATAGCTGAAATTCACGTTTATTCAGCACATTTGTAATTTATTCACAGAAGTACACAACTATGTATTCAAATCCCTATCAAATGATCGTGGATATATAAATAACAGCAGTTTCAACAGAGTATTGTGAAATTCGATATACATACCCACTATATGTTTATAGATAGATATAATATTTATGTTTATTACTTACTAGCTGACGACCCGCGGTTTCACCCGCGTAGTTCCCGTTCCCGTGGGAGTACGGGAATAAAATATAGCCTACAGCACTCACGAATAATGTAGCTTTCTACCAATGTAACAATTTTTAAAATTGGTTCATTACTTCCGGAGATTACCCCCTACATACAAACTTACAAACATACAAACTTACAAACAAATTTTACCTCTTTATAATATTAGTATAGATGTACTCTATACAAATCACGGTTTTAAATAAAAAGTAGACATTGGTGTCGATTCTGTTGTGCACAAACTAAACTTAATTTAGGCTATTGTTATCTTTTACTAAAAGGCAGTGCGAGAAAAGGACGGCTATAGCATTGAACTAAGTTAGAGATGTCAAACTAGTTTATGCCCTGCGCTTCACCGTGTTTTTAGTTGACATGTTTTTACGTGCACCCTTCATTTGTATGGAAATATTAGTTCCAACTAAATTTGACAGCTGTATATTACGTCCGTCTCTTTCTCGTTTTATTAGAGAGACAAATACGTATATCAATAACCTAAATTAAGTTTAGTTTGTGCACAAAAGAATCGACACCATTGAATGATAAATGAAATCACCAATCCGTTTTGAGCAAGCCTCGTGATCGATTTCGAGTTCAAACAGTGTAGAGTCTGTGAGTAAAAGAGAGGGAAGCATTGTGTCGTCTCTCGGCGCGTACAGTTAGTTACTTTTGAACTGCGAAAGTGAACGGACGTGCGCGCGTCTGAGAGCCGATAATATAGAGGGAAATACCACATACAGTTTTTCCGTATCATTAAGGCCTTAACGAGCGTATTGCGTTCTAAAGGAATAATAAGAATGTTAATTTAATTGTTTCTTTATACACGCCATCATCGTCGCGATAAGTGCAATATTATCCTAAGTCTGGACTATCAATACTGGTCTAAACAGACCATGAACTTGTAATATTGTGCAGATACTTTTGAAATATGGTATTTTTGGGAAGGAATTATTCCATTATTTTGATAAAATAGGTTTAGTTGCTACTTAGGTAGACTAATATTATAAAGCTGAAGAGTTTGTTTGTTTGTTTGTTTGAACGCGCTAATCTCTGGAACTCCTGGTCCGATTTGAATGATTCTTTCAGTGTTGGGTAGTCCATTTATCGAGGAAGGCTATATGCTATATAACATCACGCTGCGACCAAAAGGAGCGGAGCATAAATGAAAAATATTGCAAAAACGGGGAAAAATGTATTCCTTTTGTGAGCTGTTTCTCTTTTATGTGACGCAGACGAAGTTGAGTGGGTCAGCTAGTACAAAATAAACGAATTAAGCACCTAAAAAAACACCCACTCAGGATTTTTCCTTTCATCAGCCTAATTATAATTTTATTTCCGCAACAGGATCAAACGGTGCCAAAATACCTAAGAGTCCTGCTGACCCACAAAACGAACGCCAAACAAATAACAGTACAGTTATTAATGTAGCAAACTGAGCGTGGTACCGTGTCGCATTGCGGTCATGTGAATTTCCCACTTTTGCCAGGATTACATTTTTTATCCGGACACCCGGTTCGGTGTTCCATGTTTAAAGTATTTTTGTGGCTGACTGTACTTTTTTTTAGTTTCGGTAATTCGGAAGCAGGCGCTTCAATTTAAAAAAAGAATGCAAAAATGTTTTCTGCAAAAACACACGCCGAAACACATTTCCACGTTGGTAAAATTCATCCCTTACAGAAAGAAAATTATGAACAGTAAAATGAATACAATACAAAATCACACACACACATCGGTTCTTTATTTACTTCGATATTTTATCGAATAAACGAAACACGTAACAACCACTCGTTTCTAGTTGTTAGTAAAGTAAAGTTGCTATCTACAAACCCAATTAAAATAAAAACAAATAAACGCTCGATGCATCACCCAATACACAAACGCAAATTTTATCATGTAAATGTAAGTTCAGCGCTTCATCGCTAAATAAGAAAGGGATGAGCACGGACGTCGCGGCAACCCCAAGGGGTGCAGGCGAAGGAATCAGCGGTAATAGTTGTATGCAAAGCAGCGCTTGAAATGCTGTTCGGTGACACGACACTCGTGAGACCAACAAGCTTTTTAAAACGGTGTTCTTTTTTTAATTCTGAAGAGAATTTTCAAATGGAAACGGTTACGTTCGATGGCCGTTGAATAATTTTTGAATTTGTGTGAATTGAAGATGATATTGTGGTTAAGGGTCGATTTGAAGCTGTGGTGTAGCTATTGTAAAGAAATCAATATTAAAAATAATTAAAGGAAACTCCTTGACATTAGAAATAGTCTGCATTAAATTCTTCGGAAATAATACTTGGCAAAAGCATTGAGCGATTACTACTGCGTATAGAGAAAACAGCGCGAACAAAATCTGTGCTCCGTTCAACTGCGGACGGCCGGCCGCAGTTCACTCAGTCGCTTGCTCGTCACAGCATCAATATCTAAGGGGTTAGCCGCATCCCGCGCGCCCCGCACTGCCGCGCTTTTTGCACAGATACTACTGCGTATAGAGAAGACAGCGCGAACAAAATCTGTGCTCCGTTCAACTGCGGACGGCCGGCCGCAGTCCACTCAGTCGCTTGCTCGTCACAGCATCAATATCTAAGAGGGGTTAGTCGCATCCCGCGCGCCCCGCACTGCCGCGCTTTTTGCACTGAGTTTGTTCGTGCTGTCTTCTCTATACGTAGTAGAATAGCTCAATGGTCAAAAGTGTCATTTTTTATGAACATATGATGTGTTTTTAGGTTAGACATAGTGTTAGTTACTCCATACCTCGAAAATCCAACCATGTATAAAAATTTTGGCTAAAACTGAAGTCATTTTCATGCGAAAAACATTGAATACAGGTCGCTACATCAATTGATTCAGTATTTTATTCTTGGTACTGAAACTTGGTTGTATCAATATTTTAGTCGAAACCAATAGTAGCCGTACCTGCAATAAAACTCTTTTTTTATATTTCAAATACTGAATTCCTATTGCAATAGGTATTTATATTTTTTGTATAATATATTCTTTCTTTTCGTGTGGTTAGTGCCTAAACTGGTGTTAGGATTTTATGTCATTATTTTTTATACTATTAAGTAAAAAAAAACCTAAAAAATAACAGATAAGTGTGTGCCAGCATTATGACGTTTTAACCGTCAAAATAACGACACTTTAGCTATCACTGAAATGGGGTAAGTGCCAGTTCTATAAAACTGAGAACATAACGAGACAAATACTCAAAAACTTTACCCTTTTAGCACAATTGGAAGTGCAAAAAAGTGAAATAAAGTGCAAATATAATAGTCATTACTGAGTTCTTCCTTTGCGCAAAGTGGAGTTTGGGTAGAAGCCAAAAACGATATGGCGAAAAAGATTTTAAACACCCAACAGCTTATGCAGCTATAGGATTTTAAGAAGTATGGAATTAAGGGCGAATTTAATTATTGCCGTGTGGTATCCGGCAGAGTAGAATATAACCAACCCATTTACACTTACGGGTGTCGTATAAGGCGACTAATGTCTGAGGCAGAACACCTTGCACCTCCGTAGACCAGAGAATGGGCAGCAGCGTTTTCTGTTAGTCTTTCATCACTGCGATCTCCAATCCGCTTGCCAAGCGTGGAGATTATGGCAAATTCTTCCCATCATGGGAGAGGCGTATGTCCAGCAGAGGACGCTAAGGGCTGTTGTTGATGTTGTATAATTATTACTACTTAATCTGAACGCGATCAGCATATAAGAACCGCACTCGAGGGCGTGCAGTAGCTGTCAGTGTCAATATTCCACAACAAGTTGACGGATTGGATGACCTGCGGGGTAACTCTTGTTACCTTGTGTACGAAAATAATTAAATTGCAGAGTATTCGAAATTTAAATTATATCAATGACTAAATAATAATTTTCATAATATTAAGGATTTTTTTAAAAAGAAATGACAATGTTAGATAGTCAAATTTTAGTTATTCGTTTAACTTTAAGCAAAACATTTATGATCTCATATTCTACAATAACTCATGTAACAATATATTAGTAAACAGTTCGTGGATAAGCTTGATATAGTCGAGTTGCGTTGTGTCATTTTAAATCGTTCTAAAGTGTCAGTGTAACTGTCAGTTATAAAATTATTTTGACATTGAAGTGAATTGTCAGTTTAACAAGTCGCCGACACGAATCAGTCTTGAACGAGGCACTGGAGTGACAAGTCTTAAGGTTAGTAATATAATGTACTGAACGAGGCTGAATAATTTATAAATAAATATTTTTATTGCGTTGATTTATTCGCTTCTGAGGTACGATTACACTCCTATGTAACCACACTAATACTGTTACTGTTAGCCTGCATCATCCCACTGCTGGGCAAAGCCTCTCCCTATGACTTCCAGTGGAATCTCCATGGAAAATCCAGGACTAATGTGGACGACTGGTCGTTGGTTTTGTCCAGCTCGTTCCACCATCTTCTACGTATACCATGTATGAGGCAAATAATTTATTATCTTACCTTATCTTCTATTAAACTGTTCTACGGTAGAACTAATACGGCTTCAAAGATTTATTTTTCAAAAAAAATACAATTCACTTAATATGAGAAATACTTTAATCTAAAACTAAATTATTATTTTTTTGACGATTTTCAAACCTATGAAGCAATGAATTAGAAATGTTTTTCAAATTCTTTTGGATTTAAATTAAAAGTGTGTTACGCAATATAGGAGTCTTGATTCCTGTCAATAGAAATTCCCTAAATTTTTAAACTTGCAAAATGGCTTCCACAAATTCAAACTCCTATATTTTACACCTAGCATTATAAATATCCTTTCCCTCAGCTCAGAAAACCGACACTTCTCCGAATGACCACAACACCAAAAGCCAACTTTATCGAGAAACTATAAAACGAAAACCTTTTCATTTTGCAATCGCCATAACGCTTCGAGACGTAAACTTTGCAAATCCGAGAGCTGAATTAAAGAGCTCTCGAGCAACCGAGGTTTTATAGACCACTAGCAGAAAATCTCCACAACAACACCTCCATTGAAAATATAACCTTATTTCAGAAATTGTAGAGTCCATTTTTGAACGATTGTTAATTTTAGGTGTATCTATGTGTAATGAGTCACAAAACATCAGTTCCGTATGTCTGTTTATCGTCGAGACCATTAAGTGGGTGCTGCGAATGACGGCTGTCTCTGGTTTTTGTCGGAGACTTGCCGGTGACAGGCTACAGTTTACGCTCGCATACATCTGATTGGGAGTAGGAGTGATGGAGAGTCTGCTATTGATTTGAATGATGGGATTGTCAATGAAGTCTCTGGCTGTTCAGTGGGATGAATTTGAATGGGAAGACGTTTGTGGAAGTAAGTATTAAGTTGTTTATTCAATACGTAGGTCACTTTTTCTGAGTTTACAAGCACTTTGAGGTCTTATTATCTCGATTTTTTGATGATGGTATTTATAAAAATTACTATGATTTACTTATTTTTTCAGTCATAATTAATCTTACTCTAAAAATGTATCATCAAAAGTATTTTTGCTGAGTTGCATAAGTATAGTCTACCCCATAATTGCTGATGGATATGCAAACGTATAGGTGACAAGTGAAACTACGGTTGGCCGGAAACACTGACTTTATTAGACTTTTGACAATGAAAAGACTTTTGAAAATGTATAAGTAGTAAAAATTCACTAAGAGCTGATTGTTACACCTACGGAATAACGCTATTCGTCGAATAAAAAATGTCGGTCCTTTTGTTTGACAAGCATAAAAAGCGATAGATATATTTTTATCTGACGAATAAATTTATCTGTAGATAAAAAATTAGACCTAAGGTGACTAAGGTGTATAGTGTAAGATTCAACTTTAACGTGCCAAAATCAACTATATCTAAGTTAATTTTAGGTCGCGCTTTGACAGAACTGACAGTTTACGGTACCGTCAAACACTTCACGCGTCATTTGTTCTCGTTTCATCTTTCATTCATGTGTCGTGGGACCTCCCTAATCGATGCGCTCCTATCATACGTCAGGTTTCAAAACGATTGTCTTATCACCTTTGAGTGATATTCATTGAATAAAATATAATGCGCTCTTGGGAGGAACTTGATATGTATGTTTTTAAACGACATCACAAAAAGGACTCCTCCTTTGTGTTATTCTCAATTTCGTTGTGTTTTTTGGTTTTTATGTCATCTCCGTCATTTACTAACCAATTAGAAAAAATCTTATTATGTGAAAGTATAACCTTTCGATTGGTTCCATATAAATTTCATCAAAATCGATTCAGTAATTTGGTTTTTTTCTTGACATAAGTGGACATAATGATTCAAAAAAGTCAATGCAACAAACGACGTCACAGACTTCCAAAAGTTTAAAAAATGGTTTAAAAAGCCTATTCTGCTAAAACGATGGAATTAATTTTTAAATGGTAAATAAATAAATAAAAAAGTAAAGTAATTTTAGACTTTTTAAGTGTTTTCGCATTTTATTTTTTATTATAGCAGATTTTACTTTAAATTAACACGATCAGCAAATCAGAACGGAGAAAAAAAGCTGTCACTCTCAATATTCTATAGCCACTAAGACATTAACAGCTCTTGAACGCAGTTTTGGGAAACTGATCACGTTCACTTTCATTGGTGAACATCGAGTCAAAAGTGCCTAGTTTTTATTCATTAATTGACCAAGAATCAAGTTCAGTTTGCTGTAGAAGTTTTATTTGTTGGAAACTTGGTATGTATGATATTCCTCGAATACATGTGTACCTATTCACGTAAAGAAAGTTTAAAAAATGTTGTGGTTTGGCTCTACAAAAATAAAATACTCGTGTGGAACGCAGTTTTTTCCTGCTTTTGCAAAATTTTAACATTTTTTTAGGTAAAATAGAACAATTTTTAATTAACTCTTCTGATCTTCTAAAAACGGAAATAAACTTGCTGAATTTCCGAAAAAAAAACTTATTTAACGTTTTATTATTTGCAAAACAGTGCTAAACTATTTGTTGAAAATTATACATTGTTAGTTTTCAATGAAAAGCCAAAATTTAAAATTAAGTTCTAGATATCAAACCAAAAATGCATTTTAAATTTTATTTTCGAAAAATATAAAATAAAATAATAGCATTCATTTGAAAATGTCCTAAAAAATTCCTAAATCATAAACCTAGTGGGAATCAATGCACTTGTGTGCGTGCATGCACCGCCAAATGTATGTGTGTGCTAACTGCTATCTATCTAGGTTGTTAACCTGAATTGAGCTGTTGCAATATCAATACGTTCGCTTTTTAATGGTGGATAGGAAACAAATTTTATTTAAAAAAAAAAAAAAAAAAATATATATTGAAAATATTATCGATTCTAAACCATCTCTGAAAATTTGGCCAGTCATTGAAACCCTGTATACTTAAGATAAAATAACCATTTACCAGCACCTGTAAGAACACAGTTACATTTTAAATAACAATAAGACTTGGGTCGGGGGGCTTTCGGGACCAGGACCGCGGTCCCAGATTCCCCCTAAATATTTTTGAGTGGTATTTTGGGACCACAAGAAAAAAAAAGTTAGAGTACAGTAAGCTGAAATGATATTATGATCAACAATTAATGAATTTATTATTTGAAGTGAAACTTTTCTAAAGACGGGGTAGTAGAAAAACAAAAGAAAAAAAAAATTGTTAAAAAGTTTTTTATTTTTTTAAATAGTACATTTTGATACAAGTATCATAATGTACTATTTTTCATCAACTCATCTCACACGGCCCATTTGAGACTTTTCTTTCAAAAAACAAAATACAAAACTTACCATTTTTAGCTGCCATAGCCATGAGCGTGGCGCCGAGAGCAGCCGCTGTGACCAGCAACCGACACAGCGCCGGCAGCATGATGACACTATCACATCAGACCATCACATCACATCACATCCACCAACCACGGTGATCATCATACGACAATTAAACTAACAACTTTTACTTAACAATTTACAAGTCGATTTTGATAGGTTGAACAACATCTGGAACAAAAGAAAAAATAATATTAGTTTATTTACGAAATAAAACAGTTTTTCGTGTCCCACCACCGTCTGCCTAGCCTTTTTCCCGCCATTTTGGGTTTACTGCCTCCTTTGACTATACGATACGAGTCCCACTAAAAGTGCTAATGAAATGATAATTGGGAAAATGCTAGATAATCATTATCTATCATTTTGTCAATTATCCCAACTATCACAATTAAATATTTCCCAAATACTAAGCTGCATCCTGCTTATATTAATAGTTGCTGTTAGTTAAGATTGCAATAGCGGTCATTGCCCTTTCCCTACTATCTTTTCGTACGAACCAAAACAAATGAACCATGTATCGTTTTTCATTAGAAAAAATGTTGAAGATCACGATAGCTGATGACGATTCAAGACTTGAATAGGCTTATTTTTGGATTTCAAAGTTAAGAACTTTAATAAATGTAGGTAGGTCAATGACCGCTATTACGATCTTAACTGGCAGCAACTATAGACATAAAGCTTGAATTCGGCTTTTAGTACAGTCAGGGGTAGTTAAATACGAGTGTTTTATTTAATTACATGATGTGACTGCCCGTCTGACTCTCAGTGATCATTTAACGAAAATTATTTCACAAAGCACATCAAACAGAACTCGAAACGCTATATTGAACCTTATTATAACGTGTCAAGGTTCAAACTTCAATAAATCAATTCACCCACTGCAATTAAGGCTATGCGCAACCAAGTTATGAAAATCAATAGTCATAGATAGGCAAGCAATTAGAGTTCTGTCTCTTTATCATTAGCCAAGTTCTAAGTTCCTCAACTAAGTTCCGCAGAAACGATATAAGTGGGTCCGCACACGCGATTGATATTAATACTAACCAGTTACATCGTCCTGTTCCAAACGAAAAGCATTCGTTGGGAACCATTACTTGAATTAGCGAGAATTTGTAGTTTACTGCTGAGTTGAAAATTGCCTTCACCTTAATTTAATATATTGACTGATCCACTGTTTTCTCACGCCCCTAGCACACGGCGTATTTTAAACGCGCAGACGACTCGCGTTTTTTGCGCCGTAGATGACAATTTTTGCGTTTTTATAGATTCAAACGTGCGTAAAACGCGATACAAGCGCGTTCCAAGCCAGCGTAAGCAGTGTTGTCTCAACCGACGACATTGTACAACTGACGGGGAGTCTCTGACCAAAACGCGAGAGCTACAAGCGACTACAGTGCGTCTGTTTCGCTGTATCTGCGCCTATACGCGCAGTAGACGCGCGTTCCACAATCGCTCCGTGTCCTTAGGGTACAAGGTTGCGTTCAAATCTCGTTTGAAGCGCGTATACGCGCATCATCTACGCGTCGTCTGCATGTTTAAAATACGCCGTGTGCTAGGGCTCTTAGACATTGTCAGTGTCTGGCAATAAAAGATTTGCAAAATGGCAATCGACATAGATTGAAACGGGTTGAAATATTGATTATCCACTCACCCTCATTTTTGATCTGAAACTATTATTTTTTTAGGACTATCCCACGTCTCAATTTGTCTAACCACTATACATTGGATGCCAGGAAGAAGAAAAGGATCTATAGGAATCTTTGACTATTGTTGCCGTCCGTCCGTCTTATGACGACAGGCCGCGTCAACGGTGCACGAGTGTTCTACGCGCGCCTCTGAGATGTCAGCTTATGGAAGGGGGACCCCTTCCATAAGCTGACATCTAGCTGCAAGCGCCGATGCCTGCCGGGGCTGCGGGACTGTTTGAAAGAGATACCGCGGCCCTGGAACACAAAGGGCTAAGAAGGAACATGGATGGGTTTTAGTCAGTAAAAGTCTGACACTCCCTTCCGCCCCGCCCAGAGCGGAAGGGGTTTATTTAATGATTTCCCATCAGAAAAAAAAAATGGTAGACTATTGTTTGTTGCTACAAACCTTCCCAGAGGTCGAAATAAGTGAAATTCGCTTACAAACCGTTTCGTTTTTCTTGACCTCTAAGTAAGCTAGAAACTATAATAACTCAACGCGTACCCCGCAAAACAATAAAACTCGCCAAATCACAGGAAAACGAGCCAACTGCCTTGGGACCCGTAAAGAAATTAATCAGAAAAGAGAACGTACGGCACAAATGTACGGCACGAGTATAAACAGACGTATTATACACACGTGTATAAAACGGCATATTACACACGCGTGTATACTGCACGTAGACACGTGTCATGTCAAGTCCACGCGTCCCCAGCTTTTTAATTTAAAACTCTACACCGCATCACATGATCAATAAGGCTTTTATAACACAATTTCTGCCCAGAATCGGCTCATTGGTCGATAAAAAAAAACACGTGGACATGAAGTGTCTTGCTAACGTGTTATTCAAGTTTATTCAGTTGCGTCGTGAACGACTGCCTTACAAATATTCTAGTATATAAAAAAACTAGTAATCATGAATGTTAATTTATTTATTTACCTTCCCATTATATACCTTTACAAAACATTTTATTTAACATTTCATTTAACATTTCATTTAAAATTTCATTTAACATTTCATTTAAAATTTCATTTAACATTTCATTTAAAATTTCATATAACATTTCATTTAAAATTTCATTTAACATTTTATTTAAAAATTAATTTAACATTTCACAAAGCATAAAATTTAACAATACATTAACATTTCTGTTAAAATAATTATATTTAACATTTCATCAAACATTGTGATGATATCCTGTATACATTTGCATCTAATGAAATAAAGCTTGACTTATTAGCCTATTGACTTAAAGGAAGCAATCAGTATTTTATCACCTACACTTCAGCATAAATTACATGGGCATGTTAATATCGAAGGTAGGCGTAATTGTAATTAACACCTACCCGATAATTAACTTTAACAAACTCTGATTAATAAATCACTAACACCAACTCATTCATCTGAACTTTTGACACCCAATACCGAATTTGTCAGCCATGTAATTGCAAATTAGCCACGTTTTCAATTAGGCGGTCGCTTTCCAATATACTTTGTTATAGAAAAATGAAGAGTAGTAAGGAATGGAGAGCTGATATTTTATAATTCCATTGTCAAATAGCTCAAAGGCATTTGCGATTCTTAAGTCAAAATATGATGTTTGTTGTTGTACCAAACTGCTACGGAGCCCAAAAAGAGAGTATTGTTTTAAAGTTCGTCTGTTTCTCTGTCTCTGTGTTCCACATATATAGATTTGATATAATTTTAAGATGTGACTTATTCTTATTTAGTTAAAATGCGTCCATTAGATAGTTTATTGAATTAACCTGACAAGACGACAAAATATTGCACTGGCCTGCAAATTGCAAAAAACGTAAGAAAATTTGAAGAATTTCGCAGGCTAGTTGGAGCATTCACCTTAAAGTACACTACGCCAAAAAGAAAAAGAAGAAATTACTTTTTCTGTTTTTTTTTTTGGTTCCGACACCTTTATGAACTTGGAGGGTTGTATTACAGATTTTAATTATTATAATTCTGTACTATACGTCTTACAGCCGCGAAGAATATTTTAATCAACATACAACCTAGCACTGGCCTGCAAATTGCAAAAAACGTAAGAAAATTTGAAGAATTTCGCGGGCTGGTTGGAGCATTTACCTTAAAGTACACTACACCAAAAAGAAAGAAAAACTGAACACTCTATTCTATATCATACTCTAAGTTATGTACACAACAGACTAACTAAACTGTCACCACTCGTTAATAATCATAATTATACGAAATTAGTGTTATCACTAAAACCAGTATCGTAATAGAAGTCATCGGGAACATCTGCCATCGAAAACAGGCTTATATAGATTGCTAGCGTAAATTAATATGAAGGGTATTGCCATAAATACGATGCTAAACAGGATTTGTGGTCGTTTATGAGGTTATTAGTGTATCGGCTCAATACTGTGGTTTGTGTTAATGATTAGGTATTATTCGAACAAGAATAATTTATGTTGCGAATGCGAAGATTGATTATAGGTATGTTAGTGACATATAGGAATCAAAATCAAAATCAAAATCAAAATCAAAATCAAAGCATTTATTTCAAGTAAGCCAGTTACAGGCACTTTTGAATTGTCGAAACAAAGATGAAAATTAAATGTAGCTACAGTCCCAGTCACAAGACATAAAAACTGTGAAAGTACTGTAGTTGCCCATTCCCTAGCGTAGATCTCTATGGAGAAGAATGGGCAAGAAACTCCATGGACACTCTTTTAAATCAGAATATTGTTACAAAATCTTGGTTACATCATTCACGTTGAGATGGTATATTATGTGAGAACAATGTAGCAAGATGTGCACGGTAAAAGTGTCCACAGCAAAAACACACAAACAAAAAAAAAAAATATACAATTCAAAATAATTCATTCAAATAAGCCATGGCAACCAAGAGATGACCAGTCACAACTGACAGCGCCCGTTCACGGACATGACGCATGGATCAGCACCATTCAACTCAACCATTTTGAAGGGAACTAAATGATCCGACACATGCGCCACCATCAGCGAGACAATAGAGTGAGCATGACATACTCCAAACCGCCAGGGCACATTCAAGTCAAGAAAAGACGTAGGTTTCCAGTGAATGATAGCTTTCTAGTACATAGTACTCACACAATATGGGCTATGCATTTATATAATACTAAAGAGATTGATTCTATACAATGCAAAGATAGTTGTACAATCTTCAGCAGCTCCAACAATACAATTTAATGCTATCAATTTATGCGCCCCTGTCCATGTGGAGCAGGACCAGCATTGAGCCAAGCATTTTTATCAGCGATATAATCGCTCAACTTGTAATATGCTTGCTTACACAGTGTGCGTTTAATGCATGTTTTAAATTTCGTCTCATTCAGTTCAAGAATACTTTGTGGAATTTTATTATAGCATCTCAAACAGTACCCCATGAAAGATGAGTCTACTTTAGCGAGTCTGAAACCTGGCTGAACTAGTTGGTCCCTATTTCTAGTACTGTAATTATGTCTGTCACCCCTTTTACCAAACAGGTGCAGATTTTTTCTGACGTACATTATGTTTTCGTAGATGTATTGACAATGTACCGTCATGATGCCAATATCCTTAAACAGTTCCCTTAGAGAATCGCGCCAACGAAGATTATATATGGCTCTGATGGCTCTTTTCTGCAGAATAAATATAGACTCAATATCTGCAGCCCGTCCCCACAGCAAAATGCCATAAGACATTATACTATGAAAGTAACTAAAATAAACCAGTCTAGCGGTATCTACATCAGTATACTGACGGATTTTTCTAATGGCAAAGGCTGCTGAACTTAGCCGCCCCGCAAGAGATGTCAAATGAGAACCCCATTGTAGCCTTGAATCAAGCGTAATCCCCAGGAAAACCGTTTTATCTACGAATTCAAGTTTCTCTTTATTCAATATTATATCACAATCACTACTTTTAACATTCGGTAAAGCAAATCTTATGCATTTAGTTTTTTTTTCATTTAATACCAAATTGTTTGCTGTGAACCAATTTTGGACCTGAAGTAGGGCATTATTCACGTCATCTAGATTTTGGGCCCGCCTATTTATCTTAAAAATTAGGGAAGTGTCATCAGCAAATAACACCATATTTTGAGGTTGGTTTTTCAGTAAATAGGGTAGATCATTTATATATACTAGAAAGAGGAAAGGACCCAATATTGAGCCTTGTGGAACCCCCATTTTTACTTTTAACCCCTGTGAATTAACACCATTTATTTGAACATGTTGTTGTCTATCATTCAAATAAGATTTTACCAAACTAAGTGCAAGTTTTCCCAGTCCGTAATGCTCAAGTTTCAAAAGTAATGTGTCGTGATTTACGCAATCAAACGCTTTGGAGAGGTCACAAAAAATTCCTATGGCATCTTGAGACTCTTCCCACGCAGTAAATATGTGCTTTAATAAGGTTACACCGGCGTCAGTTGTACAACGTCCCTTGGTGAAGCCATACTGTTGATCATGTAAGATTCTGTTGGTGTTAAAATGATAGAGCATTTGATTAAGCATTACTTTTTCAAAAACCTTGCTAAAAACTGGTAACACGGATACAGGTCTATAATTATTAGTATCTTTACTGTCCCCGGATTTGAAAAGAGGTATGACTTTACTGTATTTCATTAAATCAGGGAAAACTCCTTGGTCTACACATAAATTAAAAATTAAAGCTAAGTAAGGGGCTATAGTCTCAAGTATGGATGTACAAACTTTGACAGACATTCCCCATAGATCTTCGGTTAGTTTAATCTTTATTTGCCGGAAAGTTTTAATAACAATCATAGGGTTAATGTGTTTAAATTTAAATTCAACCAGGCAGCCAGACACATTCGCCTTTAATAAACCAATTGAGAGTTCAGGTGAGGAAATAAGAGCCTCCGTTGTTTTTTGTGGTATATCGGTAAAGAACTTTACAAATTCTTGAGCTACTTCCTGATTAGAGCTTTTAGGACCACATGCTGTATCTAATGTGTAGCTAGTGTTACGTATTTTCTTCCTGTTAGTCTCGTTATTTATAACTTTCCAAACTGTCTTTATTTTATTTTCTGCTGTTTTGATCTTGTTGCTAATGTGCAGTGCTTTAGCAACCTTGCATGTATTTCTAAAAATGTTTGAATACTTAGCAACATACTTGTTAAAAGTTTCAGTGTTTATAAAAGGCTTAAGGCCATAAAGCTCAAATAGTCTTTCCCTACTTTTTCTGATACCTCTAGTTGCCCAATCACTAAATATGAATTTAGGGCAAATACTTTTTGTCTTCTTTTCAAAAGTTTTATTGAATTCCGTGTGAACTATTGAAAAGAAACGATCATACAATTGATCTATATTAATATCATCAAGGCCCATAACGCTTAACTTGTTCTGTAGCAAAATATTATACCTATTTAATCTGCTAGAAGTTAAAGGTCTAAATTTAATTTGAACTTTTTGCGATGGGGGTGTATTACACCTGAAGGTTACAGTTTGTCCGCTATGGTCAGAGGGTAGACAATTTACTATTGCTTTATCTAAGTAATCACAATCGCAGAAAATATTATCTATACAAGTAGCAGAAGATGGAGTGACTCTAGTAGGTTCTGTAAAAGTGTTGGTCAAGTCAAATGACTTAAAAAGATTTAATAAGCGACTGCTATTTGCACATTCTTCTAAAATATTGATATTAAAATCACCACAAATAATTGTAGATTTATTACTGACTGCAAGTTTTGCCATAACATCTTCCATTATTGATTCAAACAAAGTAAAGTTTTGATAGTTTGGGGGTCTGTACACACACACAATTACATGCTTATCTAGCTCAACACAGGACAGTTCAACGCAATGTTCAACCGAGAGACCTACTATGTCATTACGTTGCTTATATTTAAAACAATTTCTTATTAATATTAGGGAACCTCCACGAAGCATAATTTTACGGTTAAAGCAGCTACCCACCATATAGTTCTCATAATTGATAAGCATTTGGTAATCCTTAAGCCAATGTTCAGTAAAACAAATAATGTCAAACTTACTATTTTCTAAAAACAATTCAATTTCTAATAATTTGGAAGAAATGCCTTGGATATTTTGGTGGAATAATTTCAAAGTGTTCTGCTGAGGCCCTTTTTTACTAACTAATTGAGTGCAAGAAGATACGTTGGTAGGATTAACAATATTGTTAATCGTACCTCCTGTTGTCTCATTTCCTAGTTTAAATTAATTTTTGGAGTGAGGCTGGAGACACCCGTACCATCCTCAGACAACAAGACCCTATCACTAATACTAATATACCCTAATTGAGAATTCTCCACGGTGACACATGGATCCTCCTCAGTACAATGTTTGTAAACATTTATAGCACTAGTGCTATATTCATTGAAAGTCACCTGTATATTAGTATTACTACTAATAGTCGCAGTGTTAATAATAGAACTAAACTTAGACATACTATTTATGTCTGTGTGAATATTATAAGCTAATAGCCGAGCTATTTTGTGTCTACATCTAATAGGTAGATACACCTTACCCCGTGTCGACTTCAGTTTACCAACAATAGTGTTGATATCCAGATATATAAGTCTGTCACTATAGTGACCTACTAAAAAGTGTACATGGTTATTTAACATATGTATATAATTATTTTTTCTATTACCCAAATTTTCAAAAAATGGAAAACCACACAATATTATTTTGTTACAATTTAACTTCAACAACTCTGAAACACAGTCAGTGATGTCTTCCTTTTTAATCTTAGAACTATTACCAACACATATAGTAATGGTGGTACTAGGATCACAAACAGTCTTTGTCACTGATGCCATAATCTGTTTGTAGGTTGATCCTGGCATGCAATAATTTTGGGTACAATAACTCAGGTTATTACTGATCAATTTCCCTAACCCTCTACCTATACTATCAGAGAACATAACTGAAAGATTAGAACCAAGACTATTAGGTGAGACCAAATTACCTAAGTCAGGTATTGTATCTTGGGTGGAAATACAGTCCTGAGTACTCACAGCTAGGGACGGGTCCTCCGTTGCCTCAAGCTGGAGGGCATCATTGCTGGATTCCCTCTGACAAGTACACTGAGTGTTGCTGAGAGTCAGCGAGTCCACTTTGTCTACCAATGCATTTGTAGCAAGAATATGCTCTTTAATTTGATTTTCCGAGCATTCATATTTATTACATAAAGATTTTAGTGACTTATTAAGAGCCTGTATTTCTGATTGTAA
The DNA here is from genome assembly GCA_905147715.2 of Xestia xanthographa. Classification (NCBI taxonomy): domain Eukaryota; kingdom Metazoa; phylum Arthropoda; class Insecta; order Lepidoptera; family Noctuidae; genus Xestia; species Xestia xanthographa. The sequence goes on along the minus strand of LR990652.1, from coordinate 4,063,888 downwards.
GCGCTGAGTATCAATTTCATAAATATTTATACTATCTTCCAATTTAATCTGATAGTTATTTAATTTATTAACTAGAGAAACACGTTCTTTCCTTAATTGAATATTTTTGGAAAGGTGTTTTTGTTGTTTCTTGTATTTATTACATTTTTTAATTATTCTATTTAATCGTGCATATTTCTTAATTTTATTTTTACTAATTTTGTGGCTGTAGTTATGCTTTAGTAAGGAGTCCTCTGTAAGGTCTATTGTTATAATGGAATGAGGGTTGCAATTTGTATTAACTAATTCATTATACAAATGTTCAGTTTCCATAGCCTGAGTGTGATCCTTTTCCTTTTTCAAATTTAAAAGTTTGACATTTGCATGGACTAATTCATCCTCTAAGTCCCTAATTTTACATAAAGCCTCCTCATACAAGTTGCTACAAGAGTTGAACCCATCCGTGACCGCCCTTAGTTGATCCCGTTCATTGACAACATTCAAGAATTCCTGATGAAGGTCTACTAGCTCCCGTTTTAAGCTCGAGTTTTTGCTATTTACGTTAATGACCTCCTCCTCACTGTCCTCTCTCTCTTGCAACAGCTGCTGGCATTGGAGTTTAGAGTCCTTAAGTTCTTGGAGGGCCGTTCTCAATTTTAGCTCCATATCTTGAGCAGTAGCCTTACGGGTCATCACAGGCATGGTTTCCGGATTGGTTACTGAAAATTGTAAATAAAGAAACGGTGAGAACTAATAGGATAGACCAATGAAGAGAATTTAGAGATAAAAAAGGGGAAAAACAGGGAAAAAGTTTGTGTTACTCAAAGAAATGAGGTAGGCTGCTATATTAGCTCGACAATAATTAAATTAGCTTACTAAATAATTAATTTTATTGCTTCAATGAGAATTTTACTTTCATAAGATTTTACTTTTTCATGTGGGTAGATTGCCTGGACTAAAAACTTATGATTATTACAATATTACTTCAAGACGTTAATGAAATAACTATCACGAACTTAATATTTAACTAATATTGAAAAGATTGATAGCAAGTATTAATCGTTAAAGTTTTACTTTTTACGAAATGACAATTGTCAACAATGCAATCTAGAACCTTAGAAGGAAATTAGCAAAAAAAAAACAAAAACTATACTAGAATTGGCGTGGACGTGTTGTAAAGTTACGATTATGGGACGATTGTGTGCTATTCTAAATATAAAAGTAAACAAATACTCCCCGTATTTAAATCCGTAGTCCGAACATCAGCTGTTGGTTTTAGGTTACCGGTAACGTCGTTTCGTCGCCGTACAACCGAATCCTTTATTAATTAACAGGAAAATATGTTTCCTGGGTATTTACACATTTAAAATACGATATTACTTAAGATTACACATTAATTTAACTTAATTACTATTTAATTTTAATTTTAAAATACGGAACAAAATTTTGACATGTCACTCGGGCAGTGTTGCCACTTTTTTTCCAAAAATTCCAAGAATTATTCTAAAAAGAACTGGTGCCCTGGCTCGAGCACACGGTGTAAACTTGACGTAGATTTTTAAATCGGAACACAAATTATCCTACAGCATTTTTGTTAGATAGTTTGCAACAAGCACAATCAGTATCATTCATAGATAGATATGAATAAACTCTTAAAATTATGATAATAAATTATCTGTAAAACGAGTATTTTAAATTTAGCCTCTGGAGTAACCGACATAGCTTGCAGAGTAAGCAAGCTGAAAAGGAAGTAGACTCATCTGTCGAAGGAGCAGAGAAGTCCTGGAGTAAAAGCAAAATTCCAAGCGCAGCGTTGGAGCTGCATGTCTGCGGAAAGATCCGACGACCTTCCAAAGGTAGCTGGATTAGACTGGTCTTACAAGCCTTCCAAATAGGCCTCACCCTTGACCTTGGGTTAGGCCTATTTGGAACTTAATTATCAGCATTCTCTTGCCATTATCTCAATGTATTCTTCATCTGTTGAGGTGATTGCTGATTCACCTCATTTCTAGCCACATCATTCCTCACACAGGCCATCCATCAATTCTTTATTACTATTAATTAAATGATGATTGATAATAATTACGGATGATAATTACATTTTCAATCGCACCGTATAAATTGAAACTATTTAGAGCCAACACCTTTTATAAACTGTCGAAACTAAATTTTCAAACGACAAACAAACTAACAAAGAGACATCAAAATATCACCACCAGGCTGGCCCATCCTCTGCCATCCCGTCCCATCCATGGCCAACCCCCTTTCTAATTAATGGTGAATACACAATACAAAATTTATTTGCCAACTTGACACGCAGCAAAAGCTAACACAATGAGGCTTGTCGGCGTCATGGCCGAAAATTCGGATTTCAATTTTCGAATGTATCAGGGTTACCAAATTCCAAAATAGCATTGTTTTTAAGTTGTGTTTCGTTAGTAAGAACTGGTTTTCTTACTAACGAAACACAACTTATGAGAACACTTAGAAAAGGTTGGTAGTTGAAATTCTGTGTTAGGTAATTTTTACTATAAAAATATTTGGGTTTGAAGTTGTATAATCAAACCAAATCAGTTTATCGCAAACATGTTGCAAAGGGGTTGGAATAGGATTAAATTAAATTTATAAATCCCTATTCACATTACTTGTAGGCCCTAATGGAAAATAGATAGTTTTTTTATATCACCATAATAATCACATTTTTATTGTCATGTGGATCCATAATATTTTTTCCCGAAATCACATCGATACGTCTACATAACACAAATTGGAATCCCTCCGTCCTATAATAATACCGTTACATCCCTCGGATTCCCGTATTGATTAACCGGTGATCGAGTATTGCGCGGAAATACAGATTTCGTCTCCGCAATCGACCTATGTAAACGGGTGACCGTTAATTTTAACAAGTGGCAACCCTACGTACATGCAGCGTTCGCCGCGTCAAATGAAATGCGGTTCGTGCTAGAATTCCAATTTCGAAATTTGAACCTCGAATTGTAGGTGTTTCGCTATTGGCCTGTGCTAGTTTATTTTGCGTAGCTGTGATATTCTTTAATCAAACCTATTCTTTTAAGTAAGAACAGCATTGCTTCGTTTGGTTGGTTTTAAGTTTGTGCGAATACGTGTAGGTACCGTTCAAGATATTTTAACATAGAGTGCCTGCTATAGAAATTCAGGGAGACCAGATAAAGTTTTAATGTTTAATTGAGTCTGACAACCATTCTTACCAAAAGGGGCTTATCGTATTACCCTATAACTAGGTCATGAAGATCAGATAGGCAACCGCTCCACGTATAGTACGTCTTGTATTCGACTGCATCCTATTAGACAGGGAGGCGACCCTAACATATTGTCTTTTTTAAACTTTCATGTTAAGAACACATTATAAAACATGGAAACAGGTATTCAAGGAAGATCAAGTGAGGATACTACAAATGTCACTTACGGGATATCTTCCGTGATTATTGTTTATTTTTGTTTGTACGCTGTTGCAAGCGCCATGATCGCGGGTTAACCCGCGATCATGGCGCTTGCAACAGCGTCGAAATATCGGGAGCTCAAAAATAAACAGTAATCACGGAAGATATCCCGTAAGTGACATTTGTAGTATAATTATGAACCGTGAAAGCTTAAAACAGTGTTTCAAGTGAGGATACTTGAATAAACGCCGTCGCTTTGCTGTGGCGGTACCTCCAATACTTCAGTCTTCCTGCGTCCATGGCTGGTGCAAACCGGTCGAAACGTCGGGCTTATACTAGAGGTTAAATTCGCGATAAATACCCGTTTCTAAATGTTTTTTAATATGGACCCTAACATAGTTGGGAAAAGGCTAGACTATGATAATGAGTATAAGATTTCAGTAAGAATCTAAAAGAATCTTCAATCTAAATTTATTTCAACCTAGAATTTAATTGTGCTAAGAATAAAATAGATAAATACCAGAAATACAAAAGAAAAAAATATTTTTTTTCGTCTCCATTTTTGCAAATAATGTGTGTGAGGATCTCGAACTGTTCACATTCCTCGATTCTATTCCTTTTTCAATTCCCCTGTGGATGCGGAAATGAAAGAAAAATAGCTAGTTGAAATAAGCTTTAATATGGAGCGGTCCGATATAGGCCAGTTCACCTTTTCCCGTCATTGTTATTTGAGAAAGTTTGGTCCACTACGATAAAAAAATATTTTTATGGGTTTGTTATAGAAAGTGGATGGGGATTTTCATGTGGAATAAAAAATAAGAACAGTTGTTTTAAGGGGCTCCCCCATGCACACTAGCGCCACTTTAGTAAAAATATCAGAACTCGTTAGATACACAATTAATATAAATCTGATTGACAAAATCAATCTTTTGGTCTTCTAAATCATTTACGTCTGCTAACTCATTTAAACATAGCTCGCTGTCGTTACAGATACAAAATGGAAAAAAACGGTCATTTTTAGGGTTCCGTACCCAAAGGGTAAAAACGGAACCCTATTACTAAGACTTCGCTGTCTGTCCGTCTGTCCGTCTGTCCGTCTGTCCGTCTGTCTGTCACCAGGCTGTATCTCATGAACCGTGACAGCTAGACAGTTGAAATTTTCACAGATGATGTATTTCTGTTGCCGCTATAACAACAAATACTAAAAACATAATAAAATTAATATTTAAGGGGGGCTCCATACATACAACAAACGTGATTTTTTTATAATAATTGGTACGGAACCCTTCGTGCGCGAGTCCGACTCGCACTTGGCCGGTTTTTTAGCAATTTTTCTAACTGTAACTATACAGTGAAGTATATTTTAATGAATTAAATAGACGTCAATAATCTAGAACTTTAAAGCATTGATTTTGTCAATCAGATTAATTAATTGTGTATATAGCGAGTTCTGTTTTTTTTTTACTAAAGTGGCGCTAGTGTGCATGTGTGTTGGCCTTAAGGGGCTTCCCGCCCCTTAAGGCCAACATACATAATTATGTACATACGTGCTCCTGAGGATTTTCTTACGCTATGCTTATTCTTCCCAACTAAAACACTAAGAAATTGTGGTAAAATCATCGAGTTATTACTACTACGTATAGAGAAGACAGTGCGAACAAAATCTGTGTGCAGAGCGGGGCGCGCGGGGGGGGGGGGGGGGCTAAACCCGTCTATATAATGCTGTGGCGAGCAAGCGACTGAGTTAACTGCAGCCGGCCAACTGCAGTTGAACGGAACACAGATTTTGTTCGCACTGTCTTCTCTATACGCAGTAGTAATCGCTCAATGGGTAAAATTGACTTTCAGAAAGTACTGAATCTCAGCTTTATTTCAATAAATGCCTTCATTAAAAAAAAAAAAACAATAAAGAAACTTCAGCACCCAGGCAGCTGAAGGTATCTTACGACTAAACTTATATTGTCACTTACGGGATATCTTCCGTGATTGGTAATTGTTTTGAGCTCCCGATATTTCGACGCTGTTGCAAGCGCCATGATCGCGGGTTGATGGAAAATAAATTGTTAAGAGCAGACAAATCTGTCTACCCTCTTTCTTTGTCTTTTGCTACGCGCAATAATGGAACTCGCCACTAAGTCACGACAAAACACACTCACAGTATCACCAGGTTTTATGGAGTCCTTATCATGATACCGGCTGCTACTTTTGAGCATACTCAAAACTGGATTCCACGTACTAGACAATTTGAAGCCATCCTCTCTATTGAAATTTTTATGTTTTCTTATTTCAATTGCTTCTCTTGTCAGCCCCGTTGTCGTTTATCCCGTAAGTGACAATAAAAGTTAAGTGAAAGCTTAAAACAGTGTATCTTACGACTTTTAACATTGTACTTTTTTTTTCAACCAACTTTATGTCGTACTCCGTCAATTTATATTAATATTCATTATTTTTTTTAACTTTAAACCTTCAACCTTGACAAAAAAAACAAACGAAACCAACAAATAAAAACGATTATGACCCAAATTAATTTCCAACTACCCGCCATTTAAACCAAAAAAACTATATAAACGCTAGCTGTAAACTTTACACGATAACCGCACTTACGTACCTAAGTAAACGGTTTTATATCGTACCAAATTAAATTATAATTTCTGGCCCATTACAAGCTAAAGTTTTGCCGAAGTACTGCAGTAACATTTTAGTTTAATCTACCTAGTATAATATCTAGGAACGGTCTGATGCAGATGTTCTTTGTGAAAGAATGTTGGGGTCAATGAACGATGGCGATAATGTTCGGAGCAGCATATTATTGGTGTAAGCCACGTCCTAGTCAAAGCGATCATAGCTCGAATATTCAAGCGTTGTGTTCATTTTGTTTGGCGAACCCGGTTTCCGGACAAATCATCAGAAGGCTTAAAGTCACCCAAAGGGCAATGGAGAGGGCTATGCTTGGAGTTTCCTTGCGCGATCGAATCAGAAATGAAGACATCCGCAAGAGAAACAAGGTTACCGACATAGCCCGAAGAATTGCCAAACTTAAGTGGCAGTGGGCAGGGCACATTGCTCGCAGAACGGATGGCCGATGGGTCTGAAATGTTCTGGAGTGGCGACCGCGAACCGGAAGACGTTGCGTTGGAAGGCCTCTCACTAAGTGGACCGATAACCTGGTGAAGGTTGCGGGAATCCGCTGGATGCGAGTTGCACGGGACCGTTTAATATGGCAACACTTAGGGGAGGCCTATGTTCAGCAGTGGACGTCTTTCGGTTGAAATGATGATGATGATGAATGAACGCGACGATCGCGTATCGCACGACCAATAGCGTTGGTGGGTTTTGATTGAGACTTAGGGATAAGGTACATTGATATATCCTGTTTTCATTGCGTCAGTTATAAAAAAAATTACAGCTATGCGTTGGCAAGTTGCACATCATACTGAGTCAGTCAAAAACATACACATGAGTAGAAATCGTAAAGAATCAAGCAAAATACAACAACCAATCCTGTTAACGCTAATTTGTTTACCAAAAAGGCGACACACAAAGACCTATTCACGATAGACAATCGCAACTCCCCATTATATCAAAATATAACCTCAAAATCCATTGTATTTGTTTTACATTCCCACTTCCCCCTTTTAATGGGGTGTCATAACTACTGAACTGCGTTAATGAATCATACCCAAAGGTCGGCTTTTATGGGCCACTAAATTATGGCCGTCGTTAGGCCATAACTCAACGGCTACCGGCAGATAGGCTAGTTTAGAGCCTTTAAAGGTTAATTGCTAGGTACGTGGATATTTGCACAGTGAAAAATTGGCTGTGTCCGGTCTTTATAGGTGATCTTTTTTGTTGCTTCGATAGTTTATGTCGGCAATTGTTATTGGTAGTATCTTATTTATATTTTTTTCTTTAGTATCCGGCTCGAAGGACCATGTTCAGTAACTTGAATAGGTGAACTATTATCCACCACCAAGTTCTTTCAGGGAGTTGGCCAAATTTGTAAAGCAATGGTATTTAATAGACTACAATGTGGGTACAAGACGTAAAAATATGGACAACACCAGCGAGCAACATGCTAATCCCTAAGCCCTACTTATCTCTCCTTTATCAATAAAATTCAATGAAAAACGTACCTTTCATGGAACTGAAAATCTAACTGGAATAAATAAAATACAAAACAGCAAAAAATAGACTAAGAGAAGAAAAAGATATACTAAAACATTTTCATATTGTAGAAACAAAAAGAAACAGCATTACTGAAACATCACCCCATTATTCTGCAATTCGCATCAATGTTCAGAAGATGTCAAAAAATGTTAATATTACATTCCCTACTGAAATATGTTTTATATGTATTAAAAACTTGTCCCGCGAACGCTTCGTTGAACGAAACGAAATGTAGGGTTGGGGGCACAGAAACAGCGAGTTAAAACTCGTATAATAGAAATGTTGATTATAAACAGGGGCCATGCCTATGGTAAAAATATATTTAAAAACCTTGTAAATATAGGTGTGACGGATTTTTTTTTTCATATTCTTCGCAGTAAGCTCTCTTATTGGATACCCATAACATGGGGGGTGCATAAAAATAAATAGTCCTTTTCTCTTTTTTTTGTTTCGAAAAATCTAAGTCCCGTGTTGTTATATCCTCACACACAATAATACTCTTCATTAGTTAGTTTTGAACCTTTATCTAGACAGGTTCAAAACTAGAAGACTCCCAATTAAGAAGAAGACTACTAACTTCAGGGAAATGCTTTTTTTATGGAAATGCATCGTGAGACTCGGAGTCACATAATTCGACGACATTCAGCAAACAAGTGCGATGATCAATAGACAGTAATTTATGAATTGAGAAGAGGGATATAACTTGAAATGACGTAAATATTTATTAATTAATTAAACATCAATGTAATATCTCATAATAAATACTACAATCCTATTATTTGGATTATTATCAATGTAATAACGTTTAAACATTAATAACAAATACATTATACGTAGTGGAAATTAAACTTTACGTGTTAGTAAGCCTATATATAAATCAACTGAATACATATCCCTGTGTAAATAACATGGCTACGTGCCTGCAGAGTTATGATTTAATCTGGTTTATGTTTGCAATACAACTAATGTTATATAATCCATACTAGGGACGCTCCCCGACTTTATCAATGGCACCAATCATTCGACATTTCTGTCCTACAGGTCATCATCTACCTAGCTTTTTCCCAAATAGGTTGGCGTCGGCTTCCAATCTACCGACACCAACATTATTATGTAGTTGAAACAAAGCTAGACAGAGAGAGGGTCATGACTTCCGAAATAAATGCTCCAATGGTTCAAAATCCCCTAAAAGTAAACTGTACAAGTGTACAGATATAGATATTATGTAAGTACTTCCTATTATTACCTAATGGACAAAGGAATGGGCGCTAATGACATATTTAGGCAGTATTATATTACGGGGCACAATTATTTATGTCTAAGATTATTTCGGTGCTGAGAAAATAAGTGGTTGTTAGTGTAAATATGGATCCTGGAATATCTAGGAAAATATTATCGAAACGTAAATAGATTCTATTGTAATATTATATAGACATACATTATGATTACACACACAACATGTCTTCGATATTTTGGTTCTAGACCGTGTCTGTTTCCTCATAATGTTTTCTTTCACCGTACGTACCTGCTGCGAGCAGTGGTGATGAAATAATTTTAACTGAGTAAAGTGCCTATGTAACTCATCATCTTCAGTATAGCCTGAGGTCGGCTAGTCTCATTTCTCGTATTATTTATTTATTTATTAAAACTTTATGTACATAATGTACAAAGGCGGACTTAATGCCTTGGGCAATTACTACTAGTCTACCTTATGCAGAGACAAAACAGTATAGGTGCAATAGTATATAAAATTTTAAAGAATAAAATATAACAGCACACACCAATACATACATGCAACAAAATATACAAAGTGAGAAAAAAACCATAGATGAAGAAAAACAACAAAATACCTAATTGTGGGACCAGTCTGCCAACTTCTTAAGTAACTGTTCGCGTGCTTTAAATGTGATGAATATTATCGATATGAAAGAAACATTTATCACGTCTCACCTCTTCGCACCTCTTCTCGCTTTTCGCGTCTTCTATGGCCCGTACCGCGCGTGACAAATGCATGCACTATTCCAATATATTCACGTTTCTCCAAAGAAAGAGTTTTCGCTCTCGCCCCGATGTATTTATTCAATATTGAATTTGAAATCTAACTGTTTTTTCGTGTTTACTAGAAAACTTATAGGAGCTACGTGCAACTGTAGAAAACGTTTTATTTTTACAAAATTGAATTTGCTGCTAATACAACTTGGTCCGTTGGGGGTATACCGATGAAGCTGAGTGTGACTGTGGAGTGTCATTCCAAACCATGGCCCGCTTTCACTGCCCTGCACTTTGCGCAACTCCACCTGTACTTTAAGGGACCTGTCTGAAGCCACTACGAACGCCGTCGATTTTGCAGAGTTCTGTAGGGCTATTACGTATCTATATTGACAGCTCGAAATGATAGTAACTGGGCTCAGTGTCCATCAATTAACTGTCAAAAGGTTAGTTTCGTATTATGTATGACCAGTCCCGATCAAATATGACATCATTGGTTGTCATCGTGGCTAATAGTCACCGCAACTCATTTTGACAGACGCTTTCGTGTCAATACTTATATTATTTCGATTATGTAAGCATAGTGGACAACAAATTTATGACAACTGAGTTTGAAGTGGCTTTCGTTAAAGACGTTACACCGTACCTGGGCTGTTAACCACCGTAAAGTGATATCCCACTCAGTGCGATACGTAATACCAATATTATGACATTCTCGGTTGTCATCAAAGTTCGGTGTACAACCGAAGCTTGATAGTCACTGGATATCAGAAAGATACGTAATAGGCCTACTGGTCGATACAAATTTAATTAAATAACTATTGTAATCATCGTCACGATAAAGGAGAATTCTTTTTTATCTGAATTCGTTTTCACAAAGGTTATGAACTAGCTTGTTAGACAAATAGATACTGTTATAAAATAACACAATATCATTCTAATACCCCTTGAAAGAGTATTTTGTATGTACACCTACATTTCGTCAGTTACATCCAAACTTCATCATCATCATCATCAGTCTATTAATGTTCCCACTGCTGGGACACAGGCCTCCTCTCTATGAGAGGGAATGGGCTATAATCCACCACGCGGGTCTAGTGCGGATTGGTAGATGACACACGTCTTTCGAATTTTTTGGTTCTAGGACATGCCGGTCACATCTAAACTTATGAAATAGAATGAAGAGATTTTAGCCAGTCTATTCAATTACGTAAAACAATGCCTCATGGCGTAAACCACTGCTGGCATAAACATGGCATTTGAAAGATTAGCTTGTTTGTGGTCGTTAATGCAAGGAGAGAGAAGTATATATGCAATCAAAATCACAGACTACAGCTGGTAACATAAATGATAACATTATTTCTCTCTCAATAATAAACATAACATAACATCAACATATAATCCTTGAAGGGTTAGGCAGAGGCGTATCTAATACTACACCCTCATTGCGCCAGTTGTTTAAGTCCCATGGAATAGGGGGTGAGTCTATTTCCATCAACCGGGCGTAAATCAGACTCCGTGGCTGTTACTGAACAAATCCTGGTGAAAAACCCAATAACACTTTGCCCGACCCGAGAATCGAACCCAGGACCTGATGCTCAGCAGTCGCACTTGTGACCACTAGACCGACAAGGTAGTCAATAATACAGTTATTATATGAGGAGTTTAGGAACAAAAAGTGTCATTTACAGTTTTTAACTTTTTGAGTAATTTGAGAAAATAAATATTCAAGTTGATCTAAGCAATTTTTATTATTTTTTATTAACCATATATGGGTCAATTATTGTATAAAATTTAATGTATCATAAGGTTAAGGGTAGGGTTTGCTGGTTTTGAAATTTGGAAAAAAAAAAAAAAACAAATTACATATCAAATGACACCCTTTGATCCAATAGCTTGTAAATATCACTTTTTGATACAATAATTTAATTAAATGTCACCTTTCATTCAATTCGATCGATTCATTTTTTTAGGGACAATGTACCCGGTTTGAACCGACTCAAGAATCTTCAAACGTATTTCCTAAGAATATGACCGTCACGTTTTGAATTTAAGTCTTAATAATCACTTTTTGAACAAAATCTTGAATCGTTAAATTCTATCTGTAACTACAGATAGAATTTAACATTTTGAGCTGATAAAAAAACACCGAATGGAGCAAAATACGTAAATATCACTTTTTGTTCTTAGCCTCCTCATATAATAGTACATTATTGCAAAAGCCGTGAAATAGGCAATTGCCATTTCCGCCGAGGCATATAATATAGTGCTTTTCTCAAAAGAACGCAGGGAAATAAAACATACTTTTTATATTATTTATATTTATTAAGTATGTAAATAGCAAATCAAGACGTATGCTTTGAATTTGGAACATTACAACGCTCCAGCAATGTTGTATGAAATGGCGTGCTGGGGTTATTAAAATGTTCTAAACTCAAAAAACGCTCCTGCAATGGATTTGATTTTATTTGTCCGTAAATTCGAAAGCTTGCGTGTTCTTTTTTTCTAATACAATGACAATATTTCCATGCATGTTTGAGAAAATCTATTTTCACAACACGAGAGCATTATTTCGTGTTGCTGCTAAATGGCGTGTCTATAATGCAATTACGCGTGTTTAAACATAAATAAATGTGTTCGGAAATATCCCAATGTCAGTGGAAACGGCTTTGGGTTAACATTAAATAAATGCATAGTTATAACAATATTGTTTCGTTGACAAGGAGGATTTGAGCTGTCATGGCGGTTTTGTATTGGGTTTGTGATTTATGTTATATTATTATGTGGTGTGCTGTTTGCAATATTATTGTTATCGACCAGTAAAGGTGTTTCAAGACCAAAGTACAGCTTAGAAACAAGAACAGCAATAATTTTGGATGTCTCCTATGATAATTATTGATATCAATCGTGCGATGCGTTTGAAAATATTTAAACTTGCATACACCAATAGCCAGAGCCGGAACAACTATCTGTAGACCATACAAAAATTGTTATTTTAATATAAACAATGAACATTGAATTTTATATGAACATAGCACCATAAACTAGTGAATTAATTGTTTAACGCTTAACTTGGACAAAAATAAAACGCGAAACGCATTCAACTATCTTTTCTAATGTTTAAACAAAATATAGAAAATTGATATATTTACGCCGCCTACTTTCACCAGCTACCTCGAAAACAAAACAATAAATGAAAGATCATAACCAATAACACAAACTACTTAACTACCAAATAAGCACAATATTCGCAGAAAAAATACCCGGTAACTAGATAAGTTGAGCTTATTCGTGCAAGTTGTAAGTTATCTGACAGATCCGGGTCGCCATGACACTGAGGGAGTAGGCCAAGGGCTGTCACTTGATCGCTGTGTCATCCCGGGGTGTAGTTTCACCAACTTGTATAGGTATATGTGGATACGAGTAATTGGGCGTTTATGGTCGTTTTTTTAGTGGATTTTTCTTGGAATTATATATTTTCCTCTATAACAAAATAAACGAAGAGTGTCACATCTACGGACTACCGTACTACAAATATAAAAAGATTGTGCAATCGTACCCAGGGGGGTGAAACTTCCATACATTGGCTTCAAACAAAATTTTCTCAGACAGTGCTGCCATCTATGTGGTTAGGAACGCTTGTTTGGCCACAGTTTTATATTTTTGCCAATAGATAGAGCTAGTTGATAACAGTACAATTAAGTATTACTAAATATTAATAAAAAAATATTATTTAATAATATTATTTCAACATGTTTTACATTACAAATACATTTTAAAATATCATTGCAAAATAAATAAGACCTTTTCGTTTTCACTTCAAGTAGTTTATTTATTACACAGTAACAGTGGGGGTACATTTGAAAACTTTTTTTAAGTTACGTTTGTTGTTTCGTGGTGTTCTGGTGATCTGTTTTGTGTTCTTTTACGATCTAAAACTGTGCTTGCTTTCTTGATATCTGCTATTATAAACGTTGGACTCTCTCCCTTGGACCTTGTGATAAGATACGTAAACGATTGATCCAACGCTGTGTACCTACCTATACGTATAGTGGACCTCGAGTTTACCTTTTCAATTTGAATTCGACGAGTTAAGTGCTTTTTGGATGTATTGTATGTATAGTATTATAACACACATTGTAAAAAAAGGAAATAAATTCTTTAAAAAAATAAATATTTTTTTCATTTCTATCTATCATTCATTTATTGATATGGCTCTTATTGATGTCATTCCTAGCTTAAGATTTTGAAGAATGATTTTCCTTTTATTGACGACTGATTGTTATTTATTTTGTGAATTAAGTAAATTCTTATGTGTATGTTTCGAATTCTATATTTTATTTAAGGCAAGACTAGAATAATCATGATGTTGTCATAATAGTCTATTTTATACACATAAGAATTCATTTATTTCACACAAATAAATAACAATCATTCTTCAATAAAAGGATTTATTACTAGAAACAAAACCTAAAAGCGCCATCTAGTGAGCGATAGCGTAAGCGGAGGGTACATTGAGACAAGTAACGCCATCTAACAGTTGGGGTACACAGTTTTTAAAACGAAAACCTCAGTTGCACATCTATCTTGTATTATATAGTGTATTATCTATGATCGTACCTCCAAAACAAGTCATATGACGAAACTGAAAGAATCTTAACATAAGTGGTGAACAAACACACACACACACATAGATCCGCCCGCACACACACACACACACAAACACACACACACTCACACAGTTTTTACCTCAAAATTATTTCATATTGACCTTTAATAAAACGATAATATCTTGAACTTGTCAAACTCAATACTCCGAAATTGTAGCAGTAACATCGGAAGCACTATGTAACCTACATCATTAGACCTTAGGGGACCGGACTGCTTCTCCTTAACACAGGTTTTCATAACCTAGCTAGGAGAGCAGTGCTCACCCACACGTTTGTATAATAGATATAGTACTTTTTGTAAAACTGTATTTTTAACGTGTACTACTATGCCTTGTTTGAGTAAATAAATAAATTTTAGTCTGTTTAGTTTAGTCTATAATTAACAATTATTATGTAAGTTTTTTATAAAGGAGCTCGTGGCTCGTGGCGTGGTCCCGGCTGTCATTTGTAGATCTTTGTGACAGTAATTGTTACAGGTAGCCAGTGGCCCGAAATTCTGACAACCAGATATCATACTACCCAGTACTAACTGGGTTTTAGAGGTCAGATGCAACCGGTTAAACTGGAAGCCAACCCAAAAATGTTGGGAAAAGTCTAGGCAGATGGTTGTGTAGGTTTTTTAGGGAGGCTGTCAAATTGTTTTCTAACGTAAAGTATGACATCGTCAAGAATCATCACGGGTAGTCAGAAGCCTGAAACTGAAAAGTCTGATAAATAGCTGATAAACAGTCTTACCAAAGGGTAACGTGTATCCCAGTAACTCAACTCGGCACTGTATGTAGTGAACCCCTGGAGTTTCAGGAAATGTCAACAAGTCGTCTATTGGCTAATATAAAGTACGTTTGCATTTAAGTCGACTATAGCCACATAAAGGCTTTAGGATTATCGAGAAATCGAGCCGTTTCTCACAAATTCGAACAGATTTTGCCGTCTATTGTAGAAAATACTTGCAGGCTTAAACTCCAAATAAAAAAAAGTATTCCTATTCCTGTACTTTATTCTACACATAAATGCAAAGAACTGAGTGCCTTTGGTGTAGGGGTCGTAAGCGCAGCTGCTGAGCGATGAGATCCTGGGTTTGATTCCCAGGTTGGGTAAAATGTAATTGGATTTTTCCATCAGGAATTTCTCAGTAGCAGCTAGTCTGGATTTGTGCCCGATTGATGGCAATAGGCTCGCCCCCTATTATAAGGGACTCAAACGTAACTGGCAAAATGTGAGTGTACTGTTAGGTACATCTTTGCCGTTCCCTCCGGAAATTACAGGCATAATGGTATGTTTTGTAAATAGAGAAAATAAAAGTTGTAAAACACATCTTAACGAAAAGGCACTTGTTCTCCCTGTCATTGCAATCATTTTTTTGTTCAACACTATACCTAGGAACTTTCTAGTTACGGAGATATTGGGGGTCAAAGTTCCAACTTTTTGACAAGTTTTTTTTTTTTTTTAATACAACTTTTTAATGTAAGATTTTTACTTCAAACACCTCCACGACCCCCGTACTATTTAATCCATCCATATTTAATACACACAAAACATGATTTTTCACCCCAAAAAAAAAGTCATTTCCCAGCAATAATTGTTGCGCAAAGTTACTTAGTTTGATGTATAGAATGCTTGGTTGACGGCTTCGTGATGAGGTCTTTTACAACCTGTATATTAGCGTGAAGGAAAACATCGTGAGGAAACCGACATGTCCTAGAACCAAAAAATTCGAAGCTAAGTGACATCTACCAATCCGCACTGGACCCGCGTGGTGGATTATAGCCCATTCCCTCTCATAGAGAGGAAGCCTGAATCCCAGCAATGGGAACATTAATAGGCTGATGATGATATTAGCGTGTGTACAAAAGCGAGCTTAACCCAGAATCGGTTTTGCAACAAGATCCTTATATATACCTAGCCATAATTAAAGACTTATCAATGCTATTAGATACAAAAAATAATGACCAATATAAATCACACCCAGGACATTTGACCTCTATGCTAGCACATCGACCCAACCTTACATACCCTAACAAAAATACGAATCATTTCTCGCTAGAAATCGAACGAAACAGAAAACCCTATTTTTCTATACCGAAAATTAATAACAAAAGTGCGCTAACCCCTAAGCAATAAGGGTGAAATTGCCATGTAATCAGTTGAAAATCGTCACCATCTGCAAAATGGTTGGAAATGTTGAGAAATTGTACGTTTTCGGTTCGTTAGTCAGGAATATTGGTTCATTGCTGGTGAGGCGAGATTCATTACTTCGAGTTTGGGATCGCTACGGGCATTAAGTGTTTACTTGTTACGAGACTATGGCGTGGAAGGAAGAAATAGTTGCTGCGTTCAAGACATAATAAAACTTATGTACGTGGTTATTTGGTTTAACTTAGCTTATTTATTTTTCTAGAAAAATCCCTAGTGAAATGGTGCGAATAAGATTAGCAAAACTTCAATTTGATCTTTAAAACGTTAAGCTTACGCTTTGGCTACGCCGTAGCCAAAGTTACGCTTTTGCTACGCCATAGCTAATGCTACGCTTATTCTACGCCGTAGCTAATGCTACGCTTTTGCTACGCATTTGCTACGCTTTTGCTACGCCTTAGCTAATGCTACGCTTGCTACGAAACCGAATCCACTCAGCGCGGTATCGTTATATTAAGTACTGATTTCCCTACTAAAAGTAGATAATTTAACGGTTCCAGCGTTCATTTACCTCTCTCTAAAAAAAGAACATCGTATACTCCTCTGAACTCCAAACCCAATAGTACTTGACACACGTACCGCAACTTTGTGACAATCCGATTTAAAATATTTAATCAGACGGTGTCAGCGCGTGTATCGCGGCAAATTTAATTACGAAGAGTCGCGATCCCACTTCGTTTGACAAACTAAAAACATCCAGAACTTTTGGATTTTGTTTAGCGCTAGGTATTTGTTGGTTTGTTTTGTTAGTGTTTCTTTTTTGTGTGGGAGTTACACAGGCTAGTTTTTTAGACACGTGTAACGGTGATTGCCTTCGTACTACGACGCGGTTGTCGCAGTGGCTGAGCGATTGGCTGCTGCGTTGCATGTCGCGGGTTCGATCCCCGCACGAAACAAATATTTGTATGACGACGAGGATGTAATTCCAGGTCCGGTTGTTTGTGTATATGAGAATTAATTCTGTGTTAAAATACTGTAAAAACAATAATAGGGACAATTAAGATCAAGCTCTTTGCACAATAGGATTAACTCCAACGATTCCTAATCTTTTAAGAGCCATTTTGCAATAACAAAATCGCTCCAATTTCTTTATCTCGATTATAATAACTTGTTATTCCAATCATTAATAATTTAAACATAATATAGCACTCTATATCTGTAGGCTATCGATATCTGTAGAAGAACCGACGTGGGTCTGTGGAGCCAACGAGTTCTAGAGTGGAGATCGCGTAAAATAAAATCGCACTAAGCTGATTGTTTGTACTTAATTATACTTTGTCATTAATACCAAGAATTCAATTACACACCAAATTTCCATCAAAGATTCAGTAGGTACACGATACAATATCACTCTGATCGCTTAAGGTCCAATTTGAACCAACCCTTAATCCGTCTGTCAATACTACGACTAAGCCTGGCCTGCAAGGGATATTTAGGTCAGCTAAATAATGTACAAACCTTCGAGAAATTCATTTGCTTCCTGAATTATTCAGGGAGTATCTATGATTGATATTTGTACATGGAAATTTAATTAAAGTTGGCATTTTGGTGAGTTTTAAGTGGTGTTAAAATATTCAGTTTGTGGTATGTGATAGTTTGTGAGGTTTCATGGTGTTCAGCAGAGTTTAAGCTTTAAGCCGAAAGGAGCATAAAGCTAATTAAACTTATTACTTGCTACTTTGCTTCATCATCATCATCTTCAGCCTATTAATGTTCCCACTGCTGGGACACAGGCCTCCTCTCTATGAGAGGGAATGGGCGATAATCCACCACGCAGGCCCAGTGCGGATTGGTAGATGTCACATGTCTTCGAATTTTTGGTTCTAGTACATGCCGGTTTCCTCACGATGTTTTCCTTCACCGTTTTGAGAGCAGCGGTGTTGAAATAAATTACACAAAGTAATGCGCCTGCCTGGGTTCGAACCCACGACTTACTGTTCGTAAGTCGGGGCCGCCACCACTGGGCCACCGCTGCTACTTTGCTTATAACTTACTAATTATACTTTATGCTCGTCGTCTCACAGAAACTGTGTCTATTAGTGTGAACTAATAGACACAGTTTCTGTGAGAACCTTCTAATACACAGGCATATGCAGTTTGGCAAATGTCACACAATGTTTCAGGTCTTCGATTTTCTGTTTCAAGGATATGACTCTCGCGATGTTTATTTTTTTTTTCGCTTTGGGGAGAAGCCTTTGACCAACAGTGGGATGCCGCAGGATAACAGTATCAGTGCTTTGAGGTGGTGATGAAATAAACTACACAAAATAAAGTCCCTGCTAGGGTTTGAACGAAAGAACCCCAAATGGTTAATCGGGGCGAGTACTACCACTAGGCCACTATTTTAGAGAATATTAACTGTCACATTCAAATTATAATGTTCAATATTCAACCAACAGCATGTCCGGATAGCTAAAAGGTATTTAATCGGTTTTTTCAGCATTCAAATTGGGCTAAGCTGCAAACACAAAACACTCGCATCGAAATATCGTTACAAAGTTTCAAATATCAGTTTGTATTTCATATCGCCGCTCTAACATGTATAAATGAAAAAAATCAAAATACAATGTATCCATTTTGTATCAAAAAAAATCGTTTTCCAAATACATGTTGCGAACAATACCTCTCCCACGCGATTCTCAATTTATTCACAAAATCTGATTCTCAAATTGGGTTACGAAATTTCACTAACAAATTCAATCAAGCTGTACAATAGTCAATTTTACGGCGTAAGAGACCTAAAATGATGTATTTTGGAAACCACAGAACTGGATACATTAACTAATCACAACAATCACTGTGGTCCACTCGGCCTTAATTTGCATCGGTACCAAATAACGATACCGGAAAATACCGAGTTTTGGTACCGGTACCGGAAATTGGGTTGCCGTTCGCACGGATGACAATGTTATCGTATATGACTGCGTTTGAAATTGTTTTTTGGCGGCACCTATACATTGGGAATTATTTTCCGAGTTAACCTTTAGTAGATTGGAAAGTCAACGTTTCTTGTTACCTTAGTGCTTCAATATTTTCCTATTAAAAAGGAAAATAGAATTTCAAGGCTTTCAATACGATAGAAACATCAGCTTATCAGCTTGTTATTCTTTAAAGCCGCTTAAAAACATTTATTTTTCAATAATAAAAGCTTCTTCAGGAACATAATAATTACTCAGCAGTATGACTCAGATAAGTACAGTTTTGCCCCCGATGGCAACTACGAGTATGTCGTCTGCCATCTCGCCGCCGAACGACCCACGTTTCTTTTTCCAGTTCTTGAACACCATTTGATGACAGAGGAGCTCGTGGCTAAATAATAACAGCTACTCCAGTAACACCAACAACAACCTAGGCAGGTTGGTCCGTGGATGGGTGACCACCCATTACATACCTACCGAGTTTCCTCCGTGCCTCGGAAAGCACGTTAAGCCGTTGGTCCCGGCTGTCATTTGTAGATCTTTGACCGTTTTTATATATAGTCAGAGGACCAGGAAATCTGACGACCAGACTTATTACCAAGGGGTATCGTATTACCCGGTACTAACTGGGTTTTGGAGGTCAGATAGGCAGTCGCTCCATGTAAAATACTGGTATTCAGCTGCATCCGGTGAAACTGGAAGCCGACCCCAACAAAGTTGGGAAAAGGCAATTCCGATGATGATGAACGCCATTCGTAGACAGCCTTGGTTCACCTGTCTTGTCCATATCTGAGGCTGGTATAGGACCGTGGAGATTGGCACAAGAAAAGAGAGGCCTGTACTAGGTAGCTAAAACACACACACACACACACACACTCTATACAGACCATTCATTCAGATATATAAACAACTAGCAGTAAACTCAGTGCAATAAACAAAACAACGTCACAAAACTATCTCTCATTACAACCCACACTTGACATTTCCACAAAAAAACACAACTACCCACTCCATCCCTCCCGGTCAGAGAGGACATAAATTAAACTCCGTTCATTCGTTCACTCGTTCACTATAACCTTCACACGTGCCCAACGCAATTCCGCTTTCAAATTGAATGCGCAACGAAGAATACGAATACAAAGTGTGTTTTACAACTCTCGTAGTACGAGAACTACGATCGGTACGCGATAAACTTGCAGTACGCCGTAAACTGCGACTGGACATTGTGAAGCATGTGTGGCGTATCGAGGACTTTAGTGCTTTTTGAAAGCTTGTCATATACTCATATTTACGTGAGGGATTTGTCAGTCAGTAAGATTATTGCCTGTGACTATTTGAAAGCGGCAGCTGTGTGACCCCGGACGTTTTATTTTTGAAGTTGACGTCACACGAGTTTGACGATCAAACTAAATCGATTTTCTACTTTCGTGTGTTGACATTGTAGAATGGTTGTTTGAGGATGTCGATCAGTAATATCGTCAATTGAATTTATGATTCATGAAAATGTTTTACTAACTATACAAATAGTAACAAAATTTTGTTATGTTCGTAGATCTCTCTGTATTGTTTGTTGCATAAGATGTCATTGTGTATAGTACTCTGAAGCACTTGGAATAATGACTGCAGACGGTTCAATTGACGCCACTGCTAAAGGATGGCCTTAATTTCGAAATTAAGTCTACTTTGAACCATTTCAAGCACGAGTGCACCAGGATGGCGACAACAGATAGAAGTGGCGAATAATCGTTGCTAACTGATGAACACGGCCGCTCTGCCAGAAATGTAACGGAGAAAAAGAAGAATCACGACTTTCGTTGTTAGCCTCTCATGTGTCCCACTGCTGGGCAAGGACCTCCCCTTCCTCCTTTCAAACCTCTCTATCTTGTGCCTGGCCTAATCAACCTGCAAACAAGATCATATCGCCGACTTAGCCACGGTGTAACTCAATGGAGATTTCTTCAGTCAGGCGTCCGGTGAGTCACTGGGACTTTAAATAAATTATGAAAACATACAACTCTTCCTGTCCTTCAAAGTTGCGCATTACCTTGACCGTTTCAATCCCTAGCGTCCCATAAACGTTGAGTAAAGCACCTCTTATAACAGATTCTACAGGAAAACTGACAGTTAATGCGTGAAACAGGCTACCTGCAATGCAGTGGACAGACACAACCGTAGCCCGTTTTACTGTACATGAAGCCTGCCATATCATGAATAAAGAAACTATCGCGCTAATTAGCACATGACCTGTTTTATTTAATCAAAGATGGCGGCGTTGTCGACCGCGGATGTTTGTAATAAAGATCGTCCTAGCTTTTTTTTTCTCTGTTTCTGTAGAGTGGTGTCAAAGTTGGCAAAAAGGTTATTAATTAAAAGATAGATAATAACATACATTAAGCTTGTAGATAGCCCCGGGACTGCGGGGCTGTTCGAAAGAGACACGGTGGCCCCGGAACACAAAGGGCGATGAAGGAACATGGATGGGTTTTAGTTAGTAAAAGTCTGACACTCCTGCTTCGCCCAGAGCGGGAGGAGTCGTTAAAATTGGATGATTTCCCATCCGAAAAAAAAGGCTTGCAGATAGCACTCAAATATAACAGGTGTAAAGGTGTTGTACTATATGTACATCTATAACTAAAAAAAAATTGTAATCATCATCATCTGCCTAGCCTTTTCCTTAATATAACTGACGAACTAACTTATTTGACGGCAACTGATTGATATATTCCTATTCCATAATTGGCGTTCGCAGTTGGTTGTGATTTATCTCTGTTTCAATAACATACTTAAATAGCCTTTTCTCTTAAACAACAACAACAACAGCCCATAACGTCCACTGCTGGACATAAGCCTCTCCCATGATGGGAAGAATTTGCCGTAATCTCCACGCTTGGCAGGCGGATTGGAGATCGCAGTGATGAAAGACTAACAGAAAACGCTGCTGCCCATTCTCTGGTCTACGGAGGCGCAAGGTGTTCTGCCTCAGACATTAGTCGCCTTATACGACACCCGTCAGTGTAAAGGGTTGGTTCTATTCTACTCTGCCGGATACCGCGCGGCTTGAAGTAAAATTATTGAAAGAAAAACACAGGTTTTCTAGTTTTGATCTTAATCTAGAGTCCATTTAGATTTAGATAGGAGCCTTTTGGCCTTGCACAGGACCATTATGATTGTTTTTTTTTCTCTTGTTTACTTTTTTATATAATTTTGTAATTTCTATTGTATCTTTTTGTTTCTGTTTATCCTGTGTGAGTCAATAAATACTTTTCTTTCTTTCTTTCTTTCTTTATTTAGTTAAATAATATAGTGTTTGAAGGTTCTATTCTCTCTGCCGGATACCACACGGCTAAAACTTTTCTTAAAGTTGAATTAAAATTGTCTATCCTGTAATTCAATTCACAAAACAAAGTAATTACCTGTCCTGTCTCTAATCGTAATCAGCTTCCTGCACTTGTCTCACGTTACTTGGGGTCGGTGCAACACGTTTTTTTTTCATTCCATTCCGTCAACCGTCACGCTAACATTTACTACTTTTTCTTTCATATTATTCCTCACACCATCTATTCATCGTTTTCTTGGTCTTTTTCTCCTTTCCTCTCACATTTATGTTCGTACACATAGGGTGTGTCCCTCCTCATCACATTCTACTAAGACTAAGACAGTCGATTCCCTTTCAACTTTTATGTAACAGGCGCAACTTTCTCTCGTGTGTCCGATAAAATATTGAACCAAACTAAAATACTTTTGACTATAAAATTATGCAAGCAAACATCAGCATCGCTCAAAACACTCGAACTCATCCGTCTTCAACGAAAAATTAAATAAAAACACCAGCACAACATACTCAAAAGTTACAAGAAACTAACGTATATCGTTAAGCAATGCAGATGCTTCAAGTATTCATCCAGTGTAGTGCTTGCACTAGTACGTGATGATAAATAAGTATACGTGAGAGGTTATCTGTTATATCTCTGTGTGTTTTATAACAAAAAGCAACGCTATGTTTTCCTTTAAAACTATTGGAAGGATTTTCTGCTGTGTTTTCACTGAGAACTTCGTGTATTTTTCAATAGAAGAGATAAGTAAAATAGCTATCTCTTAGTCTTTTTCAAATAATCTGTTTATTCTCAGTAGTTAAATCTTTGGCATTGTTGGTCTGAACTGAATTTTTTTGAAAAATATTGTTGTGTTGAGTCGACAGACAACTATAGAACTGCAATCATTGAAACTTTTGAAAAAAGATAGACAGCATTTCAGTGTTTCCTTAGGTCTGAGCTAGACAGTCAACTTCACCGCCAATTTTTCCGATCACCAATCTTTTAACCAAGAGAATATATTCTCCCGACATTACGTGCTGCAAAAATAAAAAGAAGAAGTAAAGCCCGTCCTCCAAGATGCTATTCAAAAGTAATATTTCAATATAATACACATGTAAACGGGTATATATCGCGAATTTTACCTTTATTATAAGCCCGAAGTTTCGCAAAAAAAAAATACGAAATTCGCGATAAATACCCGTTTACATGTATATTATAATATTTCAATGCCGATCTGACACGACATAACCAATCACAAAGTATTTAGTAACGCATTAGTAGTGGATATATTACACCCTTGAGATTTGAATTTCCTACTTATGACCAGCGTCGGCGTCGTGGGCAGTGGACATTAAAAATATTGAATTTCCCGAACAAATTACAGTTCAGTTATAACAATGTACAGAGTACAGATTCCAGCACATCAAGCTACCCAAAACTGTAAAATTTTCACAATTAACTTTGAACCTAAAGCTGTAGCGAAAAAGTTGAAAATCTACTAAAGAAATTTGACAGATTGCAGTAGCCTATTACATCAGAGTGCCTTATAAAAGAACATTTCCAAGACACTCAAGGAGCAAATAAGGACATAGCTAAAGGACAGTCTAAATATGCAAGAAATAAAAACATACGCGCGCGTCAGTTGCACATGTGACTTGACGGGACACATACACAAAGCGACTAAATTGGAAACGTCGCAGCGACACGCAGACGTGTTATTTGTTACCTCAGTTGTGGTGCAAAGTGGAAGTGGGAGCGGGTTTAAGAAAGTGATGATGTCTGAGATTTAGTGGCAATTTCAGAAACGAAATTGAACAAGATCTGTTCTTTAAACAGGGTTTAAGAGCTGTCAGTTTCATAATTGTATGTTAATGTACTGCCAGCTGTGAAGCTACCTTTCATAAAATAAATAATTGCTATGGAATACTGGAGGCGAAATTCGCTCTATGCAATATTACCTTTTATATCTTACAACTTTTACTACACAAAGTGACTACCATATCCAAGTATCACGTAGTAAGGCATTAAAATTGACATTTGGATGTCCCGAGACATTGGACCGAGAATATTTAACTCCAATCCTTTCGCTCTAGAGAGCATTCTTAAACAGACACAAAAGTGCTTCTCTTCTTGTGTGATTTCAGACAATTTCATCTTATTCTCCTGGCTGCCCATATCCCAACTTTTTTGTGGTCGGCGCAGCATCTCTTCTTCGTCCATACTTCTCCATTACTCGTCATCTCATCAGACACATCGTTTCCAACCATATGCTCCTTCACACTTGTCGTGTATGTAGATATCAATATATATCGCACTACAAACCGATAATAGCATTGTGACGTTGCCTCGGGCGCACACGTCGCTCGGTTATAAGTACCGGTCCGAGTGGTGGGGAGGTCAGTCGTTGTCAGACTGTCGGACTGAGCGGTGGTGGGTTGACGAGTCAACTAGTGTTGTTAAATGTGCATAATATTACAACACCGGCCATCTTCATTCTTTTTTCTACCTCTACTCATATAGCCATCGACATTCATACTCAACATTTTCCTCTCTACAGCTTCCAATACTGACCGTGTGTGACATCTTCAAACCAAAAAGGTGCAATCTCGTACATACTCTCATATTGCAAGGTCATTAACCCGCAACCTTGTACTCAAGCAGCAAGTCCTTCAAACCAACCCGCGTCTGCTTATGCCTCACCCCACACACAAGAAGCATCGCCGCTGCTCTCAAACTAGGAACTGGTACAAGTGAAAAATGTCCCGTCGCAGCGCTCCCCCGACAATGGAAATAGAAGTGTTTGCTATATACATAGGTCTTACGTAAACAGCTGCTTAAATATTCATTTACAGAGCAATGTATGATGAACATTGGCGGAATGTTGAACAGGGTGTTTGGTAGTTGGTGATTACTGGGAGAGAGGGATTTACAAATTTCCACAAAAGTTTTGTGAAGATATTTAGAACTTTCTTTTTAGAAGATTTCTTTATTTGTTTAACACCAATACCTACAATTAGATCTCTCTTCGAGAGCCCCAAGTTTCAATGATTATATTATTTAACTGTGGTTTTGAGTAGGTTTTCTTATGTATTATCGTCTGTTAATACGCCATTTGTCGGTTAAATGAGTGGAATTTAAAAACTTAATATTTTCTTGCGAAAGTAAGAATATCATGAAAAGAATACAATACGAATTAGTATTTAATTGACAATGTAATATTGATGTCTAAGTTTACGATTCTATTATTTTCAACAGTTTTCAGCCATGACAACAAGGCGTATGAGTCAAAAGAAGCCTTTGATTTAACATAAAATACTGGTCCCGATCCATTACCAAAAAGTTATACCACCCACAGCACCCACATATTCTTAGACGTCAATTGAATACAAAATAAAACATAATTAATGAAAGAAAATGCATAAATTGACTGCGTAGGAAAGCCAATTAATTATCACAGAGTTAGATCCGAATCTAGATACAACCGCCTACACTACCCCAAGCCTAGCTTTACCCACAACCCTATTTAACTAACAGAATATTCACAAACAAAACTAAATAATTGAATACATAACAGAAACACCGTTTCATTTTATTCATTAATGTCACTTCTCAAAACCAATTTCGATTCATTGAATTAAACTACCACAAATGAATTCAACCAGAATGGTGTCATTTTGTTTCATTTTAATGTGAATTTGGTGCAGTATCATTTCTATACTCAACTCGACTATTACAATACATTTAATAGGTAGGTATTTTGAAAGTGGTGTTGGTTGAGGGTCGGCGAAAATTTATTAAAAAAGGTGTAAAAGAATTTGGTGTTTTAATGCGTACCTACCTACTTCATTATGGGTCAACCCAATTAATAAAGAAGTGAACATAAAAATGTGTTTGGACAAAAAGCACTTCTCTTTATATCCCAGCCAAGGTGGATATAACGATAGCAGCAGGAAAGTGAGATAGACTGAGACATATCGTGGCTAAATAATAACATCCACTCGGGTCAATCTTCAGGTTAAGCCACGCTTGCCTAGTTTGGTCTGTGGATGGGTGGCCACCCATTACATACCGAGTTTCCTCCGTGCCTCGGAAAGCAAGTTAAACTGTTGGTCCCGGCAGTCACTTGTAGATCTTTGACAGTCGTTACAGGTAGTCAGTGACCCGAAAGACTGACAACCAGTCTTATCAATCGTATTACCCAGTACTCACTGGGTTGTGGAGGTCAGATAGAAAGTCGCTCCATGTAAAATACTGGTATTCAGCTGCATCTGATGAGACTGGAAGCCGATCCCAACATAGTTGGTAAAAGGGGCTTATTCCACAAATCCCCGTAAGAGAATCCCCTTCAGCGGGGAAAACAGGACTTTAACGTAAAAATAATCCAGAAAGTCCCCTTTTCATTTTGAATTATTCCACTATTCAACCCGAGAGAATCTTCCTCAAAAACCGAACCATAATGTAATAAAATCAAAAACAGAAGAAGAGAGATTGATTTAGAAATTGTTGCATAAACAATAAAACAGAACTGTCTATTTCATACACTGTTTTAAGCTTTCACGGTTCATAAACTATACTACAAATGTCACTCACGGGATATCTTCCGTGATTATTGTTTATTTTTTATCTGTTAACCCGCGATCATGGCGCTTGCAACAGCGTCGAAATATCGGGAGCTCAAAAATAAACAATTATCACGGAAGATATCCCGTAAGTGACATTTATAGTATGTCTATTTCATGTTGCCACGTAAAGTTTTGTACGATAACCCTGTTCACGCTTCAGGCTAGTTTTTCCTAGCCAATCGGAAAGCAGTTAGGGCCACATGTGCCGGAAATGTAGGAAATATAGCGGTGTACCACAGCACTAACGAGCTGAATCACAGTCATAGTACTAACTTATTAGTACCGGGATGTTGGTACCTGGTTTTAAAACAGGTTTAATTCAGTTTCAGTTGTCTAAATAGTAGTATAGCAAGCCGTGTGGTATCCGGCAGAGTAGAATAGAACCAACCCATTACACTTACGGGTGTCGTATAAGGCGACTAATGTCTGAGGCAGAACACCTTGCGCCTCCGTTGACCAGAGAATGGGCAGCAGCGTTTTCTGTTAGTCTTTCACCACTGCGATCTCCAATCCAGGCGGATTGGAGATCGCGGCAAATTATGGGCTGTTGTTGTTGTGGTGTCTAAATAGTGTAGTTCACCGACGAGTTCAGTGTGGCTTTATGCTAGCATCAAGGGTCGGCTTTAAGTCCTTACCTTTTTTTTGATTATGGACACTCAAACATAATTGCTCATTTACGGAGACGAGGCGCGTCGGGCAGCGCGTTGAGCGGCGCGTCGGTGCGGTGCGTTGCGCGGCGCATCATGCAGCATGTCATGTTGCGTGTTTTTCCGTTTACGGAGAGGCGGTGTCATCTGCCATAAAATGTTTGTTTTTGCGCGTGTGAGGCCGCGTGCACCGCTGCGGTCAACGCGGAGATGCACGTGGTGGGCAACGCTGCATTTCAGCAAACGCGCGTAAAATCGCTTCTCCGTAAACGCTTCATACATCGTCATATTGAATTGAAAGCGGGTCGTGCCGTACAACGCGCCGCGTTTAGGCCGTGCCGTAAAGGTAAGCGTCCAACTGTCTGCGCTGCATTGTAAGAAGTCGAGTTTAAGTTTTCAAATTCTGAACTCATTTGTCAATTGATAACTAGATAGTTCTACGAATACTGTTTGTCGGAAATAAATTAATATTCCGAAAATTCCATTAATGTACCAATTCCAATTAAATGTAATTCCTACATTATATCTAGTTACCAGAACTGCCAACAAATTACTCACCCACCAACCCATACCCCTATTAAAATTGAAATAGAAAATAACAACTACAAATATTTCTATATCTCATTACATTTATTCACTTCTCTGAAATGTACTATTGATGAATATTTTCATGTTTGTGTTTAGTTCAGATTTTCTCACGACATCTTCTCCGACTATAAATTAAAACAGATAAGGGGTAACAAAAATAAAGGCCAAAGACTATACGAAATCTGATCCTCCTCAGGACAAAAGCCGGGTAGAAGATTCCCCTGTAGGGTAGTTTATTTAATACGCTATTCTAAAGCCATGTGTGATAACACGCTCGTTCCAAGATGGCGGTAAGAACGGTGAGTTAGTTTGCATAATACGTCTAAATGCGGGAAATATGGACCGTCTAAACAGGGCCTAACGAACCTGTTCGTATTCATAGTGGGTTGTTAAAATTTTGCGGTTGTTGTTGATGAAGCATGTTTTTGTGAGTACTTCTAGGGTTTTGATTTCTTTCTTGTGTACTAGATATTTGCTAAAGCTCGAGTAAGTGTCGTAATCAAGAGATTGTAAGCAGAACTAGTCCCTAGAACAATTAGGCAAGTTCCGCACTTTCAATGCATTTCATATTACAACAACCTTAGATCATATTTATTTCTGTAAATTGGTTTTATAGAACAATTTTACACGCCACGTTATGTTTTAGAACTAGATGGGGCCGGTGTTTTGTACCTGACTACTCTGAGAAGAAACAGCTGAAAAAACGCAGAGAGTCGCTGTCTCTTTTAAAATCGTGACATAGGTCAAGTAAATATTTAGGTACTCCCTTAATTCTCCTAAAAATTTTTGTCCGAAAATCATCATCCATAAAACGTTTGCTATAAACTTCAGTAACCATAATGTTCAAAATTCCGAAATTTTGTTTTACATAATTATCTTTATTTCTAAAACTGTTCTGTCATAATATCGAATACTATAATAATTGAATCTTCTAATTTTACATG
Source organism: Xestia xanthographa (assembly GCA_905147715.2). NCBI lineage: Eukaryota > Metazoa > Arthropoda > Insecta > Lepidoptera > Noctuidae > Xestia > Xestia xanthographa. The sequence continues at coordinate 4,034,435 of LR990652.1, read as the reverse complement.
CCATAAAGTCAAATGTCCTAAGTATTTTATTATATAATGTGTATTATTCCGAATGTTCATATAAGTATAATTAAATTTTTGGTCCTAAAACATTTGCTAAAAATTAGGTTTTAGTGACAGAAACGAAGTCTTGTCTACCCTACCCCGAGAGTGTAATTTAAAATCGCGTAGGCGCGGAGGGGCGAGGCGGGAAGCTCGCATGGGACCGCCGGAGCCCCGCAGCGCCGGAGCCGTGACAGAAACCATGCCTGCTGCATGTTGCTTGCTTGCTTGCATGCTTGCTCGCTTGCATGCTGTATGCTTGCTCGCTTGCATGCTGCATGGTTGCTGCAAGCTTGTTGCATGCTTGCTGCATGCTTGCTGAATGCTTGCTGAATGCTTGCTGAATGCTTGCTGCATGCTTGCTGCAAGCATGGTGTATGTTTGTTTGGTGTATGTTTGTTTGATTGATTTTCTGCCTTTTAGTGACTACCGATATGAAATGTATTGCAAAAGAAGATTCTAACTGTGAACTTTCTGCGATATTATGATGGTTCTACTTTTTTATTCTTACAAATTTCATAAGAGCAATATTGTATAAAAATGTGTTGTGTTGAGAGAAGATCATAGCATAGCAAAAGCTAAGTAATACCTGTAGTTACCCGTAATTACAGACACAATTAAATAACAATGTTCTGTTCCCTTTTGGGAACGTCTGATCAAATCAAAACATTGAATATTTTTTTGAATTTAGGATTTATAACTATTATTGAAAACGGTTTGAAGTCTTTTGTATATTATTGATTGTAATATTTATGACAAACGGGTTTAGGGCATATCGTATTTAGGGATTTCAATTTTATGGCATGTTATATTATGTGATATAAAGTTCGGGTAAGTTATCATTCGGACAAATGATGATTAGGACAAAAAAGTTATGGCACTTTAAATTATGAATAAAAAAGTTAGGTAATACAATAGAGAACCAAATATTTATCAAGGCTCGAAGTTCTAAGCAATTATTTGAAAAAAAAAAGACATCAAAATCTTCCAGTAGACAGTTCATACTTACAAAAGCCTTAGTTCCTAATCACCTGTTTTTGTGGTCAAACCCGAAACCCGATATAAATACCTTGGATTCACCAAGATATATCGGGTTTCAGGAAAACCGTAAACACTAATTGCTACACCATTTTACGCCTTCCGTTACATAGCAATACGGACATGTACCTATTGTTATTCAGTACTTATTTAGCACTTACGTCGGTATACAGTTTACTGCCTGTTAAAGAGACATTGTCTGTTTATGATTTGGGTTGTTTTAGGACACGTTGTTTTAAGACCTGTGTCTGAGCTGTGAGCTAAACGATGAGGCGTCAACGTGACTTTAGGTAGTAACATAAAATTCAGAAATGTGTTTCTCTGTATGTTTAGTCTGTTATGAAATAGCAAATTGACTGTGACTTTTTCAAAAAAGGTTCTTGATACCTTCTACCTGATCTACCTGACTAAGCCATACTAGCCATAGCTACCCTTTTAACCTATCGTTGAGACTGACGGTCCTTGAAACCGATCATTCGTTAATAGCCGAGATGACAAAAAATATATAATTAGTCCGTCAGATAGATTTCCAAAAAATATTGGATACATATTTTTTCTTTTGTTAAGTAAACCAACATTGACGAAGATATGATGCTTTTAAAATTCTCAATACGTCACGCCTTGGTATAATTTTAGCTAGTTCTGACGTCATGAGCCCCCACTCCCTAGTTTGAATGCGTTTTATCTTTGTCAATATTCATTAACTACAAAAACAAAAATATGTGTCCATTATTTTCCAATACTCTAACTGACGGACTAAATAGATTTGCAATTTTTTTATACTGTCGTCATGCCTATTGTGGAATCGGTGTACAGACATCTTGCGTTCGCAAGTCCTGACACGGACACACTGATCAATACATCAGCACGTATTTATATGAAGGTGTAGTAAGTACTGGTGTGGCGTACGGGATCATAGCAAGTTCTAAAATTCCCAAGGAAACGATAAAAAAATGTGTACCTACCTAAAATGAATAAAACGGTTTTTAAAGCCTTAAACCATCTTACCTACCGTGGTACCTTTGTGTTCTTTTGTCTGTATAATATTGTTACTGTATAATTATTATGTTTGTGTGTTCATAAATAAATAGCACACACACATGGGACATGTATTATATAGGACTTAGACAAAACTGGGGAAATGTGGGTGTACTGTTAGGTACACCTCTGCCTAACCTTTCGTGAATTACTGGCGTGATGTTATGTAATACATAAATAAACATCATCTTTAAGGCGCTGTACTTAGTCAAAATAGGCTTCACAAAACAGTTTTTAGCCAAATGTATACATTTTAGAGCAGCTAAAAAAATATATGTTAATCTTGATCATATTTATGGGTGGACCATTGTGTTCAAAACACGTTTTCGGTAAATTTTCTCGATAAAAAAAAACATAAAATAACCATTTAAATTGAAATTGTAGCAATTGTAACTGTATTATTTATAAACAAATCTTGATAATATTAATAACAGTGATGTAATATATAATAATAAAGGGAACTGTTGTTTTTATTTATTCTTTTTATTTATCACTTTTGTTTATTTCAATATTTATTCATTATTTTCTTATAAAACCTGGCCGCCCAGTAATAATGACGTCTCATTTACTCCCATACAAATAGACAGTGTGCGCGATTTTGGTGTTCACAACGCCTTAATGGAAAACAGTCTGCGAACCTCAATCCCACAATAAAAACAATAGACAGTCAACCGACCATCATTTCATCGAATCATTATTTCCAAAACCGCTGTGTGCACTCAGTCGCAACAGCACTTATCTCACGATTTTCCTCAATCAATAATCTCAAAATAAAATTTTCCTTCGAACAGTCCATTTTTCTCTCAAAACCTTCATATAACAGGACGTAACGACAGTGAAATAAAGCTGGAAACACACTAACTGTGTCGTGTTGTGCTGTGTTGTGTCAGAATCATATCGGTTTCATACAATTAGTATGGTGACAGACACATTACAGAGTGTTGTGTGTGTGTATAATGTGTTTCTTAAAATGAAGGCTGAAATCACATTTACACGCACAGAATAGCATTTTCTTGCATCGTTTTCCCTTTTTGACAATTAGAATTGCAACTCACTGAAATGAAAAGTCCGATCGCACGTTAAAGTGCTTCTGATGCGAATGAATGCTTGCGACCAGACTCCTCGCTCCACCGAAGACGCCTTTACGTGACAGAAAGAGAAAGATATTATCGACAACGCTGATCCGTGCTACCAAATGTGATTGCAGTCTTAATGTAGGAAACCGATATACTACTGACGCGACACGACACAACACGACACAGTAGTGTGTTCCTACCTTAAAATGGTGTGTGTTCGTAGCTGCCCCTACCAGCCTGACTCAGTTAATACAACTTCGATAATTTATCGTCCGCTCAGCGAAACTGTTCGTGAAATATTTCTTCACCCGTTTGTGATAGGGTTACCGAGCGTTGTAATTGGAAGTTATATTATGTGTGTGTGTGTGTGAGGCTAAAAGTATGTTTGTTTGACATACTTTTTGGTCGTGTTTCTGAAAGAGCTACGTCAAAAAAGGTCTGCGAAAAGAATAGCCGATTTTGTTACGTACAATCTGTTGGAAAGTAACTAGTGATTATAATGTTAAAATAATTGGGCTGATGTAAAATTATCTAGTTTTTTTAGTAAGTACTTTCAGGTTCCGTGTTCCACTGGTTAGAATCCATGTAAAACATTTTAATTTAATATTTACTACAACTTTGCTGTTACCGATATTGGGGTTGTACAATATACAAGTGTTCTATTTGTGTTTGTAAACGTTTAACGTGCCCCAGAAGAATATTAAAAAAAAAAAACATAAAAAGTAGTACTTAGCGAAAAAATAAAACATTTTTTGAGACTAAAAATTAGGTTACATTTTTAAAGAACACGTAGCTGACAGCCAAAACTTTTGTAACTAAAAGTCACTAGATCAAAAATCTTCTTGAAAAAGATGAAACTTTCCCATCAGTTTCAATTGACAAAATAAAAAGTGTTGCAAAAGTAACGTATTCCCACCAAGCGTCGGTAAATACAACTTCGATAATTTATTGGTCGCTCTGTAGAATTGAACGAGAAATATTTCTTCACTCGTTGGTTCGCAGGGCTACCAAACATAGAACCAAAACAATATCTAAAAACTAACTATATACTCGTTTTACCTCTGGCTTTGCTCAACCCGTAATTATCTGTCAGTTATTATCCCACAACAACGTTCTACCGAGTCATGCCCGACTCATCACTGTTCCGATTGGTCACCAAAAACTTTTTCCATACTAGAAGTCCTGACTCGTCACTATAAGAAAACAAATGATTTTTTGACTTTGAATTGAATTCCCGATTCGTCACTAGTGTAAATTTGCGAGTCAAAAAGTACAGTTAGTAAGAAAGTTATAGTATGACTTTTAAATCAATTTATTTACAACAACCTTAAGTATTCCCGTGATCATGATGCTTAAAGTATCGAAAGACCAAAGTGTGGTCTGTCGTTGTGTTAAATTTCATCCTAAATCCGTTCAAAAATTTTGCAGACAGACAGTGAGACCGATAAACACTAAGACAGACAGAGCTACTTTCAAACGTACTAACTTCTACTCGCGATTGCCCGTGTGATAAAGACACATTATCTATAGCACTCGACAATGTAACTTTCTGTCAGTTTATGCATTTTTGAAATCGGATGAGTAGTTCCAGAGATTAACATATTTTTATATCTTTTTATTTGAGATTATACTAGGAGGAGCTCGTGGCTAAATAATAACAGCCGCTCGGGTCGATCGTTAGGTTAAGCCGTGCTTGCCTAGGTTGGTCTGTGGATAGGTGACCACTCATTACATACCGAGTTTCCTCCGTGCCTCGGAAAGCACGTTAAGCCGTTGGTACCGGCTGTCATTTGCAGATCTTTGACTGTCGTTAGGTGGTCAGAGGCCCAAAAAGTCTGCCAACCAGTCTTACCAAGGTGTATCGTATTACCCGGTACTAACTAGGTTGTGGAGGTCAAATAGGCAGTCGCTCCATGTAAAATACTGGTATTCAGCTGCAGCCGGTAAAACTGGAAGCCGACCCCAACGTAGTTGGGAAAAGGCTAGGCAGATGATTTGAGATTATACTAGTTTGGATTTAAGAAGAAAAATACAGTTCATCGTGACAGTCAAATATTTTAAGACCCGTTTCTTTGAAGGTCAGACCCTTGCAAGGTGCCAATGTGACTTTATAATGTCATAATATCAATACGAATGTCTCATGTAGAGATGATAAATTATCGCTTCTCTAAAAAAAATATGTTGAGATGCTGCAATATGACAAATTACTTTATATTAGAGTACTATTAAGATCAATATTTAAAGTGCTCTCGCTATTTTAAAATTAAAATAGAATAACAAGTTGACATGATCATAAATCAAAATTCATAAACACTAAGTGATTCCACTCGCTTTCTTAAAAGTACAATAACTTAAGATACCCTTCAAACACTTTTCATAGTTTTGAAACTCCTAACCACAAAATATAGCCACATGTTCCATTTAAAAATCTATCCGTAACTCATTTATAGGTAATACTTTCTTTGGGCTTTGTCACAGTCTGATTAAAAAAAAAAACGATCTGTTCCCATTGACTAGCAATAGTGGCAACCCTACACCGAACTCATTTTCTTTCTGGCGGAAGGAATTAATTTACTATAATGTTACAACTTCAGTTCGGGCGCGTCGTGACCATTGGCGAATTCAAATGAGAGGCGAATCTAATGGCCGTTGTCTTATCTGTGACAGCTGTTATTGTAAAACACTTAGTGGGAAATGATTGCGCGAGAACGGTGTTTTATTGAAAGCGTTTTTTTTTTTCTGAAGTCATACTAAAAATGACATTTGCTACTGTAGCTTATTGTGGAACCTTTTTGTGAAAATTTCATTTTTTACTCGACTGCGAGAAAGCCCAAAAGAAGCGTGGTGTTTATTATTTTAGATTTTAAGCAGTAGTTTTCCGTTTTAAAAGTTAGGTTAGGAGCTCACGACTTATGCAAAAAAAAAAAACAAAAACCTTTTCCGCTCAACTACCAACTATACTTAAAACCTAAATATCACAAGCTACTCCACTACCACTCCAGAGTAACATAGAAAATGTATCACGTTTCTCTCAACCAACCAACGTAGAAGTTATTCAGAAAAAAAATATCATCGGAGCTCGCAGGAATATTATGTTTAATGTATGCCTCGTGCGACGCCATACGTGCCTTAGGACGCAAGAACGCGTGTGAAGAAAGCTGAATCAGCCTATTAATATACCACTACATTGCAGAAGGCTTTCTCGAAGTTATCAGCGTCTGCGAATAGTTTATGCAGCTGGTGTAGTCTGTATTTTATGTAGTCGTGCTATACCACTACCACTTGTATTGGAATATAAGTTTTATTCTTATTTAAATAAAAGTCTTAAATAAAAAATATTTATTAGTATTATTATTATTTATTAGGCTTCAGTGAAATAAAATATTTTGATTTTGACAGAGCTAAAAGGTTATGGCACATTGGGCATCAAAAAATTGCTATCAGTAGGAGAACTAACAAGTGTAGGAATGAACATTAAATATAAACGTCCTAATACATAGACATTTTTCTAAGTTAATAAGTCATTAGGTCACTAAGGATTTAAAACAGTTCATCAACATTCAATAACCTTAAACTACTAGTTATGTTAGATTAAAAAAGTGTGTGGGATCATCAATAAAATCCAATTTGCATTTTGCAAGTGGCATAAAACGCAAGTCTGTGAATCGGACGTTTGTATGATTAAAACTCATTTAGAATTTGTTTTGATTGAATCCATTATTCTAGCAACTAAATACAATAAGAAACAAACATTAAAATTATTAAACAGCCCATATCACAATTGGGTTAAGAGAATGATGATCGCAATTATTTTAGTACGTGGAAATTCTGAAAACCTGTATTTTTTTGACATTTTATTTTAGAACGAACACTGAAGTGAAGACGCCCGCGTTTCTATTGCACTCGTTCGGTTTGCAGATATTCAAAGATTCGAGAATTGAATCCTAGCTTTGCTTGCATTCAGCTAGTATTGATATTTTGTATAATAATCGATTTTACTAAGTCTATGACTGAGGTCTATGAACGTTACTAAGTGCTTGCCTTAGACATGTTTCCATCTCTTTTTTATTCTTATAGTTTGACAAATGTGTGACACACTGGACTATAGACTAAGTAAAATAAATACTTCGGTAGAAAAGAATGGATGATAGTTCGTTTAGATTACCGCACTTAAATCAATATGGAAAATAAATGAATAGACACATTTGTAATTATATAAAATAAATATCATCCATCAATGCCACTTTCAAGGGCAAGGTGTTTTGTCATTGTTTTTCCTCTATCGATTTGTGATTCTTCGAAACTATATTTCTTTCGTTATGTTGTTATGGAAATCATCAGATACAAGTCTTTCGTGATCGGAAAATTTACTTAGTAAACAGAAGAAAGAAAAAATATAGAAAAAGTACCTATTTATTAGTCTCGTACCTACAGGACATAAAAAAAATGTTAAACTAACAATAACGAATTTTCACAAAAAAGTAAACATAAGAAAAAGATTAAATTAACGAAATTGGTCGTGTACGAGGCCAAAATGTCCATAACTATCTTCTAAAACATGGTGCTTTAACATTAAAAAAAAAGTTACAGCGCTGGCTAAACAGGCTAAACCGCTACTATAAGAAGCATAAAATTATACATAAGAGTTTCTTATATAACGAAGATGAGCTAGGAAAGGATTTTTGCCAAACATAAAGGTTTTAAATGGAAAATGAAAAAATTGTTACGAGGGTTCATCAATTAAAAAAAAATCCCAACGAACTCTTACGTCTTTTGTGTTGTGAAGTCACTTAAACCAATTTCGTTTCTAAATAACATTCATTGAACACTGACAACCAATCTTACCAATAGGTATCGTATTACCCAGTACCTACTGGGTTGTGTTCTGTATGGTGTCGGACGTAAAGAATAGCACCATCCCATATCTTCCCGTGGGTGTCGTAAGAGGCGACTAAGGGGCTTAACAGAGAATGGGCAGCAGCGTTCTCTGTGCTTTGTAACAACCACACTGCGATCGCCAACCCGCCTGCCAAGCGTGGCGATTATGGCCAAAACCCCCCTTTGGGGGAGGCCCATGTCCAGCAGTGGACGTCTTGCGGCTGAAATGATGATGATGATGATGATGACTGGGTTGTAGAGACTGGAGGTCAGATAGGCAGTCGCTCCACATAAAATACTAGTATTCAGCTGCATCCGGTTAGACTGGAAGCCGAGCCCAACATATTTGGGAATAGCTCGGTAGATGACAATGCGTAAAACATTGAAGTTCCATCCATACTCGTCCATATAAACAAACAAAAACATTGTGCCCATAAACAAATAATCATGTTTCAATACCATAATGACAGGAATAATGTCATTGCTTGCTATTCAATTGAAATTCGAAATCAACTCTCCGAGCTAATCAACCCGCGTTTGTGTCATAATTCGAACTGATCAACTATGAATACGGCTCATGTTTTCATTTACGGTGTATGATATTTTGAGGGTGTGACTAGACTACACATACGTGGAGAGCATAATGTAACAAAACAGAAACTATTGCCAGCAGTTGCCAAGCCGCTTTAAAGTAACCGTGTTTAAGATCTGGATTTTATGTAAGTACTTGTCATCCTGTTTGTTTAAGTTCTATGATAAAATACAGTCAGCAGACAGAAAAATAATCAACCAAAAAAAAACATTTGCACTGTGCTCGCAAAAATTAATGTTATATAACGTAAGTAAAAGCTTTATAAAACATTCATAAGAATAATGTCAAAGATACGAAGCTAAACCAACTAGATCGTTTTAAAAGATTTGCTATTAAACGCCTGGTTTCTTTGTATTTGGTCAACTGTACCCTAAAAAAAACACAGTTTTATTAACTAAGTAAGATTATAAAACTTAGGACCGCAAGCTCTAAAATTGGTATCGTAAAATGTCTAATCATAATTTCAGTCAGTTTTATAACTGTGACAGATCATTGCGTCTACTTCTGAGGGCAGGTCATGTTAAACGCCCGCTACAGTGAGTAAAAAACGAGCTATACTTTTGAAAAATGTATTATAACGATTGTCTATTATCCTGTTAAACATATTAACATAACATAACATAACGCCTGTTATTCCCGAAGGTTTAGGCAGAGGTGTACTTACACCGCGGGCCTGTGGACGGTGGGCTATGGGCTAGCTCGCCGTCCGTCCGTCTCATGACGACAGGCCGTGTCGACGGCAAGTTCGTGTTCCACGCGCGCCTCAAAGAGAGTCAGCAATAGGAAGGGGTCCGCAAGGGCTGATGCCTGCCGGGGTTGCGGGACTGTTCGAAAGAGATACCGTGGCCCCGGAACACAAAGGGCGATGAAGGAACATGGATGGGTTTTAGTCAGTAAAAGTCTGACACTCACTCCTGCTCCGCCCAGAGCGGGAGGAGTCATTTGATGATTTCCCAACCGAACTTACACAGCGTGTAGTACACCAGCATTTGGCCAGTTATGTTTTAAGTCCTATGTAATAGAGGCCGAGCCTATTACCATCAACCGGACACAAATCCAGACTCCGTGGCTGTTACTGAGAAATTCCTGATAGAAAAACCCAATCCTGCTAAAGTGGTTTTAAAATCATCCACGTATGTTTTGCGACAACCGGACCATCTTTACCATTTTTTAATCCTTATCAAATCTTCTAAAAATTACATGAAATTAAGAACACTCTAATCATTCTCAGACCACACTAATGACTAGCGACAAAAACAGCGTAACCACTAACCCAAAGTTCAGTTAAACTAAGCAGGGCTCAAACCGAAGTTGTCGACTTATACCAGAACTGGTCAGCTGATATTTTTCACTCCATTTAACTAAATCGATGGTCCCCAAACTCGTAGGACCTCATTTAGGGACCTCTTTTTCAGGTTAAATATAGATTCCTTTTGTGATCCTATTTTTATTCGCATAGAGTTTTTTTTCGTACGAATATTTTTGTCATCCAGAAGTTATTTTTTGTCATTTTTCACGCTTGAAATATTTTAGCAAATATTTTACGTGATTTATAGAGACTCACGGTTAATTTAGTTGATGGGCTTTTATCTTAGGGCTTAGGTTAAGGAGAATGTTTGCAAGTACTCATAAATGTCGTTGGGAGAGATATAATTTACGGCGGCACTCACAAATGCTCATTTTGGTTAATGAGTCATAAACTTGCGAATGCTTTGGTCTCATTGGCGTAAAACTTCTTTTCTCAAGTCATTCCTTAAAGCTCCACGTTTGGACATCTTATTTTCTTTTTCATTACCTCTAAAACGTTATTTAGCAACCTCACTGCAAAAATATCCGAATTACTATCCGTTTCAGAGCTAAAACTATCCGGATATCATTCTAAAAGCAATCACATTAAGCAGATCAAGCCTTTACCGGCTCAATCAAACTTGAAGCCGCACTACAGGGAAATCAGTGGGACTTGATTATGAATGGCACAATTTAAAGACGATGGCTGTTTGCTAAACTTTGTGTACCAGCAGATCTATCTGTAGATAATAGTTCTATCAGGCCCGTGGTTTAAGGCCGCAAGTGTTATCGCCTGGGCTCATTTGAGCTGGCTGGTAACTCTATCCGGGGCAATGCCGTAATGGTACATATTGGCCAGCGCACACAAGAGATGGCAAGGCAGAGTTTTTATTTTTACCAGACTCAAATTCATACATAGCTAGTGGTAATAAGTTATAGATTCCAATGTTCAATGCCGCGAAGGGAAATCCTATTTGACGCATTGGGGTCGATCTCTAAACGTTTTAATCTGTTTCTTATTTTCACTAGCTATGTATGAATTAACTTTGGGCAAAGATAAAATATATACGTCGACCAGACAGTCTCTTTCCAGTTAAGAGAAGATAATCGAAGTTGCTCGACGTACTGAAAATGCCTGGAAGAGCTACTAGTCGATGTAACACCTTATGAAGGGATGTCTCCCTCTCGCACTTAAGCGAAAGCTCATTGACATGTGCATTCTCCCCACCCTCACCTATGGAGCGCAAACATGGTCGCTCGAAAATCGTCAGAAGTCCGCACTTTGGGTTTGCCAACGAGCTGTGGAACGAAGTATATTGGGTGTCAAAATTACGGACCGCGTCAGAAATTGCATACTTCGCTCCAAAACCCAAATAAGCTGATGTTGGCCTTACAGCAGCTAGACTGAAGTGGAACTGGGATGTCGGAGGAGCAAAGGGCAAAAATTACCACTCAGTGGATACCAAGTAGCAGGAAACAACAACGCGGCAGGCCCAGAAGGAGATGGCGGGAAGAGCTAGACTCTTTTGCAAAGGACTGGCCTAAAATCAATCGCACTATATCGCGAAATGTGGAAAGAGGGAAGGGAGGCCTTTGCCCTGCAGTGGGACGATATCATCATCTAAGTCGTTATCTTCATTTTTGAAGGTCGTGTCTAGTCTGTGTCTGAGGTATTCATCACTCGGTGCACTATGCTCTTCCACGTTTGTCTGTCCTCGGCGGTCTTAAAAGCTTCGGCTATTGATAGGCCAGTGAGCGACTTTACTCGGTCTGACCAACGGGTAGGTGAGCGCCCGCGTGGTCTTTTCCCGTCTACTTGGCCAACTACCATCAGCTTCTCGAGGCTGTCAGGGTTTCTACGAGCGACATGTCCAAAATACTTAAGAATTCGCTGGAAGCAGACAGTGGATAGTCTTGTGGTTATTTGGAGCTCCTTGAGAAGGTGCTCCGGCGTGCAGTCCATGGAATTCGCAGCATCCGCCTCCAAACCTACATTTCAAAAGCGTCAATTTTTGCCCTTTCCTTCTCCCTTATTGTCCAAGATTCGGCGCCGTAAGAGAAAATTGAGAATACCAGCGCACGCACCAGCCTCATTTTGGTTTTGCGGGATATATTGCGATCTTTCCATATCCGAGTGAGTTTAGTCATCGCTGCCTTGGACATCTGGATTCTTCTGGCGATTTCTCTTTCGCTGCCTCCCTCGTTACTGAGAAGAGAGCCAAGGTACACGAACTGCTCAACGAAATCTAGGTCTTTTAGTTCATTGGAGCAAATCAGCGAGCCAGATCTATCCACCATCAACACTTTGGTCTTCGCCTTATTAATGGTAAGGCCAACTGCTTTACTCTCTTTCTCCACTCTAGAGAGGAGTTGAGATAGTTCCTGCTCAGACGATGCGAATAGAGTGGTGTCATCTTCGTATCTTAGGTTGCTAATTTTCCTGCCACCAATGGATATTCCACCCTCCCAACCATCTAAAGCTCGTCTCATTATAAATTCACCGTATATGTTAAATAGAATTGGCGACAAGATACATCCCTGTCTAACCCCTTTTTGCGGCTTAAAAGGTTTCGACAGAAGATTGTTCACCTTCACAACTGTGCTCCCATCCTGATAGAGGTTTGCGATAAGAATGACGAGGTGGTCTGGTACTCCCATTTCTAATAGAATTCTCCACAGACATTCCCACCTAACACAATCAAACGCTTTTGAGTAGTCAACGAAACACATCAGCATTGGAATGTTGAACTCACGACACTTTTCAATAATCTGTCTGACATTCACAATCTGTTCCCTTGTTCCTCGCCCTTGAACAAATCCCGCTTGTTCTACTGGAATCTGCCACTGCAAGAATGCTTTAAGGCGTTCGTTCATGACGTACAGTAGAACCTTGCTAGCGTGGGATATGAGCGCCACCGTCCTGTAGTTGCCGCAAGAATTAGTTGACCCCTTCTTGTGTATTGGTATTAGAATGTTAATCCATTAAAAACTACAGAGGCTCTTAATTCCTCACCTGAAGTCTCAATTGGTTTATTAAAGGCGAATGTATCTGGCTGCACGGTTGAATTTCAATTTAAACACATAAACCCTATGATAGTTATTAAAGCTTTCCGGCAAATAAAAATAAAACTGACCGAAGATCTATGGGGAATGTCTATCAAAGTTTGTACATCCATACTTGAGACTATAGCCCCATACTTAGCTTTAATTTTTAATTTGTGTGTAGACCAAGGAGTTTTCCCTGATCTAATGAAATACAGTAAAGTCATACCTCTTTTCAAATCCGGGGACAGTAAAGATACTAATAATTATAGACCTGTATCCGTGTTGCCGGTTTTTAGCAAGGTGTTTGAAAAAGTAATGCTGAATCAAATGCTCAATCATTTTAACACCAACAAAATTTTAACCGATCAACAGTATGGTTTCACCAAGGGACGTTGTACGGCTGACGCCGGTGTAACCTTATTAAAGCACATATTTACTGCGTGGGAAGAGTCTCAAGATGCCATAGGAATATTTTGTGACCTTTCCAAAGCATTTGATTGCGTAAATCACGACACATTACTTTTGAAACTTGAGCATTACGGATTAGGTCAACTTGCACTTAGTTTGGTAAAATCATATTTGAGTGATAGACAACAACATGTTCAAATAAATGGTGTTAACTCACAGGGTTTAAAAGTAGTAATGGGGGTTCCGCAAGGCTCAATATTGGGTCCTTTCCTCTTTCTCGTGTATATAAATGATCTACCCTATTTATTGAAAAACCAACCTCAAAATATGGTGTTGTTTGCTGATGACACTTCCCTAATTTTTAAGATAAATAGACGGGCCCAAAATCTAGATGACGTGAATAACGCCCTACTTCAGGTCCATAATTGGTTCACAGCAAACAATTTACTATTAAATGAAAAAAAAACTAAATGCATAAGATTTGCTTTACCCAATGTTAGAAGTAGTGATTGTGAAATAATATTGAATAAAGAGAAACTTGAATTCGTAGATAAAACGGTTTTCCTGGGGATTACGCTTGATTCAAGGCTACAATGGGGTTCTCATTTAACATCCCTTGCGGCGCGGCTAAGTTCAGCGGCATATGCTATTAGAAAAATTCGTCAATTTACTGATGTAGATACCGCTAGACTGGTCTATTTTAGTTACTTTCATAGTATAATGTCTTATGGCATTTTGCTATGGGGACGGGCTGCAGATATTGAGTCTATATTTATTCTGCAAAAAAGAGCCATCAGAGCCATATATAATCTTCGTAGGCGCGATTCTCTAAAGGAACTGTTTAAGGATATTGGCATCATGACGGTACATTGTCAGTACATCTACGAAAACATAATGTACGTCAGAAAAAATCTGCACCTTTTTGGTAAAAGAGGTGATAGTCATAATTACAGTACTAAGAATAGGGACCAACTCGTTCAGCCAGGCTTCAGACTCGCTAAAGTAGACTCATCTTTCATGGGGTACTGTTTGAGATGCTATAATAAAATTCCACAAAGTATTCTTGAACTGAATGAGACGAAATTTAAAACATGTATCAAACGCACACTATGTAAGCAAGCTTATTACAAGTTGGGCAATTATATCGCTGATAAAAATGCGTGGCTCAATGCTGGTCCTGCTCCACATGGACAGGGGCGCATAAATTGATAGCATTACATAGAATTGTTGGAGCTGCTGAAGATTGTACAACTATCTTTGAATTGTATAGAATCAATCTCTAGTATTATATAATCGCATAGCCCATATTGTGTGAGTACTATGTACTAGAAAGCTATCATTCACTGAAATCCTACGTTTTTTATTTTTATTTCTTGACTTGAATGTGCCCTGGCGGTTGAGAGTATGTCATGCTCACTCTAATGTCTCGCTGATGGTGGCGCGTGTGTTGGATCATTTAGTTCCCTTCGAAATGGTTGAGCTGAATGGTGCTGATCCATGAGTCATGTTCGTGAACGGGCGCTGTCAGTTGCGACTGGTCATCTCTTAGTTGCCATGGCTTATTTGAATGTTTATTTATTAATTGTATTTTTTGTTTTTACTATGGACACTTTTAACGTGCACATCTTGCTACATTGTTCTCACATAATATACCATCTTAACATGAATGATGTAACCAAGATTTTGTAACAACATTTTGATTTAAAAGAGTGTCCATGGAGTTTCTTGCCCGTTCTTCTCCATAGAGATCTACGCTAGGGAATGGGCAACTACAGTACTTTCACAGTTTTTATGTCTTGTGACTGTGACTGTAGCTACATTTAATTTTCATTTTTGTTTCGACAATTCAATAGTGCCTGGAACTGGCCTACTTGAAATAAATGCTTTGATTTTGATTTTGAATGGATTCCTGCCAATCACTGATCCACTCGCCATTTCTCCATATCTGATTGCAAAGCTTTTGTAGAATGCATATGCCGTCTTCTCCTATGAGCTTTAAGTTTTCGGCAAAAATATAGTCACTTCCGGCCGACTTGTTACGCTTAAGCTTCTTCAAAGCGAAATCAATTTCAGATTTTAAGATGTCGGGCTCTTGAGGAGTATCGGAGATGCTGCAGCGCAGGTTTGTTTATGGAGCTGCCTCGTCAGTGTACAAGTCTTCGCAGTAACCTTTTCATCTATCTACTACTCTATCAATCTCGGTAAGCAAACCTCCATTTGTATCTTCTATAGCCCAAGTTTTTGCCTTGAAGTCCCACGTTATGGTCTTGATTTTCATAAAAAGATCTCGAGAGTGCATCTTTTGGGCATGATCTTCAATTTCAGAACATATGTTGTTAAAGTACTGATTTTTATCTTTCCTCGATAGACGCTGTACTTCTTTAGCGAGATTCCTATATTGTTCACGACTGCCATCCTTTGAAAGGTTTTTCAGTAGCTCTTTCTTTTTATTTATTACGTCCCATGTCTTCTCTGACAGCCATGAACTGCGGGGTGCGTCGCGTGATTCCCCTTGGCTTTCTTTGTGAGCTGCAAGCAACATTTCTTTGAGTGTTCTCCAATTTGCGTTAACGTCGGAGCTATTATCCATTTGCACCTGCGTCGCCAGTTCCTTTTGGCATCGTGCCTTGAATATTGTTTCCTCTCCAGGTGTAAGCCTGCGTCTCTGTTTATCAACAAGCTGGTGGCACTTCTTAAGCTTGATGGCCATTTTTGCGACCAACAAGGAATGGTCACTGCCGCAGTCAGCACCTGGGTATGTTTTGGTGTTTATTACGCTCGATTTCCACCTTTTTGGAACTGCAATATAGTCAATTTGGTTCCTGCACCTATCTCCTGGCGATGTCCACGTATATAGTCGTCGAGCATGCTGCTGGAACCAGGTGTTCATTATGGACAATGAGTTTGCCGCACAGAACTGCAGCCACCGGTCTCCTCTGTCATTCCGTGTGCCCAGTCCAAAACGCCCAACAACATCTCTCAGGTGGTCATCACCGTCTGTGCATCCCACTTTGGCATTTAGGTCTTCTATCAGGATATTCACTTCTCTCTTAGGTAGCGAGTTATAAGTGTCCTCTAACTGATTATAGAATGCTTCGATTTCTTCTTCAGTACAGCTACTCGTGGGTGCGTACACCTGGATGATGTTCATACGACATGGCTTAGTGTCGAGTTTCAACGTAATTATACGGTCGCTAACAGGGCTGTATACCAGAACACATCTATCGATCTCAGGGGTAACAGATATCGCCACGCCTTTGCTACTCCTGTTGTCAGGGCCAGAAAAGTATATGGTGTGCCCTCTGCTCGTTTTGTAGAAACCTGTGCCCCTCATGTGAGTTTCACATGAGGACGATATAGGCTTATAATAACAAAGATAAAATGCTCTACCTAGCTGTCTTCGGTGTGCGTTGAACTTAAGTGTGCATTGCAGTATGGACTTTCAAAAAAAAAAAGATCCCGAAAAGCTCGAGTTAAAACGATGCAGAGCTTATAACTATGCATTGACCTTTGTTCTGTAAACATTGATTCGAAATTTGAACTTTGAAATGCGTGCCGATATTTTTTTAAAGCAAGTTAATAACTTATAAAGTTTTATTTTTATAAGACAAAGATGTACCAAGTAAATAACTTCCAGCCATTAAAGACGTACCTAGTTAATCTTATAAGCATAAGATTTTAAGTTAAAAATATAGATAAAAACACGCCTAAGTTTTCCAAGAAATAATAATATGAAACTCACTATCTAATTCTTTTTTCAAACATTTTTTTCTGAAAAACACTTAAATGAATGTTGGAATATAAATGAAAAAACAATTTTATTTGTTTAATGAGACTTTTTAATACGCATCCAATAGGAGTCTTTCATTTTAATTTCTTTCTTTGTTTACCGTCATTTATTTTATCATTAGTGCTTTGCTTAATTAACTAACAAAGCTACTGCTCTGTCTTTGTAATTATTCTTTTTTTCTATTTAATAGAAAAGCATTCCTGGGGGCAGACTTACGACCTTTTTTAGAGACATAAAGGGTGTAAAAAGACTCTACTAAAAAGACCAAGCAGAAAGGCAAGTGCCTTTCGTTGGAGCGACGTCGACGTTGTCTTTTTTTTTTCTACACCATACCTTCTAGATAAGGAGATATTGGGGGTCAAAGTTCCAACTTCTTGACAAGTTCTTTTTTAAATACAATTTTTTAATGTAAGATTTTTACTACCTTTAGATACCCGCAATTACAGACACAATTAAAATAACAATGCACCGTTCCCCTTCGGGAACGACTGGGGAGATAAAGGTTAAATACCTCCACGACCCCGTACTATTCAATTCATCTATCAGGTGGCCTACCATGACCGTTGATGATCCGATGACCGATGATGGATCGTTTTATTCTTGTTCGACTGAGGGTAAGAGATGGCGCTATACGTCCTCTATAGCTCCGTCTCTTACCCTCAGTCGAACAAGAATAAAACGATCCTGCTTTAAGACGTCATGGTAGGCCAGCAGCACAATGTTTTGAGAGCGTTACATTGAGTTCTACCACAAAACATGAATTTTTACCCCAAAAAAAAAGTCGTTTCCCAGCAATATTTTTTGCATAAAGTTAGTTTGATGTACAGAATGCTTGGTTGACGGCCCCGTGATGAGTCTTTTTACAGCCTGTATAGTATGTAATACAGCAATTCGAATTAAGTAATTCCTATCCACTGCTGCTTAGAGCCAGTGAGGTGATAAACGTAACGTCGACGTAGATTGATGAGGGGATGGAAAAAGTTTTATTTATGGTGACGACTTTTTAAATTTATATTTAAGATCTCCAACAAAGGATATACACGATGGACAACATAAAGTATTTCTTAAGTGTACTCTTTCAATTACAGGAGACCACTCCATTATCCATATCCATATCAACTTAGGTCTAAGAGTTAATATTAAACATACAAAATTGTTCAAACTATTGTATGCCGAACATGGTAGAGCAGTGCAAACGCACACATAAATAACCTGATAACAACTCTGTAACCACTGTCTCACAATAGAGATTTTTGACTTTGACTTTATCTTTTGCCTAACCTTTTCACAACTATGGTTGGTTCGGCTTCCAGTCTAACCGGATGCAGCTGAATACCAGTATTTTACATGGAGCAATTGCCTATCTGACTTCCACAACACAGTTAGTACTAGGTAATACGAAACCATTTGGCAAGACCAAGAAGAAAGAATACAAGCTCAGAAGACCACAGCACGCATAATAAATGGCCAGACTGCTCAGGCAAAGCCGCGGTTAATAGCTAGCCAACTATACTTGATTCTTTGAAGAGGATTCTGGCAGTCAAGTATTTTCCTAGTAAAAACCATTAAATGCACTCGGAAAATAATCTGCTAAGAATAGATAGTATTTTTCTTATCGTAGGAATTTTATTTAAAAAACCCAACACCATTTTCTCCGAGTCTCGTGACTATCACAACAGAAACCATCGATTGCAAACAAAAGCGTCGAATGCATTTTATGATTTAACATTACTTTCAAACGCCACGAACAAAACCTCGCAACCTACACAAACGAAATATTCCGACATAAAACCGAATAGCAAAAGAAACTATCCGAAACCACGATCCGTTTCCCATCCCTTATTTGCCGTGGTACCGATAAAAACTACCACTTTTTTATCGCAAAAGATCGTCACGGACCACAACGTATTAAAACAAACGAAGTTTATTTGCAAAAATCGAGAGTCACCGTTCCTGCACGAATCGATACTAGGTACCGAGACTAAAATATCGATACAATCAATGTTTGTATCGGTACGGTGGACACGTGACGGGAAATTTTGGAGTTTAGCTTTTGACGGACTTCTAAACTCGGTGTATCGGTTTCACCCGACGTTTTTTTGCTGACAAACAAAACTCGAGATCCGATTTCAACGATTTATTTGAAATGGTTTGTCTATTCGTTATTTGTTCTACTTTTTTTGTTGGAGGATTTTTCCATTCGCCCTGTGTTGGATTAATTTCCCTTTGTTGTTGTGAGAGAGATTAAATATTTGGTTCAAGTATTTTTTACTAATTTGCCGTGTTTTTTATTATCTCGAAAATAAATTGGGGATTGACAACTGCGGTACGCTATAGATATTTATAATCAGACGCGTATAAAAACATACGGTGCGATGAACAAAGAATTATGCATGACTTGTATGGAAATCTTTTATAGTAGATTTTTTTTAGTTTTAAGTTAAAGCCAAAATAAATAAACAGAACTAAAAAAATGAAGCAACAGGGATGTGTAAGGATCGTAGCAAGCTTTCTGGGGCCCAATTCTGTAAAATTAGCAACTTGCCAATAGTGTGTAAGTAGTGTCTCAATAGGCTAATCATTGACATTTCGTATTCTACAAATTATCTATGGTCATTGACTTACCACTTGACTGTAGTGCCATTGAAACGCCATAGAAGACTATTGTAATAATTTGAATTCTGCTCCACTATAATGTGTCAATGTCATCATGATGGCCAGTTACGGTAGTCTGTAAATATTTTAAGTGTACATTTGAAAGTTGTGTCTATCGTGTTTGAAAAGTGTTTTGGCCATCGAACCGCCATTGTGAAGCCCTCGCACAACGAAAACACTGAAAAAATATTATACCGCCACACGATCGACACACTACTGAGTACTGAGACACCACTGAAACGCCATTGAAGTTTTTGCAGAATACCAAATTTGCAACAGTGGCAACATAATGTCTGCAGTGTGTCGAGTGTCAATGGCGTGTTGCTTAACACAAAGTTACAGAATTGGGCCCCTGTAGTTTCTGCTTACCCCCACGGAAAAAGGCGTGAGTTTATGTACAGTGGGCTGCATCAGTTCGGTACCCCAATCGGGTACTCCAGTACCCCGGGTTGGAACGTAGGTGCTTTCAAGGGGGGAAACACGTCGTGAAGGTGGTTGTACATGTACGTATATCAATAAAAAATATAGCTATAACTACAAAATAACTTTACCTAAATAGCTGAAGACTTGATATCCAGCAAAACTCTACTTTAAAATACTTTCCATATACATTAACCTACTTTAATATTAAAAACATGTATCGACTTCAGTAAAAACAGTTTTTAAAACGGACTTTGAAAGTAGCAATCACTTTTATTTGATGGATGAGGAGAACGCCCATCGGTAGCCTGTAGGCTGTAGGCTCATATCATGCGATTTAAAAGTTAATCATTTTCTTTTAAAACCGATATGTATTTTTTTTTTATTTTAACATAAAGTTCGGTATCAATCACGCAAAGATGTTTTTTTATGTCCTGGTATAAGTGTGTACCACTACTGAAGCACAATTGTTCAATTATGTTTGAAGTAAGTGTACTTTAATTTTAGAAATAAATCCTATTGGAAAAATACCGATGCTTGAGGACATCCATCCACAAAAGTATACAATTATAAAAAATCAAGAAGTACGTATTTTTATAAAGTTTTGTACTTTTCCTCTAACCTTGGGCTTATTGACGCAGTTTTTTAGATAATAGTGACCAATTTTCTGGGACACAAAAGGCTCATTAAATTGTTTTGTTTTGTAATTTAGGGAGCAGATGGATTTTGCAGTTTGTAAAAAAATATGCACAACGTTTGCAGAAACAGTTATTAAACCCATAATACTACGAAATAGAGTCCACATTGTTTAACGTATTACAATAAAAACATACCAAAAATACATCCCATATACAACAGAAAAATACACCAACAAATTCAATCTTCAACGTCACAAAATTCAATCGGCATCGACAGCATCCCATTTGCCTTTCAGAAACTTCTGTTCGTCTGCTACAAGCATCTCATATACAAAGCAAATTAAAAAAGTTAATGCAAAACTTTTAATAAAAAAGGGTTCAATAGGGTTCAACGAGAATGCATTTTGTCGAGGTCTGTACAGTCCTGAGCACCAGTATATGTACACTTAGCAAAATTCGAAAGCGATTTTTTCGTGGAATAACAACTGCAGCTTTGAGACAAACGCTTTTTCATAAAAAACGGAGTCTCTAAAATACTATGTTCATAACAACATAAAATTGCAATAAATACAGTTGGAGAAAATACGTTTTAAAAGCTGCAAAGTGTGTAGATATTGTACTTGTGACTGTACTCCGCTGCTCTTAATTACAATACCTATGTTTGACATACGGTTAGTGCGCTGAAGTTTTTCATCTTGGAATTTGTCTACGTTTGGGCAATTTGACTATGTAATTCATATTTAGGGTTTTTATTGAGAACAAAGACTTTTGTCAACATTTTTTTGTGTTTTGTGGTAAACTTAGTTGATTTTCCTGTGAAGGAAAACGTCGTGAGGAAACCGGCATGTCCTAGAACCAAAAATTCCAAGATATGTTAAATCTACCAACCCGCACTGGGCCCGCGTTCCTCATTCCCTCTCATGGAGAGGTGCCCATGTGTCCCAGCAGTGGGAACCTTATAGGCTAATTATGCTACGCTTATGCTAGTTGATTTTACGGAGAGAGAGAGAACTCTGAGTAAACGGCAAAAATTATGCTAACGCTTTTAATAACTCTGTGTTTCACTGACTATTATGTACTAATTAAACTATTCTTGTTTTAATTAATACACAATCACAAGAGACACAGACCCTAAGCCTGTCCCCTAGACCTAGCACTAATGCCAGTTTCACTCTCACCCAACCCTAATCATTTTTCAATAGCCCCATAACTTCTCGGACCAGCTCAGTAAAATTACGACCAATTACAACAGAGACCATCTTCTAACTTCCAAAGATACTAAGAACATAATACAAATCACAAGAGCAAACTTCTGGGCTTGTTGAACATCTGTATCTAACAGCTCTCCCTATCATTGAACTTAACCATATCTATAATCGTTTAGAACTTCCCAAGTCCAAACAGTTATTGCTTTTACGCACCTATTAGACCCTATCTTTGCCACTATAAAGTTCAATTTCAATTGTCCCATCTAGTATAGTAAGTTTGTAATAGCTGTCGAGGGCCTAATGTCAATTACATTGTCAGTCGAACGCTCGATGTAAAGCGTTGTATGATCGAGTCAACGTATACCGATAATCGATTATAGGATAGCGATGTTTAATCGCAATATGTGAATCTCGATAGCATTAGTGGTTTACGAATAGAGGCTTTTCAGTGCTCGAGCTTCGTTGAGAGATTATTCAGCTCTATTTTTATTGAAAAAAGTGCTTTCATAAGTAATGGTGAGGTTTTAAAGTATGAAAATGTTTTTCATCTGAATACAATTTTGATTAAAGTAAAAATGAAGCTTAATATTTTTGGACATTAAAAGGCATTTATCTGAGCAATTTTCATTGACTTATAAATGGAATCAAAGCATCACTAACAAAGTAAGTACTTAAGTTAAGTACATAAGCTATTAGGGGCTAAATAGACAGGTTTACTGAGACCACATTTGGGTAAATTAGCTGTCAGTTATAGTGATTGCTTGACATTTGATATTACGTAATAGTATGTACATTTATTAATATTATTTACCTTCACCGTACTTTGATTATGTATTGTGTGTTTGGTTAAACTTGGTACTTAAGTAATGTGGGCAGCAAGTTTTTCATTCTAGATTGCTTTTGATGTTTTATTATTTTCCCTTGAAGCCATTAATAATATTAAATTAATTTCCTGTAATAACTGAATAGGTATACTACATAATTAATATGGTCAATATTTAATTCCTTCAATTCATATAGTTAATAGGTATTGGGGAATGTGTAATTTTATTTATACTAGCTTACAAAATAACATCACGCCTGTAATCTCCGAGGGGTTAAGCAGAGGTATACCTAATAGTACACCCACATTTCACCAGTTATGTTTAAGCTCCATTTAACAAGGGGCGAGCCTATTGCCATCAACCGGGCACAAATGTTGACTCCGTGGCTGTTTTTGAGAAATTCGTTATAGAAAACACTTTTCCTGGCCTGGAAAATCGAACCCAGAACCTAACTAATTATACATACATACAAACTCATTTCACTCCTTTTTCAAATGCGCGTTGGCACAAACTATAGAACGTCAACTGCAGTCTTTGAATACTCCTTTTGCTTCATACACAACAAACCACTAACACCTTTTTTTTTTGGATGGGAAATCATCAAATGTCTCCTCCCGCTCTGGGCGGAGCAGGAGGGAGTGTCAGACTTTTACTGACTAAAACCCATCCATGTTCCTTCATCACCCTTTGTGTTCCGGGGCCACGGTATATCTTTCGAACAATCCCGCAACCCCGGGACTACTAAGACCTTGAGTTGCCTTTTAGTTTTCTTTCATGATTAAACCGTTGCATTTGATACCTCTTCATAAACAACCATATTTGTCGAGAGAGACTGAATCCTGCGACACAGAGTATCCTAGTGCTGGATCCAGTGTCACATCTTATTGTAACACGTTTTATGAAACAAAAAAAAAAATATTATTACTATTAATTTATTCATGTATTCACATATTTTTAATATTTTTAAATATTTCTGAATAAAACTACATAAAAAAACATTGAACGGTATAAAAAACAGTAGCCCACCAGCGCTGGGAACAGGGTCCGAGCTGCCGGTGGTCAGGACTCTTGAAAGAGGAACCTCCTAAAGATACGTGCCGTGTCCAGAAGTACTGCTTTCTGAATCAAGCCCTTGATCCAGCTGCCAAGCGAGAGCCTCCTAAGATGTTAGTCGAGGCTCTTGGTTATTAAGCCATTGGCCGACACGACTATCGGCACAATGACTGCTGTACCCACGTCCCACATGTCAACAACCTCGCGAGCCAGATCTAGATATTAAGATATCTATATATTATTATTTATTATTGTTATACACGCACGCCAGTTGCGAGTACTCCGCACCTGAACTTTATGAAGAACGTCACTAATAAGACCAGTGTCCTTATAGGTCGTCCCCTCCCGACGCTAATCACCAACCTATAACTAAGAAAGGTAATCAAAACCATCCCATCATCGATACTAAATCTATCGCATCAGCGCTTCCTCCCCACTCTCCCCTCCCCCCGGCTGATCGATTCCAGAAAGAAATGAAATTATTTATCAACGTCCAAGAAAATGGCGGCAAAGATGGCCGTTATGATGACGTCGCCGTATAAATTGGAGCAAATTATTCGGGTCTTGACCGATGATGCTTTTATGGGTGTGTTTCCAACGTAGATGTTTTAGGGAGCTAAGCGGTGTGGGGCTCGGTTTAGCAGTATTTATTAAATAACAAAGCCTACCCGAAATAATCACTACACATATGTATTTGATATTTGTTTAGCTTGTGCTGATCGGCAATCTCAGTTAGGCTTCTCTTAATCCAGTTCGAGTTAGCTCGTTACAATCTAAACTATAGTTGGTGCCAGTTAAGATGAGAATAGCGGTCATTGCCCTTTCTCTAATATTTCTTCGTACGAACCACAACAAATAAACCATGTATCGTTTTTCATTACAAAAAAAAATGTTATAGATCACGATAGATGACAATTCCAGACTTGAATAGATTTGTTTTAGGTTTTCAAAGTTAAGAACTTGAATAAATGTAGCTGGGTCAATGACCGCTATTGTCATCTAAATTGGCAGGAACTATTCACATATGTATTTGATTCTTGTTTACCTTGTGCTTGGTTAGGCTTCTCTCTATTAAGTTCGAGTTAGCTCGGTACAATCCAACTACATAAGGCTTTTTCCTGAAGTTGAACGTCATCATCATCATTTCAGCCGAAAGACGTCCACTGCTGGACATAGGCCTCTCCCAAGTGTCACCACATTGATCGATCCAGTGCGACTCACATCCAGCGGATTCCCGCAACCTTCACCAGGTCATCGGTCCACCTAGTGGGAGGCCTTCCAACGCAACGTCTTCCGGTTCGCGGACGCCACTCCAGAACTATTCGGTCCCATCGGCCATCCGTTCTGCGAGCAATGTGCTAGGGCACATTGCTCGCAGAACGGATCCCAAAAAATAGCCAAACTTAAGTGGCAGTGGGTAGGCCCACTGCCACTTAAGTTTGGCAATTTTTTGGGCTACGTCGGCCTACGTCGGCATACAGATATAGTTGAACGTATATCTGTATAATATTATGTATGTAATTTCTGCATGAAAAAAACATACTTAACCTAATTTGAATAAATAGCTTGATTATGGCACGTCTTAAACTATCTAGATTTCTGTTCTTTACAGAATATTCATGTTTTAAACACACAAACCGTCTAGATAGCCAGTAATTAATATCTCTCTGCAAAGCTAAAATTATTACCAGGGAATTCTAGAACACACCAAGCTAGTAAAGCCAACCTCAAACACAATTTAATCACTGCAAAGTTCTGCGCATTCAATGAAACGATTGATCAATCAATTAATTGATAGGGTTAATAAGAGAGCTTGGTTAATAGTGTAAAATTACGCAGCGTAAATTTATTATAAGCCAATATTCTCTTCATCATCTGCCTAGCCTTTTCCTAACTATGTTGGGGTCGGCTTCCAGTCTAACCGGATGCAGATGGTCAGATAGGCAGTCGCTCCATGTAAAATACGAATACCAGTATTTTACATGGAGCGACTGACCTGACCTCCACAACCCAGTTAGTACTGGGTAATACGATACCCTTTGGTAAGACTGGTTGTCAGACTTTTAGGGCCACTGACTTACTAACAACTGACAACGATCTGGACAGCTGGGACCAACAGTTTAACGTGCTTCGGAAAGCACGTTAAATTGGTGGCTTGTTGTCGGTCTCGGTATGTGATGGGTGGTCACCCATCCACAGACCAACCTGGGCAAGCATGGCTTAACCTAAAGATCGACCCGAGTGGCTGTTATTATTTAGCCACGAGCTCCTCCATAAAAGCCAATATTCTATGGTATCCAATTGAGTGCAAGTATGGAATTGGTTACTCACGGTATGAATGTACATTCATACCGAGAAGTAATCCAGACATTGATTGAATTCAATGAATTCATTTACAATTGTAATTTATTACAATGAACCCATTATATTTCGTGGTGGGGGGATGAATAAATGAGTGCGGTATCTGCTTATCCTTGTGTGTTGTTCAATCAATACGGTTGTGGGATTTTGTGTTTAAACTTGCTGTATTTATAGCTGAAAATCCTTTGGTGTAAAGTGTTTTGAGTACAGTTTTTTTTTTATTCATTATTATGCTCAGCCGGCACACCAGTAAATATAAAGCCTACTTTCATAATCACTATAGCGTGTGATTGATAACCAAAATAATCACGATAAAGTAGAAACATGGAAGTAAAAAATCAGGGCTTATTCGTCAACTGGCGACTGTGAAACTCGCGAGTGGACGCGAGCTGTTGGCACTTTCTGTTTTTTTTTGTCGTCAACTCGCTCGCACGTTATAAAGTACAGTCAAATGAAAATATTAAATGATTTTTAAAGTTAAGTCGTATAAAATATCTTATGCATGTAAGAAAAAGGACCGCCTCCATAGCCGGCCGGCTACGCACCGCCACCAATAGTCTCCAGAGCGTGTTCTCAGATCGGTGGGACTCCCCTCTGCTACGCCACTGGGTGAAGATCCATACCAATTAAAATTTTAAGTATATCTCCTTATTACTAACACTAGGTATTATATTATTTATTATATATTATTATTTTGTTGCTACTAACGCTATGGACTCATGTCTGAAATAAAGAATTTGAATTTAAAGTAGTTTCATATTTTATACATTTTATAAGAAGTTATTGTAGCTGACTGTACATCTGACGTATTTTACGTCAGATTTTCAAGGTCGAGCGAGTTGACGACAAAAAAATTAATTGAAATCGGAAGGTGCTAACTCGCGCGCCCCCGCGAGTTTCTCACTCTCCAGTTGACGAATAAGCCAAAATCAGACCATGCTGCACAGTTATGTGTGTTGGTGTATACCTACGTATCTCCCTTTTGTTTAAATGTTATTTACATTGTTTTCCACTGTTTTGAGAGCAGTGATGGTGCCTGGACTCGACTCTAAGACCTACACAGGGCCGCGGGCCTGTGGACGGTGGGCTATGGGCTAGCTCGCCGTGCGTCCGTCTCACGACGACAGGCCGTGTCGACGGCGCGTTCGTGTTCCACGCGCACCTCAAAGAGAGTCAGCAATAGGAAGGAGTCCGCAAGGGCCAATGTCTGCCGGGGTTGCGGGACTGTTCGAAAGAGATACCGTGGCCCCGGAACACAAAGGGCGATGAAGGAACATGGATGGGTTTTAGTCAGTAAAAGTCTGACACTCCCTCCTGCTCCACCCAGAGCGGGAGGAGTCGTTTGATGATATCCCATCCGAAAAAAATAGACCTACACAGAGCGCAAGGATCAATACATACAAAAATATTTAAAAAATACGCATCGAATTGAGAACCTACTCCTGTTTTTTCGTCGGTTTAATTTGCTAAAGTTACACTGTTCCTATTAGGCCGTTAGGGCTATAGGTAATACTTAAAGTGGTAGTGAGCTGCTCACGTAGCATGCATGCACTCGGAGAGCTGGGTAAAGATCGTCACTTACTGAACTCCTGACGGAGGAAATCAGAAATCGCCGTCGAGGTAGACCGCGGCGAAGGTGGTGTGACGATCTGATTTTGTTTGCGGAGCGAACATGGCCAGATATCGCGCAGGATAGGTTTGGAAGGAGAAAAAGAGGCCTTAAGAAAAAATAAACTTAACCATGTGATAATGGGGAATTTTTTCAGTGATTTTTATGGTTCGAACTAGATGGCGATGATCAACCTTGGGAATAATAAAATGGCTCGTTTTTATGTCCACAAAGCCTTAACTGAAGTACGGAGGAACCTCGAGGAAACTCGACTCGATGCACCAGGCGTTTAGACGTAACGCAAAGACAGTAGACTTCTTAAGTTAAAAATGTTTGACAGAAAAAAGGTTCTATAAAGTTCTCACTTTTTAAGCAACAATTAATAATAAATAAATTTTATTATAAGTACAATGAGTTTGACATGTGTCTAAGAGTTTTTTTGCCCTACTAAAAGATTTTACCATTGACCTATAACTTAATACGTAGTAAATTCTTTTTCATTGGATTTTACTAGAAAGATTTTACTGATCAGCGCCATCTATTGATATATACTGAAGCGTTGGGACAAGCGTCAGTGGAAAATTCCTCATTCTCGACAGCCATGCGTGCGGAAACGTAGGTAGAACCTAACCAAAAAGTATTAATAGTAGTGGTTAAATATATCAGAACGTATGAAAATCCTCATAATATATTAAATGTCTGACCCAAATTAAATGATGTAATAACTTCAAAGACTCATATTTGAACAAAATTCATCACAATTCCAATGAAATATCACTGTTCATAAAACTCAAATGGAGTACATTATTTATTAAACGCTTTTCGACTTTTATGGCGCGTTATTTCGCAGATTAAAGTTTGAAAACCATCTCATTATCGATATAATTACCGAATCAATCAACTTTAACACAATTGACTTTTGAATGAATACCTGAACGTTTCATGGTTCAATTATAAAAGCTTAATCGATTTCTGGCCAGCCTGGCTTTACCGTCGATTCATATGAATTATTAGTAAGTGGAATTTGTGAGATAATCTACTTATTACGTTTGATTTATTAATAATGTTGTAATATTGATAAATAATTATTGTAGTAAATGTCAGAGCAGTGGGTACGATATGAGTCACTAATAACAAAACCAATTTACGATAGGCCTCAATGAATAATAAATAAAAAAATAAAAATACTTTATTGTCAGGCATCAAATCCCAAAGGGTTTTAGTATTACATCTTCCTTAAAGACTATATATTAGTAACATGCAGGAATACAAAAGAAAAAAATACGGAAGCCATGGAGTTATTTTTAAACATTTATATTATATTAAAAAAAAAAACTTTGGAAAAGTTGGAACTTTGACCCCCGATATCTCCTTAACTAGAAGGTTCCCAGCAGGCCTAGCTAAGTTACAAACGTTTCGTATCGATTTTCTTTCTACAATCGTAAATGCCTCGGCGTAAGCGATTGTAGAAAACGCTAAATTGGTAGCCAAGTTGACACGACTGAGTCGATCGCTCGTTCTCTAATGTCTGTAGAAAAAACCTACACTTTAGTCTATGGTGAGCGTTCCTACCAAAGAGTTTAGCGATCAACATTGTAGAAACGATAACATTCTATTCTATCATTTTTATTAACGATGTAAACTTGTCTACGAATTTTCTATTCGTTTGTGTTCATCACGTGATTTAACGTTGAGATGATGTCATTCCCATTGATTTGAATAGCTTTCTACTAGCATTATCGATTGTAGATTGTCAACTTGGCTAGGGGTGCAGGTATGATCCAGAACAAGAAAAATATCACAATGAAGGGAAAAACAAGTGCATTTTGGCTTCGTTAGGGTACTTTTATACCCATTATTAATACTACGACTGAATGTTTAATCATGCATGATGATACTAACATACTAAAATGGTTAATACCTACGTATTAGCAAGTAGTACAAAAACTAATCAAACAGTTGACCAACACAGCGATATCTGGCAATATTACCAACATAATGGAACTATGTCCATTGCATAAATCACTTGAATTATTATTAAAGCTAACTTCCACAGTCGTGACCAGCCGATAACGTGAATTATTACTAGTATTATTGTACTTCATTATTAACTAGTTTTACTATTGTTGTAATGATAACAAGCTTAATGACAGGTCTTGTTTCTATTGCTTTGGGGGTTGAGTTACGTGTTTCTATTTCTTATCGGTTGGTAGATGATTGCTTAGAGAGTAAATCAAATCAAATCAAATCATTTATTTGTCAGAACATGGTCGGTATGTATATTACATGGTCTTGAGTTTATATATATTGTGTCATCACATTCTACCACATGGGCGTACAAATGTTATATAAGTTAAATTAGTGATCAAATATATGAATAATAATATTTAAAAGGGGGAGCATGGCTTGATATACAACTCTAAAAAAAGTGAGCTTCTTGTTTTTAAAGCCCCTAAGCAGCAGTCACGCTGTGTTCCGTCCATAGGTCTCAACGGCGTAGCACTTAAAATTGTCAATAGTTTTAGGTATCTCGGTCACATTATTACGAGCGACCTAAGGGACGACGGAGATATTGAGAGGGAGCGCAGGGCGTTGTCTGTGAGGAGCAATATGCTTGCCCGCAGGTTCGCTCGTTGTACCAAGAACGTAAAAGTAACCCTCTTTAAGGCGTTCTGTCAATCGTTCTACACGAGCGGCCTGTGGGTGTCATACACGCGTCGAGCCTATAATGTCCTGCGCGTCCAATTTAATAACGCCTTCAGGATGCTGTTGGGACTGCCGTGGCGTTGTAGTGCATCGGGAATGTTCGCAGAGGCTCGCACAGATGGCTTTCACGCTATCATGCGAAAGAAAGCGGCTTCCTTACTGCAGCGCCTGCATGGTAGTGACAACAGCATTTTGAAGATGATTGCTGCTAGACCGGACTGCCCCTTCCAGAGACACTGGGTGGGGACTGTCTTAGGTCTAACTAAATAAATATTTAAGTTGTAAACACTAACAATACTAACCTAATTACATAAGCACCATTGTTACTAACACTAAAATACTAACAAAGTTATGGACTGTAGTCTGAAAATAAAGGTTAATTTATTTATTTTAAAACAGTTGCACTTACAAAAACGCCAAAAAATGCCAGTTACAAATGAAAAAATATAAATAATAATTGAATTAAATTAATATGTCAGTGTCATTTAAGTAGTCATTCAAATTATAATAACATTTATTACATAAAAAATCTTTAAATTGCTTCTTAAATCTAGCCACATCTAACTCTCTAATGGATTTATTAATTTTATTATAAATTTGCGGGGCTCTGCAGAATATCTGTTTGCTATGCAATTTAAATAATGTGTTTGTCATTAAAATAACATTGTTTACCTAATAACACTCCCCACTCAGAAGGTGAATAA
This sequence comes from Xestia xanthographa, assembly GCA_905147715.2. Lineage (NCBI taxonomy): Eukaryota > Metazoa > Arthropoda > Insecta > Lepidoptera > Noctuidae > Xestia > Xestia xanthographa. The sequence continues at coordinate 4,003,063 of LR990652.1, read as the reverse complement.
GTTGATAACTGTTGGTGAACAAGTTGACAACTTGGTGAATAAGTTGATAACTCGTTGGTGAACGACTTGACAAGTCTATTATTATGCAATCTATGGGGAATTTCATTTATTTATTGTCATCATTTAAAAGATGACATAAAATAACCTCTCAAACAACTAAAACACATAAGTTAAACCAATTTACCGATTTACCAGAAGACGTCAAAACTTTAAAATGACCGCCCTGACAATTTACAATTTTAGACATGTCAACATATTCACGCCAGCCACGGAATGGCAAAAAAAGAGGTGTCTTATGAGATGACAAGTAATGAGAAGAAGACATACGCCGACTCCAAATGAATTAGGAGAAGTGCAACAGAATGATAATGGTAGATGTTGTCTCTTGAAGCCTTTGTTTTAAATAAGGTCTACTTTCTTTTCAGGTATCTGAAATTAAAAAGAGTTCCTATTAATCGTTTTTAAGAGACTATAGAAATAGGCACTTAACCAGTTATGGTGGCACTGTTGGAATCAAGGTATCTTCTTTGGAGGGAGTGGGCCCGACTCCAGCAAGTGGGCCCAGTGTGAGCATATTATTATTATTATTATAAGCCTGTATTGTCCCACTGCAGGGCAAACGCCTCCCTTCCCTCCTTCCATATTTCGCGATCTAGTGCGATTGTAGGCAATTCCTTTGCGAAAGAGTCTAGCTCATCCCGTGTGAGCATAAGTTAATCAAAATGTCTGCTATAAGTAATTTATTTAATTGCCATCAAACATTTTTCTCTGTGATTATCACGTCTAATCCAACTGAATTGAAAGCAAGTTTTTTGTCATCTCAGTGATTGTTATTTTATAGGAAGAGCACGTTGCTCGCGTATGGCCAATGTTGCAGAGAGTTTCAGGAGTGGCGTCGGAAATGACCAGTGACCCGGTGAAGGCCTCGATTCTGGTGAATGCCACAAGCTAGCGAAGACGTAGCGATGCTTCGTGATTACATATGTCCCGGGAATGTATGTCTTTTAGCTGATATGATCAGCACTAAACTACGTCAAACTGACGTGTTCTATCCATCCACTATAAAACCTACATTGACAAAATCACACCACACATTTCCTAAAAGACCAAAATCAAATATCAGATTACAGCGCCCTTGTAACTTTATTAAGTACCATAATTATATATATTGTAATTGAATTTACGTGAACCTTCGGTAGAGGGCGACACAAAATGCTTTGTAGCCGGATATCGAATTACCGACTGGTTTTGGTCACAGCGTAATATATTGTACGTGAATTTATTTTATGTGTGTCAAGCGGATATTATTTGCAGGTTTTTTTTGTTCGTAGGGGGATTATTTATGTTCGTTTTTTAGGGTTCCTTACCCAAAGGGTAAAAACGGAACCCTATTAATAAGACTTCGCTGTCTGTCCGTCTGTCTGTCCGTCTGTCCGTCTGTCTGTCACCAGGCTGTATCTCATGAACCGTGACAGCTAGACAGTTGAAATTTTCACAGATGATGTATTTCTGTTGCCGCTATAACAACAAATACTAAAAACAGAATAAAATTAATACTTAAGGGGGGCTCCCATGGCCCCGAGTGGTCCGCGTTGGGCGCTCAAGCAGATGGACCGGGAGCTCCTCCTGGAAGCCTCGATCGTGCAGGCTTGGGTGACATCACCGGACAGGCCTGCCGACGTCAACAATGAGGCAGGGTGGTTCCAGGAGGCCATGTCCGATATATGTGACGTGGCAATGCCCCGAGTCCGGCCGGGAAGCGCCCGGCGCCAGGTGTACTGGTGGTCGCGTGAGCTGACGTCTCTGCGCGAGGCGTGCGTGGCTGCGCGACACCTGTACGCCAGGCATCGCAGGCTCCGCATCCGCCCACCAAATGCGGCAGCCATTGAGGCGGAGCTATATGAGGGATACAGAGCGGCGAAGACCGCCCTCCGCGAGGCCGTCCTCCGGGCCAGAGACCTGGCCCGCGAGGAGATGCTGGGGACTCTTGACAGAGATCCGTGGGGGCGCCCTTACAAGATGGTGCGGGATAAACTCCGCACCTGGCCCCCCCCACTGACGCAGAGTCTCCGGCCTGAGCTCGTGGAGGACGTGGTGAGCACTCTGTTCCCTACACGAGGGGAACATCCCCCCCCGCCTATGGCTCCGCCGCCTGCAATGCTGGAAGCGGATCACCAGAATGCTAGAGAAGGAGGTGGCGGAACGTGAGAGGGAGAGAAACTCTCAACGTCCCGCCCGCCGCAGGAGACGCCCGGGGCGTCGGGGGCCACCACCACGTGGCCCCCGGCCACCGTAGGCGCGGGCCTGTGGACGGTGGGCTATGGGCTAGCTCGCCGTCCGTCCGTCTCATGACGACAGGCCGTGTCGACGGCGCGTTCGTGTTCCACGCGCGCCTCAAAGAGAGTCAGCAAAAAGGAAGGGGTCCGTAAGGACCGATGCCTGCCGGGATTGCGGGACAGTTCGAAAGAGATACCGCGGCCCCGGAACACAAAGGGCAATGAAGGAACATGGATGGGTTTTAGTCAGTAAAAGTCTGACACTCCCTCCTGCTCCGCCCAGAGCGGGAGGAGTTATTTGATGATTACCCATCCGAAAAAAAAAAAAAAAAAAAAGAAGGGGGCTCCCATACAACAAACGTGATTTTATTGCCCTTTTTTTGCTAATAATGGTACGGAACCCTTCGTGCGCGAGTCCGACTCGCACTTCGCCGGTTTTTTTTAAAGTTGATAGCTGCCTATAGGTTGGTTATTTTTAGGCGTCAGATGCCTTATTAAAAAATAAATGCATAAAAGCGTACGGGAGTATTGGTGGATTCCGTAATTTAAAAACTATGTGTTTTTTAAGTGACTTTGCAATTCATATAACTATTGTAAAAAATATTCTTTATAGTTTTTATCGAAGAAAAACGTTAAAATACTGTCGTCCATATGTATAAACAAGTCAAACTGATTACTTGAGCAAAAGTCATTATTTAAGGAATGATTTTATTCTGAAGGGAACAGAGCGCTCACCACATCCTCCACGAGCTCAAGCCGGAGACTCTGCGTCAGTGTGGCCCCAGGTGCGGAGTTTATCCCGCACCATCTTGTAAGGGCGCCCCCACGGATCTCTGTCGAGAGTCTCCAGCGTCTCCTCGGGGGCCAGATCCTTAGCCTACAGGACAGCCTCCCGAAGGGCGGTCTTTGCCGCTCTGTACCCTTTATATAGCTCCGCCGCATCCAGTGGATGTGGAGCCTGCGATGCCTGGCGTGCAGGTGCCGCTTGAAGTTAGAACTGTCAATAGTTATAATTCTTAGCTTTACTATCTTTGACGGTTCTTACTTCGTTTAAAACCTTGTCTATTTCATAAAAATGTTTGCTTAAGTTATTACTTAATCTCAATTAATTACTTTAACTTGACTATAGATACGGGTGTAAGCGACTGCTACTGAGAAATTCCTGATAGAAAAACCTATCAAACAGTTTTCCCAACCTGGGCAACATTTGAATTAAATATTACTTAATTAATATATAATTATTATATAAGTTGTAACGTTGCTCCCTCCTTAATTCACTCTCCACCCGAATTCCAAATATCGAGACTCGTATCGGATGACATGTTTCCCGATATTTGCGCAAAATGCTCAAATCTGTATTCCTTCGTCCATGAATCAGTTTCTGGTCAAACTAAAATTCAGCCGAGCGTTAAGGAAACTAGATTTTAGTCATATGAAACGACCAGTTGGCTGGGAATGTTGATTTACCTTTTGAATTCTGTGTATTCTGAAAGTTGACAATGTCGCAGATAGCTGACAAAGGTTTTAATTATTTAAGGTGAAAACGCTAGGATAGCTCTCAACGTTACGTTTCTTGCAATTTGTCAGTCAATATCAGGCTTATAACGATGTTATCGAGTGTGCTGGGTAGGCAGGAGTGTAAATAAAAGTCACTGCCTAGGTACTCACGTTTCTATTGAGTAAGATTCACACGCACAACACAAACACAGTAGAAGGAGGATAGAGAAGACAATAGAGCACAGTCACAATAATAGGCATGACGACAGTATCAAAAAATTGCAAATCTATTTAGTCCGTTAGTTAGAGTATTGGAAAATAATGGACACATATTTTTTGTTTTTGTAAATCAATGAATATTGACAAAGATAAAACGCATCGAAACTCGGGAGTGGAGGCTCGTGACGTCAGAACTAGCTAAAAGTTATACCTAGGCGTGACGTATTGAGAATTTGAAAAGCGTCACATCTTCGTCAGTGTTGGTTTACGTAACAAAAGAAAAAATAAGTGTCCAGTATTTTTTTGGAAATCTATCTGACGGACTAATTAGATTTTTTTTGTCGTCTCGCCTATTGTCACAAACACGTATAACAGTTTATGAATAACAGTAAACACAAGATAACAGGCGAAACACGGGAATAGCGCGATTTCAAGAGATGTCAAAGAAATCATGCGCACGCGTCGTTGCGGAGTTAGTGCCAATTGAAAGTCACTGAGAGGGCAGTCAACGATCGCGCGCTGCTCCCTCCTTACTCGCTCAGTTCACGTCACGATGACGTAGCTCGGCCGCGGTGCGGTTCCAATATACAGCGTCCCGACATTACATTGATGTTGTCAATATAGATGCCGGTGATGTGTCATAATCATCATCATCAGCCTATTAATGTTCCCACTGCTGGGACACAGGCCTCCTCTCAATGAGAGGGAATGGACGATAATCCACCACGCGGGCCCAGTGCGGATTGGTAGATGTCACATGTCTTCGAATTTTTTGGTTCTAAGACATGCCGGTTTCCTCATGATGTTTTCCGGTGATGTGTAATAAGTGGTTATTATAAATACATATAAATCTGTATGGTGTCGGACGTAAAGAATAGGACCATCCCATATCCTCCCGTGGGTGTCGTAAGAGGCGACTAAGGGACTTACCAGAGAATGGGCAGCAGCGTTCTCTGTGCTTTTGTAACAATCGTACTGCGATCGCCAACCCGCCTGCTAAGCGTGGCGACTATGGCAAAAACCCCCCTTTGGGGGAGGTCCAGCAGTGGACGTTTTTCGGCTGAAATGATGATGATGATGATGTAAATAAATCTGTTTGTATGTAAATGTTTTGTGTTGTGTAATATACAATACAAATATGTAAACTATATATTAGGTGTATACTCTACAGGCTGTTTGTTGAACAATATATGATTTACGACCGTAAAAAATATGGTCTACTCACTTATAATAAAAAAAACCCTCTAAGCACACAGCACACACACAAGGCAATCTAGATTCCGTTGCTGCTACTAAGAAATTATTTATTGAAAATCCCAATAACACGCCCGACACGGGAATCGAATCCAGGACCTCATGCTCAGCAATCGTGTTTGCGATCACTAGACCAGCGTGGCAGTTACTATAATTATTAAGTATACAGATAAGATAACATCATACCATACTCGTTAAAAAAGAGCAGGGGACGACTAACGCCCACAAGCCACCAGTTTGAATTTCCTTTGACGTTGTATCACTTAAAATAAATTATATTTCAAAGCAAATACACTGAAACGTTATTTCTTGGAATGGACTTAGGTAAAATATATCTACAGTAAGTCTAATAAAATTATCTCTGGTAAAAATAATAAATTACCCAGGTTGGTCGTTGTATCCTTGATCCATCACAAACAGAATAACGGTGTGGGGTACCTTTGCAGGATATATTCCACATCCTGTCCTGTCCATTACTTGCACAAATTTTAGAGCTGTGCAGTTGACTACATACTGGTCTAACACAGTTTCATCGACACGTAAAGAAGAAGATTACAAATAAAGGTTGAGTGTGGACTGGCTGTGGACACCAAAGTTTAAGAAATACTCAAGTATATTATTTGTCCAGTCCATTTGACCAAACCATCAAGATTCTTAATAGTTTTCTAACTCTGTTTCAAGTTGGATATAAAAAACCATCCCGCTAAGTAAAATATTAGAATTAAATTACTTCACTCATAAATGATATAACTTTATCGTCACTTTGAAGAATACAGTCTCCACGACAATAGTCTACGCCAATAAGGTGCTACGACGCTATTGTAGCAATGTCTACGGTGTAGCTCTGACTACGGCGTAGCCAACATTGTTCGTAAGACTGCTCAGTATTCTAAAGTGATGGAGCCGCTTTCAGTATATAATTATTTGAGAACGTTAACTGAATAGTTAAATAATTTATTATTCATGTACTCTTTGATGGGCCTAGCTTGGAAAATGATTCCGTTGCCGTTAATGAAAGAAGGCTGTTGGAGTGTTTTCTTTGTTATTTTTTATATATTTTTAATGGAAAGTTATTTTATTGAAACAAAAGTGAGTTCGAATTTCTGTTTTGACTTGCAAATTATGATCTTATTATAAGATCTAGAATGAACAGTGTTCAAACAGGTTTCAAAATATTGTATCACACTTAAAACAAGCAACTTAAGAAGTGTGAATTAAGTTGCTTGTACACAATTAATCAGATATCTACACACAATTTTATTTCTGTCCCAATCTTTCACTCTTGAAAGAAGCTCAACTTTTGATTGAACAGTAGGTAGTCAATCAAAACTTCTGATACAGATCGAGTCAACTTTTACCAGCACAAAATTCGACTAACTCATACCGCCCAAAAATAGATCAGAACTGACAAAGCTATGCTAGTTTTATCTTTAGACACACCATTAAACTTTTCTTTTAAATTTTGTCATTATACCTTTTACAATGACATAATTTAAAGACGCTATATTATCAATACTACCTAATAATATCATCATCATTCTCCTACCATTATCCCAATTTTTTGGCCCCACGCCTCATCCTTCACACACAGTCCATCCCATCATTTCTTTGATTTTCTTCTACTCTTATACCCCCATCAACACTACCTACCCTCATCGTCATCATTTCAGCCGAAAGACGTTCACTGCTGGACATAGGGCTCCCCCAAGTGTCGCCACATCGACCGGTCCCGTGCGACTCGCATCCAGCCTATTCCCGCAACCTTCACCAGGTCATCGGTCCACCTAGTGGGTCTACCTACTCTGCCCTACAAAAATTGAATATGTACTAATTGCAGTTGTATCGTAAAATTGGTTTTATTTGGCCGTGAAAACTGACAATTTATATTAGTACGGATAACAACATAAAAACAAAACTAAGTTACCGAAAAAAAACTTTACAGATGGCTCCAGTTTACAAAAAACCTAAACGAGAAATCCTCTCAAAACTGATAGAAAACTTTCCAAAACTAAGCCAGAACAATCCGTAGATCGGTCAACATAATCGCACTAACACTACAACCGAAAAACTCGATACGATCAGCATTTCGCCTCACGTAACATGAAAACGTTTAGGTCTCCAACCCGTCTACGTCGTCACGTTTAGGTCTAGAATTTCTCAATATTCTGAATAAGCCCGTATAGGTATATCTATCTATAGGGGTACAAAAGTACGCCCGTTGGATAAGCGGTGAAATGGGAATTTTTCGAATTTTATAAGCGATTTCGTCGGGTGCATTTCAATTTTATTGAACGTTCAAAGGTTTGTGGTACACAGTATTTTAAATTGGTTTTATGATATTATGGGATGTGTACTAAGTGCCTTTCCTAAGGGGATGGTGGGTAAGCAATTATTGTTGCACTGGTCGATCTTCTGGCTTAAACAAGGCTTGCCGAGGTTGGTCCGTAGATGAGTGACCGTTAATTAAATAGATACCTCGGTGTCTCAGAAAGCAAGTTAAAACGTTGGTCCCAGCTGACACTGTACTGTACCGTTTCAAAGGTTTTTATTATGTAATACACTAAAAATTTGAATACATTTAAAATCTAACAAAGTTATATTATGTTTGTTTTGAGTAGTAACAGTAACTCTGTTTACCTCGTTAAAAGCACAATTATGTAGTACTTAGGTACCTGAGTAATTGTCAAGCAATTTGACTGAAAGCTTTAGTTATTGTAATTCGTTTTCGGTAATAATGATTTTCTACATTTTAGATAAAATCTGGGGAAATGGAAGGAATTTTCTTGTCTTTATAACAGTTTATATGAACTGTTTTAGACTTTCATGGTTTTTCACTACACTTAAAGTACTTACGGGATAATATCCATGATTTTCTTTATATAAGAGCTCCCGGTATTTCGACGCTGTTGCAAGCATCATGATCGCGAGAATGCCCCCCGTATAATGTATTCCCACAATCATGATGCTTGCAACAGCGTCGAAATATCGGGAGTTCATAAATAAAGAAAATCACGGATATCATCCCGTAAGTGCTTTATGTGTAGTTTATATGAAATATTTGTTAGCACCTACACAAATACAATCGAATGAGGAGCTCGTGGCTAAATAAAGCACGAAAGCACGTTAAGCTGTTGGTCCCGGCTGTCAATTGTAGATCTTTGACAGTCGTTACAGATAGTCAGTGAAACGAAAGTCTAACAACCAGTTTTACTAATGGGTATCGATTAACCCAGTACCTACTAACTGGGTTGTGGAGGTCAGATAGGCAGTGGCTCCACATAAAATACTGGTATTTAGCTGCATCTGGCTAGATTAGAATTTGACCCCAACATAGGTAGTTGGGAAAAGGCTACGCAGATGATGACACAAAATATACAAACAAGGCTAAGTTTTATTATGATTTTCCAAAAGGAGTATGGATTCAAATTGTGGCCAATTAATGACCGGTATATAGGTCGGCCACCTATTAAATGGGACTCACACATCATGATCTTCCTGCCCTTGTCCCATTTTACTTGGGGTTGGCGCAACACATTTTTTTTCTTCCATGTTGATCGCCACGTTATTTACTATTTTTTTGCTATTATTTACAATTCATCCATCATTACTTTGCACTTACACACAGCTGAAATGTGGTTGTTCTTCTGTGTAACCCTTCTTGGAATCTTAGCTTGAATGTTCTGTACGTAAAGTAAAAGAAACAACACCTTTTAAACTAAAATCCACCCAGATTTACACCAAAACACAGAAACACTCGCGGTCAAAAACTTTGTAGCATGACAAATGTGTGTAATTTACTGTCCATTATTAAAATTTCTTGGCTCAACATAATGTTTTCTCTCGCAAGTAAAACTCAACAAGGTACTTAAGCGTACTTTAAAGTTATGTACACCAACATTTAACTTAAACTTAGTATTATAAATAGTGTGAGGCGGGCGTTCTACTGACCCCGTTACAGTCATACGGCGCGGAGAGTTAGCGGTAAGATAAGGAGTTGGTTTTATAAATATATTACTGTTAGCACTTTGTATAAACTAGTGCTTATCAGAGGACTATGAGTTCTCATATTAGAAGAGTATGAAGATTATGTTTATGGCACTATTTTCGCCATCATCTTTAATATTCTATGTTCTATTGTTTTTGCAACGAAGCATAACACAAAAATCCGTGTCACGTTTACTTTGTGTCTATAGAGAAAAATAGAGCATTGTCATAAGCACCATGATCGCGGAGTGACAACAATCAACGTCATCCCGCGATCATGGCGCTTGCAACCGCGTCGAAATATCGGGATTTAGAATAATAGGTAATCACGGAAGATATCCCGTAAGTGGCAGTATTTATAAGTTTATTCTTATGGAAGTTGCGATTAGACCTGCTGTAAGATCATTTTTAATCTGTTTGTCTGTATTGGTGTTATTTATACATATATAACTATTAACAATATCAGTCAGCTATATAGAAGTGGAGCTGACTGTCGCTTTACCTAAGTAAAAAAAATAATATATCCATAAAAACTTAAGTTTACATCATTTCCCTAGGAATATCGAATCGTCAAAATCGCATTTCTCTACAAAAGAATAAACGCGTTGACCTGAAAACTTCCTTCTCTTTTAGAGTTAAAAATGGAAGTTGCCTACTTCTATTCAAGCGTAGAGAGAGTTAACCAGAGCCAAACACTACTTTTGTCTACCGCCAAGCAACGTAACTATGTCCCAGTTTAAAGGGCACGGATGCTGGTGAAATTACAGGCATATATGAGACTTTGTCTTTTGAGTGACGGGCGCAATGCACCGACACGTAATTAGGGCACGTCCTACGTGCACGTGACATACGAGTTGAAACTCTGCAGCACACGAAATAATGAAGCCTTGTACCGGGCATTACATTCTTAATTGAGTTAGGATTATTCACAAAGTATGGGTTTCTAGGAAAGCAACTTGTGTTTCTATTATTGTCGCTAATAGAGGGATTCAATGACTTTTTGGCGGTCGAATGAGACTGACAGGGGCCGATGTTGCCAAACATTTGTGAACTGTTTTGAAAATCCAATATAGTGGCGTTAGTTCTGATTTTGACAGGGCTTAGAATCCCTCGACTGTGTTCTAGTTTTGAAGTGATGTTTAGAGATCACTTTGAAATGGGGTAGATGACACATCAATCAATTGAGATACTTTTAAAGAGCTGTCAAAACGCGGTTTTCTCATAGATTTTGTATGGCAATAGCAAACAGTGACGTCACTGTTTATTCAACAATGACTCAACTATGTATTGATTTCAAAGCTACTAAAAATCAAATTTGGCAATTATTTGAAAATAAATCGGGTTTTTCAGGCCCAAAATAAAGTGTTTTTAAAGATTGGTGTCTTGGAATGATTGTTTTATGGTGTCATTTACACTATTGGAATGGTGTGACACAGGCTAGTTTACTTTGAAAACAGAAGAGTTCAATTTCGAATTGTGTGCGATGATTTGAGTGAGGTTTGAAATGCTCTTTGCAGAATAAAGCGACACCTACAAATCGTCTCGTTGAATCGAAGACAACCTGATAGATTAATACAAAATTATACTCGAAAAACGAACCAAAATACAAAATGACACGTAAAAATCTCACATATTTATTTCATACGTTGAGAAATGAATGACTACTGTATTGTACCTAACCTGAAATAAATTTGAGATAAGCCGAAACTGAATCGAATATCACCTCGATGATTGATGTTAATTTACGTCAAAAAGAGGCCATGCTGTATAAACGTGGCTTCCAATTATTTTATTTACACTTGCATAAGGTTACGTAGTTACCGAAATGAACGAAATAAAATGTGTATTTCATATTTTATTTTAACTTTATCCTATTATCGCTTCAGCATTTATATTTTTTATGAAATAAAAGCGGATTGCCTCCATAAAGTAAAATTTTATCTCCATAGACAGTTTTTCAAATTAACGTAAAACAAGAATACAATTGAATTTTTTATCTTTATACTGTGTGGGAGGCATTCAGAACTTATTTCTTGACAACTTCTTTTTTCTTGTTTAGCTTACACATTGCTGCCATAAATAAAAACAGAAAAAAGAAAACATTTGCTAACGGTCACAGTGAGGTTGCGGGACTGTTCCAAAGAGATACCGTGGCCCCGGAACACAAAGGGCGATGAAGGAACATGGATGGGTTTTAGTCAGTAAAAGTCTGATACTCTCTCCTGCTCCGCCCAGAGCGGGGTCATTTGATGATTTCCCATCTGAAAAAAAATACAAGGGTCACAGTGAGGCGGGGTCGGCAGGCCACCAAGGAGATGACGGTACGAGCTGGATAGGTTCCATCAGAGCTGGAAACAGGACGTACGGGTTCGTGAGAAATGGAAAGAGTGAAAGGAGGACGTTGCCCAGGAGTGAGACAGAGCAAGTTAGGAAAAATTAAAGAGTAAAAATCGATAAGAGTTCCAAAATCCCCAAAACTGCCCGTGTTATGACTCATTATCCTACTGCATACCTTATAGAAGTTGCCAGTGAAAGTGTATCTTAACCTACATAATATAATAAGTTTTTGTGGATGTATGGTAAATAATAATAAAAAAAATAAAATCAAAATAAAAAAATAAGGTAAACGTTTACAGTTTTTTCTTAAATCTATGTCTAGTTCACCCAAGCTGTGAGCCTGAACTAGGTAATCCTGTGTTTCAGGCGATTTGAGGTAACATTAATTGATTAAATAATCATATATCATTATAATATTATTGGTACCAATGTAAAAAGGTATATAAAATTATACTATTTTATGAGTGTTTGTTACTCTTACACGCAAAAACTACTGTCTGGATTTGGATGTAATTTGCCTCCCAGATAGCTTATAACCTGGATTAACACAGGATACTTCTATTCCGGTACTGCGATCGCTTGGGACCATTACCGAACCCCATGCGAGCGAAGCCGCGGGCATAAGCTAGTAGAAAACACATAAGCTAACCAGTGTAAGATACACTGGTAAGCTTCATCACATAAGCTTACCAGTGTACCTTATCTAAACTTCTACACTAATATTATAAAGAAGAAAGATTTGTATTTTTGTGTGTATGTGTGTAATTAATAAACTCAAAAACAACTGCGCCGATTTTAAAAATTCTTTCACCATTAATAAATAAATAAATATAAATAAATATTGCTGGACAGTACACACAGCGCCATCTAGTGCCACATTAAGCAATTAGGCTTGTTTCGTGGACACCGGATAGTTGATATACTACATAGATACTTTTTGTTTGTAAATACATACTTATTATACATATAAATCAAATCAAATCAAACAGTTTATTTGTGATACACAGGTTACATTAACGGTCTTACAATATACAGTGAGTTCATGCTGTGATCAGCCTCATGGGCATACAAATTTATAAAAATAATAATAATAATTAAACAATAAACAATTATTAATGCAGTTCACAATGCGCTCAATCAGACATTAACACTTTTGTTAGAGCAGTAAAGAGGAGAGAAATAATAAAAACATAGTAAAATCATTTTAAGTCTAAAAATTCCTTTACTGAGGAAAATGAGTGTTCGTTAAGAAATTTAAATAATTTATTTTTGAATTTAAGGATGTTATTGCATATAAACATCCTTGACTTGGAAACAAATGTCCATGTTCATCACACAAACATTTGCTCCAACCGGGATTCGAACCCGGGACCCTAAGAACGCAAGGCAGCCTCACTACCGCTGCGCCATTCAGGTCGTCATTAGAAAGCTACATTCACTTTGAGTAACATATGCTATATTTTATCCCCGTACTCCCACGGGAACGGGAACTACGCGGGTGAAACCGCGTGGCGTCCGCTAGTAATCCATATTCAAAATCAAACGATAATACCGGATAAGAACCCCTAACCCCCAATCTACCTGTCCCCTTTATCCCAAACTTTTAACCCTCCCCACAGCGGCCCAATTTTTCACATTTTTTCCCAAAAATTTCAGGTCCAGTATCCATCAAAGGAGAATGGACACATTCGGTATTAATCATTTTTATTGGACAAGAGGTCCCTTTATTGATTGTCGTGATGATAAAAACACCATTAACTCAGCTGCTGTGTCGTTATTTCGCATCGTAATGTTGAAGGTTTGATGCGCTGGAATGTTTTTCTTTTTTTTTTGGTCAAAAAATTGACGATGGCTATTTTAGGGTTGGCCGTTGATTAGTCAACGGGTGATCGCGTTGATTGGTTTATATGTGAAAGGGATGCTGGGGTTTTAATTGATATTGATTATTTTAATTGCACTTTGCTGTATGCGGCCGGTTTACGTTGTAAAGGAGAAGGATGGGGTCATTAATCAAGTACAGCTACGTTGTACTTTGAACTCATTCGTAAACACGGCCTAGTTGATGCAACTTATGCTAATTAATGACCTATATGACCCCCAAACACTTGCCGATGAGCCACAGTAAGACTGTTAAAAACGTCTCCTGCAAATTATTATCGATGTTTGTATATTTCGAGTAGATTTTTCTATCCCAGGTAGCTTAAGCTTAATCAGCACATAATTCTTTTAGTCCCAGCATACCCATGGCAGGGGCCAAAAAAATTTAAAAGAATAATGGAGTGGACATCGGGAAAAATTGGCACAGAATAATTTTCATACCGAGCATTTTCGATTTTGACACACAAATGCTACCTGACAAACAAACCAACTTGTTACAAAGTAGTAACAAGTATTGGATTACGATTTTCTTCGTCGCGCCCCGTCCATCGCTCGTAAATATTTGAATTTCTCTGACTGGGACACAGTAGCTCTCTGTGTGAGAGAAATCCTCATGATTATGTTCTTCACCATTTTGAGAGCAACGGTGATGATATAAATTCCTCAAAGTGCCCCATAACTGGGTCACCACTCATACAAAATCAATTATATATTATGATATTTTAATTCAGTTTCTAAATGTCCCTGGTTTCGGCACCAAATTGCTGTTATCAAAGTAATAAAATACTATTTTTCACTGTATTATATACTAGCGGACGTCCCGCGGTTTAACCCGCTTAGTTCCCGTTTCCGTGGGAGTACGGGGATAAAATATAGCCTATGTTACTCAGGGTGAATGTAGCTTTCTAATGGTGAAATAATTTTTGAAATCGTTTCATTAATTCCGGAGATTACCCCCTACAAACAAACATACAAACTTACAAACAAATGTTACCTCTTTATAATATTATTATTAATTATTATAGTACAGATTAAGTTTATTCGTAGTCGTCAATTTGCTACCAAAAAGTATAGCTCACCTTCCCACGTATAAAATTATTTATTACAGTGATTTATTACAGTGACAAAAATAGTATTTTATTACTTTTATCATCACACCACCACTCTTTCAGACCCAGCCTAAAAAGACCTTTTTAAATGTAATGTTGGGAATTGGAGCGAAATGATACCAAGGCGAATGATGAGTAAATACTGTCTTTATTGAAATATTGTTACCTGTTTTATACTGTAACACACATAGAAGTAATTATAATATAAAGGTGCCTCTACATACACGACACCTCCCCGGGGGGAGAAAAAAAAAAAGGAAAAAAAAAGAATAGGCCCTAGGTTTTTTCTTTTTTTTTTTTTTTTGGTTAGCAATATAAATAGAATAGCAATATAAATTGGTTAAGTACATAATATTGGACGCTTATTACTAGTTTATGGTTACATTTCGCTTAGTAACTAGACACGACAACGACAGTTTGTTTTTTTTTTTTTTTTTTTTTACAATACTATGTATTGGTAAAATTTTACAATGCAAATGCAGTACATTAGTCATAATAGGGCTTTGTTCTGTTTTTATGTATAACATCAGTTTTACCATTAATTTCGATTTCCACATTTGGTGAAATGTCTCTAATAACTTTGTAGGGTCCTGAGTATAAGCTTGTGAGTTTATTGCCTGTTTCGTTTTTTACTAAAACTTTGTCATTTGGGTTATAATGTGTGGGGTTAACATAAGTGTCATACCTACGTTTTGTTTCCAACTTACTGTTAATTAAATTTTTGCGTGCTTGCGTTTGTGATACCTGTAACCTGTATTTTAGTTCCAGAGGGTAACTGTCATAGTTATATAGTGGCTCAATTTTTTGAGTGAGATTGCTTGGCAAAATGCACTTTTTACCGTAAACTAATTCAAACGGAGTGAATTTAGTAGACGTATTTACAGAAGTGTTATAAGCGAAACTCCAATAGGGTAGCCAAGTACTCCAGGATTCTGATTTTTGTTCCGTTTGAATACGAAGAAACGTGGACAAACCTTTATGTGAGTTTTCTAAAGCTCCTATGCTTTGATGGTGATATGCAGTTGAGTTAAGTTTTTTAATATTAAGCAATGCACATACCTCTTTTACCGTATCTGCCATAAACTCAGTACCTCTGTCGGTAGCGATTTCCTTCGGCACACCATGATGAAGCACGAAGTTGTCCACAAAAGTTCGCGCTACTTCTGCTGCTGTTTTTGTAATAAGTGGAAAAGCACATAGATATTTTGACAACTCGCACTGTATTGTTAGAATATATGAATATCCATTATTGTCCTTATCTAAAGGTCCAACTAAATCTAGGAAATTTTTTTCGAAAGCAGTGTGTGCCGTTGAAGTGATGGCCATTGGTTCTTTTACTTGAACTGTGTACTTTTGTTTCTGGCAATCTGGGCATTTTCTCACATAATTTTTAACGTCTGAGTCTAGGCCTGGCCAAAAGTAATATTGCCGAATTTTATTTACCATTCGTCTTATACCCGCATGACCACTTGTTGGTAAAAGATGAAAATCATTAAGTATTACCTTCCTATCGTCCTTATTTTCTACGCGTTCTACGTCTTGTATTATGATTAATCTTGGCCCAAACCAATTTCGGCTGTCTTTGATTTGACTGATTAATTTTTCAACAAATATTCTATTATTCTTACTTTTCATGAAGTACACTTCCTCTACATATATCTCACTACAAAAATTACTCAGGGCTTTCACAAATTCTGCTCGAGTTATTTGTGAGTGAGCCGCTGGTTTTATAAAGAGAGATCTTTTATTTTTTGAATAGATAAAAACATTGTTTTCTTTGTTGACTTCGTTCTCTTTCCTTAGTTTTCCTATCTCTGAATTGTCTATAAATCTTAATTCTACTACTTCTTTTGGTCTATTCTGTGTCTCAACAATTTTAGGTTTATCTAAATACTCGCTTGGCTGGGCTGGCTCGTCTGATGATGGGTTGGCAATCAACTTTAGTTTCTGCGCCCGTGTCATTACACATAAATTATTGTTCATGTCCTGCAAATCTTTGGAAGTAAAAAGGAAAGGAAAAAGGAAAAAAAAAAAGAAAGAAAGGAAAGAAAGAAAAAAAAAAGAAACGGAGAAACGAACGGAACGGAGAAAGGAATTCCAAACAAAGTCCGGGAGACTCTTATGTCACGGTCGCCATGTAATGTTGGGAATTGGAGCGAAATGATACCAAGGCGAATGATGAGTAAATACTGTCTTTATTGAAATATTGTTACCTGTTTTATACTGTAACACACATAGAAGTAATTATAATATAAAGGTGCCTCTACATACACGACAAAATCTTTCCTCCCAAAATCTATGTAATAGAAAAAAAAAACGAATTTTTGACAAGTTATTCGTTCAATCTGTGGTAATTTATTGCCTGTAGAGAATGCTGAAGCGATTTACGGTCGTTCAGCAAAGATTATTAGGAATCCCAAAAGGTGAGCGTTATCGCAAAAAGGTGCTAAAGTAAACTATCGACGGTCAAGCCCCTGGCGAGATACGCCCCGCTGATTTTATCGTGTTATTAATATTCGACTAATATTGGTGAAATAGTGTGAGAGGATCTCGTGGCTGAATATGGTCGAGCATCAGGTTAAGCCACGCTTGCCTAGGTTTGTCCGTGGATGTGACGACCCATTGCATACCGAGTTTACTGCTTTGAAAAGCAGAGGTAAATCAAATACCCCACATTTCGCCAATTATGTTTAAGTCCCATGTAATAGGGGCGACCCTATTGACATCAACAGACTCCGTGGCTGCTACTGAGAAATTCCTGATGGCAAAACCCACTTTGTCCGACCCGGGAATCGAAGTCTGGACCACACCTACAACCACTCGACCAACGAGGTAGTCCCTTAAGAGCCGATACTACCTCAGATTAGCAACTCTATTTGTGGTGGTTCAAAATTCGCTTGTAATACTGTTAGAATAACGTTCTAATCAGCTTGCACTACAAAGCGGTTGTTACGTCAGTCACTGCGGCCGAATAGTGCGAAATGAGTGGTGGTGAGTGGTGGTGGTGGTGGTGGAATCTTTAAAATTTTCGTCTTTTGGAAAAAATAAATAATATAAGACCTGCTTTATAGTTAGTTCAGTTAGTATGCAAAGTTTCATGATCTAATTTGAAGCACTTTATGAATACCAGTGGTTTATTATTCGATTTAGAGGTAACTTTGGGATTTTTTTCTATCGAGAAAATTTTATGAAATCGTGTTTTCGCCAAACATTAGACCTAACATTAATCCTTTAAGTTTACCATATATTTATTACAAAATTAATGCTGCAGTATTTTAGGCATAACGGACGATCATGCTAAGCCATTTCAGGTAGTATAGGCCCTTAATATAATTAAATAATATTTGTATTGCAGGCAATATTTACAAAATATTTGATAAAAGTATGTTTGATGTATCTTGGGCAGTAAGACCAACCTTAATCTATTCGCTACGGCATGACCCCATTCTAACCCGAAAGAAAAAGGACTCACAGTAACAGCCTGTGGTTGCCTTATCAACCACCCATTTACATAACAATATCCCACCAATTTCGCCCACCATAACTAACCAACTTTTTTTCTAAAATTACGGCACAGGAAATCTCGTTAATCCAAGCCCTTATCGGTTCAAGCCCCAATAAATAATAACTTTGATCCCTTTCACAAATTGAGGCGCTGTCAAACGGGTACGTTCACTTTTATCTTCTTATTCTAACATTTTTTACGTAATAAGTTCTTGAAGATGATAATCAGCATTTTTTGGAGATATTTCTGTTAGGTATGGCTTGTAAGTATATGGGTTTTTAGAAATATAGTGGGTTCATCATCATCATCATCATCAGCCTATTAATGTTCCCAATGCTGGGACACAGGCCTTCTCTCTATGAGAGGGTGTGGGCTATAATCCACCACGCGGGCCCAGTGCGGATTGGCAGATGTCACATGTCTTCGATTTTTTGGTTCTAGGACATGCCGGTTTCCTCACGATGTTTTCCTTCACCGTTTTGAGAGCAGCGGTGATGAAATAAATTACACAAAGTAATGCGCCTGCCTGGGTTCAAACCCACGACTTACTGTTCGTAAGTCGGGGCCGCCACCACTGGGCCACCGGTGCTCTCAATATAGTTGGTTGTTAAAACAATATAAATATTACTTACCTAAGCTTCGTTTGCCTGGGTTGGTCCGTTGATGGGTTTGCCCCATACATACCGAGTTTCCTCAGTGCCTCAGACACCATGTTAAGCCGTTGGTCCCGGCTGTCATTTGTACATCTTTGACAGTCGTTACAGATAGTCAGTGCACTGTTTTAGACTTTCACGGTTTTTCACTACACTTAAACTGATCGTCAGTGCCCGAAAGTCTGCTAAGGGACCAAAGGTATCGTTTTACCCAGTGATAACTGGGTTGTGGATGTCAGATAGACAGTCGCTTCATGTAAAATTCTGGTATTCAGCTGCATCTAGCTAGATTAAAAACTGACCGGGAAAAGGCCAAGCAGTTGTAACCACTTTTCTGTTTCATTTAGATGTAAAACTTGAGGACCTAGACAAGAGTCAGTCTAGACTTGTCTAGAGTCTCCCGTTTACATAAACACAAAAGGCTAGGTACGTTTGGTGTCATAATTCTACAATGGTGTCGATTCTGTTGTGCAAAAACTAAACTTAATTAGGCTATTGCTATATTTTACTAAAAGGCAGTGCGATAAAAGGACGGTTAAAGCTATGAACTAAGTTAGAGATGTCAAACTAGTTTATGCCTTGCGCTTCACTGTGTTTTTAGTCGACATTTTTTTACGTGCACCCTTCATTTGTATGGAAATATTAGCTCCAACTAAATTTGACAACTCTCAATTACGTCCGTCTCTTTCTCGTTTTACTAGAGAGAAAAAGATAGCAATAACCTAAATTAAGTTTAGTCTGTGCACAACAGACTCGACACCAATGACTTACTAACTAATCATGGAATTTTTCGGTTTTTTTTTTCTTTAATCTTGTTTACCATCTTACCCAACTCCAAAAATCATCTCAACATTATCGGTCATGCTTACCTGCAACAAAAAATATAATGTTAAGAAAATTCACTAAATTATGCACCCTATAACGTGCCCAGTCATAAAAGGGCACCTCAAGGCGCCCCACAGCCCACAAGTGACAGTACTTGAGTACGTCCGGCATCTCCTGTGCATTCAGCCCCATTACGATCGCTGATTGGTTAATCTTTTCATCACGTCATGAGGTATTCTTATAACATCGTACGGAGGGGAGATAGTAGCATCGTTTACTTTGGAATGTGGTTCTCACGGAAAAATTAGTTACACAATAATCATAAGCGGGCACCGAAGTATCCAGTGATTTTTCAGATTCATGCGTGTTTTGTATAATCATCGCTTGGTTCATTGAAGGAAAATGTCGTGAGGAAACCAAACCAGCATGCCTGAGAGATATTTCTCGACAGCATGTAAAGCCAAGTCAAATCAAATCAAAAAATCAAATCAAATCATTTATTTGCAATGAATATAGGTTACATTAGCCGTGTGGTATCCGGCAGAGTAGAATAGAACCAACCCATCACACTCACGGGTGTCGTATAAGGTGACTAATATCTGAGGTAGAACACCTTGCGCCTCCGTAGACCAGAGAATGGGCAACAGCGTTTTCTATTAGTCTTTCATCACTGCGATCTCCAATCCGCCTGCCAAGCGTGGAGATTACGGCAAATTCCTCTCTTCATGGGAGAGGCTTATGTCCAGCAGTGGACGTTATGGGCTGTTGTTGTTGTTGTTGTTGGTTACATTAAAATACAGGTGGAGTAGGAAGGAGACAGAAAAAAAAAGGAAAAGCACGTGGGCGGCATAAAAACTCTTACACCAAGTGAGGCTAACCACACGATGAACAAAAAAAGAAAGAGTATCCAGTGTCCTAACCACAGTGATCGGACGCGCGATTATCTAATCAATGCGTTAATTTATGTCAGTGAGGCCACGTGTCCGAGTTAGCCGAACAAATACCAACGAAACGATTACTTTGGACGCAAATCTAGAGCATGTTTTGGCATATATATTAGAATATTACCGTATGATTTAGTTTATGTAAGTGTATTTATGTGCTGTAGGTGAACCTCAAGTAAATAAATAAAAGTTTTCAGAACACTGAAGAATTGACATATAAAAGAGAGCACCAGTTTTTCCCAAAATCTATACTTTTAGTAAACAGAGACACATTTTTACACAATAAACATATAGACTTACAGACACGCGTGGCATTTATTTTCAATTTCGAACCCTAAATCCCAGTCCTTTTCTCCTACTGGCACGGAGACATAAAGTACACCTAAGTAAATAAGTAAGGAGCAGAGTAACAAGTATCTGTGAGCAATAAATAATGATATTATCTGTACATTTTACGTTTTGTCCGTTATCTCTGGACGGGCGATACCTTCAACTGTCTAGGGTCATTGAACTTCGGTATTTATGTTAGAATATATTAATGTATTTTGCTTGAACTAGGCCTGAAACAAAGTTTGTGTATTTTTTATATGATTTTCAGGTTGAAACAAAAATGCTGTAAAGGTTTCGTCTAGTCCGGGCATATTGTGTTTTGAAAGAAAAATAAAAGACGAAAAAATATAAAAGACTTATCAGACATCTGAGTTTGATAACATTTACAAGCGCAATTATTTTGGACGCCCCCAGCCAACATGGATAAGACGACCTTAATCAATGGTTGGGGTATACAGTAACTGAAAAGTGAAGGTCAAAATGATGTGGCATAGAGGTCTTTGGACAGTCACTACTGAAAAAAATTTACATTATTTAATGGGCATTGTCCAAAACTAGTTTAAATTTATATTTAACTAGCAGATGCCCGTGGCTTCGCCCGCCGGAAAATTATACGCTAAAACCTTCCTCTTGAATCACTCTTTCTATTAAAAAAAACCCGCATCTAAATCCGTTGCGTAGTTTTAAAGATCTAAGGACAGACGCGGCGGGTGACTTTGTTTTATAATATGTAGTGATAGTGACTTTAAAGTATTAGAGCTGGACGTTATCACTGGAAAATATTCCTGTGCCCATTTAACGGGTGAGTGTCACTCTAATAACAGTTAATTTTCATTAGCATCCACAAAGCCAAGTGCTCATCCAGACACGCGGAAATCGCGCGATTGCCATATCCATATCTGAACACAGGCTTAAGCGTATGACACGATATTGTTTCTTGAAATTACGTGATTGAAGGTCCATTACAGGTCAAAAAATACAAATGAAAATTGAGTTTTTTTATTTCTCATTTTAACGAGAAATAAATGATTAAAGAACTTATTCATCGAAATGGTTTAGCGATTTGCCCATTTTTTGAAAACTGGACAATCTCCATTGTCATTCCATTTTGTAAAGTATTAGAAGTTATAATCACTCGGCTAAATAATAACAGTCACTCGGGTCGATCTATAGGTTAAGCCGTGCTTGCCTAGGTTGGTCTGTGGATGGGTGCCACCCATTACATAAGTTTCCTCCGTGCCTCGGAAAGCACGTTAAGAAGTTGGTTCTGGCTGTCATTTGTGATCTTTGACAGTCGTTACAGGTAGTTAGTGGCCCAAAAAGTCTGACAACCAGTCGGACCAAGGGGTATCGTATCACCCAGTACTAACTGGGTTGGGGAGGTCAGATAGCCAGTCGTTCCATGTAAAATACTGGTATTCAGCTGCATCCGGTTAGACTGGAAGCCGACCCCAATAAAAACTTGGGAAAAGGCTAGGCAGATGAGTATTAGAAGTTTTAATCAAACCAATCAAATTCCATTTAAGAAAATCCTTTAAACAAGACCAACTAAATCAATCACTGGTTTACCCACACTATCAAACTCTATTTACACCTCCAGCTTTTCCGACATAATAATAATAAAGAATCCTACCTCCAAGCTAACTTGCCCCATTGTGCCCTCACTATATTGTTGACTGACAATGGGAGGTTGACAGGTCTTGTCACACTGGTTGACTTGGCTATCAATCATGGTTTAGTGGCAGGTTGTCAGACAATAATGATGCATGGTGTACACGTTTAATAAATAGTGGACAGTTATTGTAGATAATTGAGTGGTAAGTGCAGTGTGTTGATCAGATTGATTTGTTTATAATAACATAACATAACTACCATTTATTTTCCGGCAAATTTCACCCGTACATTATATACCGTACAGACAAACCTACATTATGATACAATAGAAATTGTGATAGTAATAGGCATATCTACACTCAGCAAATCGATTTAAATACGATTCTTTAACTTGGAAATAGCTGAAATAAAATATTATTATAATTTTCATGTTGTGATATTTACGTCAAGCGTCAAATTGTCAAACTGTCAGTTAGTTTTTTAATTCTCTTTCTGCTCAGTCTATGGTCTAGCTCTATGATTTCTCTTTTTGGTTTGTATAATTTAAATTATTTTTATCAATATGTGTTTAGCCATTATATTTTGTAGATTATTACGATTGTTTACTAAATAACTTAATATTAAATTATATTATAAAATTATTTACGCACTCATGGATATGTCCTGGCCGACTACACTTGTCAGTTGAGATGATGGCGACACTAAGAAAACTAAGATTTGAAAAAGGAAGACTACTTTGGGAGAAACGAGCTGACGGACGGCTAAAAAGTCTACTCGGAAATCTGATTTGAGGGTATCAGAGAGCAGCTTGGTTTTGGCGGTGAGATTCTTAAACTGTCCAGGGGATCCAACGAAAGTTTCTCCTGGGACTTCTACTCCCACGTACCCCACTCCCACTACGTGCCTGTCCGTCTACTGGTCTCGCAGGGCTGTCCTACGTTTGGCCCTGAGTTCTGCACTGTCTTGCTGCTGAGCTGTCCTAGTGAACTCTGAGATCTGCGCTGCCGCCGTTTCTACTGCTTCAGAGCACAACTTCAAGGTTACTCCGGTATCGACCTGCTACCCTGACGCCTGTTCCCGTTCTTACAGTGTGGTAAACTCATTATTGTCCATCTAAGTGCATAAACTTTAAAACTGAGTGCGTGCTAGGTAGTTTTTTATGACTAACTGTATTTTTTATCTTTCCTAAATTAAAATTGTATTTGAACAAGTCTGCTTATCCTTTTATTTTAATAGGATCAAGTAGATTTGTTACAAATTTGACGTAGTGAGAATTTTAAAAGCTTTGTATCTTCGTCAATTTTGGTTTACGTAACAAAATAAAATCCTTACCTATGGCGCTCAGACTTGGTCTTTGACGGAGGCTCAGAAGTCCAAACTCAAGGTTTGCCAAAGAGCGATGGAGCGTAGCATTTTAAATATCAAAATCACCGATCGAATACGCAACACCATAATACGCTCCAAGACAGGCATCGCCGATGTTGGCGATAAGTCTGCGAGGTCAAAATGGGACTGGGCGGGTCACATTTCCAGAATGGGTCAGGACAGATGGGCCAAAATTGTCACACAGTGGGTGCCTGAAGACGGTCGTCGTCACCGAGGCAGGCCCAAGAAACGCTGGCGTGACGATTTGGACTCGTTCTTGACTGATTGGCCGGAGAAGGCAAAACACCGGGAGAGTTGGAAAGAAATGGGGGAGGCCTTTGCCCAGCAGTGGGACAGAATAGGCTAATTAAAAAAAAAAAAAAAAAACAAAAAAAAAAATACGGGTCAAATATTTTTTGATAATCTAACTGACTGACTAATTAGATTTTTTTTTGTTGACAAGCCTATTGTGTTTTATGAAAATTGGTGCTTGTGTCTCCAAACCGCACTGGGCTGAATAAATATCATCACGCCAGTAGTCTGCGAAGGGTAAGGCAGAGGTGTATCTAGTACACGCACATTTTAGTTACGTTTTAAGTCCCATGTAATAGGTGGTGAGCCTATTTCCTATTCCCATCAACCGGGCGTGGATTCAGACTCCATGGCTGCTTCTGAGAAATTCCAGATGGAAAACCCCAATAACACTTTCTTGAAACTGACGCTAGCATAGTTGGGAAAAGGCTAAGCAGATGATAATGCTGTCTAACTTCATGTGAAGTTGGAAATTTCAAACAACAGTAGAATCACGTGTGATGTAAGCCATGGTGATTAACAAAAATAAATATATTTACTGTTGTTATTACCGACCCAACAGTGGCGTTGATAAAACATCGGTTTGCAGTAAACTTTGATCGGTTAGTTAAAAATTGCTTTGAAAGTCATCCATAAGTATGAATTTAAGTAATAAATTACCACACCAGTGAACATTCCTCGTGTTTCTTAGCATAACCCTGTCTAACTTATGCCTCGTGCCATATTTCCATTTTTGATCTTAAAGAACTTTACTTAATTTCTAATTTCTATATTTTTATTCTGATTTTAACCATCTGTTAGTAAATGTCAACTGCAGATACACCAATTAATGCCACTTATCATATATATAAGTGACGTTACGTGAAAGCATTCCAAAATCTAATTATAAGTGAGGAAACCAGCATGCCTGAGAGATATCATAATCATAATCATAATCATTATTTATTGCATTCATGTAGTTTACAAGTTGTTACAAAATATATAGGTTTCATACATGAACCCTGCTAGGGCACAACAATTTACATAGTTTAAAGTGCTACAGTGTCACAAAAATAACAAACCACTAAACAAAAAATACCAATTTTAACATGTCTAACAGGTGTATAACATTATTTTGTAATTTAAATAAGTAGCTGTCATAATATAATAAATAATTAAATACCTAGGTTATGAACAATTTAGTGGTCATCATTTACATTCACAAATAAAAAAATATTATATATTAGATATTTCTCGACGGCGCGGCGTGTAAAGTCAAGTCAGGCCTGCGGACGGTGAGCTATGGGCTAGCTCGCAGTCCGTCCATCTTATGACGACAGGCCGTATCGACGGCGCATTCGTGTTCTACGCGCGCCTCAAAGAAATGTCAGCAAAAGGAAGGGCAAGGGCCGATGCCTACCGGGGCTGCGGGACTGTTCGGAAGAGATACCGTGGCCCCGGATCACAAAGGGTGATAAAGGAACATGGATGGGTTTTAGTCAGTATAAGTCTAAAACTCCCTCCTGCTCCGCCCAGAGCGGTTGGAGTCATTTGATGATTTCCCATCCGATAAAAAAGAGGCCTATGGGTGGTAGCCGTGTGGTATCCGGCAGAGTAGAATAGAACCAACCCATTACACTGACGGGTGTCGTATAAGGCGACTAATGTCTGAGGCAGAACACCTTGCGCCTCCGTAGACCAGAAAATGGGCAGCAGCGTTTTCTGTTAGTCTTTCATCACTGCGATCTCCAATCCGCCTGCCAAGCGTGATTACGGCAAATCCTCCCATCATGGGAGAGGCTTATGTCCAGCAGTAGACGTTACGGGCTGTTGTAGTAGTAGTAGTGGTATGGGTGGTATAAAAACTCTGACGCCAGGTTAGGCACTAATTACACAAAAAAGAAATAATGATTCTAAGTTTTCTAATGTAATACCAGTCGTTTGTGTGGCGTACTTAATAAAGAGTATTCTATTTATTTATCTATAGACAACATCGAGTATATTCACAGCGCCTGACAGATACTCGTCTGCCTCGACTCGTTACTCAGCCAGGTCTACAGCAGGGGATGCACAAAGGTGATCGGATGTCAAACGTAACGGTACGTGTTTGAAATGATATACTTTTTGCGATAACACTATTACTTTACATGAGTTTTAGTTTAAAAAATGTTTTTGATTGATTTGCATTATAGAAATAAAGATGTGTTTTTCTATTTGGCGAACCGCGTCTGCTTCGCATTGACAAAATATTGGAACTCCTTTAATGTACCACAGTTCACTGATGGTCGACCACTTTTTTCACCCTTATGCCTAGAGTAATAGGGCTGAAAATGGCAAATCGAGCTACTTGAAACTGTCATATTTTCCCAATCAACCTTGAAACTACTGCTTTATTAAATTTTGATAGATTGCAGTAGCTATTTCTAGCGCTGGTGCTAGCGGTTAGGCACGTCTGTACATTCACATTAAGTTTAACATTAATATATCTATTATACGTATAAACCTTCTGGCATAAATTCGCTCAACGATAGTGAAAACCGCATCGCGGTTACACTGATAGGCATGAAAAGCGATTTTGTTTAATAATATGTTAGGAAGATTATAAATATGTACTTTTATAGCTGATATAGTTGTTAAGATGACAATAGCGGTTATTGACCCACCAACATTTATTAAAGTTCTTAACTTTAAAAACCAAAAATAAGCCTGTTCAAGTCTTAAATCGTCATCTATCGTGATCTTCAACATTTTTTCTGATGAAAAATGATGTATGGTTCATTTATTTTGGTTTTGTACGAACTTCGTACTTCAAATTTTATTATTAAGATTTGAAAAATTATATATATTGTTGTCTTATGGTGAATGCTGCGTATACCTATAATAGGCATACATACCAGCACTTTTATGTTATTTTCATTGTTTCACATTAATTCTTAGTATGTATTGCTGTTGGTGTACCAAATAAATAAATAAATAAATAAATAAACTTCATACGGATAGATATTAGGTTAGGCTTAGATTAGATATTAGGCAAATGGCAATGATCGTTATTGTCATATTAACTGGCACCAACTATTGACGTCATATTCTTAATGAAAGCACGTCATGCCGTTGATCCCGACTGTCATTAATAATTTAGATCTTTGACTGTCGTTACAGACTTACAGGTAGTCAGTGGCCTGAAAGTCTGACAATCAG
Organism: Xestia xanthographa; assembly: GCA_905147715.2. Classification (NCBI taxonomy): domain Eukaryota; kingdom Metazoa; phylum Arthropoda; class Insecta; order Lepidoptera; family Noctuidae; genus Xestia; species Xestia xanthographa. The sequence goes on along the minus strand of LR990652.1, from coordinate 3,975,784 downwards.
TCTTACCAAGAAGTATCGTATAACCCAGTACTAACTGGGTTGTGGAGGCAGAAAGGCATTCGCTCCATGTAAAATACTGGTATTCAGCTGAATGTGGTAAGACTGGATGCCGACCATAACATAACTTATATTGTCACTTACGGGATGTCTTCCGTGATTGCGTCGAAATATCGGGAGCTCAAAACAATGAACAATGACCATAACATAGTTGGGAAAAGGTTAGGTAGAAGATGATGACATTGCACGACATATACTTTTAGTCATCTACACTAATATTATAAAGAGGAAAGGTTTGTATTTTTGTGTGTGCATGTTTGTAATTAATAAACTCAAAAACTACTGCGCCGATTTAAAAAAATCTTTCACCATTAGAAAGCCACGTCTTTACTGAGTAACATAGGCTATATTTTATTCCCATACTCTTATGGGAACGGGAACTACGCGGGTGAAACCGCGTGACGTCCGCTAGTAGAATACAGGTACATAGAAAACCATAAACTGCACACAAAGATACATATTTTTAAACTATTTTATTAAAATCTTATCCTTGTTTAGTTCCCTAGCTTCCAGTATAAATAAAAAAGGCCTAATCAATCAACTAACTTCTTCAACTGCTACTGCCTAATCCCAGATAGTGACCTACTTGAGTCAAACCTAACTTTATTCATTTTTATTTCGTTGGAGATTTTATCTCGATCGTTGGTAACCAACAATTTGCCTTCATTCGATATTCTATCTTGTGCGTGAGGGAATAAGATCTGAATCGGATGTTTGGGGGAAAGACTTCGTGAAAAGAGACTGTTGACTAAGGTCCAGGTGTCATCATCAGCCTATTAATGTTCCCACTGCTGGGACACAGGCCTCCTCTCTATTGAGAGGGAATGGGCTATAATCCACCACGCGGGCCCGGTGCGGATTGGTAGATGTCACATGTCTTCGAATTTTTTAGTTCTAGGACATGCCGGTTTCCTCACGATGTTTTTCTTCACCGTTTTGAGAGCAGTGGTGATGAAATAAATTACACAAAGTAATGCGCCTGTCTGGGTTCGAACCCACGACCTACTGTTCGTAAGTCGGGGCCGCCACCACTGGGCCGCCGCTGTCTCTGTCCAGGTGTAATATTTTATTTTATAGATCCTTATTTTGAAATACCTTATTATCTATACCAAAGTTATCACACTTCTAATTGCTGACAGGTTGAGCAAAAGTGCATTTACGATTTTATTTTGCAAAATACTGGTATTTTGCTGTATCCGGTGAGACTGAAAGCCGACTCCATCATAGTTGAGAAAAGGCTAGGCAGACAATGAATCTCATTTTGCAAGTTATGTCTAAGTCCCAGGTAATAGGCCTAGCCCATTCTTCCTAGTTATCTAACTATAGTCTCCGCCAGATAAGTACGAATTAAAGGTCATTAAACCGCATACATTTATTCAAATATGTAATTCCGAAAACAGAAATAATGATATAAACTTATCCCTTGACGACCTTTATCGTGATACTTGACTTTTTCTAGTAATAAAAAACGATTCATAATGTATTGTCGGGGTATCTACGCAGAGAAATTAAGGAAAGAGCAATGACCTTTAATTCTTACATAACTGGCGGAGACTGTAGCGTAATCATATTGAAAACACCATTTTTATATCTACACTAATATTATAAAGAGGAAAGATTTGTATTTTTGTGTATATGTTTGTAATAAATAAACTCAAAAACTACAGCGCCGATTTCAAAAATTCTTTCACCGTTAGAAAGCTACATTCGCACTGAGTCCGCCGATTTTATCTCCGTACTCCCACGGGAACGGGAACTACGCGGGTGAAACCGCATGACGTCCGCTAGTTATTAATATTTAACACTAGCTGTTGCCCGCGGCTTCACCCGCGTGAAGTTCGGTAACTGTCCCACGGGATCATACTAAAGGGATAAATAGTATCCTGCATGTTAATCCAGGTTATAAACTATCTATGTGCCAAATTTCATAATCTTCAGAATCGCTATCACAATCACCATCACTATCACCATCATTCTCACTATCACAATCACAATCACCATCACCATCATCGTTACCACAACAACCATTACCATCACTATTCCAATCACAATCACTATCACTATCACAATCATTATTACAATCACCATCATCGTTATCACAATCATCACAATAAATCAACAATAATCCTGTATAGAAGTCGAATCCGCCATCTTTTGGATCTAAAAATAAATGTAATCAGCACCAATGATAATCTCGGAATCGACACCCATATTGATTTTTAGGCATTTCGACCCCATCGCACCCCAACAGGGGATGTTGGTATTTCAGGTCCGCCACATTATATCTTAAAATCGCTGTTTTTGTAATACACCCGACCCGATACACCATACTAACAATACCAAACCAAAAACAAATGTTTACTCAATTATCGATAGGAGTACTCCTGTGAAGTTTCGAATAAAACAGTTTAACTAATCTTGTTTCCGTATACAAACTTCCGAGCCCTTTTTCACCCCCTTAGGGAGTGAATTCTGAAAAATCCTTTCTTAGTGCACTCCTTGACCACAAAAGGAACTTACTTGCAAAATTTGGAATCTGTAGACCCAGTGGTTTGGGCTGTGCGTTGATATGTCAGTCAGTCAGTTTCTTCTTCTTCTATATATTTTTACCCGACTGCGCCAGAAGGAGGGTTACTGTACAGATTTTATCTAAAATAGAAGTAGCCTAAGTTACTCCTTATTTCATCAGCTATCTGCCAGTGAAAGTCCCATCAAAATCGGTCCCGCCGTTCCAGAGATTAGCCGGAACAAACAGACAACAGACAAAAATTGAAAAAAAACCGGCCAAGTGCGAGTCGGACTCGCGCACGAAGGGTTCCGTACCAATTATTATAAAAAAAATCACGTTTGTTGTATGGGAGCCCCCCTTAAATATTAATTTTATTCTGTTTTTAGTATTTGTTGTTATAGCGGCAACAGAAATACATCATCTGTGAAAATTTCAACTGTCTAGCTGTCACGGTTCATGAGATACAGCCTGGTGACAGACAGACGGACAGACGGACAGACGGACAGACGGACAGACAGCGAAGTCTTAGTAATAGGGTTCCGTTTTTACCCTTTGGGTACGGAACCCTAAAAATAAATGTTATTTTGGTATATGTACCCTATATACATTCATATGCATGTAGTAAAATGCGGTTGTTTTAATATTACAAACAGACACTTCAATTTTATTTATTTGTACAGATAAAGCCCCATTTTCATCTTTCACCCCCTTAGGGGTTGAAATTTTTTAAAACACCATTGCGTTAGCTTCCAACCATAAGCCTAGATAATAAATTTAGTTAGTTTTACTTCGAAAATAAAGGACTTTCCATAAACAACATCATTCTCCTCTTTAACCCTTCAAGGGTTGTATTATGAAAAAAGCTGAGACACGTATCAATTAATTTTTAATCATCAGCCTAAACACAAAATTTGAAGATCCTATCTTTAAAATTGTCGATTTTCCATAAACAACTTCATCCCCCTTTTTAACCCTTCGGGGGTGGAATTGTGAAAAACGCTGAGACACTTTCAATTAATTTTTAATCATCAGCCTAAACACAAAATTTGAAGATCCTAACTTTAAAACCTGACTTTCATATACAACAGCTTCATCCCCTTTTTAACCCTTTGGGGTTAGAACTATGAAAAACGCTGAGACACGTATAAATTAATTTTTAATTGTCAGCCTAAATGTTACATTTTAAGATCCTAACTTTAAAACTGACGGACTTTCATACAAACTTCCATCCCCTATTTAACTCCCTTAGGAGTTGAATTTCTAAAAATCCTTTCTTATTCCTTGTCTACGTTATAAAGGTAACCTCTGTGCAAAATTTCAGTTTTCTAGGTCCAAGGGTTTGGGCTGGGCGTTGATGAGTCAGTCAGTCAGTCAGTCAGACCTTTTGTTTTTATTTATATAGATGTTTATATTTATATAGATAACCAAAGACAGAGAAAAATGGAAACAAGGAAGGGGGGCCTTTTCTCTGCAGTAGGACGCATCAAGCTCATAATAAATAATATTTACCATATCTTTACATAATTATAATATCCCCAATCATCCTTTAACCCCAAAAACCTATAAAAAAACTGCCTACTCGTACCCCAAAGCGGAGTGGTTGGGCAATAAATAAATAAAGCACACATACATTACGAAGGCATTGTGCCAACCGCGCCGTGTGAAAAAATATAAGTTCTACACTGAATATATGTGGGGATTATATAAAATATGTATTTAACCTTCCTGCTCTATATCATTCCCATTTTCTACTAGGTTTTTAGTATCATTTTAGTGTTTTAGTTTTGGCTGGCTGTAGGGGTTAGTTATGGATAACACTTGAAGAGTTAGGGGTTGAAATGATATCCTATCTAATTTCTGCAGGCTTTGCCCACTTAGCCCAGTCTAACGTAAATCTAATTTTCCAAGCTGCCTGGGAAGCCACTTAACGACTAATTTATTTGCGGACAAAATGAACACAGCCTCCATTGTCCATTTTTTTATCAACACTTTTTTTTTATATGAGCCTATTCTGTCACAGAGCCTGTTCTGTCTTTGTGTAATTTATTTCATTACCACTGCTCTCAAAAACGGTGAAGGAAAACATCGTGAGGAAACCGGCATGTCTTAGAACCAAAAAATTCGAAGACATGTGACATCTACCAATCCGCACTGGGCCCGCGTGGTGGATTATAGCCCATTCCCTCTCATAGAGAGGAGGCCTGGGTCCCAGCAGTGGGAACATTAATAGGCTGATGATGTTGATGATGATTCTGTCACACTGCTGGGCACACCCCATCGGCTTTCTAATTTTGTTTATTATTTGCTTTCTCTGAACAATCCGTTAAAAATGAGTCCAGATGAGCGTTTCTTGCCTATCAACACTAAATATTTAAAACCGCCAAAAAACTGAAACGCAGTTTTTGATACTCTGATCCTTAGCCGAACCCCTTTTTTGATCAGCTTTAACCAAAACACTATCATTAAAGTTTCTCCAACCATAAAACCCGCACTCTAACCATGTTTAAACCCACAATTATAAATTACAACATTACCCACCTTTTATCGTGAACCCCCGCCGCATGTGTGTCTGTGTGTTTGTGTGTGGAGGGGAGCCTCCACACACACGCACACACACAAATACACACCACACACATGGGCCCCTACCGTTATTTATCACAGGCGACATGTTCGTGTCGCGACAATCTCCCATCGATTAGAGGATGATACTAATTAAAGCTAGGCTGACACCTGCTCATTAATAACTACACAGAGCGACACATTCGTGTGTAATGCCGTGAGGTATGTGCTGAGTTTGTTGGTGCATTAATTTGATTAAACAGAATTTGACTAATTCAAATCATTTTCATCATATTCTTATTGTATACTAGCTTCTGCCCGCGACTTCGTACGCGGAACCTGTTGCTTATGCCAGCGACAACGGGGTCGTCAAAATTGAAGATCTGATACGTCTGATGTCGAAGCGAAATTCTCTATCCGTGAACGTCTCCGACTCGCGAGACAATGCGTGACGTTCACGATCAGCAGTCAGTCGCGCATCACGTTCCCCACTTGTCTCTAGATACCTAGAAGTCGATGTGTAGATACGCTGAGAACTCAAGCGTAATTCTCTTTCCGTGAACGTCTCCAACTCGCGAGACAATGCAGACGTTCACGATCAGCGGTCAGTAGCGCATCATATTCTTCACTGGTCTCTAGAGATCTGGATGTAGATGCGTAAATACGCTGAGAACGCAGACGTGCTTCGCGATCCGAAGAGGTTTGCCACGGAGCGAGTTGAAGCCTGATGTTCTCGAACAGCATCAAGTCTCCTGACGCTCTTCGGTAGATTCTTAGAATCTTATGATCCTTAATCTTTTAGCTCCTTTGGAACATTGGGAAAGATTTGACCTCTTTCTAGGTATGGTTATAGTTTTATTAAAATCTAAGTGACTGCTCCACTGCGTTACCGGGTAGGCTACCGTGTCACGAAGATAAATGGATAAGGAAATTAAACACTAAAATAAAATAAGCCGGAAGGCATATTTAAAAAAATAAAAGGGAGTTTTGGCCAGTAGCGTCAAATTTTCAATGATATACCATCGTCATCGAAAATCAGTCCTAAACTGTTACCACCTTTACCGCGTGGAGGTACTCCCAGCTTATGTTATTTTATAATTATACGTTGAAATTGATGATAGCTTTGATTTCCACATCAGATGTTTCTCATCTTCGTTTTTTATAAGTCAACAGGAAATGCCCATCAGACCGAACAACTTTTGCTAAGACGTCATTCCTATATGTATTATGGTGTAGCTGGGCTCTCGGAGTGCACAACAGGTGTTCCAGATCTTCGATTTTTATATTTAAATCAACAGAGAGTGCTCATCAGATTTAACAACTTTTGCTAAAACGTCATTCCTATATATATGTTAGTGTAGCTGGGCTCTTGGAGTTCCACATCAGGTGTTCCAGATCTTCAAATTTATTGTCTCAGCAGAAAATTCTCATCACGTGGAACATTGTTTGCTATGATACCATTTTTGTATCTCTTATAGTTTAGCTGGTCTGTTGCGGTTCTGCATCAGGTGTTCAAGTTTCCAAGATAAATTATAACCTATATGTTGCCCAGACTTAATACCTATACAACCAAAAAAAATAATTTAAATCCGTCCAGTAGTTCCGAAGATTAGCGTGTACAAACAAACAGACCCACAGACAAACAGACAGATTTTTTTTTGGATTCGTGCTCTATTACTGTTTCTAAACCCCCCTCAATTATTTCTTTTTTAATATATTCAATGTACAGACACAGTTTTTTTACTGTTTTATTATATGTATATAGATAATAATAGATAATAGATATAGAATATAGAATAGATATAGATAGATTGCACAAAAAAATAAAAATGACTTACTTACGACGTGAGCAGCGGTGGCCCAGTGGTGGCGGCCCCGATTTACAAACAGTAAGTCGTGGGTTTGAACCCAGACAGGCGCATTACTTTGTGTAATTTATTTCATCACCACTGCTCTCAAAACGGTGAAGGAAAACATCGTGAGGAAACCGGCATGTCCTAGAACCAAAAAAAAAATCGAAGACATGTGCCCGCGTGGTAGATTATAGCCCATCTCATAGAGAGGAGGCCTGTGTCCCAGCAGTGGGAACATTAAATAGGCTGATGATGATGATGATGATGACTTAATAGCTAAGCCCGCGATTTCATTTGCGTGTAAATTTTGATGTCAAGGTGTGAGACAAAAAAAGATAGCCTATGTCCTTCCCCAGGATGTAATCTTTTTCCTTGCAAAATTTCATTACGATCCGATCAGCTGTTTAGTCGTAAAATGGTAACAAACAAACAGTTACTTTCGCATTTATAATATTACTAGCTGATGAGCTGATTATATACTAAAACCTTCCTCTTGAATCACTCTATCTATTAAAAAAAACCCGCATTAAATCCGTTAAAAAGATCCGTTTTAAAGATCTAAGTATACATCGGGACAGACAGACGCGGCGGGGGATTTTGTTTTATATACGTAATATGTAGTTATAGCAGTGGCGAAGGTTCTATACAACTCGATTCCTATCGGCTTCCCTTTGAGAAATGGCACAGTTAGTATTCTATAGACAAATAATATAATCACATTAAAGATATGTACTCTGGCTTACCTCTTACAAAAATTGACCCTTCGCTACTGAGTTATAGTGATAGTGATTATGGATGCACAACGGTGAGCTTAACCCCAGAATAGTTTTTCAGCAAACCATACTTCGATTGCGAGATTTTGGATCTGACGCAGAATGTCCCATTCGTAAAAAGTCCCGTTGACGCAGAATGTCCCATTCGCACAAAGTCCCATTCGCACGAAGTTCCATTCGCATAATTTCCCATTCGCAAAAAATCCCATTCGCATAATGTCCATTCGGAAGCATGACCATATTAAACGAATCTGGATGAGGATTTCATCATAAATGGACCAAACACGACATACAATATTTTTGCGTTTTAACCTCTCCACAATGTTTGTTTAAACAAACTTCAGTAATGAACCCTTTTCAACAATATTTCGTAGCTCCATCTCACGATACCTAAGTCACATTCAAGTGCCTAAGTTATTCCGACAGCCAACAACTTACCTATTAGATGAGCCGGAAAATTGTGTTACTTAACTTAACTTTGCTAATGTTGTTTAAGTGATGTTTACTTGCTTAATTTAAATGAACATGTGTGTAACCCTTGTGAAAGTGTGGGAGAGCTGAGTTTGCTAGAAAGTCGAGGTTAATTTTGGCAAAAAGCTCCTTGTGTAGTTGTACTATCATACATTTTCTGTCGCTACACAGGGTGTAAACAACCTCATCACGAAGCCGTCAACCAAGCTCTGTACATCAAACTAAGTAACTTTACGCAAAAATTATTGCTGGGGAACGACTTTCTTTTTTTGGGTGTAAAATTATGTTTTGTGGTAGAACTCAATATAACGCACTTAAAACATTGTTTTGATGGATGGATTGAATAGTATGGAGGTCGTGGAGGTGTTTAAAAAAATCTTACATTAAAAACAAGTATTTATAAAATGAAAAAAATTACAAAAAGTTGGAACTTTGACCCCCAATATCTCCGTAACGAGAAGGTTCCATGAAGGGGAGGTATGGTGTAGAACAAAAAAATGATGGCAATGACAGGAAAAACAAGTGCCTTTCGGCTTCGTTAAGAGGTTTTACACCCTTTATGTATGACATGTACTAATGTGTTTTGTTGGGGACTAAGAAAACTTCCCACCATAAGATGAACTCGATGAACGAAAAATAGTTTGAAGTAGACTGCCTCGCTGGTCTAGTAGTCGCAAGCGCGGCTGCTGAGCAAGAGTTCCTGGGTTCGGTTCTCGGGTCGGGCAAAGTGGTATTGGATTTTACCATTAGGAATTTCCTTGTAGCAGTCACGAGTCTGTGTCCAGTTGATGGCAATAGGCTAGTTCTCTATTACATGAGACTTTAACATAGCTGGCGAAATGTGGTTGTATTATCAGGTACTCCTCTGCCTAACCCTTGGAGGATTACAGGCGTGATGTTATGTTATATAATTGTTGGATTGCTCCACTCCGCTCCATTTGCCGCTTTTCCGAACCTGAACGTTCAAAATCAAATTAAAACAGAACAATATTCACCATCTTCCTGTCAATGTTCCCACTGCTGGGACACAGGCCTCCTCTCTATGAGAGGGAATGCGTGCGGGTTGGTAGATGTCACATGTCTTCGAATTTTTTGGTTCTAAGACATGCCGTTTGCCTAACGATGTTTTCCTTCACCATTTTGAGAGCAGTGGTGATAAAATAAATTACACAAAGTAATGCGCCTCTCTGGGTTCGAACCCACGACTTACTGTTCGTAAGTTGGGGCCGCCACCAATGGGCTATCACTGCTCCAGAAATATATTAATGTCATTTAAATACTTGTTTCAACATTTTCAAGACTATCCTTCTCATACCAGCCAACTCCAAATCCCTTATCTCTTCCATGGCCCGTTAAAATATGTCCGGAATCAGACCTAAATCTAAGATGGCGTCCAATAAATCCATGGAGAGAGTTAACAACTTCAGTCGTTTCTTCTCGGCTTGTTTTGGCCTGTTCTGGAGGTAATTTACGCGAAAACTTCAAAGGTAACACGATGTTGGATTTTTTTCTGGAGTTATGGTCAAAACTTGGTTCTGTGTTATGGTTTGAAATAAGGGTGATTTTGAGGTTGTATGTTGTGATGGAAATTATATTGTTTTTTTATTAATATTACTGAGCAAAAGAGAGAGAAGCATGTGCATGAGTAGGAACTGTAAGTTTTTATAACTTTCAACCAACCTTAAATTAGGCAGGCTGCGTATAACATTCGGATTCTCAAAGGATTTTGACTTAAGGTGACACAGCTCACAGGCTCGAACTCATTGGTGGGCGTGACCAAAAAGCACGCTGTCTCACCTGGCATCGTGCCCGACAGAGATAGTATCAGTGATGAGCAGTTAGACGCTAGTCTTCACGCACGTCTAGTTCGTACATACACACACAGCGTTCCGAACCGTTCCGAACAAAAACGAAGTTACACGATGCACACAATTGATATGAAAAAACAGTAGCGTTTGTCTTTCTTGAGCGTATATACTGCTGTGCTAGAGAGTATGCTCTCCAGCAGAGCCACAATCAAGGTCTATTTTATTATTACCTAATGCACGTAGGTACACACGCACGTACGTTAGCCGTGGGGTATCCGGCAGAGTAGAATAGAACCAACCCATTACACTCACGGGTGTCGTATAAGGCGACTAATGTCTGAGGCAGAACACCTTGTGCCTCCGTAGACCTGAGAATGGGCAGCAGCGTTTTCTGTTAGTCTTACATCACTGCGATCTCCAATCCGCCTGCCAAGCGTGGAGATTACGGCAAATTCCTCTCATCATGGGAGAGGCTTATGTCCAGCAGTGGACGTTGTGGGCTGTTGTTGTTGTTTCACGTACAGCGATAACGATATACGTTGATACGTTGATGTACGTTTGACGTACATCATTTTAAGATATAATTGATCGATTTCTAAGATAGTGGCTCCGTGGCACAGCATGACACCATTCGACGCCAGCTCGAATCGCCGAGAAATCATCAAGTAAGTATCTACAAACTCGTACTAAAGTAGTAGGCGCTGCGTCATCGTTTTATACCTGTATGGCTCTCTAAGAACCTAATATAGATTGCTTATTATGTTTAGTTTTCCCCGGGTGGTCATGCAGCGATCGCCTCAAGAGTTCACGACGCTGCCGCCGCGACGACGCATGCTTACTTGAAAGTTCATCGCAGTTTATGTCCGATTGCAGCTGCATAACCAGCCTATAATGCTCCCACTGCTGGGACACAGAGCTCCTCTCTGTGAGAGGGAATGCGGGCCCAGTGCGGGTTGGTCTTATGTCAGAGTGGATACCTAATAATTGTAATTAGTTCTGCCTACATAAATTGTTTTACAAAAATACTTACACTTTTTTTTTAGGTTTATAATTATGCTCAATATCACTAAATGTAAACACATGTTTTCATCAAGACAAATAACAAATCAAGATTTTTTTCTTAGTATTTACATTTTAGAGTCCATGACAAAAATAATAGTCAATTTAGTCAGACGGACAGACAGACAGATGGACGGACTGACAGACGAACAGACAGGTGGATAGACAGACGAACCGACAGACGGACAGACAGATGGACAGCGGAGCCTTAGTAATAGGGTGCCGTTTTTACCCTCTGCAGTTTGTCTATGTCACATGAAGGAAATTAAAAAAGCTATTGGCATACTTTTAGAGCATGAGAAGTGAAAACTACATTAAATATGTATAGAAAACTATTATAGAATAATTTGATGCCCAAAAAGTATACATATTTTCATTAGTCAATTTAGTCAGACGGCCAGACAGACAGATGGACAGCCAGACGGACAGACAGATAGACATACAGACGGACAGATATACAGACGGACAGACAGATGGACAGCGGAGTCTTAGTAATAGGGTCCCTTTTTACCCTTTGGAGTTTGTCTATGTCACATGAAGGAAATTAAAAAAAAAAACTAATTACTTTCACTCCCTAGAGACTAAAAGGGTCACTTTAGTCCCACTTCGTAGGGCTATAATGGCGTACTTTTAGAGCGTGAGAAGTGAAATCTACAATGTATAGAAATCGAATAAAGAATAATTGAATGCCCAAAAAGTATACCTACATATTTTTGTTACTAAAAATATATATTTTTTTAGTTAGCCTATTCTATCCCACTGCTGGACAAAGGCCTCTCACATTCCTTTCCAACTCTCCCAGTGTTTTGCCTCCTCCGGCCAATCAGTCAGGAACGAGTCCGTAAAAAAATTATTATTATACATAAATATTTAAAATGTAATAAATTTACATTTTTAATTTTTTAGTAACAAAACTATAAATAAAATTAAAAGCATATAAAATAGGTAGCCCGCCAGCAACGGGAACAGGGTCCAAGCTGCTGGTGGTTAGGGCTCTTGAGAGAGGAACTTACTAACAATACGCGCCGTGTCCAGAACTGCTTTCTGAATCAAGCGCTTGATCCAGCTGCCTAGCGAGGGTCACCTCAGATGTTAGTTGAGGCTCTTGTCCAATTAAATTATTATTATTATGGAATTAATAACACAAATACTGACATTGTTTCTTTTTACGTCTGCGGTTTGTAATTACCGCCACTATAGCTCAAAATAAGTGATTCCTAATAAACAGAAAAATAGTAAGGTATTTATGGTACTAGCCGTGCCGTGTGGTATCCGGCAGAGTAGAATAGAACCAACCCATTACACTCACGGGTGTCGTATAAGGCGACTAATGTCTGAGGCAGAACACCTTGCGCCTCCGTAGACCAGAGAATGGGCAGCAGCGTTTTCTGTTAGTCTTTCATCACTGCGATCTCCAATCCTTAATTAATTTCAATTACTTTGAGTTGAAGAAAAATAGTCAATTTAGTCAGACGGACGGACAGACAGGCGGACAGACAGACTGACAGACAGACGAACAGACAGACGGACGGACAGACAGACTGACATACAGACAGACGGACAGACAGATGGACAGCGGATTCTTAGTAATAGGGTTCCGTTTTGAAAGCTATAGCTCTTATAATGGGATTTTAGTGTTACACTGTACTTTTCACTTTGAGAGCGAGAAAAATAGTCAATTTAGTCAGACGGACAGACAGATGGATGGGCAGAGCGATGGACAGACAGACGGACATACAGACAGACAGATGGACAGCGGAGTCTTAGTAAATAGGGTAACGTTTTTAATGCTATAGCTCTTATAATAATTTTCTATAGCACATACATATTTTCCCTATTTGTCTTAGTTTATTTGAATAATTTCGCAGTACTGCATTCTATTTTTCTTACATATGTGAACATTAGGACCATACACCATTGCGTCTCTTAGAGCGTTTCTTACACTGCTATCTCCATCACTAATTACCTTAGTATACATGAGCCCGTGCAACTGCATGCTTACTTTGCATCCATCTACACCTGACAAGTTTTTTTTTAAATACAATTTTTTAATGTATGATTACACCTCCACAACCCCCGTACTATTAAATTCAATCCATACATCAGCACAATGTTTTGAATGCGTTACATTGAGTTGTAACACAAAACATGATTTTTCACACCAAAAAAAAAATCGTTTGATGTACAGAATGCTTGGTTGACTGACGGCTTCGTGAGGAGGTCTTTTGCACCCTGTATTCATGACGTGTCATCAATTCTTACTGCGTGGTCCTGTAAACGTATAACTCAATTAGAATATGCAAAAACTAACAAAATAGTACATTGTAAACATAGTCAATTTAGTCTGACGGACAGACAGTTGGACAGACAGACGGACATACAGACGGCTAGACAGACAGATGGACAGACAGACAGATAGACAGACAGATGAGCAGACAGACGGACAAACAAACAGACGGACATACAGACGGATAGACAACAGATGGACAGACAGACAGATGGACAGACAGACATGGGCAGACAGACAGAATGGTGGATAGAAAGAAAGATGGGTAGACAGACAGACGGATAGACAGACGCACAGACAGACGGATAGACAGACATGGACAGACAGACGGATAGGCAGCGGAGTCTTAGTAATCATAGGGTACTGTTTTTACCCTTTGGAGTTTGTCTATGTCACATGAAAGAAATTAAAAAAAAAAAAAAAAACTTTTACTCTCTAGAGACTAAAAAGGTTACTTTAGTCCCTGATGGACTAAAGATGACTAGCGATAGCATAAATTATTATTCACAGAAAACACGTTTCAGTTTTCAGACATTTTATTGAGAACTGTTGAGAACTGTTGTCATGCCTACAAACAAAGTCACTATGTGACAGATTATATACCATGAAGGTATCAACCTCCAACAGTCCCGCTTCGTAGGGCTATATTGGCGTACTTTTAGAGCATGCGAAGTGAAATAATAGATTGTACATCAAGTGCATAAAATGCACCATTTTATGAGACGTTTTTTTTTGTTAAATAGAGTGTAAGGGTGCGTACAGACTATATAACATAACATTGCTATATAACATGTTTCAGATAATGTAGACACTGAATGTTATAAATGTCAATGTCAATTTCATAATGTGGACGTGTTATAAAACACAAGTTATATAATATGTTATATAGTCTGTACGCACCCTTAGGTGTGGTCAGTACATGAGGAATATCGGAACTAATCTATTCACATTGTGCAGACATTGCTTCATGTGCTTCTGCTGCACAGGTATCTTGCCCGAAATCTCGTGTTGATCTAAAAAAAAAAATGGATTACACAGGGTCAAATTAAATGAGTTAGCGAAACTCCGCACATAAAAATCAAAAGCTGTTTTTTTCGGGTCAACGATACACACAGCACAGTGGGTCTAAAATAGCCGCTATAGCAGAATCTACGCAGAATCTTAGCATGAATCACGTTAAAAAATTTAAATTCTTAAAATGGACTTTATGTCACTAACTATAAAGTCCATTTTAAGAATTTTAAATTTTTAACGTGATTCACAAAACGATTCTGATAAAGCGGCCATTTTAGACCCCCGGTACAGATTTCATAAGTTTTTACCGTGCCGGAAGTGCCAGAGGTTGGTTTTATATATGTATAGGCACCAAGAGCAGCGACCGGTGGCCCAGTGGTGGCGGCCCCGACTTACGAACAGTAAGTCATGGGTTCGAACCTAGACAGGCGCATTACTTTGTATAATTTATTTCAACACCACTGCTCTCAAAGCGGTGAAGGAAAACATCGTGAGGAAACCGGAATGTCCTACAACCAAAAATTCGAAGACATGTGACATCTACTAACCCGCACTGGCCCGCGTGGTGGATTATAGCCCATTACCTCTCATAGAGAGGAGGCCTGTGTCCCAGCAGTGGGAACATCAATAGGCTGATGATGAGGCACCTACTATTTGCGCAACCATTTCCATTTACATACTGATAATGATACTGTTAGCCTGCGTCATCCCACTGCTGGGCAAAAGCCTCTCTCCATTTACATAAACATACAAAATAAAAGTCACTAGCGCATTGCACTGTCTGTCTTGCCTACATAGGGTGCCCTAATGCCTATACACAAAGCCGCGCCGCCGGCCACCATGGGTAAAGTAAGCCTGCGGCGCTGTGTGTAGAGAATAGCACTAATGGTTGAAGTCACCATCGACACGTGCCTCTGATGTCGATGCCGCGTGTCGCTCGTGTGTAAGAACACTAAATAGATTAGGTGCAACAAATTATATGACTTACCCATTGTTAATTTGTAGTTATTCACACCTGTTCTTCAATGAACCAACACAATATCACTCGCACAGCGTCCACTCAAATCAAAAATTAATTTTTTTATCAAAAATCCGGAGTCCAAACAGTTATACGTCAAACGTCACACGAATGACATAGGCTTTAGAAGCAGATTCGAAATTTCGAATATAACTGAAATAGGGTGGAGTCTCCTAGTATCAGCCTCCTCCTAAAATCGGCCTTTTCTAGAAAAAGTAACATAACTATAAAAATAGCTAAAATCATAATACTTTTCATGCAAAAACGACTCTAGTTCCATACACATAACCTCCCATACCATAAATACATTTCATTTTAAAATCTTCATGATGAGAAACATTTGAAATTTATTTATTCTTTTATACTATCTGTCATTTCGAATTACATTCAAACGTTGAATACATTTTTGTAATCATCTTTTAAAACCCTTCATTTTGATACCCCACTCGATGGTATTAGAAGAAAAAAAAATTCGAAGTCTACAATATGGCACCCCAAATCCACGATTTTTTTTTTTTGCAAGAAATCAAAAGCACTTAAAAATTACAAGTAGTCAAAGTTCAAAAAAAGTTGACACGGTCGATAATTGTTACCACCACCCTACGCGCGTATGACATATTGTTAATGTGTGCGTGAACGTCGTCGTCGTCCTCCCGCACCGCGCACCGCAGCGGGGGAAACATTGTTCAGTGAGATGCACGATAAGTCTAGTAAAAGGCGCGCGTAAAAAAATACGAAAAGGCCTTTGGAAAATCGGGTTTTATGAAAAAACCACTGCATAAATCAATTACAAGTAAAATTTATTGAATTCTTCGATAATTGTGCTGTGTCGGTACCGACTTTGTTTTGGAAATTTGACACTTCTTTTATTACTAATTTACGCCCAAAGTTACGTTAAAATTGGCAATAAAAATGAATCTTTGGTAGCTCGTAACTTTTTAATGGCTTTTTATTTTACTATTCTGTTTCCGTACAGACACAATTAATAATGAGACAAAACGATATCATGTTTAACTTTAGTTGTACCATGACAAACAGTGGAGTAATAGCCCCCCGAAATTTGTATGGAAAATATGTTGCGCAGATCAACCTTGGGCGCGCACACATATTTTGGGCGTTTGACCAAAAATACGTACTTTTCCAAGTCCTCGATATTTGTTATTTATAGATAATGGCATAATATTTCAATGAAGAATCATAAATTTGGCTTTGTTTTAGTTCGTAGATTGATTAGAATTTTGTTATAATAGTTAAATTACGAGAAATAGCAATTTTCCGACAGCCAATTTCAAGCAAACGTTAAACATTAGGTTTTCTCCTGCCATTTGTATCAAACTGGTAACACGAAAAAATCTAAAAAAAATATATATGTACCTACTGGTCATATAGTCCTCAAGGTTGTAGATTGATTAGAATCTATACTAATATTATAAAGCTGAAGAGTTTGTTTGTTTGTTTGTTTGAACGCGCTAATCTCTGGAACTACTGGTCCGATTTGAATGATTCTTTCAGTGTTGGGTAGTCCATTTATCGAGGAAGGCTATAGGCTATATATAACATCACGCTGCAACCAAAAGGAGCGGAGCATAAATGAAAAAATATTGCAAAAACGGGGAAAAATGTATTCCTTTTGTGAGCTGTTTCTCTTTTATGTGACGCAGACGAAGTTGCGTGGGTCAGCTAGTATTGAAATAAAAATTGAATCGACGCAAAAAAAAGATATTCAAAAGCAATATTGATCTAAAATGTATGCATTTTCAGCGTCCATTATATTCCAAATAAACTCAATTTTATCAAATAAATTAATATGATATAAAACTTCGATCTACAACAAATACGTTTTATTAGTTTTTGTTTGTCAATATAATAAGACAAAATTACAATGAATAAAATTGGAAAACTATAATTCTGCGTCAATTCAGCTCGCACCTCAGTCTCATGTCAGTCTCGTCTCTAATTTTCGTGAATAACAATCGACAATCGTCCGGAGATCAATATTATTATCGAGTCGTGTAGGCCGGTCGAAAAAATTTGATCCAGGAAGTAAAAATCAAAAATTTGCGAAAAAAATGTAACAGCCCTCATAAGAGTTGAGGAGAAGAAGAATTTAGGAAATAAATAGTTTTTTTTGGTAGGCACTCGAGTGCCAATTGAATATTATCCGTGAAAATGTGGTCCATTTTTTAAAATATAGCTAAGTCACTGAAAGTTCTATTATATAAAGCAGAATATGATCTCCATGCCTATATTCTACAGTAAATTCTGTTTTCGTGTCTAATAAGTTTTTACACACTCTTCTCCAACCGAAACAACATTTTGGAAGGGGCAACTAGTTTCGAAAATTAAATTAATTATTATTATTATTTTATCTGAATTTCAAGGTGTTCAACGATGATGCATGTTTTAGGAAATGAAACAAACGCAGAATTATATAAAAAAATACTTTGAAATAATAAAATAACAAATACAAATCTCCCAATATCTTACCAGTCTGTACCTAATTTCTCACACAAAAAAGACGACTGATCGAATTGAATCATTTATCAACCTGCTTGCTCACAAAATCCCCAAATCTCTTTAACACCCACGTCTTCGTATATCGAGATTAAAATATAAAGATACTCGAAGAATCGTTGCTACACCTGTCGCATTACTTACGCAGTATTTAATCTATAAGTAACGAGGCATTCCGCTGAGAGCATCGATTTGAAGAGCTCCTACGGTATTCCATATTGCGCAGCCAAGGTAATATAAATAGCTAAAGAGAGGCATGCAATATTGTATAAAAAAAAGCAATTCTTTGTTGTATAATGTAGGAATTCTCGTATTTCTTGATGTATATTACAATATTTGTTAGCACGTTCTTGAAAACGGCTCTAACGATTTCGATTAAAGTCACAATATAGGGGTTTACAGTGCGAAAATTCGATAGCTAGGTCTCATATCTGGGAAAATTAGTTTTCTCTATATTAATCTGAGCAGAGATCTGTGCATGAAAGTCCTGGGTTCTATTTCCAAGTGTTTTTCCGCCAAGAATCATCAACATCATCAAATGAACAACTAGCAAAATCAAACAAAAAAATATCAGCGAAACAAAAATCAATCACGAATCATCGAATCAAATCAGTAACAACCGGGATTTGGGATTTATTGACCAACTGATAAAAAAATGGCGTCCTCTGGGACATGGGACTTCAAAATAACTGTGAACTATAGAGTATACCGTAATGGTAAATTCAAATACATAGATGTACATCGGTAAGGTTACATTTTTTATTAAAATAATACTTTTTTCTTGTTTGGATGCTATTCGTAAAGGTGCTCTAAATGGAATATCTCAAGGTAACGTTCCGTTTACACCTGCGAAGAATTATTTAATAACCAGCGACGGATCGTACATGAGACACGCAGAATTAGGAACGCGTGAAGCGAGACAATTGATTAATGTGTGCGGTAGTTGATAAATTGTGTGAAGTGTGTTTGAATGTTGAGAAGATTTTAGGCTGAGGTATGGTGCGTATGTGAGTTTCTGTGAGTAGGTGTGGTGGCCCAGTCACGGCTAGGCATAAGTCGTAGTTTCACAATAAAATAAAACTAGATATTAAAAGAAATCGAATACTATTAGCCCGTGGCTAAATAATAACAGCTGCTCGGCTCGATCTTTAGTTTAAGCCGTGCTTGCCTAGGTTGGTCTGTGGATAGGTGACCACCTATTAAATACGGGGTTTCCTCCGTGCCTCGGAAAGCACGTTAAGCCGTTGGTCCCAGCTGTCATTTGCAGATCTTTGACAGTCGTTACGGGTAGTCAGTGACCCAAAAAGTTTGACAACCAGTCTTACCAAGGGGTATCATATTACCCAGTACTAACTAGGTTTTGGAGGTCAGATAGGCAGTCGCTCCTTGTAAAATACAGGTATTCAGCTGTATTCGGTTAGACTGGAAGCCGATCCCAACATAGTTGGGAAAAGGCTAGGCAGATGATGACTATAAGAAATCGAACTAAAATTACTGATGTTACTTACTGGAGCGTATTAAGAAACTTAAAGGTTTGGAGAAAAAAGGATGAATGATCTAAGAATGTACCAAAGTGGTGCCCAAGACGGTAGAAAAGAAAGAAAGGGAGAGAGCGTCGTAGATGGGAGGATGATGTTTTAAGAGTCCTATTACATTTTTTTGGTAAATTCATGATTTTTGACGCAGTAATTCTCAGCAGCATTAAGATATTTTAATTATTTGCTTAAGAATAACGACAGTGCCATTCTCTTTCTTGTAAGTTGGAGTTACACATTTTCATTTTTCTTTTCGTGTAATTTACTATAAATATTTTACGAACTCAGATTGCAAGAAAAACCGTCGACGATGGAATTTTAACGCTCAAATTCACATAGTTCATTCAACACACATTCAATTCTTATAAAAGTTTTTTTTTTTTTTGTTAGCCTTGAATGTCCCACTGCTGGGCAAAGGCCTCCCCCATATCCTTCCAGGTACTCTTATCCTGCGCCACCTCGAACCAGCCCTCTTGATGCGCGTCTATTTCATCTCGCCACCTCTTAAAAAAAGTAAAAAGTAAAATAAAAGTTAAAATTACTAAAAGATAAGTTGAATGTTTTACTTGTTTATTGGACATCAATTTGACATTGTACGAGTAACTACCTATTCGAACTGCTCCTAAGAAAATATTGTTAGTACGCGTTAAAAGTGCTCAAAAGTGTCGTGAAAAGTGCTGATCGTGTGAATAATATCAATAACAACAATCTGACTACAATGAATAAGTGACTTAGTGCTTTGTGTATCAAGTCTAGACCGAAACGCATCGAAATAGTTATTCATCTACCGTCAGGAGTAATTCACCATCGCCTCATAATAAAACGCGTAAGCGCCGCCGATTGCACAGAACATACGACGTTCTTCTCGCGAGCTCGCAGTGAGTCCGCTCGTTGTATTGCGCGGGGCCTTTATTAGAGTGCACTTTTACCAACAAAGATTGAAGGGGTCTTTAATAGTGTACTACCTTGGAACAGTAGGTATACATTATTCTTCATTTTTTTATAATTATTTCGGCATTGGAATTGCTGTGAGACTGATTATTAATTGGAATGGCTTCGTCAACATTGTTATGGGGATGCTGTGCTAATGAAAAAGGCAAGGATGAAAAAAAAACGATTAATTGTTTCAAATGCAATAAATTTTATCATTTTGAGTGTCTGTCTCTTCCGGAAGTTTCTGAGGACACTGATGTCTACTGTAAATGGAAGTGTTCTACTTGCGCGAGTCTCATCTCGAATTCCTCCAAAAAGGAAAATACTCCAACCCGTAATGTCTCCACCTCTAGGGGGAACAAGAGACCTGCTTTGAACTCGCCCCTTCAAGCAACCTTTGTGACTCGTGATGATGTGCGCGATATCGTCCAGGAAGTAATACAAGCTGAATTCGCTTCTATGCTTCGTCAAATAAACGATACAATACTCAATGTCGTAAATAAAGAGCTTGAACCGATTAAGAAAGAACTAACGGAGATGACGGCGTCATTGTGTTTTCACATAAAGGAGTTTGAAGACTATCAGTCTGAACATAGGGCCTTGAAAGTCTCAGTAAAAGACTTAGAGACAGAAAATACTAACCTTAAGAAGACAGTGGTGGATATAGGCCTCCGAATCAACTATTTGGAGCAACAGGCGCGTTCGACTAATCTTGAACTTCATTGCTTGCCAGAAAATAAACAAGAAAACCTCTATACAGTCGTTAAGCAACTGGGATCAGTCGTTGGATGCAAGTTGAGCGACACCGATATCCATCATTGCACCCGTGTAGCCAAACTACAAAATACTAGTACCCGCCCGCGCTCTGTTGTAGCCCAATTGGCCTCCCCAAGAACTCGTGACCTGCTCTTGGCTTCTGTCATTAACTACAATAAAGGAAAGAATATCATCGAAAAACTAAATACCACGGACCTAGGACTGGCTGGTGAAAAGAGACCAATATATGTGCAAGAACATTTGTCTCCTTCTAACAAAGCGCTGCATGCTGCTACTAGACTTAAGGCAAAAGAAAAAGGATATCAATTCGTCTGGGTAAGAAATGGTAGAATCTTCGTCAGAAAAACAGATGGGTCCGAACATATCCTCATTAAGAATTTAGAGTCCATAAATAAGTTGAATTGAAAAAAAAAAATCTATATTTACATAAGTACATGTAATTGTAACGTGAATATAATACAAAATTCGATAGTTTACAAATTTATTACCAGAATTGTAGAGGCGTGAGAACAAAAACGCATATCATCTTTCGTAATATAAGTTGCAATAATTATGACGTTATCATTTTTACAGAGACTTGGCTTAATGATACCGTACTGAGCAGCGAGCTGTTCGACGACAGATACATTGTATACAGAAGGGACAGAGAAAGTTCTTGTCTACAGAGTAGTAAAGATGGTGGGGGTGTTTTGATAGCCGTAAAAAAATCTATAAATTCCAAACGAGCAGAACAATTTGAAAGTAATTGTGAAGACCTTTGGGTGATTTTAGATCTACCTACTGCTCGATCTGTACGTCGGGTAGCTCTCTGTTCTGTATATCTGCCACCGCCTGTACGTATCTCTTACTTGGAACATTTTTTGGACAAATGTAATGCAGTGTTTGAACAGTTAAACTTATCATATGTTTGTATCGCAGGTGATTTCAATATCGGTGATATTGATTGGAGCATAGTCAATAATTCTGATAAATCCTTAAGTTGTCCAATATAAGTCAAACTCTGATTGATTTTACGTATGTTAATAGGCTTGATCAAATTAACAATGTATGTAATGCTTCAGGCCGCATTTTAGATCTTATACTGTGTAACCATTCATTGTGTAGAGTGAGTCAAAGTGAGGATCCGATTGTTAACATTGACCAGCATCATCCACCCCTCGATATTGTGATTTCTCTGAATAATGAAGCTAAACTCCCATATAACACTACCTGCGGTAGACCTAATTTCCGAAAAACGAGTTACATACCGATTCGGAAATATTTGAGTGAAATTGACTGGGATGACTTATTTAAAGCACAACAGGGAGTTAATGAGATGGTGGAGGTATTTTATGACGTTATTCTTAAAGGTATAGAAAAATGTATAACTAAGCGAGTGCCTAAAAAAAGTAAATTTCCTCCATGGTTCAATCGGGATCTCATTAAATTACTTAATTGCAAAAATAAGATCCGAAATCGCCACAATATTTACAAAAACCCTTTAGACAAAATCGAACTGCAGATTATAACTAAACGCTGTAATGACCTTGCAAAACTTTGTTACAACAATTATATGAAGCAATTGGAAGACGAACTCAAAAATAATCCGAAGCTCTTCTGGAGTTACGTTAAAACTAAAAGAGGTGGGTCAAGCTCCTATCCCATTGCAATGACAAATGGTACTAGTACATCATCTGATCCCACGACAATCTGTGAATTTTTCGCATCTTACTTTTCTTCTGTCTATAGCCCTATTCAAGACGATTACAACAGCAACAACACAGAGTTTTTAAATAACATTGAAATTCATAGCTTATGTTTATCAAACATTATTGTTAGCAGTGAAAGTCTATACAAGAAGCTAAAATGTCTGGATTGCAACAAGGGGGCTGGACCAGATGGGATTCCACCAATCTTTATCTATGAGTGTGCGGCTGAGTTAGTAACCCCGTTGTCACTTATTTACAATAAATCCTTAACCTCCGGGGTCTTTCCATCAAAATGGAAGGTGGCAAAAGTTGTACCTATACATAAATCTGACAAGGACGATTTAGTCTCTAACTACAGACCGATATCAATTTTGTCGTGTTTTGCTAAAATTTTCGAGTCTCTGATCTGTCCATTTATTCAAAAGCACTTGAAACTGTACTTATGCGACGAGCAGCATGGCTTTGTGGAAGCTAGATCAACAAACACAAATCTTTTTCTATTTACCGAGCTATTATCAGAGGCAATTGATTCAGGTCACCAAGCCGACGTCATATATACGGATTTTAGTAAGGCTTTCGACAAAGTCTCACATAAAATATTGGTTCATAAGTTGCAAGCTTATGGTATAACTGGATCATTACTTTCTTGGTTAAGCTCATATCTTCTGGACAGATGTTTTTATGTAGTGATAAACGGATTTCAGTCTGACAACAAATATATCTCTTCCGGAGTTCCACAAGGTTCTCATTTGGGCCCAGTTTTGTTTAATTTCTTTATAAATGATATTCCAAAATGTTTTTTACATTCTAAGGTTTTTATGTATACGACTACGACTTGAAATTTGTTAAAATTATTAAGTCCCAACATGATGTCAACCTTTTGCAGAGTGATCTCAATAGGCTTGTTGAATGGTGCGAACGCAATTCAATGCTGTTAAATCCCAGTAAATGCTATCATGTCAAGTTTACAAGAAAGTATAATTTAGTAAGAGAAGATTATCACATAAATGAAACCAAAATAGCAGAACTAAACACAACAAAAGACCTCGGTGTTACTTTTGATACTAAATTAACTTTTATCCCACACGTAGATTGCTTAATAAAAAAGTCCTCTAGAATGCTTGGTTTCGTTTTAAGACATTGCAAACAGTTTAGGTGTCCTAAAACTAAAATTATGCTTTACAATAGCCTCATTCGAAGCCAGTTGGAATATTGCAGTGTAATCTGGCGTCCGCACTACGCTACACATTCGTTGCGTCTGGAGAGAATCCAAAAACGCTTTCTGTGGCACCTGGCGTTTACCAGCGGAATAGCAAAGAAAATACGTTCTTATACCAAGCGGCTGAAATGCTTTAAAATGATTTCGCTGGAAAAGCGCCGTCGCCTTGTTGACGTAATGTTTGTGGGCAAAGTAATGGCCAATAAAATTGACTGCCCACAGATACTAAATTCTTTTAAATTTCGTGTGCCTTCAAGGATTCCCCGTAAGCCAATAACGCCACTCCGTCCACCTCTCCGACGAACGGTCTTAGGCGCTAGTTCCCCTGTCGCGAGGTTATGCAAGATGATTAATGAATGTAGCGATCTAATCGACTTGCACTTTGACTCACTCAACAGTCTAAAAGCGAAAACTTTAAAAAACCTAGATAAGGATTAACTTAACTTTTTTTTTTTTTTTTTCGTTGTTCTCTGTGTCAGGATTTAAATAACATGTAACGATTTAGATTAAGTAGTAGTTTAATTTAGTAGTTTATATACAGGTAGTTTTCTTCTTCTTTTTCTATATTGTACGTACAACTTTCGTTTTGCATGCTGAGTTTACCTATAAGTGATTGTACACTATTGTTAATATGTTTTTGCTTGTTTTTATGCCCTTAGCTAGTGTAAACAATTGTTGGTAAACCAATAAATAAATAAATAAATTGGAGTTTTAGAATTTCTTTTTATTCCTTGAGTTTTCACGGAAAAAATCGTAAAGAAATAGTAATTTAAGCCATAAATGTCTTAATTCAGCGTCCATTATATTCCAAACTAGCTGACCCACGCAACTTCGTCTGCGTCACATAAAAGAGAAACAGCTCACAAAAGGAATACATTTTTCCCCGTTTTTGCAATATTTTTCATTTATGCTCCGCTCCTTTAGGTCGCAGCGTGATGTTATATAGCCTATAGCCTTCCTCGATAAATGGACTACCCAACACTGAAAGAATCATTCAAATCGGACCAGTAGTTCCAGAGATTAGCGCGTTCAAACAAACAAACAAACAAACTCTTCAGCTTTATAATATTAAAGTATAGATAAACTCAATTTTATCAAACAAATTAATATGGTATAAAACTTCAATCTACAATGAATAAGTTTCATTAGTTTTCGTTTGTCAATATAATAAGACAAAAATACAATAAATAAAATTAAAGTACCTACTATAATTCTCAATTCAGCTCGCTCCTCAGTCTCATGTCAGTCTCGTCTCTAATATTCGTCAATATCAATCGACAATCGTCCAAATATCGCTATTATTATCGACTCGTGTACGCTGACCGAAATAATTTGATCCAGGAAGTAAAAATCAAAAATTTGCCTAAAAAATGTAATAGGACTCTTAAGAACAACGGGTGCTACTTGGATGAGACAAGCGCAGAATCATATACAGTAGAAAGCTCTGGGGGAGGCCTATGCTGGAAATCAAGATTTTTTTTATAACCGGTGACAAAATAACTAAATACCACTGCTCTTAAAACGGTGAAGAAAAACATCGTGAGGAAACCAGCATGTCCTAGAACCAAAACATTCGAAGAATGTGACATCTACCAATCCGCACTGGGCCCGCGTGGTGGATATTCACCTCAGACTCTATAGTCTCAGGTGAATGTTTTTTTTTTTAATTTGCATTGAACCAATTTGGACTAAGTATAAGTATAGTTACCTGTGGTAATTTTCATTCCCGCACACGTGCGGGAAAGTGGAAAAAATCGCACGCGTGTGAAATACATTGCATGTTGTACCTAATCGTAGTGCGTTAAGGACTAGTTTTCGAGGAAGTGTATTGAAATAGTACATTTTGATACGAGTGGAGAAAGTTTGTTATTGCAATCGAGGAGGAATTATAACACCCGAGCCGCAAGCGAGGGTGTTTTTGAGCCGAGAATTGGAATAACAAATGTCCACGTGTATCAAACGACGTTTTTCAATACACTTTTGAAGAAATAAAATAAAATAACGAATAATATTTTTGTCACGAACTATGAAACTATGATTTAATTTTTTTTTTTTTTTCGCGCTTTGGTCTCGCCAGGTTGAAAGAGAGGCAATGGTTTAAAGTCGTTAAACAGCCTAATATAAAAAATAGATTTAGTTTATGTTTTTGAATTCAGAACACAAATAAATATTAATTTCTGTATAAAAGTAACTATTAGTTTTAAATAATCATGTTTATCTACGATATTCTATTTATAAACACAATTTGAATATTCAAAAAATATTTATGCCGTAAAGACGCGTAGTGCTTTGCAAAAATTAAAAAAAAAACATTCACCTCAGACTATAGGCATTGAGCCAATTTGAACTAAGTATAGGTATAGTTATCTGTGGCAATTTTCACTCCCGCACACGTTCGGGAAAGTGGAAAAAATCGCACGCGTGTGAAATACATTGCATGTTGTACCTAATCGTAGTGCGTTAGGGACCAGTTTTCGAGGAGGTATTGAAAAATATATTTCTTCACAGACAGGTAGATGAGTAAAGGTGTAACACATACATACGTAATTATTTTGAATTCAAACGATTATGATGAATTATATTATCAACTAACACATAAGGCTGAAACCACACCAGCGGCAACGCTCCACAAAGCCGTGAACCCACCTGCTAAACCCAATAATTGTAATTACATGTACAAAGCTCCGCCTTGCATCTGATGAAGTTCCTTCATTACCTACAGTGTGTTACGGAAGATTTATTACGTGTTACACATACCTACATGTATGCACACATGTGTGTGTACTGGGGCTTAAAGCTGGGGTTATACTGGGGGGAATGTATTGGCCGGGTGTACTAATAAGTGTGTCTCTGCCTAACCTTTCGTTGATAACAGTCGTGATGTTTACGATCATCTTGTAAGGGCGCCCCCACGGATCTCTGGAAGGGGGAGGGGACGCCTTAGAAGGACATACATTGACCCTATTGGTGAGGTTCTTCAGTTAGGTCAGGAGCGTAGTATTAGCAGCCGGCATGCGTGTATGACCAGATGCATGATGACGACTCAAAAGGAGTATGTATAGATCGTAGCAGGTCGTTCTGGTTTCTGCCTACCCCCATGGGGAACACGCGTGAATTTATGTATGTCGCTTAACCATAATAAGACGGGCATTAAACATTTTTTTATGTGTTATAAACCTATTTCGCCAACTATAAGGCCTAACTATAGGCCTATTTCGCTGGCCACTATCATAGCCAAAGTGTTTGACGGTTTGCTTAATACACAGCTGCGTAAGCACGTAAATCTGCCTGATAACCAATTTGGTTTCAGACCACACCTGTCTACAGAGAGCGCCATACTGTGTCTTAAGCACACCGTCAGATACTATACGGACCGTAGGACTCCCGTATACGCGTGTTTCCTCGACTTATCCAAGGCTTTTGACCTGGTTGCGTATGATATCCTGTGGGACAAGCTTGCGAGTATAAATCTGCCACGTGAACTTGTGGCCATCTTCAGGTATTGGTATGCGCATCAGGTCAACAGTGTCAGGTGGATGGAGGCAGTGTCGGAGCCGTATCGGTTGGAGTGTGGGGTAAGGCAGGGCGGCCTGACCTCGCCCACCCTTTTCAACCTCTACATGGATGCACTCATCGTCGCGCTCAGCAGTGAGCATGTCGGTTGTCATGTAGACGGTGTGTGCGTCAACAATTTAAGCTATGCTGACGACATGGTCCTGTTGAGCGCGTCGGTCTGTGGTCTGAGGAGGTTGCTAAGAATATGTGAGGATTATGTCATTGCATGGTCTTTGCGTCAGGTGGTGCTAAGTGCCCTGAAACGGTGCCTCCGCTCTTTCTGAATGGTTTACCTCTGGATAGAGTAGATCAATTCAAGTACCTTGGGCACTTGGTCACGTCTGATCTCAGGGATCATGCGGACATCGATCGGGAGCGGAGGGCTTTGTCGAGAAGAGCAAACATGCTCGCCCGCAGGTTTGCACGTTGTTCAAATCCAGTTAAAATCACCCTGTTCAAGGCGTACTGCACCTCTCTATACACGTGCAGTCTGTGGGCTCGCTACACACAAGCTAGCTACAACGCCCTCCGCGTCCAGTATAACAATGCGTTCAGGGCAGTGTTGGGGCTGCCTCGTTTCTGCAGTGCCTCGGGCATGTTTGCGGAAGCGCGCACCGACTGTTTCCACGCCACCATGCGCAAGCGGTGCGCGTCCTTGGTGCGCAGGGTGCGAGCCAGCTCCAACACTGTCCTGGTGATGATTGCGGGGAGACTTGACTGTCCCTATATGAGGCACTGCTGTAACCGGCATGTTGTTAAGGCGTAATATTTTCATATAATTAAATATCATTGATTTGACATTTAAATTTCTTTCTTGTAATTCCACATTTTGTATATTATGATAATTTATTTTGACATTTATTTATTCTGAATTTATTGTGTATTTTTACTTTTGACTTGTTAATTTAATCTAGTTTGATTCGATAATGGTTCTAATGTTATTCCGACATTCCAATTATGTATGTGTTTGTATTAGTGTCTATTTTTGTTTTTAAATAATGTTTTCAAATTTAATTGTAATGTAATTCTGCAATTCCAATTATGTGGTGTACTTTTGTTTAATATGGGTCTCCGACCTGAAATAAATGATTTTGATTTTTTTTGATTTTTGATAAAGATCATAAGCCGAAACAGCTTTCTGAAGTGTGTCACCCCTCTCAGTGGCGAGCGCTCCACGGAAAGACTAAAGCTGTGGCGCAGTAGTGCATCCTTACCAATCCCATTCGTTCCACCCGCTGAAAATCTCCCACCTGGACACGAGTTGCCATGGCTGACCTGGAAGTCTTTAAATAGACTGCGGACCCAGGTTGGCCGCAGCAAGGAAAACCTGTTTAGGTGGAGATTCATTAATGACTCTGCCCTGGAGTGTAAATGTGGTGCTGTTCCACAAACGATGGGGCACTTATTATCGTGTCCTGCGTGTCCTGTTGTTTGTTCATTACAGGAATTGATGGACGCTACCGAAAGCGCCAAACTAGTAGCTCAGTTCTGGGCCGACTCAATTTAGATTGCCATCGACACGCTAAGAACAATAAAGATCATACAAACTGTAATACTAATAGTCATAGAAGACGCCTTGAACGAAAGGACTGTTATAATCTAGAATTAATTGCTAAAGAGAAGCTACTAATCACAGTGTTTGTGCTCGCTCGTGTGGACTCGGCTTTACAGGCGTAGGCGGCACTAATTAATAGCCTTGTTGAGAGTCCCGCCTGATGGTTCGTCTTGATAATTATAGTACGTACATAATGTATATGTGCGTAGTGTGAAGTGTAAACTTAGTGTGGGTTATAGATGGGGTGGAAATAGATGTATTATCAGCTACTAGAGTGTTTTTTAATTGCTTAGGAGTAATTCGTTGTTCGTACTGGGATGTCTAACTTCATTAGCAGTGTAAAAAAGGAACTTGTTTTTTTTTTTTAAGTAGAAGTTGCTCACAATTGCGACTTAGTAAATTTAGAACTGTGTATTTTAAAAAAATACACAGTGTTAAATTTTATTAAAACCAGGATGAAAAGTAGCTGAGAGAACATCATAAACTTCCCTGGGGTCCGAGGTTACGTAACGGTAATAAGTACCAGAGAGTCAAATAGATTTGCTTTCGCATACAGGGTTAGTTTTCAATGCCCGGCCAAATTTTCAGAAATGGTTTAGAATAGATAATATTTTCGATATTATGAAAAAAAAAAAAAACAATTTTTTAAAAATAAAATTTAATTCCCGCCCACCACTTAAAAGCAAAAGTGTGGATATTACAACAGCACAATTCAGTTCAACAGCCTAGATAGGTAGCAATTAGCACACATACATTTGGCGGTGCATGCACGCACACAAGTGCATTGAATCCCACTAGGTTTATGATTTAGGAAATGTTTAGGACACCTTATTTATTTACCTTACCTTTATTTACCTTATTTATTTATTTACCTTATTTTATTTTTTTTCGACAATAATATTTTAAAATGCACTTTTGGTTTGATATAAAAAAGTCACCCGATATAGGGTGACCGATACTTAAACACGCGATTGTACTAATGATAACAAACAACTTTTACTATGGGACCAAACCTGAACCGCGAAAAAAAATCTGCTGTTAGTACATTTTGACCAGTTAGGCGAACATAAATTACTGAACAGCAGATTTTTTTTCGCGATTTAAGGTTTTCTCCCATATTAAAATTTGTTTGTGTTCATGAGTACGATTACGTGTTTACCGTTCACTAATTACCAGTCACCCTATACGTATATTACATTTTACTTTAGCCAATTGCATGATATTATATAAACATAACTAGCTGCACGTCCCGGCGTCGCACGGGTGGACATTTTATTTTTTCTATTCTATCCTATCTATCTATCCTATCTTTCAAGTTGGATCAAACTGCACACGGTGTGCAAATTTGATTAAAATCGGTTAAGTAGTTTAAGAGTCCATCGCGGACAAACAACGTGACACATAATTTATATATATTAAGATTAATGAACAAAACAAAAAAATATTCCTGCTTTCACACACACACTCGAAGAAAATCCCCAGTGATAAATACAATTTATTACCACCCCTGGTAGATGTCAAGTTTTTATGAAAAGAGAAGTTACAAGTTAAACTTGAGTGACAGTTTTCTTTCATGACAACTTGGCTCCACCCTTCCGAAGAGAACATACGCGGGTATGGCTTACATTCGCTATATTCCCTTTATCGCTTGCGACACGCTTCGCTCCGCACTCTTACTACTGGGTTATCATAAAGTGTAAAGTCAGAAGACTCACTCTATTCTCTACTTTATCTTAGTTATTATACACCTGACACACACTGACTGGACAGCCGGTTTTGCTTTTAGCTTTAGAGTAATCAACATTTAAGTTCCAATACTAACGTACACACACTGTTTTAAGCTTTTACGGTTCATAACTATACTACAAATATGGGATGGGATATCTTCCGTGATTATTGTTTATTTTTTATTTTTGAGCTCACGATATTTCGACGCTGTTGCAAGCGCCATGATCGCGGGTTAACTGGAGAATGCGGGAAACAATAATCACGGAAGATATCCCGTAAGTGACATTTGTAGTATAACGTACACACATCAAAAAAGTTTGCGATCACTTTAAATAATCGAAATCTTTTTTGTTGCGATAGATTATATTATGATATTTTATTCTTGTTATTATTTATTATTGTGCTTATTTTTTAATTTCAAACAGGGTATTTGTTAAGAGTATTCAGAATATTTATTTTGTTTATTGACAAAACTAATGTCTATTTTAATTTGTTCATGGCAACACTGTCGCTCTTGCCTGCATAAAAACTGATACTGTAACGACGTGTTCTATGTGCTACTTTGCAATAAATCTAATTATTGTGAAAGTCCTCGACCTGGAAACAGCATCCACTACAAATAACACAAGGGGTAAAACCCCAACAGTATTTCTATTTAAAGAAAACACAACAAATATTGTTTTTATTATAGTTCAATTTAAAAAAAATATAACAGCTTATGCTAGTGATCACAAACTTTTTTTGATGTGTGTAGATAGTAAGTTCTGTGTATATCAACTAACATTTAGAGTTATTTTTTAAGAACATGAATATATAATGATTATGAATGTACCTATATGGATCTTGTGATATTTGAATTAAATGAATTTATATATTTGTCTGAAATCTAGATTACTATTCCGGTTGATGGCAGTAGTCTCACCTGGGCTGGCAGTCTCGACAGAGTTAACGAAAAAATCGCTAACTTTAGATTGCTAATTACTAACGAATTAATTCGGTTGCAATGATGATGCTTGCGAGAAACGTATCTTGGATGTAGAGACTTGCTTTACACGCAAGCATCATTATTGCAACCCAACTTATTCGTTAGTTAGTTATCAGCGATCGAAAGTTAGCGAATTTATCGCTATCTATGTCGAGTCTGCCTGCCCTGGCACTTCAACTTATCTAACGTAATGTAGGTGTGCTCTCGGTACCCGCCTGCCTAATCCTTTGGGGATTATTGGTGTGATGTTTTATTATTTTCTACTTCTCTTTCAAGGAAAACAGTTTTTCTCGTCATCATCTTATCTCTGGATTCCTCAAGAAGTCCCAAACCGTGAATAAAACAGTAAAAATAGGTACTTATAACAGCCAGCCTTGTTTTTTTTTTTACTTTATGTATATGATGTATATACGTATTTTTAAATATAAACATAGTTCCTCTATTTCCTGCTTTAATGATCCAGTAAAAATGCTCAGGACAACTTTCTTAATTTTTTTTATTTACATGTGTATTTCGCATTAGTAGGAGTAGACTTTCTGTCCTTCTCTTCACAATATTTTGTGACAATGACAAAGTTAGGTCACGACAAATACAGGTACCGAAATAACGGATGTTGTGCCCGAATCAAACCATATATTTTCATATATAGGGTGGGAGAAATTTACACCCTTACATTAATAATTTTGCTTAAACGAATCACCCTCCAGTTTGATTTTACGCGAGTTGTGTTAATAAAAGGTAAAAGGGATACGCTCTAGTGATGTCCGATTCTCGTATCCGAAAAAAATATACGCAAAATAAATCCGCTTGAAATCGAGTTTGATTAACGATTTCATTTGCATATTAACTGGATGTTTCTTTAAGCATTTTATTTGGGAATGCGTTGGGATATCTATATTTTCAATTTGGTATCGGTCACTTTAAATTGAAATGTAATATTTTGGGATGAATGAACAATAAACTCAATGTTCAAAGTTCCATTAAAGTTGAATTTCTGTTGAATTTTCCTAATTCAGACTGTTGTTTTTATTCGTAAATTGACCTTAGAATCAAAAGGTTACGTATCATAATACCTAAGTTTATCCTAAATATTATCGATATAACTACGGTTGATTCACATTATGTTCATAAAGCATATTGGTCGACTCAACTACTGTTTTACTTACCCTATTTTTAATTAAAATCAATCGCACTAATGAACGATATTTAGTCTAATGGTTTTTAAGATATTGGCTATGACATTGACCTCAGCACTTGTTATTTAATTACTTCATGATAAACTATCTTATTAAGTTATCTAATGTGTTGCCTAACTTTTTTATCAAAGTTACAGTTGAAGTTCAATTTTTTATCCCAATTATCATTTGTCACGACTCACAACTATGTGACACACGCTCGTTACGCTCGCATTTTATATTACACACCCACTTTCTGTCACAAATATCGTCGTAGCTCTGCCGGCCTTCGGCCTACGCACCTCACGCTCTAGCCCAATGCAAAAAAGCACTAAGTAATACTGAGTTCTACTTTATTTCCTTGGTAATTTGTACCTATGTTTTAATACATGTATTTAACATTCATGATTCTAGTTTCTTTTTATGTTTGTTTTAAATATTTATCATAAAGGAAGTGCAGCTAACTCGCGCGAATGTTTAAACCGTAGTAGGTGAGTGAACCGTAAAATTAATGGTCCTATAAGGATTTTGTTCATTAGTTATTACAAAAATCTGTGAAACGATCTTTAGGTATTTTAAACAGTAGATCTTTGGACCGTAGTTATATCGAAAATAGTCAGAATCAACTTAGGTATTATAATACGTACCCAATCAAAAACTTCTGAATTAATAAAATCAACCAGTCGGCTCATATTTAAAGCAAAAGCTCGAGAACACCTACATAAGAAGTTGGCAGACTTGACTCATAACTAATTAGTTGTTTTTCATCATCGTTTGTATTTCAATCTCTCTTAACTTTGTATATTTTGTTTGTATGTATATATGTATTTCTTGTTATTTATTTTTTTCTTGGAAATTTTCTGAACTTGCACCTACTGTTTTGTCTATGCATCACCCTAAGTTAGACTGGTAGAAAATGCCCAAAGCATTAAGTCCGCCTTTGTACATTATGTGCATAAAGTTTTAATAAATAAATAAATAACATACTAGTAGTTAAAAAATAGATAAAAAAACGAAGTACCTATTTAAAAAAAAGTCCACGTTTGAAAAAATATCCGCGTAATATCCGAATATCCGAAAGCTATGTCCCATCACTATCCCCGTAAGAGGTAATTTTTCCTCCAAGTAGCACGCTCCTTTAACGTCAGGCTTGATACATGTTGCTTATGTTATTATTAAGTATTATTCAAATACACGGTGAAATATGTGTTTTGCTCGACTGTACGTGACTCCTATAAGTAGGTGTTTCGCTGTAACCACTTTGTTTTTTTATATATTTTTCTTATTTCGATCACTTTAGCCTAATATGGATTCACGGTGTGTTGGTTTAGTGGTTTCGTTGAATAAAGTTGTGTTTTATTTGTTTCTGATTGGTTTAGGTTTTTTGATGGTTCTAGAGAAAAAAAACAAAACGAGTACCAGTATACCGGCACCGCACCAGCACAGCTGCAGCTCAGCGTTGCCTCGAATTTAGGCTACGGCTAGACGCCAGCGCGCTAATTACGCGTCGGCGAGGTGCAAGCTCGCGGTCCGCGCGCCGGCCTCGGGTGTAAGCGTGCTGCCACCGCGAACACAATTGTTATATGGCATTTTTGATCGACGTTGTTTTGCTGGCGACTCGGAGTCGGCGCGCTGTAAGCACGCTTTCAGCGCGCTGTAAGCATGCGGTCCGCTCGCTTGCAGCGCGCAGGCTGCGAGTGAGTTGTATGGTAGCGGCAAGCACGCTGACTCCTCGCCGTTGGCTTTTTAATTTTTACATTATGAAATATATTATACGACACACGATTTAAAGCTCTAATTGAATGGCAAGTTAATTGCTAGGTTATAGCGGCACCGATGCCGGTGCGGTGCCAGTATAGTGTACCATGACCTTAACCGTAACGTAAATACGTCGATTTCAAAATTAAAAATACTCGTTTTCCAAATAATATTTTTATAATTTTATGACTTTATTCATATGGATGACACTGGTTGTGCTTGTTGCAAGCAATTTAACTAAACTTAGATAAGATAATTTGTATTTTCGATTCAAAAATCGACGTATTTACGTAACGTATACCCCGCCAGTCGTGCTAGGACCTCAGATCGTAGCAGGTTGGGTTTTATAGTTACTGCCTACCCCATAGAAAAAAGGTGTGAGCGTAAGTTTTATGATTTTTCTTTAAATTAAGAAGCGTTGATTGTTGGTACTAATTTATATTTTTGTACTGTAGGTAGGTACAATTTTCAAAGTAGGTTTTAATTAAACCATTATGTCACAATAAGCCCACAAATGAAATGACACCTACACATAAAGGTTAATGCTTCACTAAATAAAGGTAAACGGTTAAAATACGTTATATTTTTAGCTTAACCCTTGTATCCAAATCACAGTGTAAATGAACCGTTACAATACCCATACGATTTAATATAACCCTTCACGAGCCGGTCCTTTTTCCATAAGACAGGGGAATCATAAAATATTTTAAACCGGATCTCATTACTATGTTTCCCCTGGAACGTCAGCGCAGAAATCGACAGGAGATTAATGGGGGCCCAGGGGATGATCGTAATTGATTTTTTTGCCAACCCTCATATCCGAACGGTATTAACCTTTTAGTTGATAACGCTACTCATGTTTCGATGTTCAAAATAAATTTTCATTTCAAATATTTTTGTACTTCATATTTTGAAATTGGGATTTTTATTTTTAACAGGTATTAGGAGAGTTATTGCTGTTTGGAATGTGTGCGGATTTTTAGTTACTGTGGTCGGTTCTGTTACTAAAATTGTGGAGTTTAATGTTAATTTGTAACTTTATTGTAAAGAGTAATAATGGATTGTATCTTTTTTTGCTAACAATTGCAGCTGTTTGTAATAACTTCAGAATTCGATTTTGGCACTCATTTTGGTACTCACTCACTGATATACGTATATATCTAAATATATATATATATATATATATATTATTAAAGTATGTTTTTATCCGGGATCCAGTGGAATAATTTCCAACATCAACGCGAGAAAAACCAATGACAGAAGCTAGTAATTATCTAATACCTCTAAACGAGCAATTTTTGTATATTTTAATAATCTGAATCTCGGAAACGGCTCCAACGATTTTCCTCTAATTTAGTATGCAGGGGGTTTTGGGGGGCAATAAATCAATCTAGATAGGTTTCATTAAAAAAAAAAATACCGAGCAAGGCTCGGTCATCTAGATATCAACACAAAATTCACAATAACAGCGTATTATTAGAAAGCACACAAAAAAGTGTTGAAGCTAAGGTACCATGTACATACATACGTATACATACATGTCCAAAAAATAATATTGTAATTCCGTGATAATTAAAAAATGTTACTTATACATGGAGCACTCGTTCTTAATTAAATTTCTGGGACTGCGTAAGGCAGCGTTTACACTGGTGCGCGTTTAGTTAGCAGACTAATAAAAAAGGGTGAGTATAGAAAATAGTATTTTTTTTAGCTCAACGTAAGCAGTGATAGTCTAGTGGTATGACCGTCGGACTGCCAAGTCATAGGTCTCAAGTTCGAACCCAAGACACACACCTCTGATTTTTCGGATTCATGTGCGTATTGTATAATTATCACTTGCTTCGGTGAAGGAAAACATCGTGATGAAACCAACATACTACACATTACAACGGCCCATAACGTCCACTGCTGGACATAAGCCTCTCCCATGATGGGAGGATTTGCCGTAATCTCCACGCTTGGCAGGCGGATTGGAGATCGCAGTGATGAAAGACTAACAGAAAACGCTGCTGCCCATCTCAGGTCTACGGAGGCGCAAGGTGTTGTGCCTCAGACATTAGTCGCCTTATACGACACCCGTGAGTGTAATGGGTTGGTTCTGTTCTACTACCAACAAACCAACATGCCTGAGACATATTTCTCGACGGCATTTAAAGCCAAGTCAGAGACCTATGGGTGGCATGAAAACTATGACACCAGGTCAGGCACTGACCACACGATACAGAAGAAAGAAGATCACCGTAGTTAGTCAGAAGAGTGTCAATTTGATCACCACTTTGGTTAACATACGCAGTGGGTCTTGGATATCTTCCTTAGGGGAGTTGGTGAGAGCGGGCTCAGAACTGGGACCGATATATAATAGAAGGAGGTTTTTTCCCAGCAGTGGGACGGTTCACGCTAAGTATAATTTCAGCAGTGAGATGGCCGCTGCTACACACACCATTTAAGGCCCTTCTAACCCAAAAATTAGCAACTCTATTTGTGGTGGTTCAAACTTCGTTTGAAATACTGTAAGAATAAAGTTCTAACCAGCTTGCCCTACAAAGCGGTTGTTACGTCAGTCACTGCGGCCGAATAGTGCGAAATGAGTGTTTTTTTGCGATTTACAAAAAATCTATTGATTGGACTACCAAATAAAATACATGAGACCTGTTCTAAAGGTAGTTCAGTTAGTATGCAAAGTTTCATGATCTAATTTGAAGTACTTTTTGAATACCAGCGGTTTATTGTTCGATTTGGAGGTAACTTTGGATTTTTTTTCTATCGAGAAAAGTTTATGGAATCGTGTTTTCGTCACACATAAAACTTTTTTGCAAAAAATAAAACCGACTTCAAAAAACACAAAAAAGTTAAAAATAACTTTAGCTTCAGAAGTTGGTGACCTTTGTTTGATTGATTTAGTGTTTTTGTCACCGACTTCTGAAGCTAAAGTTATTTTTAACTTTTTTGTGTTTTTTGAAGTCGGTTTTATTTTTTGCAAAAAAGGTTTTTATTTTTCCATTTTTAGTTGTTCCCAAACAAATATATGCCATGAATTTCTTTGACATTGTTAAAAATACATGTCATGGTATATGCGTAATAGGCGTATCCAAAATGTATGGAACAACATATCATTATTTTTTTTTCGGATGGGAAATCAAATTACGGGACCCGCTCTGGGCGGAGCGGAAGGGAGTGTCAGACTTTTACTGACTAACCATGTTCCTTCTTAGCCCTTTGTGTTCCAGGGCCGCAGTATCTCTTTACAACAGTCCCTTTTGCTGACATCTCTTTGAGGCGCGCGCGGAACACGAACGCGCTAACTTAACATACCTAACTGTCGAAATCTGGGTGTATTGTACATATCTGCGTACCCCCTCATAGCATACAGGCGTGATGTTACGTCATTTGAAGCGCGCGCGGAACACGACCGCACCAACTTAACATACCTAACTGTCGAAATCTGGGTGTATTGTACACATCTGTGTACCCCTCAGAGCATAGAGGCGTGATGTTACGACATGATATGGGATAAACAATAAACATCCAAGCGATTGCAACATTCACGGCAGATTTGCCGTCTATTTTTGAAGAGTTCCATTGCATATCTCCGAAGACCAGCACCAGATGTTAATAAAATTTAAATGGGACCACACGGGAAGCACCAGCTTTCAAATAAAAAAAGAATCATCAAAATCGGTTCACCCAGTCGAAAGTTCTGAGGTAACAAACACAAAAAAAAAAAACACACAAAAAAAACAAAAAAATACAGACGAACCGCTTTTTGGAAGTCGGTTGAAAACTTAGCATTAATCCTGAACTTTACCATATATTTATTTCAAAATGAATGCTGCAGTGTTTTAGGCGTAACGGAGGATCATGCTAAGCCATTTGAGGCAACGATTGGATAATGTTTTTAAACGTTAAGTCCCTAGACCGCAATTGCGCACAGATTTGCGACGCATTAAAAATGCGTAAGCGGTCTCACACCGGCTCGCAACATGTGGTGTAAATGCAGCTCCACTAAACCAAATGTAAACGCAGCATAAGGGTGAAAGTGTTGGTATACTATAACGCTAATATATCTCCCGTGAGGTTAAGCAGAGGATGAGGTAGCATAGTGACTGAGTAAACTACGAGCAGTAATGACGGTCCAAAGATGAGAAGTTTTAAAGTTTGTTACCTTATGTTGGATGGAGTAGCATCGGGTTACGTGAGAGACTCATTGGATAGAACATTCTTATATTAAGTGAAATTTGAGATTTTTCTGTAGGTAGCTTTATAAGGTCAATCGAAATCTTCGAACTATCTGTTAAATTTACGTGTTTTTTTAGGGTTCCGTACCCAAAGGGTAAAAACGGAACCCTATTACTGACTTCGCTGTCTGTCCGTCTGTCCGTCTGTCTGTCACCAGGCTGTATCTCATGAACCGTGACAGCTAGACAGTTGAAATTTTCACAGATGATGTATTTCTGTTGCCGCTATAACAACAAATACTAAAAACAGAATAAAATTAATATTTAAGGGGGGCTCCCATACAACAAACGTGATTTTTTTGCCCTTTTTTAGGGTTCCGTACCCAAAGGGTAAAAACGGAACCCTATTACTAAGACTTCGCTGTCTGTCCGTCTGTCCGTCTGTCCGTCTGTCCGTCTGTCTGTCACCAGGCTGTATCTCATGAACCGTGACAGCTAGACAGTTGAAATTTTCACAGATGATGTATTTCTGTTGCCGCTATAACAACAAATACTAAAAACAGAATAAAATTAATATTTAAGGGGGGCTCCCATACAACAAACATGATTTTTTTGCCCTTTTTTTGATAATAATGGTACGGAACCCTTCGTGCGCGAGTCCGACTCGCACTTGGCCGGTTTTTGATAATAATGGTACGGAACCCTTCGTGCGCGAGTCCGACTCGCACTTGGCCGGTTTTTTTTTTTTTGGCGTTTTTAACCGACTTCAATAGTCGTAGAATAGAACCAACCCATTACAGTCACGGGTGTCGTATAAGGCGACTAATGTCTGAGGCAGAACACCTTGTGCCTCCGTAGACCTGAGAATGGGCAGCAGCGTTTTCTGTTAGTCTTTCATCACTGCGATCTCCAATCCGCCTGCCAAGCGTGGAGATTACGGCAATGGGAGAGGCTTATGTCCAACAGTGGACGTTATGGGCTGTTGTAGTAGTAGTAACCGACTTCAAATAGGAGGAGGTTTTTAATTCGATTGGTATTTTACTTTTTCGTTATTTTATGTATGTACACCGATTACGCTGAGACTTATAATCCGATTTACGTGATTCTTCTTTATTTTGATGCGAAATCGTTGCCATTTGGTCCCATAAAAATTTAACATAGTTTGGCCCAGTAGTTTTCATTTTATGCATATTTTACTTCAGTCATGTTGTCTAATTTTATGTGTGTTCACCGATTTCTCCCCATTTGTGGAGCGATTCTCAACATTCTTTTTTTATTTGAAAGAGTATACTTCTGAGGAACCACCTCAGAAGTATACTCTTTCAAATAAAACTTCTTCTTCCTCTTCTCTTCTTCAATAAAACAGATCTTCATTAAATATGAAACTCTTTTATATTTAATGAAGATCTGATGCTGGTCTTCGGATATATACAATGGAACTCTTCAAAAATAGACGGTAAATCGGACGTGATTACTGCAATCGCTTGTATGTTTATTGTTTATACAACATCATGACGTAACATCACGCCTGTATGCTCTGAGGGGTGCGCAGATGTGTAATATACACCCAAGTTTCGACATTTTAAGTATGTTAAGTTCCATTTACTGGGGATAAGCCTATTACCATGGAATGTATTGTTAACAATGTAATATAAATGCATAGCAAATATTTGTATAGGATATTACAACGAAAAATGGAACGAATTGAGAACCTCCTCCTTTTGGAAGTCGGTTAAAAATAAAAAAAACTTTTTTGCAAAAAAATAAAACCGACTTCTGAAGCTAAAGTTATTTTTCACTTTTTTGTGTTTTGTGTTTTTTGAAGTAGGCTTTATTTTTTTGCAAAAAAGTTTTTAATATCTGTTTTGATCTGGATTTGTGACGATGGCTGGCAGTAGGCTTGCCCCTTATTACATAGGACTTAAAAATAACTTGCGAAATGTGGGTGTACTATAAGGACCACCTCTGCCAAACCCTTCGGGGATAACAGACGTGATGTTATGTAATATTATGTAATATCTGTTTCTGACCGTTCTAATCTTATTACAACCACTTTGAAACATACAAACCTTGAGTAAATCAACGTGACCTGTAGGGTATTATTATTACGTATCTTTTTGATCTCCAGTGACTATCAATTGTACACTAAACTTTGATGACAACCGAGAATTTATTTATTCATTCATCGAACAATTTACATTGTGTTGGAAATTTTTACAAAATTATTACATATATAAACATTACAATAAACATTACAAACATATAAGGATCAAATACAAAAAAAAACTATTACTATGTCATCCATCAAAAACCAAGGCATAAAAAGCACAAAAAGTCAAATCATAAAAGCACAAGGACAACCATGTCTATTCCATTTTACGTAATTAACTGAGGAATAAATGTCACTCAAATTACTGTTTATATGTGAGAATGACAAAATATTGGTATTACGTATTACACAGAGTGGATATCACTTTACGGTGACTAACAGCCCGGGTACGGTGTAACGTCTTTCACGAAAGCCACTTCAAACTCAGTTGTCATCAATTTGATGTCCACTATGCTTACATAATCGCAATATTAGAAGAATCGATACCAAAGCGTCTGTCAAAATAAGTTACGGTGACTATCAGCCACGATGGGCACGATGACGTCATATTTGATCGCGACTGGTCATACATAATACGAAACTTACCTTTTGACAGTTATTTGATGAACGCTGAGCCCAGTTACTATCATTTCGAGCTGTCAACAGATATACGTAATAGGCCTGCAGGTTAATACCGTCCGTAATTTGACCTTATTGGAATTGAAAGTCTAACTAATCCATTGAACGATAGGAATCAATCCGACATAAAAAGTATTGAGTTCAAAACCCAGTTTAATTTATTTTTAATGCTTCAAAAATCAATAGAGAATCCCATCAAAGGCTAATCTCATTTAACCTTACCTAAAAACTATTCAGAAAACAAAACCACGACGTGTGAACATCCTGACTAATATCCCTGACGTCACGCATGAATGGAATTAAATTAAATTTCAACAAGATACATCTCAGTTTGGTTCATTCCGCTGCCAAGCTCCGGAGGTGAACCGACGATTTATATTGTTAGGCTCCCCTGTATTTGAACCTTTTAAATTTATGTTGTGTTGTTAAAACAGCCAATGCCAGGGGACAGAGGAGGTGACGCCAATTCTTTTTTATTGTTTTCATAAAGGTTTAATTTGTGAGCTGGGAATTGGGAGTGGCTGTTTTATTTGTGAGAGAGATACTGGCACTAGGTTTTTTGGTGTATTTTTAACTTATGTGTAGGTACCTACTAATATTATACATTCGAAAGTAAGTCTGCCTGTGACTTTTAAGAATTAAATGGCTTAAAAAAATCGATGAAAATAGGCTCAAACGTAGACCCTGACATAACATACTTTTTTCTATTCGCTTATGTGGGAAAGGAGACGGATACGCTTTCATACAATTTTGGGCCTGGATGTAAAAAGATGAAACTGGTGTCAATTGATATCTATTATATTAACAAACAATCGCTGAAAATTTTGCAGATTTTGACAATCTGAGAGCCGAGATATAAGAGATTTAAGAAAAGTGAGGTTACGTAAAAATCTATACATAATAGCCGATTTTTGAAGTGCGATTGTCATTTTTTACCCGATTGCTGAAGGAGGGTAATGGTTTTATCAGTATACGTGTGTATATTGTTACGTTGTTTTTTTTGGTACCTAACATTTACCTGTGAGCATGCGTTGTAAATTGAGAGGTTTCCAATATGATTCTCTCCATGATTTCCAAGTGAAATGTTCATTGTGGTTTATGCAAATGACTTTGGGTTGCGATTTGAAGAAGGAGTCATCTTTGCATCCGTACTTCATCACCGGACTATTTAGTAACACTTCCTGACGATAAATCACTGTTCGGAACCATAATAAACTGGTGTTCATAATAAATTAGATTCATAATATCTTATTTAAGCTGCGATTGTGTTTACATTCCAAATGTCATTCGGTTAAACGTCAGTTTCTTTCTGACAGTTGGAGGCGACATCTAGCGGCTGCGATATGCAGTTGTAGTTCTAATCGATACATTTTAACATTTTCATTGGAAATCATCGAACTAATATCATAAAGACAAATCCTTAATAATTTCCAGCTTTTGGTTGAAATACTTAATTGTTTTTTTTAACCGTAAACGGAAGTGAAATTATTTTTTTATTAAGGAGTTTTTTCTAGAAGCATCGCGGACCTCACAATCCATATTTAATCTGTGGCATGTCTATGGCTTAGTGTTGCCAGGTGATTCATTCTCAATTCGCCGAAAGAGTGAGGGAAAAGGTTGCTCCACTTAGGACAAATTTTAATGTTAGAACTAAGAAATAATTAGTTTGTCAGCTTGGATCCTGAAAATTGTTATTGTTTCAGAGTATAAACGTCATGTTGGACAGTTGTTGGGGATTTTCAAGAATTAAATATCTTGAGGTAGTGCTTCGGTCATCAGTGCTCTTGTAAGTTTTACCTGTAACAGGGGAGATTTTCTAGGTGCTCCGCCTGTTTCCGGTTGGGAGGCATAACAAGACAATGGAAGGTCACGGGCGTCATTTTGCTATTGATCAAGCCTGAGGCAAAGTTACAAACTTTATCTCGTGTTTTATAAGGTAAGGATTTTGGTGAATTAGTGTTTGGAAGTGATCTCTGAGTCCTTCCCAGGTCGTTAAAAGGATATTGACGTGATCCCTGGATATTTATTACAGGATTCCATGCGTTGAGGATTCGCAGATGAACTAGGCGGACCTGTTCTACAGCCGGTCGCATCAAGCAGTCAATTGTTTTCATCATTACCCAACTGTGAGTATTACCATTGCTGTCCCACCACGCAGGGTTAGGCAAACAGAAGTCGTAGCTCATTCAATTGTGTTTTCTAAGGGCCTCGTAGGCCACGTGGACTGGCTAATGGTTTAGTCTTTAGATCTCCTAGCTCCTCCCCTCTATTCATTCTCAAGGAAAGTACCATGGTTTTCCCTTATATAATAGGGTCCCCGTATTGTCAATTCCAGGTGAGGCAACTCGAGCGATTCGTCTCGCCGCCAGGATCTAGACGAGCCTCTGGGACCTGGACGCGAGACCCGTTCCTCGAGTCCACTCAAGGCCTCCAGTGGAGACGGTCGTGCAGTAGCAGAGTCCGCCTAGCGATTTATTGCAGGCGGGACGGTTTTTTTTTTAAATCTAAATTGACACCTTTTAAATTTATTTTCCACTGGTTCATATAAGAACCCGTGTATCACCTGCCCGGTTTTCCAAATTAGAAGCCGGTCTTCAACTTAATTAAATTAAAGGACCCCGGGTTCGACACCTACGCTTAACTGGAATTATATTGGACATCTTCGTCGGCTCCGTGGTCCGGGACTGTTCAAGTCCCTGGCGCCCATATAATATTTATTAGTATTCACTAAACTGGAAGGTTGTATCTTGATATTTTAGCAAGAACTAATTTAATTTAATTATACTTTATTTACTTTAATTTGATTTAAACTTTTGAAGAAGGAACAGTACTGGGTTTATCTCCAACCCCCCATGACCATAGTTCGAAACCGACCGAATTTAAGGCTGGCTGGCATTACCTTTTTTAATAGTTAAGTTTATATAGTTTAAAACAATAAACTTATATTGTTTGAGATAATTTGTTGTTTCTTTGCATTTTAATACCAACCCACCTAGCATCTGGG
This sequence comes from Xestia xanthographa, assembly GCA_905147715.2. Taxonomy (NCBI): domain Eukaryota; kingdom Metazoa; phylum Arthropoda; class Insecta; order Lepidoptera; family Noctuidae; genus Xestia; species Xestia xanthographa. Next base: position 3,931,047 of record LR990652.1, on the reverse strand, counting down.
CTTTTGTTCCATTACCACTAGAGGGACAAAATCTCAAATGTAACAGTGGCGACCAACGTGTGTATTGGTTGGAGATAGAGGTTACGTCTATTGCTGTACCTTATAAGCCAGAGTACTGTTTCTTAAACCTTCCAGTTATTTTAACTTAAAAAAAAAACCGTCGCGCGGAATCCTTTGTTAACGAGTTCTAGTCTATATGTTTGTATTGTTTTATACACTTTTGTTTACTTTTACTTAACTATACTTACTCCATAAGACTGCCTATTGTGTAACTGCCTTTACTGCAGATAATATTTACACATTGTTTGAGATTGTACTTTGTGACAGCCAGCTTTCAGTTCAGTACACTGCAATTTTTTTATTTAACAATATGGAACGTCCCATTTCATTTAATTTACTTCGCAAGGATGAGCTCATTTATGAAGTACTGGTTCGAGATGCGAAACCTGCCTCAACCGTAGAGGAACTACGTGTTCAGATTAGGGAACTAAATAAATTAGTAAGTTCAGACGAAATTGAGGAGACAAACATAGATCCGAAAAGCGAATTACAAACAATCAAGGCCAAACTCCCAGAAATTAGTGAAGTACTTGATAAATATCCTTCCAATTTCAAAAAATTTAACCGCGTTAAGGCTTTATGTTACCACCTGTATCATCGCTTGAGTAGGATTACCCCTCCAACTGATCATAGTACCGACTATGCAACCATTGACAAGCAGCTTAAGGGTTACTTGTCTAGATCGCATAAACGTAGTGCTCGTTATTATAATAGTAGTAGGAGGCACGCGGAGTTTAAGGTAGGCGACACTGTTTGGAAGAGGACGTATCCTCAGAGTGACGCCTCAAAATTCTTTATGGCCAAATTAGCTCCTAAATATGAAAGATGTATAATTAGAAAAAAACTTTCACCCTTAGTGTATGAATTGGAAGGCTGTAGTTCCGGTAAAAACCTTGGTACATGACATATCAAGGATTTTAAATCACCATATGGCGAGGATTAACTTTTTTATTTTATTTTATAGATGGTCGCGGTGACCTTTGAGGGCTGTATATGCCTAGGGACTACTGGTTTACTTGTAGCATTGGTGGCTGTATATGCCACGGTGTTAGAACCATGTCAATTAAATATATTTTACACTGTTTTTGCGGTTCGTAGTTGTTACACAGGTTCCTACTGTGTACACATTTGTGAACTACTTTTAGAGTAGCAATAGACGATTGTTTAAAAATTGTTGTTGGTTTACTTGTTGCTGTAGGATTAACACTCGAAGAGTGTATAAACCTCCGGATTGCTGGTAAGGCAGCATAATGATAGTCCTGAGTTAGGAGGCCTTAATGGCGGGCGTGTAGGCTGCATTGATGGAAAACGTTTTTAGATGTTATTTTTTTTCAGTGGCCGAATAACCGTCACACTCCATTTAGGGCAGACGGTTAGCCATTTCTCATTAGTTTGTAGCAGTTAGTTTAATTTCTTTTGGTGTATTGTTTGTTGTACCAGCTCGGCGTTATTCTCGGCGGTCATCACTTTTAGTAAGAGTATGTGTAGGGTGGTGTTCGTGCACGATTGGGTGGGGTGGTCTCTCCTATATAATTATAGTAGGTCAGACTAAGATAGTACTTCAGCAGATACATACGCATTAAGACTCTTGTTGAAGCTTGTCTTTTACATATTTTTGAATGGATTAGACTCGCTCCAGAAGTAACTCTTTAATAACACACAGGCTACATGGATAATTAAGTGTAACCAGAATTCGGTATTGTTGTTGTATATGCCTTAACTACCTAGTCGTGCCAACGTTTATTCTTTTTTCTTTCTCAGTTCCTGTTTTCAGGGTCGAGCGGTGTAGAATATTGTAAGCGTGCTTGGTTCTTTTGAGCCTGCTTAGACGCTGGAGGGCCAGCGTCGAGATTTGCCCTATCGGGTCAAATCTCTGGTGGTTGGGGAGGTACTGTTACGTTGTTTTTTTTGGTACCTAACATTTACCTGTGAGCATGCGTTGTAAATTGAGAGGTTTCCAATATGATTCTCTCCATGATTTCCAAGTGAAATGTTCATTGTGGTTTATGCAAATGACTTTGGGTTGCGATTTGAAGAAGGAGTCATCTTTGCATCCGTACTTCATCACCGGACTATTTAGTAACACTTCCTGACGATAAATCACTGTTCGGAACCATAATAAACTGGTGTTCATAATAAATTAGATTCATAATATCTTATTTAAGCTGCGATTGTGTTTACATTCCAAATGTCATTCGGTTAAACGTCAGTTTCTTTCTGACAGTTGGAGGCGACATCTAGCGGCTGCGATATGCAGTTGTAGTTCTAATCGATACATTTTAACATTTTCATTGGAAATCATCGAACTAATATCATAAAGACAAATCCTTAATAATTTCCAGCTTTTGGTTGAAATACTTAATTGTTTTTTTTAACCGTAAACGGAAGTGAAATTATTTTTTTATTAAGGAGTTTTTTCTAGAAGCATCGCGGACCTCACAATCCATATTTAATCTGTGGCATGTCTATGGCTTAGTGTTGCCAGGTGATTCATTCTCAATTCGCCGAAAGAGTGAGGGAAAAGGTTGCTCCACTTAGGACAAATTTTAATGTTAGAACTAAGAAATAATTAGTTTGTCAGCTTGGATCCTGAAAATTGTTATTGTTTCAGAGTATAAACGTCATGTTGGACAGTTGTTGGGGATTTTCAAGAATTAAATATCTTGAGGTAGTGCTTCGGTCATCAGTGCTCTTGTAAGTTTTACCTGTAACAGGGGAGATTTTCTAGGTGCTCCGCCTGTTTCCGGTTGGGAGGCATAACAAGACAATGGAAGGTCACGGGCGTCATTTTGCTATTGATCAAGCCTGAGGCAAAGTTACAAACTTTATCTCGTGTTTTATAAGGTAAGGATTTTGGTGAATTAGTGTTTGGAAGTGATCTCTGAGTCCTTCCCAGGTCGTTAAAAGGATATTGACGTGATCCCTGGATATTTATTACAGGATTCCATGCGTTGAGGATTCGCAGATGAACTAGGCGGACCTGTTCTACAGCCGGTCGCATCAAGCAGTCAATTGTTTTCATCATTACCCAACTGTGAGTATTACCATTGCTGTCCCACCACGCAGGGTTAGGCAAACAGAAGTCGTAGCTCATTCAATTGTGTTTTCTAAGGGCCTCGTAGGCCACGTGGACTGGCTAATGGTTTAGTCTTTAGATCTCCTAGCTCCTCCCCTCTATTCATTCTCAAGGAAAGTACCATGGTTTTCCCTTATATAATAGGGTCCCCGTATTGTCAATTCCAGGTGAGGCAACTCGAGCGATTCGTCTCGCCGCCAGGATCTAGACGAGCCTCTGGGACCTGGACGCGAGACCCGTTCCTCGAGTCCACTCAAGGCCTCCAGTGGAGACGGTCGTGCAGTAGCAGAGTCCGCCTAGCGATTTATTGCAGGCGGGACGGTTTTTTTTTTAAATCTAAATTGACACCTTTTAAATTTATTTTCCACTGGTTCATATAAGAACCCGTGTATCACCTGCCCGGTTTTCCAAATTAGAAGCCGGTCTTCAACTTAATTAAATTAAAGGACCCCGGGTTCGACACCTACGCTTAACTGGAATTATATTGGACATCTTCGTCGGCTCCGTGGTCCGGGACTGTTCAAGTCCCTGGCGCCCATATAATATTTATTAGTATTCACTAAACTGGAAGGTTGTATCTTGATATTTTAGCAAGAACTAATTTAATTTAATTATACTTTATTTACTTTAATTTGATTTAAACTTTTGAAGAAGGAACAGTACTGGGTTTATCTCCAACCCCCCATGACCATAGTTCGAAACCGACCGAATTTAAGGCTGGCTGGCATTACCTTTTTTAATAGTTAAGTTTATATAGTTTAAAACAATAAACTTATATTGTTTGAGATAATTTGTTGTTTCTTTGCATTTTAATACCAACCCACCTAGCATCTGGGCTTTTGTTCCATTACCACTAGAGGGACAAAATCTCAAATGTAACAATATTTGTACCTATGTATTTATGTTTGTTCCTCTATATCGTTCTAGAGAACAAACGCGTAAGCCGATTTTGATGATTCTCACGTCAAACTATTCTTCTTAATCTTGCGAGTGCCACATTAAAATGGCAAAAATGGCGGCTTTTCAACACCATAGGATTTTGGGGGACTCAGGATTGTGGTTCACGCCATTTTCGAATCACTGCTAATATAATTTCGTCATCCAAAGCTCGATGCCCTAGTGTATTGCAGCGACTAGTCGCTATGCCACAATTTATGCAACGATCCATGATATCGATCAATATCCAATCGGTAGGCCGTTCGTCGAATCCAAAATAACAAGTCCAAGTTCAACGTTTAAACGGGGTCCTCCGTGTCCGGTATGGTAGCAAGGCAAGGGTCGTAGAAGGAGGAAGATCAGAGGTCCGTAGGAAAACCGGGTCGAGGAAAATATCAATAAAAAAGTATGGGAGGAAACACTCAGAACGCACACGCATAGACGATACGAAACGAGTGTCGATCGATGTCATCTGTCATGTCATGCATGATTGTCAGAGTTAGCACAGATTAAAAATACAATAATCGATTAGTAAATGTAAATCGATTAATCTTAATTATGTAGATATTTAATCAGTTTAAACTCTTAATACTCTATTTCTAATAGATTTAATTATTTTAATTAAATAAATCATCCGGTGAAAGCATTTTCGTAAATAGTATGAACTCTGTAACGATAATCGATCCCAATTGAATCGATTTTCCAATTACTTCGTAACACTAACTTAATTATTGGATTTTTCATTTCCCAGATTGTAAATTGAATTGATTTTTCACAGTACGAAATAGAAAAAAATAACCTTTTTTTTAAGCCATACCTCAACTTATTACTATCAGGCCCAGAAGTCCCCGTCTCCTTTTCCAACATCTATACAGAGAGGAAAAAGCGGACGACAAAAGCTAGTTTTTAATAATTAAACGGTGACAATGAACGATTTTAAGAAGCCATCTTTTAGCATTTCGAAAAAATTCCATGCTTTAATAATTTAATATTTCAATGAGTACCACCTACTTAGAAATACGCTTGTTTTTTTGCTTTTCAGTCGGGTTGTTTTTGTTTATAAAATAACTTTTTTTTATTTTCGGGTTTTCAGTTTAATAATCCCTCAGTCGGGTAAAAAACAGCAAATACCCCTCATCTAATTTCAAAACATGCTTATATTAAAATTATTCCTTAGTTCAAAATTATAAGCTAGCAAATTTACTTCACATAATACTAGTATGACGTCACAATTTGCACCACAATGTCTGCTCCCGATCGTTCAGCTTATATTATTATCTGCGTAAGACAGAGCTGAATCGCCCGATAACTGAACTGTCAATATTCAATCAAACAAGGAAATAGATTGAATATCGACATTTTGCTTTAATAACAACGTAGTTACAAGGATCTTTTAACGGTTGAATAACACTGATATGCACCTATTTTGAACCGTAACTGAACGGTTAGTTTATAAAATTTAATTTGTATTTGTGCCCGGTTGATGGCAATAGGATCGCCCCTATACATGGCAAACGTAAGTGAACTTTATCTTTATTTAGACGATATAATAACTACATTCTCGTTGATCTAGTGATTCACCTGGAGACCCGTAGTTCAATTCCGTGGTCGAGAAAAATATTCTTGGATTATTCTATTAGGAATTTCTCAATATCAGCCTCGAATATGGGTTCGTGCCATAAAATGGCAATATGCTTGCCCCCGATGCCTGATCCAACTCAGCCTACCCCTTATTCCGAAAACTGGCGTTATTATTATCTACTTTACATTCAATTGCTCAATCAATCAGTACAGAATATTCACGCACGACAAATTCAGTTTCCATTTAAAAGAGCCTCCGAAAAATCTAGTTCAACAATTTAAAACTTTCTATGAACAGAGCCCAAAGCTTAAAATTAATTTCACGCTGAAAAATTCGGAAACTATTTCAGCGGATTATTCTACAGTTTCAATAAAACTCTGAAAGAATCGGCCAGTGCCATTGATAAACAACAGTTTAGTTTTTTTTTTGAATCAAAATTGTCAACGCTTTTGAGTACAAATTTTCAGACAGCCTTTTTGTTCTCACACGCAGCTTTTGTTTTTTTTTTACTCTATAGCTTTAAGTGTGTGCGTTTTATTGATGGACTTTATATGTACGAAATGTTAGTGTACCTGCAGGCCTAGCTAAATTTTCGTATCGATTCTCATTTTACAGTCGAAAACGCCTCGGCGTAAGCGATTGTAGAAACCGCTAAATTAGTAGCCAAGTTGACACGACTGAGTCGATCGCTCGTTCTCTAATGTCTGTAGAAAAAATCTACACTGTACTCTATGGTGAGCGTTCCTACCAAAGAGTATAGCGATCAACATTGTAGATAAACGATAACATTATATTCTATCATTTTGAACGATGTAAACTTATCTACGAATTTTCTATTTGTTTGTGTTAATCACGTGATTTAACGTTGAGATGATGTCATTCCCATATATTTGATTAGTTTTCTGCAAGCGTTAACGGTTGTTGATTGTCAACTTGGCTAAGGCTGCTGCATACTGTAAAGATGGCCCTGCGTGTCAACCTCCGTGAATATTTATTAGTGAATGGCATAGTTTAAAGGCAGACACACAGTTCCTATTAATTTGAAAATAGGAAACGGTAGACATAATAATGGTACATCCATGCGGTAGACAGCCAACGCCGACAGCTGACAGCAGTTTATTTGATAAAAATGTACGCTAAATTAAATAACAATCTTCGTATCGTAGTTTGATTCTCAACATGCAAGCATGTGACTAACCCGTATGGTGTCGGACGTAAAGAATAGCACCATCCCATATCTTCCCGTGGGTGTCGTAAGAGGCGACTAAGGGACTTACCAGAGAATGGGCAGCAGCGTTCTCTGTGTTTTTGTAACAACCGTACTGCGATCGCCAACCCGCCTGCCAAGCGTGGCGATTATGGCAAAAACCCCTCTTTGGGGGAGGCCTATGTCCAGCAGTGGACGTCTTTCGGCTGAAATGATGATGATGAAGCATGTGACTAGTAGAGTGATGAATATGATGGATGGAGAGGGAGAGGAAGAACAAAGAAACGATAGATGGATTGTGTGAGGAATTATTGAATGACGCAGTAAATGATTGCGTGACGGTTGACAGAGGAGAATGGAAGACATAAACATGTTGCGCCGACCCCAAGTAACATGAGATTAGGGCAGGTAGATGATGATCGTAGTTTGATTCTAGAGCCTAGCTTAGTGCTCCAAGATCCCGTGGAGACTCCTTAAGTTTCCTGAAGAGCACACTCATAAACATCTGCCTACCATTTCCATAGAATACAAGCGTGATGCGTTTTGATTCTAGAACTTAGCTTAGTGCTCCAAGATCCCATGGAGACTCCTCAAGTTTCCTGAAGAGTACACTCATAAACATCTGCCTACCATTTCCATAGAATACAAGCGTGATGCGCGTAAAATTGTCAACGGATGTGTCTGAATAAATAGTTCCGAAAGTTAAATTCGATTTGGACTCTCGAACAGTTCGGAGCATATGGGACAGGGTTATAAAACTGAAACTTTTGTATCTTCAGACGGCGAATAGCTGTTTAGGGATACTGTTACGAAAATACTGATTAGTTTTGATAGAAAGCGAGTTTATCGAGCGTGTGACGATTTAGTTGATTGCGTAGGTAGGTCTGTTAGCTTGTTTGTTGCTTTATGTTCCCCTGAAGAGTTGGTAGATGATTTTACTTTTATGCATTGTGTGCAAGACAATCTAAAGTTAGATGTGACATTACTAATAGTGCAGCTTTGTTCTGTTGGTGCTTCTGCATCAGGATGGCACCGTTGGTAAATATTTGTGAAGTAGTCGGTGAAAATTGTTCAGTTTTGTACACTGTGTCTACATTTCTAAACCAACTTTCCTCTCGCAGGTCTGCTGGAAGAGATTTTTAATGAAATAAGCAGTAACTTTGTGCTCTTCTATCTAAATGTACTGTTAAGTATTTTGTGTGTACATAAATAAATAAAAAACAAAATGACGAGGTTAGTTTCGACTATACCCACGTCACAAAAGAAGGTTTAATCACTTATCAGAAACTCTGAAGATTAAAATGTCTCCTTGGATAAAACGTTAATGTTGATCAGACGACTATGATTTACCTGTAACAATAAAGAATTTTATGTTAATCCACAATTAAAACAAAAATGGAAGTCAGTTATGCTACACATTCATATGTACTTCAGTAGCAACTACGTCTCATCATTATTTTCCTTCCTCTATTCTGTATGGTGTCAGACGTAAAGAATAGCACCATCCCATATCTTCCCGTGGGTGTCGTAAGAGGTGACTAAGGGACTTACCAGAGAATGGGCAGCAGCGTTCTCTGTGCTTTTGTAACAACCGTACTGTGATCGCCAACCCTCCTGCCAAGCGTGGCGATTATGGCAAAAACTCCCCTTTGGGGGAGGCCCATGTCCAGCAGTGGACGTCTTTTGGCTGAAATGGATTATTTTCCTACCCTTGTTCAGTTACTTGGGGCACGTCTTTTCTTCCATTTCCCTCTGACAGCCGTCACGGTATCATTTACCTATGCACGTCTATCGAAAGCTCTTTGCTTATCACTCCCTAACAACCCCTCGTTCCCTAACCCATGGCCATTACCGACCACGCGGTTTACGCCACTGACCATTAAAGCCCATCCTACCGCTTGGTTTATTTCCGAATTCCTGGGAGACCGCGCCCGTTATCTAATAACCAGTATTAGCAAATCGATCACTCAGCAACGGTTGCCGCTGCAATTAGGGGTAATAAAACCGGCCGAATTTACCCTCGGTGGTTGGAAATGACCTTTGGTACAGTTGTCGAGAGAAGTGGACCAGAGGGACTTTTTAGAACCCACGTTTGATTTTCTATATTTGAACCGTCAGTTGTCAGTCAAAGTATTCACGCGTATACCAGTGTTCACGTGGGAAGAGAACGCGCGCGTCTCTCGCAGCTCACGTTTATACGAGCCTCTAAAAGCGTCAACAGTTGTACGGCACGCGTGTAACAAAAGGCGCTTGTATACGCGTACACGCGCTTCCAAAAACAATCTTTTCTGCGCCGAAAATTTGCTGATCTGAAACCACCCTTAAAATATTATGTAAAACAAATCATCGTTTCGTATATTTTGTTAAATCAAAATGAAGTGAAACGACAACAATAATGTTCTGTAAAATAAAATTCAAAACTAATACAGCTTTTGGTCTTCATATTTGAATTTTAGTTGTTAAAAAGTCTAGCTCTAACATCATCATCATCATTTCAACCGAAAGACCCACTGCTGGACATAGGCCTTCCCCATGTGTTGCCACATTGACCTATCCTGTGCGACTCGCACCCAGCGGATCCCTGCAACCTTAGACCACAGACTGGAATGCGTTGAGCATTTTTACCTAAACTTCAAGGAACGAATAATATTACACGTGTATAAAACCACCTCCCAAAATTATTTATCGCACTTTAGGTCTAAGCTTACATTGTTTTTTTTTTTGGTAAATTATTCTTATCGGACCGCTCGGCAAAGGCCTCCCTATATTCCTTTCAGGAACTATTTTCCCATACCACCTCGAACTTAAAATAAGCAAAATACGACAGTAAAAACAATTTTAGAGTGAGATATTATTTCGATCACTAATTGAACACACTTCCAACCTAGTTTACATATAGCAAAGTCCCACTAAAATAATTCACCAAAATTAATACGATAGCGCCGTCGAGTGTACACGACCGCGCCCGGACACGGCGGAAATTATAGTTAATGGATTCGAACCCCGGCAATATCGGTGCATAATTGCATCAAGCGTGACGCTAGCGCATCAAATTTTAATATCGTTTCCATGTAAAATCAGAAATTTGCGATCATACGACCCAGGGTTATATTTATTTATTCGTCCAATTATGAGAAGTGGTCGCGGGGTGTTGGGGGTGACACATTTTTTGACATGACTGTACTTAATTTTTTAATGGTTTTGTTATGTTTTTTGGGAGCAATTATATTTTTAGATATTGCATGAAATGTGCTTGTTTATTTTTGACTAGCTACCACCACAGTTTTACTCTTGTATTCTCGGGGAAGTTCAGAATTCTTATGGCATAAAAAATATCCTATGTAGGCTGATATCTGTTTTTATGTTTTTAGAGAGAATAACTTCTCAATGGGTAGGTGATTTGTGCTCGGTTGATGGCAATAGGGACAAACATGATTGGAAAAATGTGTACTATACTGTGTGTACCTATAGCCTCTATGCAAACCCTCCAATTAAATACAGGTGAGATGATAATTATGTTTTGTGAAGTATTTAATTAGTATATCTTGTAATCTTGTCGGTGCCGTGTGGTGTCGGACGTAAAGAATAACACCATCCCATATCTTCCCGTGGGTGTCGTAAGAGGCGACTAAGGGACTTACCAGAGAATGGGCAGCAGCGCTCTCTGTGTCTTATGTAAGAACTGCACTCACTGCGATCGCCAACCCGCTTGCCAAGCGTGGCGATTATGGCAAAACCCCCCCATGAATAGCGCAACAAAGAAATGGCCCCTAGTGCCTGGCAGCCCGTCTACCCTCGACTACGGCAGCGGTCGAGGCTACGGCGTGGCAAGGGGTGCGAAGAATCTCCGGAAGGGATCCGGCTGCCAATACCAACGACTGGACCTGGCAACATATAACACGCGCACACTCCGGACCGACGAGAAGATAGCGGAACTAGAAGAGGAATTGAGCAGGCTGCGATGGAGTATTGTGGGATTATCTGAAGTCCGAAGAGAGGGGGAGGACACGATAATCCTGAAATCCGGCAACCTGCTCTATTTCCAAGAGGGTGACCGGCAGTCCCAGGGTGGTGTTGGGTTTATCGTCCACAAGTCCCTTGTGAACAACGTGGTGAAGATCGAGAGTGTGTCGACCAGGGTGGCGTACCTTATAGTCAGAATATCCTCAAGATATTCGCTGAAGGTCATACAGGTCTACGCCCCGACCTCGGCACACCCCGACGACGAAGTGGAGACCATGTATGAGGATATATCTAAAGCCATGCATGGTTCCAAAACTCACTTCACAGTTGTCATGGGGGACTTCAACGCGAAACTGGGCAAACGAGACGGGGATGAGCTGCAGGTGGGGCAATTTGGAGTTGGACATCGGAATCGCCGGGGTCACCAACTGGCTAGTTTTATGGAGAAGGAGGGCCTCTATATGATGAACTCCTTCTTCAGAAAGCGTGAGCACAGGAAGTGGACCTGGCAGAGCCCCGATGGTGCAACTAGAAATGAGATCGACTTCATCATGTCAACCAAGAAGCAAATGTTCAATGATGTCTCTGTGATCAATTCGGTGAAAACCGGGAGCGATCACCGCATGGTAAGAGGCACATTGAACATCAATATCAAGCTTGAAAGGTATCGACTGATGAAGTCTACGCTCCGTCCAGCACAGATCCAAATCCAAAACCCCGAGAGCTTTCAGCTTGAACTCCAGAACCGTTTCGAGTGCCTAGGAAGCTCAGTGGAGGAATACAACGATGGGTTCGTGGAAACTGTCCATACGACCGGGTCTAAGTTCTTCAAGGCACGTCGTACAGATCAAAATAAGAGGCTCTCCGATCACACTCTCAAGCTCATGAAGGAGCGGCGTGAGATGATCCTGCAGTCTTCAGACGAGGCGTGTAAATACCGGCAGCTCAATAGACGGATCTCTAAATCCTTGAAGAGCGACCTCCGCCGCTTTAATACCGAGCGTATTAAAGACGCGATTGAGCGGAATAAAGGCTCCAAGGTATTTGCAAGGGATCTGGCTATTGGGCAGAGCCAGCTCACGAAACTGAAGACCGACGATGGTAGGATCTTATCCGCCAAACCGGAGCTTCTGAGGGAGATCGAGAGCTTCTATGGACAGTTGTACACGTCAACCAGTAAACCCGTCGTAGATCTAGCCATCGACCCAAGAGCTAGACTGACCCGACACTATACCGAAGACATCCCGGACGTCAGCCTGTACGAGATTAGGATGGCTCTGAAGCAGCTCAAAAACAACAAGGCACCGGGTGATGACGGAATTACGGCCGAACTCCTGAAGGCGGGTGGAAAACCGGTACTTAAGGCCCTTCAGAAGCTGTTTAATTCCGTCATACTTGAGGGGAAAATGCCACAGGCATGGTGCAGGGGTGTGGTGGTGCTCTTCTTCAAAAAGGGTGACAATGCCCGGCTGAAGAATTATAGGCCCATCTCACTTCTAAGCCATGTCTACAAGTTGTTTTCTAGAGTCATCACGAATCGTCTCGCGCGCAGGTTTGACGATTTCCAGCCACTCGAACAAGCCGGTTTCCGAAAAGGCTTTAGCACCGTGGACCACATACATACGCTGCGGCAAGTTATACAGAAGACCGAAGAGTATAACCTGCCTCTCTGTTTAGCGTTTGTGGACTACGAGAAAGCCTTCGATTCGATCGAGACCTGGGCTGTACTGCAGTCTCTCCAACGGTGCCAAATCGATTATCGGTACATCGAGGTGTTGAAGTGTTTGTACAAAAACGCCACCATGTCAGTCCGACTTCAGGACCAAGCCTCGAAACCTATCCTCCTGCAGCGAGGTGTGAGACAGGGAGACGTCATATCTCCGAAACTGTTCACCGCTGCACTGGAGGATGTCTTCAAGGTTCTGGACTGGAGAGGGCTAGGCATCAACGTCAATGGCGAGTACATCACTCACCTTCGGTTTGCCGATGATATAGTGGTAATGGCTGAGACCATGGAGGACCTCAGTACAATGCTCGATGACCTCAGTAGAGCTTCCGGAAGAGTGGGTCTAAAAATGAACATGGACAAGACTAAGGTCATGTTGAATGCCCATGTCACACCCACTCCTATCAAGATCGGAGACTCTACTCTCGAAGTTGTAGACGATTATGTGTACCTGGGACAAACGGTCCAGTTAGGTAGGTCTAACTTCGAGAAAGAGGTCAATCGTCGAATCCGACTCGGTTGGGCAGCGTTCGGGAAATTGCGCGGTATCTTCTCGTCCAACCTACCGCAGTGTCTCAAGACGAAAGTCTATGACCAGTGTGTGTTGCCAGTGATTACATACGGGACCGAAACGTGGTCGCTCACAATGGGCCTCATCAGAAAGCTTAAAGTCACCCAAAGGGCAATGGAGAGGGCTATGCTCGGAGTTTCCTTGCGCGATCGAATCAGAAATGAAGACATCCGCAAGAGAACAAAGGTTACCGACGTAGCCCGAAGAATTGCCAAACTTAAGTGGCAGTGGGCAGGGCACATTGCTCGCAGAACGGATGGCCGATGGGGCCGAAAAGTTCTGGAGTGGCGACCCCGAACCGGAAGACCTTGCGTTGGAAGGCCTCCCACTAGGTGGACCGATGACCTGGTGAAGGTTGCAGGAATCCGCTGGATGCGAGTCGCACGGGACCGGTCAATGTGGCGACACTTGGGGGAGGCCTATGTCCAGCAGTGGACGTCTTTCGGCTGAAATGATGATGATGATGATATCTTGTAAGTTCTAAACAATATATGTATAGAACATTATTGGCGCCTATGTTTACATTTCTGATAATACGTTAACGCGCAAGTTAAGCATTGGAGCAAGCAAACTAATTTCGACAGCAAATATTAATCTAATAATATTTAGACTAGAACGTAAATTACAATAATAATATACCCATCTGAAACTTATAACATAACACCACGTACAGTACCTATAATTTTATGTTATAGTTCTAAATTTTGTTTTTTTTTAGGTTGTCTTGTTTTTTAATTTCAGTTTAGTTTTCTTTGTTTTATTTTTTATAGTTTGTCTTGTGTGAGTTCAACAATTTTTTTTTTCTTTCAATAACTATATACACTGGCCCAATTGCGGGTTTATCGCACCTGCAGTGCAAGTACGTAGCACTCGATTCGATACGATTCGATAAATCTGACAGTTATTCTCGATAAAATGATTTTTTAACCAATCGAAAAGTCGGATTTATCGAATCGTATCGATTCGATCGTTATCGATTGCTACGTACTTGCAGTGTTGGTTCGAATTTTGGACGACATAGTGATTTCCCATCAATGTCTTCCGAGAACAACGGAGATGAAATAAATGACACAAAGTAAAGTGCGTGCTTGTGTTCGAACCCACTAGTTACTACTCATAAGCAGGAGCCTTCACCACTCACCACCACTGCTCAAATTGCCGAAACTTTGACTAAGCACTAATTGCACAGGCACAAATGTTATTAGTCATAGCGTCTCTAATTGCTGATAGCGTAATGCTCTGTGGCAAATACTCCATTTCGCTGTAAACTTCACGACTATAATTAAAACAAAAGACATATTACATTCACCCACAAAGAGCCAAACAGTTCTTCATTAAACTTAAACTAATTATTACCATCATAAAATTAAATAAAACAATGGGGGACGTAATAAAATTACGTACACACAAAATGGCTGACTTAATACAATCATACAGACAAACAAACATCAAGAAACAGAGAAATAAAATGTATTAAAACTTTTGCTCGCCTCCAAAGTAATTGTGGTCGTGTTTCTAGCGCGACGCCATTTTAATTACACGTCTTAGTATTGCCACAGAATAGAAAAATACAGAAGGGTCAATACAATAAGGGAAAAACGACGCACGCACACTGATGCGTATAACGTACGGCGAACTCAAATGCCAGTCGCAAATGCACCTGCACTAGTTTCACTCCCAATATGTGATGCTTATGTGTGCGTGCGTCTACGTTCATTGTAAGAAAAAAATATAAGGATAACTAATAAAACAACTAGCAGCTCTTTGTGGAATTAAACGTACCCTGTTAGAATTGTCAACTAAACTTTTCGTTGTGTTGCACTACACACATAAAACGTAACCACATGTCTCAATGCAACAACTCCTACTCACACACTAGTAAAGCAAACCTAAAGCATGCTTAGGATGTATTAATGCTTTGCATGTGTGTTTTACCATTTCTCCTGCATTCTGCACAAACGGGCCACCAACCACAGCCACTGGTGGCTGTTGCGCGCTACCGCGAGTCGCCGACATTGTTGTAGCGAGTGGCCGCCACCGGACACACGTGTGCGGCGAATTTCAACAAAATGTATGAAAAAGCGTGTGAACTGCTTGTCGCTGGCTACCGGTGGCTGTGGTTGGTGGCCCGTTTGCGCCGAGCCTAAACAGTAGGTTGATGCCTACTGCGCTGGCGACTTCAAATGAACGCCAGCCGTGATTGCGCTTACACTCATCATACGTGAATCGTGTCTATGTGTGCCTGGTCTCAAACAAATGACAGTCGCGAACGCGC
The DNA here is from genome assembly GCA_905147715.2 of Xestia xanthographa. NCBI lineage: Eukaryota > Metazoa > Arthropoda > Insecta > Lepidoptera > Noctuidae > Xestia > Xestia xanthographa. Next base: position 3,915,651 of record LR990652.1, on the reverse strand, counting down.
ACTTGCTGTACGTGGAGCGTGTCTATGTGTGCCTGCATTTTTGCTTGTCGTATAGAGCTGACCTTCTGTTACTGTCTATTTTGTCGCAACTCTGTTCACGGCCGGTCGCAACAAAAAGTCGCGCAAAAGTTTCAACGATGTTATTACGTTTTATTGTGTCACTGCGTTGTTTTTAAGATTTTCAATTTTTATTAATATTTTTGATGAACGATGGTGCATTAAGTAATGAAATCCTGCTTTACCCGAAAACACAATAAATTACCACACACGAAAATCCGTTTCTGTCAGCAAAGCTATTGGAAAATGATAGAGAAAAGTGAAAAACTTTAAGTTGAACGATAAAATACCAAACAATGTTATCAAATCGAAACTTAAACCTCACAAATGACACTATCTTCACCCCTAACAAAGATATTAAGAGACAAGACAGACTGAAAAGCCCAGAAAATTTAGTTTTCTTAAGTTTGCGAAAACGAAAAAATACCTCCATTTATTCTATCAAGTTATATACGTACATGTACAAGTACAAAGCTAACATATTTACTGGCATACTCACATATGTACATACAAATGTAAATGCGATTCAAAAGGAAAGTTAAAAGATACGGCTCCGTCAAAGTTTGCGATTCGGCAAAAACGCATTACCATAATAAATTATTCTATATCAAAGCGATCGGACCGTGAATAGGTCGCTTTAAGCATCCTTTGGAAGTTATAGAGCGACCTCGAGACTCGATGTAATGAGTTACTCGTTACACGGGTGCTGTATGATATTATGTAACTTACTTTGGTGGTTTTAACAACTCTGTAATGATATGTCGGACTTGAAAACAAGATGCGGGAGTGCTGTCGTAATTATCGCTTTGATGTCAGTTACTTCAACTTTTTTCTTTAATATGGGAGTTCATACCTACCGACTTTTTGTAAGAACTTAAACTGCTATGCGACAGTTGATAGTCGATTTATTTATGGGAATCGAACATGACTTTTGACATTGATCCCGTTGATTTTATGTCCATGTTTATCTTTAGATTTTCAGCATTTGCGATCCGTTTATGTAATGGTAGGCTCATTTGACATCATCATCAGCCTATTAATGTTCCCACTGCTGGGACACAGGCCTCCTCTCTATGAGAGGGAATGGGCTATAAACCGCCAAGCGAGCTCAGTGCGGATTGGTAGATGTCACATGTCTTCAATTTTTTTGGTTCTAGGATATGCCGGTTTCTTCACGATGTTTTCCTTCACCGTTTTTTGAGAGCAGTGGTGATGAAATTAACTACACAAAGTAATGCGCTTGTCTGGGTTCGAACCCACGACTTACTGTTCGTAAGTCGGGGCACAGGCACCACTGGGCCACCGCTGCTCTCATTTGACAACTGTTTATTAATAAAATGTTACAAGCACACAAATGCAGTCCACAGGACACATTCTTCCAGTCAGCTATCCCATCTCCAGTAGTATTTTATGGAGCACACACTTTCCAAGAGTAACGCGATTCGGTTATTCGTTTAGAGGAGGCCTTAAAAGACTTATCCAGAGTTTTACGTATTAACCTTAGTAAAACCTTTAATTTATTTATGTGGTAGTCTAGCCAGACTTTATTTTAACTTTATAATTTTCAAACTAGTTTTCAAAGTGGGTTTGTAAACACAAATATTAAAAGGAGGCCTAGTAAATGAACTAGAAAACTGAAATGTTTAAATATTATTAAAACTTTACGGTTAGTCAGTTTTTACATCAAAAATAAATTGTTTATCTTGCCAAAAGTGTACCAGGTCAGACCTGGCCAGACCTGGTGGAATCACACCTATATTTAGAGGTGTACTAGGTAAACGCACCTCTATCATACCCACATTTCGCTAGTTATGGTAAGTACTTACCATGTCATAGGGTTGCGCTGTTGCCATCAACCGGGAATCCAAATTCTAACCTCATCATCATCGTTTCAGCCGAAAGACGTCCACTGCTGGACATGGGCCTCCCCCAAAGGGGGGTTTTTGTCATAATCGCCACGCTTGGCATTCTAAGCCCCAGCCCATTCTCTGCTAAGTCCCTTAGTCGCCTCTTACGACACCCACGGGAAGATATGGAATGGTGCTATTCTTTACGTCCGACACCATACAGAACCTAACCAACCAGAATTCTAACCTACCTACCACCTACCTACCTAGTTACCTATTCTTAATAATCTTGTTTGAAAAACCGCAATAACACTTTGCCAAACCAGGAATTCGCCAAAACTGGAAAGATTTTGAAGAGACCTACACTCAGCATTGGATGGCCAAGGGTTGAAGAAGATGAAGAAGCCTGGAATTCAAACCTAAGTACTGTCTCTCTCAGTATTTGTGCCGGCGGGTGCATGTTCAACAGCGTAGTCGCTTAGAGTTCGTTATCAAGGATTTTGATTGGATTCAGAAATACCCGGGGGTTCTTTTAAAAAATATGTGGGATACCTATAAATTAAAGCACCACCACTCCCACCCATCTGTAATGTTATGCACACATCTGCCTAATCCTACGGCGCTTACAGACGTGATGTTATTTTAATGCACTACTTAGCGGTTGGTAAAATAGCCCTAATTAAAAAACACCGAAGTCATGTCAAAACTCAAAGTTATTGCCATTATTATTGGTATTGTTATTGTTGTGCTTGTGTCCTGAAAAAAACGAATTAGTCCGTCAGTTAGATTATCAAAAAATATTTGACACGTATTTTTTCTGCTTTGTATCTGTTGTCTTTGTTGTATTGCTCGCAGAACGGATGGCCGATGGGGCCGAAAAGTTCTGGAGTGGCGACCGCGAACCGGAAGACGTTGCGTTGGAAGGCCTCCCACTAGGCGGACCGATGACCTGGTGAAGGTTGCAGGAATCCGCTGGATGCGAGTCGCATGGGACCGGTCAATGTGGCGACACTTGGGGGAGGTCTATGTCCAGCAGTGGACGTCTTTCGGCTGAAATGATGATGATGATGATGATGATTTTTTCTGCTGTTACGTAAACCAAAATTGACGATAATACAACAACAATAACAGCCCATAACATCCACTACTGGACATAAGCCTCTCCCATGATGGGATGAATTTGCCGTAATCTCCACGCTTGGCAGGCGGATTGGAGATCGCAGTGATGAAAGACTAACAGAAAACGCTGCTGCCCATTCTCTGGTCTACGGAAGCGCGGAAGATATGACGCTTTTAAAATTCTCAATACGTCACGCACGCCGTGCTATAATTTTTTGTGCATTGCGACGTCACGAGCCCCCACTCTCCAGTGTTGAAGCGTTTTATCTTTCATTGATTTACAAAAACAAAAAATACGTATCCATTATTTTCCAATACTCTAACTGACGGACTAAATAGATCTGCAATTTATTGATGGTGGAAACTAGCCTATTTAAGAGACACGGTACGTATGAAATGTTTCCATTTAAAAATAGATCCACCTGTATCAGTACAACAGGTAAACAAATCTTAGTTGTCCTTTGAATCACAACCTATCAGATGGATGTATTGCTGGGCAATTTTTTCCATCACTTCTTTATCCCAGCTAAAACCATAACAAGTTTTTTATGATCATCATCATCTACCTAGCCTTTTCCCAACTATGTTGGGGTCGGCTTCCAGTCTAACCGGATGCAGCTGAATACCAGTATTTTACATGGAGCGACTGCCTATCTGACCTCCACAACCCAGTTAGTACCGGGTAATACGATACCCCTTGGTAAGACTGGTTGTCAGACTTTTTGGGCCTCTGACTACCTAACGACTGTCAAAGATCTACAAATGACAGCCGGGACCAACGGCTTAGCGTGCTTTCCGAGGCACGGAGGAAACTCGGTATAAATGGGTGGTCACCCATCCACAGACCAACCTAGGCAAGCACAGCTTAACCTAACGATCGACCCGAGCGGCTGTTATTATTTAGCCACGAGCTCCTCACGTTTTTTATGATCGACTTATGTAATTTTTTAGCAGTGATAACCTAGTAGTGTGACCGTTGGACTACAAAGTCATAGGTCTCAAGTTCAAACCCAAGACACACACCTCTGATTTTTCGAATTCACGTGCGTATTGTCTATTATCACTTGATTCGGTGGAAGAAAACATCGTGAGGAAACCAGCATGCCTGAGATATTTCTCGACGGCATGTATAGCCAAGTCAGTAGCCCATGGGCGACATAAAAAAATTCTAACACCAGGTTCAAGCACTAACCACACGAAAAAGAAAGAAGATATCATTTTTGACGTTCAAAGAGTGCTGTATCTGAAACTAGACTAAGTTTGAATAAATGACTTTTGATTTTGAATCAGGAATTAACAACATGTGTTTTTTGATCCACCGTCATTTTAAATTTCATCATCATCAGCCTATTAATGTTCCCACTGCTGGGACACAGGCCTCCTCTCTATGAGAGGGAATGGGCTATAATCCACCACGCGGGCCCAGTGCGGATTGGTAGATGTCACATGTCTTCGAATTTTTGGTTCTAGGACATGCCGGTTTCCTCACGATGTTTTCCTTCACCGTTTTGAGAGCAGTGGTGATGAAATAAATTACACAAAGTAATGGGCCTGTCTGGGTTCGAACCAACGACTTACAGTTCGTAAGTCGGGGCCGCCACCACTAGGCCACCGCTGCTCTCCATTTTAAATTTACCCGCACACAAACTCCGCACACATTTTAGAGCAAAAGGTTGAAAATATGGACTCCAAAAAAAATACAAAAATAGCTTCCTAAGGTTCTTACCCAATCAAAGGGCCGCCCTCGAGCTAATAGAAACTTTATCCCTTCAATATTTTCTTTTGATTAAATTCGTCTGCTGTAGGCGGATGAGAAATGTTTTTATTTCCATATTTTTATCAAAAATACTCAAATTAAGATTGCGATCTTTTAAAGATATTGGCAAAAAATATGTTTTTACGTAAGGAATTGATTATGTTCTACATAATTTCGATATGTTTTAACGAGAAAGTTATTCTGTACGTTTTTACAGCTGATGGATTTCAGTATTTACATAACATAACATCACGCCCGTAATTTACGATGGGTTAGACAGAGGTGTACCTACTAGTACACATTTTCGCCAATTATGTTTAAGTCCCATGTAATAGCGGGCGAGCCTCTTGACCAGACTCCGTGGCTGCTACTGAGAAATTCCTAATGTAAAATCCCAAATAACGCTTTGCCTCACATGGGAATAGAACCCGAGACCTTATGCTCAGCAGTCGCGCGTATTTTGGTATTTGTCACATGTGAACCATAGTTAGGACTAAGTATACTTTTCTTTCCGGTAGTAAGTTCTCGTGGCATAATTTCCGACCTCAATGCGGGCAAAACCGGGTGGAAAAAGGTAGTTACAATGTAAAGTTTCTTGCGTAGCAGCTACGGCGTAGAGGCTACGGCGTAGCTCTGACGTCATGGCTACGCTTGCTCGTAGCATATTGGTTGCGGCTACGTGGAAATAGTTGTTTAAACCCTTCCCTTTGAGTCGGCCTTGTATAAATTTTATATTAGTTCTAACTTTCTAAGGAAGCAATATTTGAAAATTGCCTTTTGAATAATTTAAACAAGGTCATTATTTACGTTGGATTTTAATGTTGTTGGCATCAGAACGGCATGTAATTTTATTTATTCAGTAACCTGAAAAAATCAACATTATTTTCTGTATTTTGAAAATCAAGGCAATAATTTATGAGGACCATGTACCTACTGTTAGAGGTGGTGTCTGAATAGCTTTGTCAGCCGACTTACACGAATGTTTATTATGATAATGGAAAATTTGAGAGATAGACATTGCTTTATCTGTAGAAAAGGAAAGAATACTGAGTCAAATGAAAGCTGACAGTATCTATCGGCATGTCATATTAAAGATAGGAATATGCATTCTTTTTTTTTAATTAAAATTGATAGCATCCGTTAACATTACACATAGATTTAAACAGGATTTGTATTCTATTTTCAAATCAAATACGCCTATCATTGTCCCAGGACTGCCCAGACAAAATGAGCAGTGCCATCTCATGCCTTTTTTTTCAAGACTGGCCATCTTTTTGCGTAGTACTCGCCTACAGGCGTGCATGTATGACCAGCAGGCATTACGTATCTCTGTTGACAGCTTGAAATGATAGTAACTGGGCTCAGTGTCCATCAATTATCTGTCAAAAGGTTAGTTTCGTATTATTGACCAGTCGCGATCAAATATGACGACATCGGTGCCCAGCGTGGCTGATAGTCACGTAACTCATTTTGGCAGACGCTTTCGTATCGATTCTTCTAATATGTAAGCATAGTGGACATCAAATTGATGACAACTGAGTTTGAAGTGGTTTTCGTGAAAGACGTTACACCGTACCCGGGCTGTTAATTACCGTAAAGTGATATCCACTCTGTGTAATACGTAATACCAATATTTTCACATTCTCGGTTGTCATCGAAGATCGGTGTACAACCGAAGCTTGATAGTCACTGGAGATCAAAAAGATACGTAATAGCCCTGCAGATAACGATGAACGTGGACGAGGCAAAAGGAGTATTTAAAAAGATCGTAGCAGGTGGTATTCTGTGGTTTCTGCCTACCCGTAAGTTTATATATGTATGTATGGCCATCTTTTTCATACAACTCATCAAAACAGCTCAACAATACAAAGCTCACATAACTCAACCACAAAGACGTAACGACTCACCACTCGTACTAAGACCCCACAATAAGTATAGAAGTTTGTTAAATTGTTACCAAGAAACAATAAGTTACGTTGTGTTTAACAGGGGCCAACCGCAAGCATTGCCGGCCAAGCGAGTTCAACGTTTCGACAAGATTTACTTGCTAACTTGTTGGTACCGTCGACTTCGTAATTGCTTTACCACCCTAAGCTTTTGCTTTTAAAATGAAATGAAAGACATGAATATCTTCCAACTGCTGCAGGGCATAAGCTTTCTTTCATCATCATCATTTCAGCCGAAAGACGTCCACTGCTGGACATTGGCCTACCCCAAGTGTCGCCACATTGACCAGTCCCATGCGACTCGCAATCAGCGGATTCCCGCAACCTTCACCAGGTCATCGGTCCACCTAGTGGGAGGCCTTCCAATGCAACGTCTTCCGGTTCGCGGTCGCCACTCCAGAACTTTTCGGTCCCATCGGTCATCCGTTCTGCGAGCAATGTCCTGCCCACTGCCATTTAAGTTTGGCAATTCTTCGGGCTACGTCGGTAACCTTGGTTCTCTTGCGGATGTCTTCATTTCTGATTCGATCGCGCAAGGAAACTCCGAGCATAACCCTCTCCATTGCCCTTTGGGTGACTGTAAGCCTTCTGATGAGGCCCATTGTGAGCGACCACGTTTCGTTCCCGTACGTAAACACTGGCAATACACACTGGTCATAGACCTTCGTCTTGAGACACTGCGGTAAGTTGGACGAGAAGATACCGCGCAACTTCCCGAACGCTGCCCAGCCAAGTCGGATTCGACGATTGACCTCTTTCTCGAAGTTTTCCTTCCACGATTGATTATTTTTTTCATTAAGAACACAAAGTAGTAGTATGATAAAGAAAATACAAGAAATTCTTACTTTGAAATGACAAACATAATTATAACCTACACCATTTTCCACATACAAATAAAGAATTAAAAGAAGAGAAGTACTGTGGTTTCTATTAATCCCCTCTTCCTTCAATTCTTGAACTAAAGAGAACCTGAAAACATCAAGAAGCTCGTCCTACCATCTTTGCCTGGGTCTGCCGCGATATCACTGGACGTTTTCCGGGACCACCATTTTATGACCGATTTAGCCCCTGATCCGTTTGATACGCGGCAGACATTCTTTGCAAAACAAAAAACAACAAGGTCTATTTTTGCTTGAAGTCCAAAATTACAGTTGAGATAGTTTCAACCTTGTGACTGGACTTTCGGAATCACTCATGATATGACGACTAATAGAGAAGTGTGGAAAAAGAAGACTTGGTGTGCCGACCCCTAACAAATTACGATGAAGGCAGAAGAATCATGAGATATTTCCAATTCTTATGAAGTTTTAACTTGCAGGGACATTTTGGCGAAAGTTCAAATTCAAATAGTTTATTTTGGATCATAGGTTTATAAGATGTTCTGATAAATACAGGTGTCTGCTATGTCCCGCCATTGAGGCATACAAAATTCATGTCACAAGTTCGGTAAAAAATACAATATTATAAAATAATTAAATTAAAATTAAACCTAGAATATATAAAATTAAAATATACATCCAATATGTCATGCAATACATTATGAATCAATTATCAAAAAAGCGATAGAAAAAAATACTGGGTTGATTTTACTACGACGGAACTCAAATTGTGCTCCTGACAGCTGTTCAAGTTTTACAAATTAGGGTGTGCGTGTGTACTCGTAAAGGCTTGGGGGTATTAAAAATCTGGCTTGGATGTTGTTGCAAATTGTAGGGTAAAAAGTTTAGGTTTTTTTATAATTGTGGTTTGAGGAAACACCTTTTTATACAAACACTGGAAAATATTTAAAAAAAATATTATTATTTTATTTGGAAAATATTTTTGAGGAAAGTTATAAAATAAGGTGTCTATGAGTATCTTCGCTAATATCATGATTGTATCAGTTTGCTCGCAATAATTAAATGAAATACTACTGACGCACACACAAAAAAACAGATGTAATTTGTGTGAACAATAATAAAAACGAATAAGGCCACGATATTATTCGTACTTATAAACCTCTCAGATTCTAATAAAATTCATAAAAAAACCAATTCGACTACGACCTCAAGCAATCCTTTGTAACTCTTTAAAAGTGACCTCCACAGTAAATTCTTACAATAACATGCTTAATAAAAAGCCCAGTCAAACAAATATGAAAACATATTCAACATAATGTTGGCAACATAAAAACAACACGAATAACTTGAATTACACTAACACATAAGTTTGGAATCAAGTCACAAACTCATAACATATTATTTTAAGGCCGTGTTTAGACTATCGCTGTATGGGAACAATTCTGGCGGTTACACTTACAAAAAACAGTGTCGGAGTCAAATATAACGAAAACAATGCCAGTGTGGAGTCCCATCACAGGATATGCCACACCTGCTCTCCCGCCTTTCAATCACAACGAATTGCTCTCTCTAGGGTTTGAATAAGGCAAACGAGCTCATTTCACCATCTCCCTTCATCCATCGGGAGTCCAGACGTACTGCGGGTACCCATATCTTGTCGATATTCCACACATTCGCTCGAAGCGCTTTGCTTCATCTTTTATAATGCGCACAGCCAAGCAGTGGAATTCCCTGCCTGCGTCGTTGGCCCCGAGTTCATATAACCCGAATCGTATTTAAGTTGCGAGTTTACAGGCCTCTTTTGGGTTAGCTCGTTCTATCGTCGACCTCATCTCTCTCCTCAGGACACGATTGAGGTCAAGAATAGGCCCATTTACTACAAAAAATAAACGACAGAGCTGTCGAAGCTACGCAATGGTCGGACAAAATGTGAGTCATCGCTTCGAGAGGAAGTAGACCTATTGAAACGTTTATTTCGACCCTAGCCACACCCTGTTCTGTATCATTTCTTGCCGCTACAGCAAATTGTTTGTGGTTTTTCTTTACATATCCATCAGCTGTCATCTTAGTAGTCAGAACTTTTCTAGCCACATCACTTTCACGCCGTCTTGGTTTAGCTAGCTATACCACTTTTTTCAGCATAATGTTCCGTAAGCTACCTCGTTGGTCAAGTGTCTGCTAAGCAAGAGGTCCTGGGTTCGATTCCCGGGTCGGGCAACGTGTTATTATGTTTTTTTCAATCAGGAATTTTCGTAGTAGCAGCCATGGAGTTTGTATTTGTGACCCGTTGATGAAAATAGGCTCGCCCCCTATTACATGGGACTTAAACATAACTTGCGAAATGTGGGTGTACTATTAGGTACACCTCTGCCGTACTACAACAGCCCATAACGACCACTGCTGGACATAAGCCTCTGCCATGACGGGAGGAATTAGCCGCAATCTCCACGCTTTGGCAGGCGGATTGGAGATCGCAGTGATGAAAGACTAACAGAAAACGCTGCTGCCCATTCTCTGGTCTACGGAGGCGCAAGGTGTTCTGCCTCAGACATTAGTCACCTTATACGACACCCGTGAGTGTAATGAGTTGGTTCTATTCTACTCTGCCGGATACCACACGGCCACCTCTGCCTTACCCTGAGGGGATTACAGGCGTGATGTTTTATGTTTGTTATTCCTGTGTAAAAGATGCGACAGTTAAAACTGTGTCGTCTCCAGTGTGCGCACTGTCTTATAACATATCTTATCAAAAAGTAATTTCAACTTTATCATGACGTGTGTCTTATGTTTACGTCTTGTTTTTAGGTTCAAATATTATGTTATAAGCTTTCATTCCCAGTTTAATAACGAGATCTTTATCGGAGACAAACAAATTACTAACATGTGATGCGTGACACAAAGCTTATTTTACCTTTCGTAAATAGTTTGAGCTCGTGCGAACAACTCAACGCAGTATTGTGATGACCACGAATCGTCAGCTAGCAAATTGATCCTTAGACTTTACTTTATTGTCACATGGTGCTAATTATCATTGCTAATTGATTTTGGAATTATTATTATGGAAAAAATCACTTCAACACAATTGTGACAACAATACAAAAAAAAGTAAGTCTTATGTGTGATGGTAATTTGACACCTGATTGCTAAATTTGGTATTACGTCGTAATTTACAGTGTAATAGACAACAATACAAAAAAAAGTCTCGTGTGTGATGGTAATTTGTCAGGTGATTACAAAATGTATTCTGTCGTAGTATGCAGAAGTTCAGGTACCAGCCTCAGGCTTCAGGCTCAGTGGAGCGACAAAATTTTTGCAGGGTGGCTGGTAGCAACTGGATGAGAGTTGCTGAGAATCGAGTTCAGTGACGAGCGAGGCCTATGCCCAGCAGTGGACTGCTGTAGGCTGTTGATAATGCAGTAGTTTCCTATACAGACAAGGAACCGTACCTATTTTAACTTTATCTTTCGGCCTTTTCACCACTTGAGAGACAAAATTGAGAGAATAGCCTTCAGCATTATGGTTATTTTTCATCTCACGCCAACCTCATAAAAACAGGTAAAGTATTTTGTATGTTAAATTATGAATCCCAGTCCGAACTTCAAACTTTATGAATAATTCCCTTAAATAACATCATTTAAAATTTTTGTGGGAAATGCAAAGTTGTCGCATGAATGTAATAAGATGCAGAATGAGTCAAAGTTTATGTTTTTACAAAAAGTTTCGTGTTGCCGGTTGAAATCTCTTTGCTTGTAAGAAAAAAAAGAAAAACTGCATCAGCTGCTTTACCTTTTTTATTTAGTATCTCTTAGCATAAAATATTTAGATCTTGCTTTTAAGTGTACGAGGGTGTGTTTGCCAGAGGTTGTAATGGAAATAGCCCTGAACGAGCAGGACAGACTTTTCATAAGTCGTGGGGTCCAGCTATAGTCATTTTTGGGGTGAGTTCTATATAGAATAGCTCTTCATCTGCCCTGCATGCCTTGTAACTTTATAGTTATATAACCTCGAACCAGTCTGGAGCGCAAAAAGTACCCACGAACACAGTGGCCGCTCGAATCGAGCGTGCGGCGGGGCGGCGCGTGCAGCGTTCATGTCAAACACATGCATTTATACGTGAGTGGCCTCAGTAGACGCTTGCCGCATTGGTCGGCAGCTCGACGCCCCGCTGAACGCGCCGCCCGACGCTATAGCGTCGAGCGGCCACTGTGTTCGTACACTAAAATAGTTCATTATACTGGTTATTTAGATACATTATACTGGTTAGTTAGCTACATTATTTTTACAAACATAACACATCATCACGCCTATAATCGCCGAAGGGCTAGGCAGAGGTGTACCTAATAGTACATCCACATTTCGCTAGTTATGTTTTAGGTCCCATGTAATAGGGGTTGAGCCTATTGCCATCAACCGAGCACACATCGTGACTCCGTGGCTCCTACTGTCTGATGGAAAAAACCCAATAAAACTTTACCCTACCCGGGAATCGAACCCAGGACCTGAAGCTCAGCAGTCACGCTTGCAACCACTCAACCAACGAGGCAGTCATACACTACTTTTGTTTCTGTTGTATACTGGTTGCTTTAGTAATGTTTTTATGACTCGAGATGGAAATAATTCAGTCTAAAACCTAGTTGTCAGAGAAGCTTGCAATCCTTATTCCTATGTAAATAGTTTAATAAAAATAAAGATAAAATCAGATTTTCCAAGTAAAATACCTTTTTATTAACAGCATGAAACTACGAAGAAGTCTCAATTATGCATCCATCAGATAAAAACAAAGTTATCCGAAAAGTTAAGAGGTCAAGCTTACAGTATTGGATGACGAATTTTTATTGGTTTTGCTTATTTTCGGATAAAATATATAAGTAGGTATCCGAATTTACCCAAAACGGATTTACGAGGTAATTACTGGTAAAATTCCAATAAATCTCTCAGAATTTTAGTTTGTAGGTACACTTACAAATCTTTACATATTTAACGTTGAGATACCTACTGATTTTCTTACGTGCTGGCTTCAAAACTAAAGTTTTTTTAAATATTCAGTCCATTTGATCCCCACGTGTCAAAAACCATACCGTAATTAAACCCTGATACTGCGGAATGGACATCAAGTCAACAATCATCAATCAAATAATGAGTTGTCGATAACGCCTGTCTTTCAAAAACCAAACAAACGCACATAAAAATGGGTACGTCCCGTTTGGTAACTTTCCCATTTCGACAACTTTGATTGACTTTTAAAAAAAAACCTTTGACCTTTTGAAACACAAGATCGCAATATTACACCCGACTCACAATACCATTGTATCCAAATCGTATTTACATCAGCCCTTCTTCGAAGCAACATAAAAGCATTAAATTTGAATACATCACATTTATATTTATTAAAGAAAGTCGTGAACCCGGGTCATAACTCGGAACACGATCCGTTTTATCTCCGAGTTTGTTACCGAGTTACATGGAACTAGGGATGTACACACGTCAAATTCATGAACGGAACTTTTTGAGTCCATTTTGGGTATTTATTGTTTTAAATGTAAATGTTTTGTAACTTATATTAACATCAACAGTGATGTTCTTTAGAAAGGTCAGCACCCCTAGCCAAATTGACAATCTACAATCGTTAACGCCAGTAGAAAACTATTCAAATGAATGGGAATGACATCTCAACGTTAAATCACGTGATCAACACAAACGAATAGAAAATTCGTAGACAAGTTTACATCGTTCAAAATGATAGAATAGAATGTTATCGTTTTTATAATGTTGATCGCTAAACTCTTTGGTAGGAACGCTCACAATAGACTAAAGTGTAGGTTTTTTCTGCAGACATTAGAGAACGAGCGATCGACTCAGTCGTGTCAACTTGGCTACCAATTTAGCTTTCTACAATCGCTTACGCTGAGGCGTTTACGATTGTAGAAAGAGAATCGATACGAAACGTTTGTAACTTGGCTAGGCCCGCAGGTGTGTAGTACTCGCGACCGGCGTGTGTGTATGACAAGGTGTATGAACGAAGATGAATCAAAAGATTTGTCTAAGAAACGTAACAGATCGCGTCTTGTAGTTATCTTAATGAGAACAACAATTTGTGTGGTACACTACCATTATAAAACCCGACTATGGAAAAATCATACTATAATTAAATTCGCGGTTTACAAGGAAAAATCGACTCCTCCTATTGTTGAATTTGTTTATAATGTAGTTTAAGTTACCCGGACCATAATAACGAATCGATTGACACCTTATTCATTACAATCGGTTGAATAGTTTAGGCGCTACAGGAGAATATACGTAAATACATACATACGTAAATAAATAAAACTGCTAAAATCATAACCCTTCCTTTTCGCTTCGTCGTAGTCGGGTAAAAAGGTATTTTTTGAGAAATACAAACATACACTCACGTGTATGTTTGTGTTTCTCATAAAATACCTACTCCTACTCTACTCTTTTTTAATACATAATAACGTGTGAAAGTATTTTGATATTCACATATCAAAATACCTTCACACGTTATTATGTATTCTAAAAACAACATGTTATTTCATGTTGTCAACATCAACATGGGTTGGAGCATATGATTATTGAAATGAGAGATTTGTATGGCTTGCTAACCAATACCGCCTTTGATACAATCAAAATGTTTTCTAGGAATAAATTACTTTTAGGTACGGTAGACTTATTAGTATTGACAGAACGAAAATATATGATAGAGGATTCCACTAGATTTATCAATAGATATATCATTAATATGAATATCACAGTCATGATAAAGACAGTTTCGAGCAAATTAGGACCACAATTTAGAATTGTAAATGCGTTTTACTAAAATGTTGGTGTTCAATACATCCTTTTCTACACATCCTTCATCTATTTACCCTTATTTTATTTTAAAACTGTTCTCTACGGATAATATTGCAACAAACGTCATCACTCTTTGCCAACCCTATCAAAGTGAGAAAGTGCAAAACACAAGTGTAACAAAATAATGGGCAAGCTGGTATCGCTGCACGCCGACGACGTGTCACGCCGTGACACAAACACGTTGCGAGCGTGACGGCGGGTACTTGAAACATTGCCTAATGTTGCAGTGTGGTCCAAGGTGGGAGTGAAATAAGAAGGAGGCGATTAGAAAATAATTATGGGAAAAGACACGTGACATCGGTGTGAAAACAGGATGACGTGCATCAGCATGTCATCCGCATACGCTTGTATCAACAAGCGTGACGATATCAACAAACTGAACTATAGCACGTTCTTTTTTACAAAATTGTCTAATTTCAAAGTGAAGGGAGACCAAAAGGCTATGCTCGGAGTTTCCTTGCGCGACATTCGCAAGAGAACCAAGGTTACCGACGTAGCCCGAAGAATTGCCAAACTTAAGTGGCAGTGGGCAGGGCACATTGCTCGCAGAACGGATGGCCGATGGGGCTGAAAAGTTCTGGAGTGGCGACCGCGAACCGGAAGACGTTGCATTGGAAGGCCTCCCACTAGGTGGACTGATGACCTGGTGAAGGTTGCGGAAATCTACTGGATGCAAGTCGCACGGGAACGGTCAATGTGGCGACACTTGGGGGAGGCCTATATCCAGCAGTAGACGTCTCTCGGCTGAAATGATGATGATGATGAACAAGAAGCATTATTCTTAGAACACAAAGTCCATTATCAGTTTTTGTTTCATCGTCGCTTTCTCTTACCCCTCACACCGCTAAACCTATGTAACAGAATACAAATAACGTTAAGAAACAGATAGCTTTAATAAACACACAATTTGAACGTACACTCGAGGCCACAACTGACGAGCAATTGGACAGGTGACGGGGTTAATTGATGACGAATGTACGTGCGTGCACTGTAAAATACCTACTCATGTGGGTACCGAGAGAGGCGAACAGTACTTCAGGGGTAATGGAAATATCATACCGTTTCCACGTATAGCAGCAATACTTCTTTTTAACCGTCTTCCAAAAAGGAGGAAAAATTTAAAATACTCTAGCTTCAGAAATCGGTGTCAAAAAAACTGAATCAAACCAAACAAAAGTCTGCCTTCTGAAGAGTTTTTTTTCACTGAGTGCTGTTTTTTTTGTCGGTTTTTTTTTTTTTCAAAAATGTTTTTTTTTTTGTACGCAAGTCTATTTTCAACAGTGGACATTACCTTGTTCATATGACCTTTTAACGTTATAAACTACGAGTAAGTGCAGAAAAAGAATAAACCAAAAGTGATTTACTTAAATTACGCTAAAATTCAGTTCTGTTTACATACTTATGTCATATAATCTCAAAATAAAGCTTTGAGCACTTCATAATAATATTCTTATATCTAATCTTTATCAGCCTTTGTAGAGTTTTGTCATTACAATTGTATTTCTATTGTAAATAAACCTTCCTTACGCATCAAACTCACCTTGAGTTTGATGCGTAAGGTTTATTTCCATTTCCAACACTCTCTACAAACGAAACAATATAAAACCTCCCCACCTGTAACTTAACCCAACCACCTCCCCAAGGTAAAGCGATATCACCCATCAAATAACTCCTAGTAACATTTCTCAATATACACCATTTTATACGCCGCCTCCCGCTTACAAATTAGAGTGGTGACAAGGAATTTAATTGGTGCTGAACGTACGCGCACCTCTAGTTTTCGATTGCTTGAGATATGTTTATTGCTCAAGTGTTTAGTGCACCTCTAAAACTGTTTAATAAAGCTGGGTATACGCAGGGGTGGTGATGGTGGAGGGTAATATGTGGAGCTATTTGTATTTGCTTGTGGTTAAGTGTTAAACGTAAATTCATGGAATTACTTGTATTCTAGTTCTAATGCTGCATTCTAGTTTTTCTATGTTCTAATTTTGTAGACCTTAGTTTATTGCTTTATCAATGCTTTTATTTTGGAAAAGACACAGTGAAGAAAATAGATCTCAAAGAAGTCTATGGAAAATGGAACAGTTGTAACAAGAATTTAGAAAGTTAACATTTCATCAAACCTGCTTTTCCTTGAATGATTAGGTAGAGGTTCATCTATAGCTAGGTACATTCACATTTTATTAGCAGTTTCTGAAGTATTCAGTGTGTATGCGTGTATTCAGCATTTCAGAGATCTATATTCTAGCACGAACACCAAAATTACCAGTAAACCTTCTGTCAACACGTAAACTTTCCATAGCTTAGGTCATTCCGACACATATTTAACTGACATCGATTTAACTGATAGAACGTAACTTTGCCTTGGCGTTTAGGATAGGTCAATCTTGCAGACCCAAGAAGGATACATAGACCTTATATAAATATTTTCCATTGACGGAGAGTTTTGGTCGAAAACGGGATAATAATTACAGGGTTAGGCATTACCTTTTTATCAAATTCCAATTTATCCAATATCACGACTGTAATCCCCCAAGGGTTAGACAGAGATGATACCCACATATCGCCACTTATGTTATAATTCCCATGGGAATCTTCAAAAGACTAACTTTTCAAATACGATCAACTTTTTCCAACAAGTTCGAGTGGCCGTACAAAGAATATTGCACACAATACTATCGATGCACACCGGTAACGTTCAAGCTTGTATGTAAAGTTACAAAGTTCCTCGGTTGTAATGTTACGTCGGTTAAAAAGTTTCAACTACAAATAGGAGTGTTTGGTTTGCGTTCAGGTTCTATTTCAACAATTTCTAAGTTATCTTAGAAAATTTCATATTTTTGTTTGCGAAGATTGTGTCGGAAACATAAAAGGTAAAGCTGCATTCTTTAATAGCAAAAATATCTAAACTTGGATGAATTAAATATATCGAGTTTGGTAGGTAATTTTCGTTACGCCCCTGATTTTTTTATCAAACTTCGGGTTTTACTCGTGACTAATTAATAACAGCCACACAGATCGATCTTCAAGGTTAAGCAGCCTTTGCCAGGGTTATTCTGTGGATGGGTGACCATCCATTGCATCCAGAATTTCCTCCGTGTCTCGGAAACCGTTGTTCCCGGCTGTTATTTGTAGATCTTTAACAATCGTTACAAGTTGTCAGTTCCCAAAAGTATCACAGTCTTACCAAGCGATATTATCGTATTACCCAGTACAAATTGTTTGTGAAAAGGCTAGGCACGTGATGACAGTTGGCGCTAGCGACATTGTGTGGGATTTGCTTCAACTTAGCCAGTGCATAAAAATCCTCTTAGGATAGGTAACACCAGGGTACACCAACCCCAACCAACCCAACCAACTCCTCAACCTGGTGATACTGTGAGTGTGTTGTTGTCGTGACTTAGTGTCGAGTTCCAATAGTGCGCGTAGCAAAAGACAAAGAAAGAGGGTAGACAGATTTGTCTGCTCTTAACAATTAATTTTCCATCCAGCCGCATTCTCCAGTCAACCCACGATCATGGCGCTTGCAACAGCGTCGAAATATCGGGAGCTCAAAACAATTAACAATCACGGAAGATATCCCGTAAGTGACAATATAAGTTTAGGACTCCTCTATTTGAGCTCCTACTGTTATAAGTACAAGTGTAATCCACCGATAGGAAGACAAGAACAGAAGACCACATTCCTCGTTCGTCTGAAGGACTTATGACAGAGGTAACCTATGCATTTTTCTTTGAAATCTCCTCTTGACGTTTTCAAACCACACGTCAGCTGACCACACATTTAGGAGCTAGTAGGTACTTGGAATCAGAACAGTGACTATTATATCCCTTGTGTACCGTTTGGGACGTCTTGAGTAAGCAACGAGTATATTACTTGCAGCTTGCACTACTAACAGATGGGACATAACTCCCTGTTTTAGACACACGAGTTACCTCACATCACACCTGTATTCCCCGACGGCGTATGCAGAAGTGTATAGATTTGATTTGACGACCCGAATGGCGCAGCGGTGGTGAGGCTGCCTTACGTTCTTAGGGTCCCGGGTTCGAATCCCGGTTGGAGCAAATGTTTGTGTGATGAGCATGGACATATCCTGGTATCTAATTGTACATAGGTATTTTACTTAATTTAGTTTTAATGTTTATTGATTTTGTACCACTTAGATTATTCTTATAGTTGTTAATAGATTTATTTTATTTTATAACATTTACTGACCTACTTAATTTTGTGCTATGTAAAGTGATGGCCTGAAACACAGGTTTAAATAAACCTAGATCAGGCAGGTCGCTAGCAAACATTTGTGAATTCCACATTATCGTTTCTTGCAACTGTTAAATATATTTTTAGTTATAGTTTACTATTATGCATTAATTATATCATTGTTTTAGAAATAACACTACTGCACATAAATGTACATTTTTGTAATACTTTTATAAATAAATTATTCTTATTCTTATTTGTTTCCAAGTCATGGATGTTTATATGTATAATAAGTATGTATTTACAAACAAAAAGTATCTATGTAGTATATCAACTGTCTGGTGTCCACGACACAAGCCTCGTTGCTTAGTGTGGCGCTAGATGGCGCTGTGTGTTAATGTCCAGCGATATTTATTATTTATAGCACCGGACACATACAACACACATTTCGTCGGGTATGGTTTAGTTCCAGGAAATGGGAGGCAGGCCTCATTAGTCGAGTGATTGCAAGCGCGACTGCGCGAGGTGAGGTTCTGGGTACGATTCCCATGATGGGCAAGGTGTTATTAGGTATATCCATCTGGAATTTCTCAGTAGCGCTACGGAGTCTGTATTTGTGCCCAGTTCGTGGCAATAGGCTCACCCCCATTACATGGAACTTAACATAATAGGCTTGTGTACTGAAAAAATCTAATTAGTACGTCAGTTAGATTATCAAAAAATATTTGACACGTATTTTTTCTTTTGTTACGTAAACCAAAATTGACTGAGATACGACGCTTTTAAAATCCTCATTACGTCACGCCGTGCTATAATTGTTAGTGCGTTGTGACGTCACGAGCTCCCACTCTTGAGTTTTAAAGCGTTTTATCTTTGTCAATATTAATTGATTTACAAAAACAAAAAATACGTGTCCATTATTTTCAAATACTCAAACTGACGGACTAAATAGATTTGCAATTTATTGATGGTGGCAACGAGCCTATTGTCGAAAGAAATGTGAGTGTACTATTAGGCATACCTCTGCCAAACCTTCGAGAATTACAGGCGTGATGTTATGTTATGTAAATTGAAGGTATCGTGCCTATAACCATATAACAAGTTATAGTAAGATAATTATTTACTTTGAAATAATATAAACGATTTCTCTACCAGTAGGTAATGAGGGATTTTCTTTTTAGCTCTTCCCTAGTCGCTGGATAGATGGCGCTAGGAGTTAGTATGATAATGCAAGGAACGGAACCTAAAAAAACTGATTTTAACAAAGCGCGAGAAAACTAGGTTATATTCGTTTCGTTAAGCAAATGAAAGTGTCAGTCAACGAGAGTATGTAATGTTTTTTTTTCCAAGCGTTTTGGCTTTGGCACCAACTATCATAGTAAGTTCAACGCCATCTATAGAGTTCTTGGAAACTAAGTTTTTTTTTAATACCTCAAAAGGAAAACCTCTCATTATGTACATAATTATCTAAATCAACAAAAATTGTACCTACCTTTGAGTTTTCCTAAATGAAGTTACAGGTTCAATGAGCTCTAAGAGAGTTTTAAATATTTTGATTTACATTATAAGGTCTAATTAAGGGATAGAATTTTACATCTCTTACTTCAAACAACCTTTCAAGTGGCTAGCCTCACAATTTATGTAAAAGAGATGGCAATATTTTAATTTTCAGTTTATGTCTGTACCTACATTAATTTATATTATACTCACCTCACTAAAACATGAGTATGTACTTGTATACCAGGTCTTTTAAAATAAAATATGAAAGTAGCTAGGTACATGTTTTGCCATTTAGGAATGGCGTACAAAAAATGTTTGGCTTAGACAATAGGGTAAACTTAATAAATATAAAAAAGTGATGTTGTTACTTACAAATATTAAAATTACAAGAAATGTCGTGTAATTGAATGGCCGATGCATTCGTTTTGCACTCGTTTAAAAATAGGCTTACTGTATAACTAGGTACAGGTGAATACCAGTATTTTGGAGTGACTGCCTATCTGACCTCTTCTGCAAACACGACAACTCTTGGTAACACTAGTCGTCAGAATTTCAGGCTATTCATAACGACTGTCAAAGATCTACAGATAAGAGCCGTGACCAACAGCTTATGGTGCTTTTTTAAACAAAATACAGTGTGTACCACTAAGGTGTAGCCATATTTCAGGGTGTGATTCAGACCATCAACCAAAACAACTTTCTCTAAATATCAAAATTACCTACAATTCCAGTAAGATCAGTTCGACACGGTAAGTCCTCGAAAGTTGATTTAATCCGTCCTACAAAAAAAAAATGACAAATCTCCCATTTTTTCTTGGAAAAAAAATACTAAAACTAATTTCTTCCAAATCAGACAATCCTTTACAATTCTAAAAACAGATTTAATTCTAAAATTCCTGAAACTAAAACCTTGATTTTCGTACACAAACACTTTCAATGCTTTCAAAATTACGGACCCACTAGACAATTACACCAACTATTTTTTACCAGAAAACAGAATAAAATTTCTAAGATAAGCTGAATTCTATATAACGAAGCTATTATTATAGTACAATGGTGCCTGTCACATACAGACGTAAAGATCTCAGGAGACCTCTTATTTGTTGTGGAAATAGAGAAGGAACAAATATAGGACAACGAGGTATTATTTAAGTTGGTCCTCCTTTGAGAACCCGAATTAGGTATATACCTGTGTTTGAAATCTAATTGGCGTACAGAGTAGTCTGTGGTAAGATTTCTTTAATACAAAAGATGTGTTGTTTTTAGATGATCGCTGGGGATTTTGTTTGTACTCAAAGGCAAAATAAATATACTTACAAATTGCGATAGACAACGCAAAAAAAACTTCTTCTTCAATCTACTTGCATGCTACTGTCGTGACATTTCGCTAAAAATATGGGATCACATTTCATAGTATTTTTCTCAAGAAGATTATTTTAGGGTGAACTACACTATTAATGGAACGTTGACAAATACTCATCATCTGCCGGGTCTTTTTTGTTGGGGTCGGCTTCCAGTCTAACCGGATGCAGCTGAATACCAGTATCTTATTTTTTTTTGCTGAAAGCTGAGGATGAACACTTTTTTTTTTCATCCAAACACAAAAGACTGCTCCGCCCAAAACGTTCTCCTTTACCACTTCCTAGTGCCTTACCTTAGCAGATACAAAAAATAAAACCGACTTCAAAAAACACAAAAAAGTGAAAAATAACTTTAGCTTCAGAAGTCGGTGACAAAAACACTAAATCAATCAAACAAAGGTCACCGACTTCTGAAGCTGAGGTATTCCATGAAGCACACCCAAACGAAGCACACCCAGACGAAGCACACCTAAAGTATTCCACTTAGCACACCCATGGGTGGGCTTCAAATAAAAATTTAAAATAATTAATTTCCTATTCCACGAAGCACACCTACGAATATCACTCGCATAATGCGGGGTCTAAGAAATTATATTCGTAGGTGTGCTTCGTGGAATAGGAAATTAATTATTTTAAATTTTTATTTGAAGCCCACCTACGGGTGTGCTAAGTGGAATAATTTAGGTGTGCTTCGTCTGGGTGTGCTTCGTTTGGGTGTGCTTCATGGAATACCTCCTGAAGCTAAAGTCGGTTTTATTTTTTGCAAAAAAGTTTTTTATTTTTCCATTTTTAGTTGTTCCCAGACAAATATTTGCCATGAATTTCTTTGACATTGTTAAAAATACATGTCATGGTATAGGCGTATCCCCAATATATGGAACAACATACCATGTTTTTTTTTTCGGATGGGAAATCAAATTACGGGTCCCGCTCTGGGCGGAGCGGAAGGGAGTGTCAGACTTTTACTGACTAACCATGTTCCTTCTTAGCCCGTTGTGTTCCAGGGCCGCAGTATCTTTTTACAACAGTCCCTTTTGCTGACATCTCTTTGAGGCGCGCGCGGAACACGAACGCGCTAACTTAACATACCTAACTGTCGAAATCTGTATGTATTGTACACATCTGCGTACCCCCTCATAGCATACAGGCGTGATGTTATGTCATTTGAGTCGCGCGCAAAACACGATCGCACCAACTTAACATACCTAACTGTCGAAATCTGGATGTATTGTACACATCTGTGTACCCCCTCAGAGCATAGAGGCGTGATGTTACGACATGATATTGGATAAACAATAAACATCCAAGCGATTGCAACATTCACGGCAGATTTGCCGTCTATTTTTGAAGAGTTCCATTGTATATCTCCGAAGATCAGCACCAGATGTTAATAAAATTTAAATGGGACCACACGGAAAGCACCAGCTTTCAAACAAAAAAAGAATCATCAAAATTGGTTCACCCAGTCGAAAGTTCTGAGGTAACAAACACAAAAAAAAAAAAAAATACAGACGAATTGAGAACCTCCTCTTTTTGGAAGTCGGTTGAAAAGTTCATCTGTTAAGTTAGAAGTTCTACCTATAGATAAGAATACAAAATCAATATTTCTACCTTATATAAAATGAAGCCACCACACCTGTATATTCTGTTTGTTATTTAACTTAAATCGTATCTTCCCAAGTCTCCTTTGAAGATATTTGCAACACCATGCCATAGTGAATGCCTCTGAAGCGACAAAACGTTCTAGTACATGGCAATCTGTTAATGGACACCACGGATTTAAA
Organism: Xestia xanthographa; assembly: GCA_905147715.2. Taxonomy (NCBI): domain Eukaryota; kingdom Metazoa; phylum Arthropoda; class Insecta; order Lepidoptera; family Noctuidae; genus Xestia; species Xestia xanthographa. The sequence goes on along the minus strand of LR990652.1, from coordinate 3,892,369 downwards.
CGTGAGGGATGCGGCAAATATACTCGGGGGAAATGTAGAATGTATATTTTTTTTTAATTATAAAAAACTTATGGTGTTTAAAAAAAAAGTTCTTGAAAAAATTATGTGTTAAGGAAGTTTGTGTGTTCAGTGTACTTCGAACATTCCGGCATTATTTATTTATTTAACACTTCAAGCACAAAGTACAGAGGCGGACTTAATGCCATAGGCATTTTCTACCACCTTTGGGTAATTACTGTGGTATGAAATGATCATTTCATGCATACAACAGCTGTCGAAGAATAACAGTAGTGTTACAATTACAATTCAAGGATTTTTTAAGTGGAAACCCCATTTGCTAACTGTTAAAGCTTCAGTCCCACCGTTGGCTCCAGTTAATTCGGCGCAACTCGTAGATAATAAGATTTAGCTATAAGTATTTTATCAGGCGTTTATTTCACTGTCCTTGCTTTCTTTTTCAATGTCAAATCAAATAAATCAAAGTTGGCTCACTGCGTGCTACACACTGAGTTTTTTAATTCCCTATATTCCTCAGAAGTTCCTTCAGTTTTTATACATGGTCCATCCGAACCGGATAATATATTATTCACATATCAGCGAAGTGGAATAAGCTGAATTGGATATCTTGGATATTTTACATTAAAAGAGTGCTGGAGTGACGAGGTGAAAACACGTGCTTGGAAGAACAGTGATTTGGACAATAAGTGATATAAAACAGGAAGTGTTTATGCATTATAATATTAGTCAAATTCACCCAACACTCAGTAATATTAAAACAGGTAAAATAAAACAGGTATAGGAATTAAGTATTTAATAATAAGGTTAGTAACACATTTATATTACATTAACAAAGTTATTTACTCATTTTATTCTTCAGTGTGTACATATTTACAAGGAATTAATTACAGAGCATTAGGTTAAATCAGATTTGTATATAATCATAGTTAACGCGTACTTAAAATACAGTACAGTAGTGTTATTGTTAACCTACATTAGTTAGCTATTTAGTTTTCAATATACAAATATTATTTTCTAATTTAAACCTTTAAAATTAATTGTTGCTTTGTAAACCCTTTTAAAAAGTTTAATTGTATAATTACAGGTCAACGACACTCACTTTCACAATGACTGATATTAAAGATCTAAAAAAGAAGCGAAGCACTTATAAAGGAAGACTAACAGTATTTGGAACCTATTTAAGTAATTTAAAGGATGCAGATATAACCCCCTTTCAGGTAATGGAGTTGCAATTGCGAGTTACTAAATTAGAGGATCTTTATAATGAATTTAACGAGGTTCAATTGAAAATAGAATGCATGTGTGAAGATCTTGATATTGAGACACTCGAAAGAACCACAGTTGAATCTCAATATTATGGGTTGCTAGCTCAAGCTAAAATTATGTTAACAAACTTTTCAAAATCTGAACAAGATGAAGTAAAATCGAATTGCAGTAGTAGTAAGCGTCAGTTCGTCAAGTTACCTACAATCCAATTACCCAAATTCACAGGATCATATGATAACTGGCTCGAATTCCGCGATACCTTCGCAAGTCTCATACATGGCAATGATGAAATAGACGAGATTAATAAATTTCATTACCTGAGGTCATCGTTAGAAGGATCTGCTGCTATCGTGATCCAGTCAATTGAGTTTTCTGCTCAAAACTATAATGTGGCATGGGAGCTTCTTTGTGAACGATTCGATAATGAACGGTTATTGATTGAAAATCACGTTACAGCGTTGTTCAATATCGAGTCAATCACTAAGGAGTCCTCAACTGCATTAAAAGGTATTGTAGACAATGTAAACAAAAATATCAGAGCGTTAAAAACATTAGGCGAACCTGTTCATAGTTGGGACACATTACTTATCTATATAATTCGACAAAAATTTGATCCTAAAACGTTTCGAGAATGGGAGGAATTCAAAGGGCGTATCGATAAATCTAGACGACTTTTGATCAGCTGATTGAATTTATGCGCAATCGCGCCGACTTAATAGAAACACTGGAAAAGTCACGTCATTCAACAACTAATGTAAAACAAAACACTAAAATAAAAGCCTTTGTTACGACAGAAAACACTAGTAGTTCTTCATCTCATAGTTGTCCAAAATGTAAAGGTGATCACAACCTCAATTCATGTCCACAGTTTCTATCATTAAGCGTCAACGATAGAATGTCGTTACTGCCGAGCTATAAGGTATGTTATAATTGTTTACGTCACGGTCACTATCCCAATAATTGCAAGAAATCAGGGTGTAAAATATGTAAACGCAAGCACCACACGCTTATTCATAACACAGATTTCAAACCAAAACCTGTTTCAAGCAAATCAGCTGATGATACGACCGATAAGGCTAAGGTTGAGTCATCCTCTACTGCCGACGCAAACAATAGTCACGTTACGCTCTCAGCTAATATCTCTGCGCAAGCGCATTCGCATACGAGCGGCACAGGCGACATCCTGTTGTCAACTGCGTTAGTTAGGTGCTACGATGTCAATAATAAAGAACACATCGTTCGAGCTCTTCTTGATTCCGGGAGTTCGTCGTGTTTAATAACAGAGAATTTATTTAACAAGTTAAATCTGCCTCATTTCAACACAGATAAATCTATACAAGGCATAAATAAGTCCATAACGCTTGTAGAAAAAATGTGTCGTGTGCACATTAAATCGTTGCATGAATCGTACGCTAATGATTTAATATGTTTTGTCTTGCCCACAATAACTGATAACGTTCCCGCTAGACAGGTACATGTGAATATACCCTCAAATATTCACTTAGCGGATCCGTATTTCCACACACCCGCTTCTATTGATATTATTATAGGAGCAGACGTATTTTGGAGTTTATTAGGATCTAATAAGATTTTACTAGGTGATGGGAAACCAACACTTTATCAAACTAGACTTGGTTGGCTAGTTTGCGGCCCAATTAACGGCGGCTTTAGTAAAACTTCATCTCAATTTTCATCAATTAAATGTAATTTTACAAATATTACCAATCAGTATGAAAGTTCTTCCAGTTCGATTGAGTTAGATGACATCCGAAACCAACTGACGCGTTTCTGGCAGCTCGAGGAAGTTTGTCATGAGTCATCGACTTATTCAGCTGAGGAGAAGATGTGTGAAGAACACTTTATAAAAAACACAACGCGCTTAGCAGATGGCCGCTTTAGCGTTAAATTACCGTTAAAGGAATCTTCGAATAGTTTAGGCGATTCATATCATCGTGCAAAACGATGTTTTCTGTCACTGGAGCGCAGAAATCTCAGCCAACCCTCACTCGATAAAATGTATAAGGATTTTATGACTGAGTACATTTCTTTAGGCCATATGTCAGAGTGTAATATTCATGAAGATCAGCTGTCATATTTTATTCCTCATCACGGTGTACTGCGCGAGAGCAGTAGTACAACTAAATTACGGGTAGTATTTAATGCTAGTGCACCCACTACCTCTGGTATTTCTTTAAATACAATACAGATGGTGGGGCCTACCGTCCAGGACGATCTGACTACAATTATTCTTAGGTTTAGAATGCATAAGTACGTCCTCTCTGCTGACGTGGAGAAAATGTACAGGCAGGTGTCTGTACATTCGTCAGATAGGCACCTGCAGCAAATTATTTGGCGTGATGATGCTTCTAGTACTCTCAAGGTTTATCAGTTGCATACAGTTACCTATGGTACTGCTAGTGCACCGTTTCTCGCTACTAGGTGCCTCAAACAGGTCGGTCTTGAATGTCAGGATCGTAAGGTCGCTGATGTTATCCTTCATGATTTTTACGTGGATGACCTTTTGACTGGTGCGGACGTGTTTGAGGAGGCTCAAATGTTGCGTCATAAGGTGACGGATGCTCTGGCTTCGGGTTGCATGCCTTTAAGGAAGTGGAAATCTAACGAACCCAGTTTAATTTCAGAACCATCTGGCGAGTCTTATTTAGATTTCCACAAGGAAAGTGATGTCGTCGATAAGACACTTGGTCTTAGTTGGCGAACTGACACAGATGATCTGTGTTTTCCTATAAATGTTCCTGAATGCATAGAAAATACTAAGCGTGGCATGTTATCAGTAATCGCGCGAATTTTCGATCCTCTGGGGTTGTTAGCACCGTGTGTCGTGAGCATGAAGATGTTGCTTCAGAAACTTTGGCTGGACGGCATAAAGTGGGATGACCAGCTATCACCTGAAGTTGGAGCAACATGGGCGAATATAATTAAAGCCTTACCGTGCCTTCATAATTTACGTGTTTCTCGTCGTGTGGTCTGTGACGCATACAAACAGGTAGAATTTCATATTTTCACCGACGCTTCGGAGCGAGCTTACGGCGCTTGTTTGTATGTTCGCAGCATTAATGAGCAGGGTGACGTCGACGTGCGATTATTAATCGCTAAAAGTCGCGTAACTCCTATTAAACCACTGACAATACCGAGACTTGAGCTCTGTGCTGCTGTACTTGGGGCACGTTTATATCAAAAGGTTGCCAATTCCCTTCACATTACACCAGTTAGTGTAGTTTTTTGGACTGATTCCATGATAGTGCTGGGTTGGTTAAAAATGTTGCCTATTAAATTAAATACTTTTGTTCGCAACCGTGTTGCCGAAGTACTAGAATTATCTGGTGCTAGCACTTGGAGACATGTGTCGACGCACGACAATCCAGCTGATTTAATAACCCGCGGAGCGGAATCTACCGCTATGCAATCACTGGATTTGTGGTGGTTCGGTCCATGGTTCTTGAAGTGTGACAGTACTACATGGCCACCCCCTGCTATAAATCCAGGAATCTTACCAGAGATTAAATCTAGTATTTTAGTTAATTTAGCTCAAGATTGTCATGCTAACGAAGATTTATTTAAATCATTCATCGAATTTAATCGTTTTTCCAATCTTAATAGATTACAGCGTTCTGTGTGTTACGTTTTTCGTTTTATTAATGCATGTAGAAAGTGTTCACCAAATACATCGTATTTAAACTCTCAAGAATTACAAAATTCATTAAACTTTATTATTATTCAGTCGCAAAAAGAGTCTTTTCCTGAATATAATTTACTATTACATAATAAAAAATTATCACATAAAAATAAATTATTAAGCTTAAACGTGTTTCTAGATGAACATAAAATTATTCGTGTAGGTGGTAGATTAAATAATTCCGACTACTCGTTTGAAAAGAAACACCCAATATTATTACAGTCCACTCATCATTTTGTAAAACTTTTATTTAAATTTGAGCATATCAGGTTAATGCACGCAGGTCCTCAGTTATTATTAAGTACAATTAGAGAAACTTACTGGCCACTTGCTGGTCGCAATTTAGCCAGAGCCTGTTTTCGACAATGCGTTCGATGTCAGCGCCTAAAGCCACAGGCAGTTGTCCCTCAGATGGGTAATCTTCCATTAAATAGACTCTCACCAGCCGATTTTCCTTTTCAAAGCGTAGGAGTTGACTACGCAGGCCCGATAATCTCGTCTAGTCGTCAAGGTCGTGGATGTAGATTAGTTAAGGTATACATCGTTATTTTCGTATGCTTCACTACAAAGGCCATACATTTGGAGTTGGTGGGTGACTTGACGAGCAGTAATTACTTACAGGCTTTACGTCGGTTCATGTCTCGAAGAGGAAAACCTCTCAACATTTACTCCGATAACGGAACATCGTTTGTAGGAGCCTATAATGAGATTGCTGATTTTTTGAAACGCAATTGTGACTCCTTATCTGATAGTGCAGCTCAGGAGGGTATTAAATTTCATTTTATTCCTGCTTACGCTCCACATTTTGGCGGTCTTTGGGAGGCGGGTGTCAAATCGACCAAATTTCATTTGTTTCGAGTGTTGGGCAATTGTCATCTTACATACGAGGAGCTTAACTCCGTCTTAGTTCAAATTGAAGGCATTTTAAATTCTCGGCCGCTCACACCGTTATCGTCGAATCCAGAAGACCTATTGCCTCTCACTCCAGGTCACTTTTTAATTGGACGACCTCTCACGTCGCTGCCTGCAAAGGATATCCGGGACCACTCCACTCATCACCTGACGCGCCATCAACGTATTGAGCAGCTACGGCAGCACTTTTGGTCGAGATGGAGCAAGGAGTATGTCTCCGAGCTTCAGCAGCGTGTGAAGTGGCGCACGGGCAATGACAGCCTGAACCTGGATTCCCTCGTTGTCATTAAAGAGGATAACCAGCCACCGTTAAAGTGGAGGTTGGGCCGCGTTGTTGGTCTTCATCCTGGCACAGATGGCATAAGCAGAGTTGCCGACATCAGGACCTCAACTGGGACTATCAGAAGGGCATTCTCCAAGATTTGCCCACTATTGGAAGACAACAACTGTTGAAAGGCGAGCTTCCAACGGCCGGGGGCATGTTAAAGCTTCAGTCCCACCGTTGGCTCCAGTTAATTCGGCGCAACTCGTAGATAATAAGATTTAGCTATAAGTATTTTATCAGGCGTTTATTTCACTGTCCTTGCTTTCTTTTTCAATGTCAAATCAAATAAATCAAAGTTGGCTCACTGCGTGCTACACACTGAGTTTTTTAATTCCCTATATTCCTCAGAAGTTCCTTCAGTTTTTATACACTAACCAAGTCTACACTAATATTTTAAGAAGATTTTGTGTTTATGTTTGTCTATACTAATATTATAAAGAGGAAAACTTTGTTTGTTTGGTTGTTTGTTTGGTTGTAATGAATAGGCTCAAAAACTACTGGACCGATTTAAAAAATTCTTTCACCATTTGAAAGCTACATTATCCACGAGTAACATAGGCTATATTTTATCCCCGTACTCCTACTGGAACGGGAACTACGCGGGTGAAACCGCGGGACGTCCGCTAGTAATGAATAAACTCAAAAACTACTGCGCCGATTTCAAAAATTCTTTCACCATTAGAAAGCTACATTTACCCTGAGTAACATATTAAATCCCCATAATCTCACGGGAACGGGACCTACGCGAGTGAAACCGCGTGACGTCCGTTAGTTGTTTATAAAATACTGGTGTTCAGATGCAATTGCTGGTTAGACTAGAATTCTACCTGAACATAGTTGGAAAAAGGCTTGGCAGATGATTATTTTTGCTAAACAACGAATTTCCCTGGCTCTGTTGCTTCTCAATTTTTTTTACTCGTATCTTCATTTAATTTAGTTCTTCGTTAAAACTTATTCGTTCCTTTTCTCTTAAAACCATCTGAGACTATCCCAAAGTTCAAGGTCCCTTTATTGAAGCCATTTCTCCAGAGTGGCCTTTTAGGGAAGAGCCATACAGATTTGAGTGAACCCGTCCGGACGGTGGGTAGGCATGAATTACTCATCGTGAGGCTCAACCCTATCTTAGGGAGTTCAATGACTCGACACGACATTTTACCACATTTTATATTCATTTTCTTAACAGACTCGGGACAAAAAACTTGGGTATTAATTAGGAATACCCAAGTTTTTTGTACCGTCGTTAATTCAGAGAAATATAGGTGAAAAAGTACTTTTTACTGAAGTTTTATCAGAAATCCATGTTTACGGTCAAACTCTCCTGCTTTTATCAGGACAACAAATCATTGATTTGAACGGAGAAGTTAATACATGATGCAATCTTCAAGTCACAAAGTTGAACTCTGTACTCGCTTTTATCGGAAGTGCCTGACTAATTTCGAACTCAAATTACACATTTTTACTTATTACTACGCTATTGTATTAGGTACCTTAACCTGTAATAATAGCTGTATGTGTGGTTTAAATAAATAAATAAATAAATAAATAAATAATTTTTGTTTCACAAAAACATGGGCAGTCAAAAACGTGAATACATAACATACCATCTAGACTGTTTCCCTGGAGGGTTAGGCAGAAATATACCTGCATTTACATTCCACGAGTTGTATTACAAGATCATGCAACAGAAGACGAGCCTATTGCCATCAATTGAGTACAAATCCAGAGATTCCGGCTACATAGAAGTTCTAGATGGAAAATCTAACACACAACATAACATCACGCCTTGCAATCCCCGAAGGGTTGGGCAGAGGTATACCTAACAAGTACACCTACATTTTGCAAGTTATGTTTTAAGTCCCATGGGGGCGAACCTATTGCCATCAACCGCGCACAAATTCTTAGTGGAAAACCCCAATAACCCTTGGCCCGACCCGGGAATCGAACCCAGAGCTCAGCAGTCGCGCTGGCGATCACTAGAAATCCAGACCACGTCATCATCTGCCTAGCCTTTTTCCAACTATGTTGGGGTCGGCTTCCAGTTTTACCGGATGCTGCTGAATACCAGTATTTTACATGGAGCGACTGCCTATCTGACCTCCACAACCCAGTTAGTACTGGGTAATACGATACCCCTTGGTAAGACTGGTTATCAGACTTTTTGGGCCTCTGACTACCTAACGACTGTCAAAGATCTACAAATGACAGCCGTGACCAACGGCTTAACGTACTTTCCGAGGCACGGAGGAAACTCGGTATGTATACGTAATGGGTGGTCACCCATCCACAGACCAACCTAGGCAATCACGCCTTAACCTAACGATCGACCCGAGCGGCTTTTAGTATTTAGCCACGAGCTCTTCGAAAAGAAACCTAGACCACGTAAGAAATAAAAAAATGATCATTCATCATCATTTCAGCCAAAAAACGTCCACTGCTGGACATGGGCCTCCCCCAAAGGAGGGTTTTGCCATAATCGCCACGCTTGGCAGGCGGGTTGGCGATTGCAGTACGGTTGTTACAAAAGCACAGAGAACGCTGCTGCCCATTCTCTGGTAAGTCCCTTAGTCGCCTCTTACGACACCCACGGTAAGATATGGGATGGTGCTATTCTTTACGTCCGACACCATACAGAACCCAAATAAAACCCAACCAAATAAAAAATAGAACTGTTTAAAAACACAGTTCTCTACTAACCGTTTCTGTTTAACTTAGCACTTTATCACAGTAAGTGGAGTACCAAACGGGTCCCAGTGCAGTGCCGCCTCAACTATTTATGGCGTCGATTTAGAGATCGTAACACTGACAAGGCGCTTGTGAATTACGATACTACAACAATAGTCTTTTACAAAGAAACCTTGTGTTCTGTTGGGCCGACTTCATGGTGGGTTATGTGTGGAAATGTATTAACTGATATCCTGTGGATGCTTTCTTAAACAAGTTGTGATCGCTTTTTTTCCCAGTTATACTATTTCATGGGTTAAATGAACTTAAAGGGTGTCAAGTGTAACAAGTATTAACAATATTCTAGCTACGCTGGCAGGCAAAATTGATAGACCATTTATTATTATATTTAAGTAAGCAGTGCAGACGTCCATGTCGCCGATTAAATGTATTGTTTCATCATCATCATCATTTCAGCCGAAAGACGTCCACTGCTGGACATAGGCCTCCCCCAAGTGTCGGCACATTGACCGGTCCCGTGCGACTCGCATCCAACGGATTCCCGCAACCTTCACCAGGTCATCGGTCCACCTATGTATTGTTTACTCACTGTAATTTTGTTATTTAATTTGGCGGGCTCGCGTCCTGCTTTGCCATGCCAGGAATACTTTTTGGGCCGCGTACCAGGAGGAATCTTCAAAAGCAAAGACGTTTTCGATGCACACTATTTATTGTACAGCTTCGGGTACACAACCATTGACACAATACTTAGTATCTTATTATAAAAACTTTAATTTAACGACAGGAAAAAACAATATGACCTTAGAATTTGGCTACGGGAAGAGGCAGTGTAAAAGTGTTGCCACTACAAAAATATTACAATATTATTGCCTAGTAATGATACTTAAATTTTACCAAAAAAATTTTTTATTATTGCCAACAACTTACAATAGGTTAAGATTATACTAACACTCTTTGGACGGAATAAAATAAATTAAATTGTCGTTGTTTCAGACAATTTTTGTTAATTATATTGTTAAAACCTATTTGGTAACAAAAATAACTTGGGAGTATTAAGGCGTACCCCTGCCCAACCCTTCGGCAAAAAACAAGTGTAATTTTACTGACAGGTTGTTGCAAAACCTGCTTTCTAAAACTGCTTATTTTCGGTCTAACCGATAAACGACACTATTAGAAACGACAAATAAAATAAAAACACGTATAAACCAATGAGCAATTACTACTACGTATAGAGAAGACAGCGCGAACAAAATCTGTGTTCCGTTCAACTGCAGTTGACCGGCTGCAGTTCACTCAGTCGCTTGCTCGCCACAGAGCATCTATATACGGGGTTAGCCACCCCCCGCGCGCCCCGCACTGCGCACAGACTTTATTCGCGCTCTCTTCTCTATACGTAGTAGTAATAGCTCAATGGTATAAACGCATAACGGTGTAACTTGAGTCTAATATTTCCTTCAAAATCACAAAAAGTTATTAACTATCCGATTTCTACACCTGTGCCTACCCCACCTGAGAAGAACACACAGGAGTCTACAAAACACAATTACAACTAGACATTCAAGCCAAGCTGCATTTCAACAATACCCTCACCACCAACACAAACGAGAACGGTCATGAACGAAGTCTGAAGTAAAGTCCAGAAATAGTTGCAAGCTTTCGGGGCAGCCGCCAGCCCGCGACGCAAACACGATGGAGCGAATACTAACTCTGTATAAACACATTACTTCTAGTTTGACACTTACAAATTAGGCGGAGTAGTTGTTAATGCTCTCTATTTGTCTTGTCGATGTTGTACCAGTATACTCTTAAGAATTTGGAGGTGTGACTGAGCAAAATACTTTTAGAGAGATTGTGTTGCTGTTTTGAACTTTTTTGTTGGAATTGGATGTTGCTGGTGTCATGTGATGTGGAGGAATGAGGAAAGTTTCTCGAAGATAGTTTTGAGTATGACATAACATCACGCCGGTAATCCCTGAAGGGTTAGGCAGAGGTGTACCTAATTAGAGTATACCCAGTTTTGTTTTAAGTCCCATGTAATAAGGGGTGAGCCTATTACCATCAACCGGGCAGAAATCCAGACTCCTTGGCTGTTACTCAGAAATTCCTGATGGAAAAACCCAATAACCCTTGGCCCGACGTGGGAATCGAACCCAGGACTTTATGCTCAGTAGTCGCGCTGGCGAGCACTTGACCAACGAGGCTGTCTGCGAAGAGTTTTGAGTATGAATGATAATATTAATAATTATAGCCATAAGAGTTGGGGAAGCCCAAAAAAAAGTAAGCCGTCGCGGGACACCTGGCAGATGTGAAACATTGAAATTATTTTTAACAAGTAATATGCTTAAAAAAAGCCAGTATAAGAAACAAAAACTACAAATAAAATGACTCGATTCACAAAAAGAAAATCCTTATGCTGAAATCAAACTCGAAGTCACGAGTTTGTAACCCAGCGCTCTGTACCGCGAGACCAGCTGACTTTTTGTAAACCGTGTCGAATATGTTCAAATACGCGATTTTCATTTGTTCCGCCATGCCATGCGTCACGACGCTTGCCACGCGATTTTCATTTGTTTTATTCGGTTTACCCGCGCCGCGCGTTTCACATCAAAAAAATACCAAAAGAATTAAGAACCTCCTCCTTTTTGAAGTCGGTTAAAAATATGAATGGACTGTGCTAAGAAAACTATGGCTAAAAAGGTGCCTACTGAGTTGACAGGTCTTTCTAGAAAAGTGTGAAACAAAAAGACATGCGGCACGTCTCAGTTAAATTGGAATGAGTGCAGTAGAATAATAATTTTGCTATTTTGCCAATTACCAACACATCAAAAACAAATCTAGTTTGACCAAATTAGTCTAACAATACATGATAAATTTGCTTTGTAATTAGCTCAAATTACAACCAAACATGTTAACATTTTAATTACCGCACAAAATCATCCATCGTTAATTTATAATTCGTCAATATTGACACAGAATCCAAAGGGTTATAAAGCCTAAATATCAACAGGAAACAGGAAATAATTTAGCAAAACAATTTACGGAAACGTCCTTCATGGAAAACAATACACGTGCCTTTAAAACAAAAAACTCAGAACTCCCTGAAATCCGTCAAAACTAAATCGTGGCCAAAAAACTCAAACAGACCCGTCTAACTTCGAACCCTCCCTCGGCAGCTCTAAGAAACGTCATAAAATGCTGCATTCATATTCCCAGCATTCCTAAGAGAGAAAAACGAAGTTGTTTACGAGTTACAGAAGAAAAAGCAACCAACGCACTTAGAATTAACTGAATTATGAATGAGTTAGCCCTTGATTTCGTATTCTGATACATCTTTAGGGACTGATATTTAATAATGTTCAGTCGTTTTACGTATTGAGTTTGAACAAAGGCTATGGGTGACTTGTCAGGAATAGGTGCTTTTAGAAATTGGATAAATCTCATGGACCGATCTCAATGCTCGAGTCGAAGGTATATCAGAAGAGGGATAGTTTTGTAAGCACCAGCTTTGATTTATTTCTAACTAGCTGTGCAGTGAATGAAGTGTTTATAGTGGTTCGGTAGGAAAATACCCTAAAATTCTAAGTCAAATTCTTCACTAGCTTTCAAAAAGCCTGCATCTATCATCTGCTTAGCCTTTTCAGGTAATACGTCCCAGTATTATAAATGGAGGGAATGTTTGTGTGACCTGCAGGCCTAGCCAAGTTACAAACGTTTTGTATCGATTCTCTTTCTACAATCGTAAACGCCTCGGCGTAAGCGATTGTAGAAAGCGCTAAATTGTTAAACAAGTTGACACGACTGAGTCGATCGTCGTTCACTAATGTCTGTAGAAAAAACCTACACTTTAGGTGAGCGTTCCTACCAAAGAGTATAGCAAACAACAACATCAACATTGTAGAAACGATAACATTCTATTCTATCATTTTGAACGATATAAACTTGTCTACAAATCTATTCGTTTGTGTTGACCACGTGATTTAACGTTGAGATGATGTCATTCCCATTGATTTGATATTTCTACTAGCGTTAACGATTGTAGATTGTCAACTTGGCTAGTGGTGCTGCTCCCGTATTTACAAACGCTTCGATTCGATTTCAATTCGGGAAGTCGGAAAGATAATACGTGCGACTTCTCGAATCGAACCGTTTGTGAATACGGGAGCACATCTGAGAAACACGATAAGTCTCTTGGTAAGACTGAGTGTTAGACTATCAGGCGACTGATTACAAACCTGTAACCAATGACTAGCCCTCAAACTCACCAGTACCAGGTATACATACTGTATTTTTGTTCCTGATACTTTCTGTCCATTTGGCAGAAAGTACCTATTTATTAAAATAGTGTTACGCAAAATTGTTCCAAGGAAACAGGTAGGGTAGTACTTTGTATGCTACTCGTTACAATAACAATATCTACTTACAACCTAAGGGAGAATTTAATAAGAAACACTGTTGTTTAAAGATCCTTGCATCATAATTGAATATGAACATTCTTCAAAAGGACAATTTGAATTCGGAACATGATTTTACTAGATTAGAATAAAAACAGGTTAAAACGAATTTGCTGTTTATAATAATAATTATTGCAAACTACATTCTTCATCGTCAAAAATATTCAAATTTTAAATATACAGGGTGTACACAACCTCATCACGAAGCTGTCAACCAAGCATTCTGTACATCAAACTAAGTAACCTAGCGCAAAAATTATTGCTGGGAAACTACATTTTCTTTTGGGGCGAAAAATCATGTTTTGTGGTAGAACTCAATGTAAGGCACTCAAAACATTGTGCTGATGGATGGATTGAATAGTACGAGGGTCGTGGAGGTGTTTAAAGTAAAAATCTTACAATAATAGCTTGTATTTAAAAAAAAACTTGTCAATAAGTTGGAACTTTGACCCCCAATATCTCCGTAACTAGAAGAATCCCAGTTATGGTGTAGAACAAAAAAATGATCGCAATGACGAGGAGAACAAGTGCCTTTTGGCTTCGTTAAAAGGTTTTTTACACCCTTTAGATAGATTTTGTCCACAGCTTCAAGCGATAATCCAGTGGTTAAGAACTCTCTCATACACTAGATTCATGTACTGACTAGCCTTTTCCCAACTATGTTGAGGTCGGCTTTCATACACTAGATTGTGGGTTCAAATCCAGGCTAGTACCACTGATTTTTTTAGTGGTTTATTATAATTTTAATATTTGTTTTTTACACGCACATTAACTTAAAAAAAGAATATCCCTAAACTGAGAAAAATAAAACAAGAAATCTTAACACTTGGACCAAACCAATAGTAAAATAAAACCACGGACCCGACCATGTAGCCAAAGTAACTTTAAATGTACAGTCAAACAATTGTAGAACAGTAACATTGAAAAGATTCAATTAGACGCAGCCGGGGCCAAGTCTAGGTTTCTAGATTAGTCTAGACAAATACAGAAGCTGGGGCAATCAGGAAAACCTTTATACGATACGGTACGTAATCTTGACACAATTTGTCGTTTAGTTAACGTTTGGGGAGACTGTGAGAGATTCTTATTCTTATTCTTTATTGCACACAACAAATCAAATATACATAAAAAATTGCAATTATAAGGAGAATCTGTATTGTTATTATTGACAGATAGATGGAATATTCTAATACTGGTAAATACTACTACAACGGCCCATAACGTCCACTGCTAGACCTCTGGCCTCTCCCATGATGGGAGGATTTGCCATAATCTCCACGCTTGGCAGGCGGATTGGAGATCGCAGTGATGAAAGACTAACAGAAAACGCTGCTGCCCATTCTAAGGTCTACGGAGGCGCAAGGTGTTCTGCCTCAGACATTAGTCGCCTTATACGACACCCGTCAGTGTAATGGGTTGGTTCTATTCTACTCTGCCGGATACCACACGGCCAACTGGGCTGGCCTGGCAGCCACGGCCTGGTAAATACTAATACTGGTAAATTCTGGTATTCAGCTGCATCAGGTTAGACTGGAAGCCGACCCCAATAATACTTGGGAAAAAGCTAGGCAGATGATGAGATGGAATATTCTATAAAATTGCACTTATAAAATTAAAACACAGCTGTTTCACAATATTGATAATTCTATGGGTATAACGGCGGTCTTATTGCTGAAACCGATATCTTCCATAGAAAACTTCGCATTATGAAATGATACAACTTGCAAGATTGATATATAAAATAAAATGTAACAAAACCAAAAAAAAAAAACAAAACAAAAATCGCAAACATCATCATCATCTGCCTACCCTTTTCCCAACTATGTGTGGCTTGGCTTTCAGTTTTACCGGATGCAGCTGAATACCAGTATTTTACATGGAGCGACTGCCTATCTGACCTCCACAACCCAGTTAATACCGAGTAATACGATACCCCTTGGTGAGACTGGTTGTCAGACTTTTTTTGGGCCTCTGACTACCTAACGACTGTCAAAGATCTACAAATGACAGCCGGGACCAACGGCTTAACGTGCTTTCCGAGGCACGGAGGAATCTCGGTATGTAATGGGCGGTCACCCATCCACAGACCAACCTAGGCAAGCACGGCTTAACCTAACGATCGACCCGAGCGGCTGTTATTATTTAGCCACGAACTCCTAATATAAAAAAAAAAACGCAAACAATATTATTAAATATATGAGGTCTTATCGCTGATGGGGATGCAAGAATGGTTTTACTGTCTCAATAGCATATTAGTAGATTTTTTTAAGAAAATAAGTTACAACGCATTTCACTTTCACCGCCACATTCCAATACGAATGTAAAAACCCAATAACACTTTGCCCGACCTTGGAATCGAACCCAGGACGTCATGTTTAACAGTCGTGCTCGCGACCGGAAGTCAAGAAAAAGAAAACATCAAAATTAGACAAACTCCAAGAAATAAGTCTCAAGATTCTGTTTGAACGTCCATCTAAAAACAATAAACTCTTAATTACGGAGCAATGGTGATGTCACACCGCCCACGACTACTTGACTGGTGTCAAATACCACAAAGAAATATGAACAGAAGGCTTGTTACATACTGAGTGGTCCAAATAGTGACGATATAAAAAAAAAAAATTAGATTCTTCACGCCCGGGGCTTTTCGAAAATATCCCATGTATGTTTCGCGATTCTTGATACTTTTCGAGTTATAGATTCTTGAAATTTGTATGGGAACCGAATAAATTCTATCTTTATTTTTCACGCGGCTTTTTATAGTCTTTTAAGTTAACTAGAGGACTAGAGGTATTTTTTTTATCCGATTCGTATCAAGAATAACAAAAAGCCCTGTAAAAATAATGATTGTTTTTAAAGAGGTTCCCATACAATTTTCAAGAAGCTATAACTCGACTACTTATGTCTTATGTATGTGTTTGAGTCATATGTGTGTATTATGCCTTATGTGTTTGTGTGATGGCTACTTATGTTGTGTTTTCATATCGTCTCGTGAGTGGTGAGAGTACGAGAAGCGTGTCTATGTGTCTCTGCCAGATAAGTAAGAATTAAAGGTCATTAACCCGCATACATTTATTCAAATACATAATTCCGAAAACAGAAATTATGACATAAACTTTGCCCGAAACGACCTTTATCGTGATCCTTGACTTTTTCTAGTAATAAAAAACAATTCATAATGTATTGTCGGAGTACCTACGTAGAGAAATTAAGGAAAGAGCAATGACCTTTAATTCTTACTTATCTGGCGGAGACTATAGCGTTTTCGCTCGTTACATAGACCCGACCTTCTGTCCTATTTATTTGGTGTTAAATACCTCGCGACTAAAGGCTAACTATTAAGTTAAGTGCTTTCTTATGTCTCTCAGTAAATCAGGAAAGAATTTATTATTTTTGGTACAATGTATTATTAGATATTTGATGAAAAGAAAACAGAAGCTCTTGTTCGGATAAAGTTATAGTTTATTGATTTTTCTTTTCTTAATCGTATATTCTGACATAGTTTTTAAGCTTCGCAAACTCTGATCCAATCTGTCATATAATAAAACCTACGTGTAAATATTGTATAAACAGGGTGTAAACCACCTCATCACGAAGCCGTCAACCAAGCATTCTGTACATCAAACTAAGTAAGTAATCATGTTTTGTGGTAGAACTCAATGTAACGCACTCAAAACATTGTGCTGATGGATGGATTGAATAGTACGGGGGTCGTGGAGGTATTTAGAGTAAACAACTGACATCAAAAACTTGTATTTAAATAAAAACTTGTCAAAAACTTGGAACTTTGACCCCCAATATCTCCGTTACTAGAAGTTTCCCAGGTATGGTGTAGAACAAAAAAATGATCGCAATGACGAGGAAAACAAGTGCCTTTCACCTTCGTGAAGAGGTGTTTTACACCCTTTATTATGTAATTCTGAACAACTTTCTGACTTTATAGATATATGGTTATTCTATCTCATAAGTTTAACTCAGTTATTTCTCAGTAGCAGCCACGGAGTCTGGATTTGCGCTTTTGCTTGATGGCAATAGGCTCGCCCCCTATTACATAAGACTTCAAGGGGATTACATCGCTCAAATCCCAAAAAACACCAAAAAATATATGTTATACTTCAGGTCTTCACAAATCAATTTTGTTATAATACACTGTAAACGGGTATTTTCGCGAAAGAAAAGAAGAAGAAAGAAGAAACCTAATTAAAGAAGAAGAAGAAAGAAAGAAGAAGAAGAGGAAGAAGTATCCTAATTTCAATCGCGAAGACGGCTTCAGACTCTCTCCCGCTTGGAATCCAGTGATCACTAAGTGTACTCGTCAAGTGAAATCATCTCAGTATGCGGACACTGTTAGTGTAGTGTGCTGTCCTAGTGTGAACCGGCCCTAATTAACATTTATGAAGATCAAGTGAGGGTAGTTGAATAAACACCTTCGCTTTGCTGTGGCGGTACCTCCAATACTTCAGTCTTCCCGCGACCACGGCTGGTGCAATCCGGTCGAAACGTCGGGCTTATATTAAAGGTAAAAATTCGCGAAAATACCCGTTTACAGTGTATTATAATGTGTTTTGATCGTGAAAGTTTAAAAAAGACAATCAATTTTGTTGTTTAAAATTTTAATAAACTCTCTCATTTTTTTTTTTGTTAATCAATTAATTTTCAATTCTCTGTAACGGCTGAATAGTTCGGCATGAGTTTTGTTACGAAAAATACATAGTGTAATACCTTTAACATAACGAGCGATATTTTGGTGTTTCTATATTAAGTACACCACTGCCTACCCCTTCGGGGATAATAAGGCATGATGGTATGTATATGTATGTAGGTATGTATATTCAACACCCACTAACTTCCACCATATCTATATCTATACTAATATTCTATAGAGGAAAAATTTGTACTTTTGTATGTAACGAATAAACTTAAAAACTACTGGACCGATTTGAAAAGTTCTTACAGCAATAGATAGCTACATTATCAGCAAGTAACGTAGGCTATATTTTATCCCCGTACTCTCAAGGGAACGGAAACTAAGCTGGTGAAACTGTGTGACGTCCGCTAGTACTAAATAAGTAAACCAAATCCAGCTTTCCAAGAAATTCTCTCACTCATCATCATCATCAGCCTATTAATGTTTCCACTGCTGCGACACAGGCCTCCTCTCTATTGGAGGGAATGGGCTATAATCCACCACGCGGGCCCAGTGCGGGTCGGTAGATGTCACATGTCTTCGAATTTTTGGTTCTAGGACATGTTGTGTGTCCGGTTTCCTCACGATGTTTTCCTTCACCGTTTTGAGAGCAGTGGTGATGAAATAAATTATACAAAGTAATGCACCTGTCTGGGTTCGAACCCACGACTTACTGTTCGTAAGTCGGGCCGCCACCACCGGGCCACCGCTGCTCTCTAACTCATCTATTCATTATTAACGTCCTATAGGAACCAAATCCAAATACACATTGCACGACAAATTTCCCAGATAGTCTCTACTCCACAGAGACTGTCCTATAGGACACGAACTAATAACAATTACTGGGTAGCAGGTAACACAGAGATGCGACCACTAACAGAGCATCAGGCTTCGGACAATCTTGTATGTTGTTCATGTTTGTTGAACGGCCGATAACCGCAGGTAAGGTAGGAATAGGTAGAAGGTACATTTTGTAGTAGACATTCCAATGACGCTTAGAAATAATCACTAAAACTACTTTTAAAAAGGAAAAGAAGAAACACATCGATTGCCATACCGTATTCGGTTGTTCTTTTTAGGGTTCCGTACCCAAAGGGTAAAAACGGAACCCTATTACTAAGACTTCGCTGTCTGTCCGTCTGTCCATCTGTCTGTCACCAGGCTGTATCTCATGAACCGTGACAGCTAGACAGTTGAAATTTTCACAGATGATGTATTTCTGTTGCCGCTATAACAACAAATACTAAAAACAGAATAAAATTAATATTTAAGGGGGGCTCCCATACAACAAACGTGATTTTTTTGCCGTTTTGTCTAATGTATAGATAATGGTACGGAACCCTTCGTCCGCGAGTCCAACTCGCACTTGGCCGGTTTTTTACTAATCTTTTTGACGACATTAGAACGCGTTTATTGAACCGAGCAGTAACTTGTACCAATCATGGGGAAATTTTATGCTGCTTTGTGTCTTCTGGACCGCTCATGGATCCCTCATTAATAAGAAACACTCCTCACGAAACTTTAAAGTATAGTCGCCAGCGCATCAAGTTATCACAAACTGACAAATTTTGTCATTCGATTTTGAACTTAAATTTCAACAAGTAATGGTTTAAAATCAATTGGATAAATTAGACAGTTTGTGGGAATTTGATGTGCTGGCGACCAGCCCCCATAAAACCTACGCGAATAGCTACCACGGCATGTTCTTTTTTCGAATCTTATAAAACGTCATGCAGATACAAACACAAAAAGCTGCAATATTTGTCTCGTTTATCCCTTGACCAGTTCATGTAACGTTAACCTTCTGTCATAATTCGTTCAGTTTAAAACCAGTGGGCAGTCCTGACATCAGTGTGTACCTTACGTGACGCTCTCAAGATAAATTGAGGAGACAGGTCGTGAAGCGTGAAGTCTTTGGTTGTTTGATCATCAAGACTAGGTCGAGTTCATGTTGGAACATTTGCTCAGCAACGTACCAGATTGACAACAGTTTGAGTGTATGGCCTGGTATTGGATTCGATTCAGTGAACGTTTGATGATAATTGATATTTCTTTTAGTAAGTTTACACAAACACTTTTACACGTCAATATTTGTTACAAGCTTGCGCCCGCCTTCGGTCATCATCTGCCTAGCCTTTTCCCAAGTTTATTGGGGTCGGCGTCCAGTCTAACCGGATGCAGCTGAATACCAGTATTTTACATGGAGCGACTGCCTATCTGACCTCCACAACCCAGTTAGTACTGGGTAATACGATAACCCTTGGTAAGCCTGGTTGTCAGACTTTTTGGGGCACTGACTACCTGTAACGACTGTCAAAGATCTTCAGTTGACAGCCGGGACCAACTGCTTAACGTGCTTTCCAAGATACGGAGAAAACTCAGTATGTAATGGGTAGTCACCCATCCACAGACCAACCTAGGCAAGCGCGGCTTAACCTAAAGACTTCTGACTTTTCTGACTTTAAAACGCGGCTTCGGTCGCGTTAATTTAAAATTTGACAATCAATTCGGGTTGTACTCTGCTTGTAATAATATAATTCAATCGTAATTCGAAAGACACGAGGCGCCATCTATTATCACAAGAATGTTAATGTTGTTTTCTTCGGGAATAGTACTGTTTATCGGGATGAAAGGTACCCAATGTCCGTTTCTGTACAACTGGCAACTCATCATCTCATCTGCCTACCCTTTTCCCAAGTTTTATTGGGGTCGGCTTCCAGTCTAATCGGATGCATCTGAATACCCCTTGGTAAGACTGGTTGTCAGACTTTTTGGTATACCTGTAACGACTGTCAAAGATCACAAATGACAGCTGGGACCAACTATGTAACGTGTTTTCCGAGGCACGGAGGAAACTCAGTATGTAATGGGTGGTCACCCATCCACAGACCAACCCAGGCAAGCACGGCTTAACCTAAAGATCGATCCGAGGAGCTGTTATTATTCAGCCATGAGCCCCTCTCTGTACTCTGACAACGTTAATGCTAAATTCTAAGATGATCGGTTCATTGGTTTAGTCGTGAAAAGTTAACAAAAAAGGTTACTTTCGCATTTCTACACTAATATTATAAAGAGGAAAGATTTGTATTTTTGTGTGTGTGTATGTTTATAATGAATAAACTCAAAAACTACTGCGCCGATGTCAAAAATTCTTTCACCATTAGAAAGCTACATTCACCTTGAGTAACATAGGCTATATTTTATCCCAGTACTTTCACGGGAACGGGAACTACGCGGGTGAAACCGCGTGACGTCCGCTAGTATAATATAAGTTCGATAGTTAGAATAACTACATTATTATTGTTCTGACTACCCTTAGAAACTCCAAACCAAACGAAGTAGACACAATCGGTTTTAATGTACAGTGTTACAGACATTGTATTTGTTAGATCACATTGTGAGTCTGCTAAGCAGTGAATCCGATTAAGTTCAAACGTCCGCCCAGCAGTGGACACGATTAAGTACAAACAGGTGACTATAATAATATTTGGGAACATGATCGACGAAAATACTGAGAATTCCAACTGAGTCTGTGTAGTGTGTATGTGTCGAGGTCTGTGACGGATTAGTTTTCATGAAGCAAGCTGTTGTTACAAGCGCTTATTAAGTCTATCTCACGTCTGTGTTTCCATGGAGGGTAGGCAGAGGAGGTACAAATTCAAACTACAAACTGCTTCTGAGAATCAACAACAACAACAGCCCATAACGTCCACTGCTGGACATAAGCCTCTCCCATGATGGGAGGAATTTGCCGTAATCTCCACGCTTGGCAGGCGGATTGGAGATCGCAGTGATGAAAGACTAACAGAAAACGCTGCTGCCCATTCTCTGGTCTACGGAGGCGCAAGGTGTTCTGCCTCAGACATTAGTCGCCTCATACGACACCCGTGAGTGTAATGGGTTGGTTCTATTCTACTCTGCCGGATACCACTCGGCTCGAGCTTCTGAGAATCACGTGATCGAAAATCCCAATATCCCTTCTCCCGATATACAGGGTTAGTTTTCAATGACCAGTCAAAATTTAAATTTAAGATCTAGATATCAAACCAAAAGTGCATTTTAAATATTTTTGTCGAAAACTATCAAATAAAATACTAGCATTCATTTGAAAATGTCCTAAAAAATTCCTAAATCATAAACCTAGTGGGAATCAATGCACTTGTGTGCGTGCATGCACCGCCAAATGTATGTGTGTGCTAACTGCTACCTATCTAGGTTGTTGAACTGAATTGTGCTGTTGCAATATTCACACGTTCGCTTTTTAGTAGTGGACAGGAATCAAATTTATTTAAAAAAAAACGTTGATGTTTTTTTTCATTATATCGAAAATATTATCGATTCTCAACAATCTCTGAAAATTTGGCGGTCATTCAAAACTTACTTTGTATAAATCAAACCCACCCCTTCATCTTAAGCTGTAGCTTGCGATACTAACGAAGCAAGCTTTCTATAAATGTATCCTTGTTTCAAAACCCCACAAAAATGACATTAGAAACACAGTACCTACTATGTTTTTCCACTATGTTACTGAAAGTTACCTGTCCCAGTCCACCAAGGTGTCGTAAAAACATTCCTGGCAAACATTACGCCTTTAATCCCGGAATTGCTAGTCAGAGTTGTATTTAAAAGTACACCCGCAAATCACCAGGTATCTCGCTCGACCAATGACGCAGTCACAAAAACTTATATAAATACAAAAACCTAAAATTTTCCCTTTATTCCCTCTATCCCTAAAAACAGTAATAAACTCGACAATATCTAAACTACAAACTAGCACTATATCTTTCAGTATTCATAACCATCGGAACTAAATTCACAGCCCATAGTTTCGCACAATCCGCTCATAATAGATATGATTTATAAAAGCCAGCGACGTTTTTACGACACCCCGGTGAACGGGGACAGGTAAGTTTCAGTAACATTGTGGATAGTACTTTGTTTCTAGTTTCTAGTGTCATTTTTAGATGGCGTTTTAATGTTCAGTGTGTTATTTTCTGGATGGTCAGAGGTCAAGGATTTGTGATCTAGCGACTAGCGCATAAAACTGGCGACCTAACTAAAAACCGACAGTCCAACGAATTGAAACTGTCAGGTTTCGAACTAATCTTACGTCTCCACATAAATCTAGATTCAAACTTGAAAAAACATTCTAGAAACAGACACATCACTAACACTATTAATACACACTTAACTAGAACGAGCTGTTAGACTGTTAACGAAAGACGTCCACTACTGGACATGGGCCTCCCAAAGGGGGGTTTTTGCCATAATCGCCACGCTTGGCAGGCGGGTTGGCGATCGCAGTACGGTTGTTACAAAAGTACAGAGAACACTGCTGCCCATTCTCTGGTAAGTCCCTTAGTCGCTCTTACGACACCCACGGGAAGATATGGGAAAAAAAAACTTTTTAAACTCTATTCATAATTATTTACGGTTTAAACTCACTGTGTAGATTTTAAAATGTGTGTAATATAGAGACCTTAACCATTATGGTCATTTAGGAATTAACTCGGAGAAAAGGAAATAAACAATAACGTCAAAATTAGAATAAATCAAAAAATCCTATAAAGCTTATGCGTCCGACAAAGTGTGAGAATGATTTTCTTTTCAATAATTATTTCAATCAATTGTATAAACGCCTTTCATTTAAAGTAGTATACAGCCCTCGTGTTGATATTCTACAATACCGAGTGTAACTTAAGAGACAGAACTATTACAAAACATAATTTCTACCTACAACTCTGAAGCAAAACCAAAGACCCATAAACTAACACTAATGATACAGAAACTTATTCTGATAAAACTTATCCACGATAAGCTAAAGCCGATGTTACACTACCACAGACAATGGACCAGGTATCAGTTCAATTACCTTTAACCACCAGAGACACAACTTTAGATGTAAACTTAATCATAAGCTATCAACGCGGTAAAATCTCTAAGGCATGAAGATAGCTGGGAAATATGAGCTTTCATGTATATAGAAATAACGGCTTTAATCATATTAATAGGCTTCGGTATGTAAGCTTGTATTTCAACGTAAGTAAATCAACAAAGATTTTCGTATAAATGATAAATGATGTTTATTTTGCAAGTAGGTTTTTACAAACACTTTTACACGTATTTTTTTTTTAAACTAGATGGGGCCGGTGTTTCGTACCTGACTACTCTGAGAAGAAACAGCCGAAACAAACTCAGAGGTCATAGTCTCTTTTGAAGTCCAAACATAATCTTGCTGACTGACGCGTGACTACCGAAAGGTAAAACCACTTATAAGATGACGGTCTTATCACCTAGTAACACTATTAACATATAGGGTGTAAAAAGACTCTTAACGAAGCCGAAACGCACTTGTTTTGCCCGTCATTGCGATCATACCTGGGAACCTTCTATTTACGGAGATATTGGGGGTCAAAGTTCCAACTTTTTCAAAAGTTTTTTACCTTCACGACCCCCGTACTAATTAATCCATCCATCAGCACATTGTTTTAAGTGTCTAGTCTTTCCCAAAAAAGAGTCATTCTCCAGCAATTTTTTTTACCCTTTATACTTTTACAAGGCTAACATAACCTAAGCTTTCATCCCAACTTGGATCGTTACAGTTAATTCTAAGGATAGTAACATATCTTACTCGTGTTTGATTTACAATTTACTTCTTTACTGTTATAAATGTATCATTTCGCTACCCACGTTACGATGTTTCCGTATGTCGTGGGTGGATTACCCAGAATTATAAAATTACTAGCGGCCTTTCCTTTCACTACTTGGCAAAACAAGATTAGTCATTCCTAAAACAAGTTTAATATGAATGTGTTACACCTATACGCATAAACCATCCGAAATAAAAAACATCAAAAAGTCGCAAAAAACGAGCTTATTCTAAACTAGCTTAGCTCGTTGCTTCGCCCGCTTGGAGTTCGGTTATATCCTAGTACCCTATGTGTTAATCCAAGTTATAAACTATCTGTGTGCCAAATTTCATACAAATACAACAACAACAACAACAGCCCATAACGTCCACTGCTGAACATAAGCCTCTCCCATGATGGGAGGAATTTGCCGTAATCTCCACGCTTGGCAGGCGGATTGGAGATCGCAGTGATGAAAGACTAACAGAAAACGCTGCTGCCCATTCTCTGGTCTACGGAGGTGTAAGGTGCTCTGCCTCAGACGTAAGTCGCCTTATACGACACCCGTGAGTGTAATGGGTTGGTTCTATTCTACTCTGCCGGATACCACACGGCTTAACACCACACGGCATCCAAATATGGTTAGTAGTTTTTGCGTGAAAAAGTAACAGACATCCATGCATCCATCACAAATTGTCGCATTTAATATTATAATAATGTACATGCAAAAGTTTTGTTGGATTAGTTTCATGTCTCATATTAGGCATGTATAGTTACAGATTTATTCAAATAAGTCTTCTAGAACTTGTCGTTTAATTTCAAGTTTAATATCTAACTGCCCTAAGCATCAAATTCCATTCTCTAGAATTCATAAATGAAAATGCTTCGTCCAAAGCAAGGATGGACTGGAACGGTTCGCTCTTAATGGTAATAGGATTATTTCATGCAATGTCCATGCTCTTAGCAAATAGGCGTGCAATATTACAAAGGGCCTCAGCCTGTTGCAAATGGGCACAGATCATGAACTAAAGGCACATATTTTGTGCAAATATTCTAGCAATTATTTATAGAGTAATTTAGTTATTAGATAAGATATAGAGCAATGAGACAGAGATGAGTACACATAGGAGATAATGGTTTGAGTATTGTAATTTTCTGTACCGAATCACAATCATTTATACAGACCCATAATCTTCATAGCTTTTTCTCAACTATGTCGGAGTTGGCTTTCAGTGTAACGGGATGCAGTATACCAGAATTTTACATAGAGCGACTGCCTATGACCTCCACAACCCAGCTCATACTGGGTAATTTATAATATACTTACCTACATTTTTAATTCCGTCACCATAAATAGTGGACTTTATAGAAAATTAAGTGAAGGATCTTCAACAAGCAATTTTATACTGGTGATGAACCGGGAATGTCAATTTCAGATAGAAAATCATTTAAACTAATGTGATTTCTTTTGTGACGTAAAATTTTGGTGTCCAATCAAATTGTGACGAGTCGAGCTCAACTGCAAACTGGTTAGGCTTACAAAGAGTATAATAATAATATATACTCTTCATGTTTGCAAGCATGTTACCTAAAACTATCAACTTTTAGCAAAGAAATATAACATAGGATGATTGAAAACCACGCACTCCATCCTACCCACTATCTACTTAAAACAAACAAAACTTAATCAAGGAAATTATTCTTAGAAAAAGCCTTATATTATAACGAAATTAAATTCTCTTGTACTCTGAGTTTGTTACGTAGAAATATATCATAGAGACTTATTAAAGCATGTTTAATTTTAATTAAATAACTTGTAGACATTTTGTTTCAGTATCCCCGCCCTAAATTCTATGGGATTTTAATGGTAAAATGTGGGTATAACATACCATTGCCTACCCCTTGGGGCATTATAGGCGTGATATTATGGTATGTCAATTTAACTTTGACTATAGAGAATGTCATAATCATGGTACTAATTAATTTCTTGAGACTTATCTCATTAAATATCTTTACGATTATTAGAAAGGACTAAATGATAAGAAACTAGCCGCTTTAAGATAAAAGTAATTTACAAAAGGTACTTTTTTTTCTGCCTGTCTTTAAGTATATTTTTTACTCGAAAACTGCGAATCTGAATTACAGTGCTTTTTTACCAAAGGAATATTTCCTGCTTATGTTTTACAGTTTCACAAAATATCTGTCAGAGTGGGTTCAGAAGCATATATAAAAGTGCTAATATTCTCTCCCATCGTATTAAACTAGGAAAATTCTCTAAATACAGAGAGCTAGAGAGATATAAACGAAAGAAAATCCTAACAAAATGACAATATATAAAGAGCCTAATTCACTTGAATGTTTCTCCTTTATTTCCTTGTATTATCACAAGGAAAAAAGTATCTGCAATAGCATAAATCTGTAGAGGTTTTCTTATACTATAGGTGTGTACACGCTTCCTTATTGAGCCAGAAAATGTGTACAGAAATCTGGCTGGAGAAATATTAGGGCGCGGGGAAATTGTGTTCAGAAATATATCTAAATGTATAGATTGGAGAATTTGTATGATTGGAGAATATAATTGATTTAATTCATTAATTTGAGCAATGCAAATGAATGGTTGATAATAATCGCGGGAAGACTTAATTGCTTCAATATTTAATCGCATTAAGAAATTTCCTCAAAATCACGCCTGCCACACAAAAAGGCGGACTGAGAGAAATACCGCCAACACCACAAAGACACGATACAACATACTTTTAATAACAAATTTATACGTCTCGTCATAAAATCTCGTCCCCAATACGTAGACCTACTATATAGAAAGAATTTTCCTTATATCGTCATAGTAAATATCTGTTATTTACCTCAAAAGATTTCATCCGCACTCACACAACACTAGTTCACAATCACATCACTATTTGTGCGTTTATATTTATACACACATACACACAACAGTATTACAATGATACCC
The DNA here is from genome assembly GCA_905147715.2 of Xestia xanthographa. Taxonomy (NCBI): domain Eukaryota; kingdom Metazoa; phylum Arthropoda; class Insecta; order Lepidoptera; family Noctuidae; genus Xestia; species Xestia xanthographa. The sequence continues at coordinate 3,864,731 of LR990652.1, read as the reverse complement.
ACACTTATTACATGTAATAATGCGTAATTTTTATTCAACAGAATTGTAATTCGTGCGGCGAGGGACCGGCGTAGCGTGTGCTACGAGCTACGCGTCGGCTACGACTGGCGTAGACCCCACCCCGCACCGCGCTACGTCCCGTAGGCGCTACGAATCGCTGGGGATTATTTTGATATTTTTTTTTTTTGTTTCGAATTGTTTTGCTGATAAAAATTCGGATCCATTTATTTGTTTGTCTGAATGTGATTTTGTATTTTAAATTGTTCTAAAATAGAATTTTGTTAGATAAACAAGATTGTATCTGGGAGTCAATACATTTTGTCCGCGGGCTGGACTAATAAGGATAAAACGTTTCAATTTCAAAGATTCCAATGTTTTCAAGGTTACGCAGGATTCCTTTGAACTAATTATACCTCCTATACTATTCATATCCTTATAATATTATGCACATATTTCCAAGCGTACTCTCCCAAGAGTTTCAGATCATTATTTGCTGTATTGTTTAGCGACAGGTTATTGACCGATCGTTTATAAGTCATAAACTCGCCTTTCTATTCTTTTACGACATTGTCAACGATGAATGGGAATTTATATGAAAAGATGGAATCAATAAATGGAAAAGTATTTTCTTCTGTAATACAAAAAATAAAGAATAATGTCCCGATCCTAGAGTTGGAAATCCAACAGTGTGCTTGATTAAGACATTACACTAAAGTATCACTTAATATGACTGAAAATTGTAATATGTTATTATTGACAAGAGCAAGATTACTATAGTTATATTGCAATCATAACATAACATCACGCCTGTAATCTGCAGATGGTAAGGTAAGGCAAAGGTGTATCTAACAGTTCATCCACATTTGCCAGGTATGTTTAGGTCCCATGTAATAGGGGGTGAGCCTATTAACATCAACTGGGCACAAATAAAATAAATATCACCGGATATTACACACAGCGCCATCTAGTGCCACACTAAACAAAGAGGCTTGTGTCGTGGACACCAGATAGTTGATATACTACGTAGATACTTTTTGTTTGTAAATACATACTTATTATACATACAAACATCCATGACTCGGAAACAAATGTCCACATTTGTTTCCGAGTCATGGATGTTTGTATGCTTATCACACAAACATTTCCTCCAACCGGGATTCGAACTCGGGACCCTGAGAACGTAAGGCAGCCTCATCACCGCTGCGGCATTCGTGTCGTAAACTTAAAAGAAATAATACTTCTGCCTAGCCTGCGCTGTCCCCCCTGGCTCCTGCGTTTTGATCCACTCTTTCCATTTCTCGCAAACCCCCGCGTCCTCCTTCCAATTCAGATGCAACCTGTCCAGACTTGTCTCAATAAATACTTTTAAATTGAAAAAAACCGAGCTCTTTTCACCTACATGGAAGAAATAAGTAATCATCAAACTAGCTTACTGAGCAGTTTATTGCTGGCCTTGTAATAAAATTGAAGCATAATTACCCAAACCATGACAATGACACATCGATTGTATCTGACAGCTGTCAACATGTTGAGCTAACATCGTTACTAAACACGTTCGTCATAAAAATGAACGGTAGAAACAAATGACAAGAACGTTCAGAACACTGGAAAAATTACATAGACCTGTTACTTGGCAACTGTGTCCAATACAATTTATTGTTGATTTGACACGAGTATGATCAGTAAGCAGTGATAGCCTAGTTATAATAAAATAATAATAATCCATTTATTTCAGATAACAAAGACCAATACATAAATACCTTAACCTAAATATACATACTATAGTCTGTGCCAGATAAGTAGGAATTAAAGGTCATTGCTCTTTCCTTAATTTCTTTACGTAGGTACCCCGACAATATAGTATGAAAAATACAAGGATCACGATAAAGGTAGTTTCGGGACAAGTCATCATCTGCCTAGCCTTTTCCCAACTTAATTGGGGTCGGCTTCCAGTTTTACCGGATGCAGGTGAATACCAGTATTTTATATGGAGCGACTGCCTATCTGACCTCCACAACCCAGTTAGTACCGGGTAATACGATACCCCTTGGTACCGATTTCCCCGTACGCAAAATACGCGCTTTGACGTGGAGTTGCGGACACCAGCCCGCTATACAATATATACAATACCCCTTGGTAAGACTGGTTGTCAGACTTTTTGGGCCTCTGACTACCTAACGACTGTCAAAGATCTACCAAATGACAGCCGGGACCAACGGCTTAACGTGCTTTCCGAGGCACGGAGGAAACTCGGTATGTAATGGGTGGTCACCCATCCACAGACCAACCTAGGCAAGCACGGCCTAACCTAACGATCGACCCGAGCGGCTGTTGTTATTTAGCCACGAGCTCCTCCTCCTCCTCTAATTTCGGGACAAGTATATGTCATTATTTCTGTTTTCGGAATTATGTATTTGAATAAATGTATGCGGGTTAATGACCTTTATTTCCTAGTTAACTGGCGCAGACTATAGTAACAATTTTAGCCTAGTGGTGTGACCGTTGTACTACCAAGTCATAGGTCTCAAGTTCGAACCCAAGACACTCTACTCTGATTTTTCGGATTCATGTGCGAATTGTAAGGTTATCACTTGCTTCGGTAAAGGAAAATATCGTGAGGAAACCAGCATGCCTGAGAGATATTTCTAGACGGCATGTAGAGCCAAGTCAGAGGCCCGAAAAATTCTGACATCAGGTTAGTAAGATCTGTGATACCCAAGTAGTATTGGCCTCGTCATAGGCTCGATGCCAGTCAGGCACTCACCAGTTTTTAGAAGCTTACTCAGGCAAAACAGTGCGCTGTCCGTTGGCGATAAGACCGGCCATTGTTTCAAGCTATGTAACTTACTAAATCCCTTATAATACCGAAATTAATATGGTAAACGCATTATGCTTACACTACTATGCATGAGGTTTTGGTTTCGATTCCCGGTGCAGACAAAGTGCTATTGGTTTTTCCGTCAGGAATTTCTCAGGAGTCTGTTTATATAAACAGACTCCGTGAGAATCTTAGTACTTATTATAAATGTGAAATTTTATGAGGATGAATGGATGTTTGCTACTCTCTCACCACAAAACTCCAGCCCGCTTAGCATGAACGCCGTAGAACCGAAAGAAAATCGACAAATCTTTTGTTCATCTATCATTTTGTCGATTCAATGACAGATGAACAACAGATTCGTCGATTCTCTTTCATTTATACTGTGTTCATGCTAAGCGGGCTGAACGTTAATTTAGTTAGTTATTTAAACTGGATCACCACGTAAAATAAATTTTATATCGGTAGTACGATACGAACGAACCCCATGCCAGCGAAGCCACGTTCATACGCTAGTCTATAATAAAACAACACAATCTTCAACACTCAAAGTTATATCCCATACTTTCCATCACTCGTTACGAACAGCATCACCAACAGTTAACTTGAAACACTTCCCCATGACAGTCTATAAAGTATTATATTAGAAACAAACACGGCCATGTACTACCAACATAAACTCAATGTCTACTTGTTTTCCGATCAGACATTTTACACAAACACCACCTACGATCAACATTGAACTTTGTCTTGTAGACCAGAAGATGGATGTTTGAACGGGTTGTCTGCTATTCATGCCCTCAGTTTATACGCAATTATATTTAGTATAAGTATCAAAACTATAGGAACGTTGAAATTTTATGAGTGTTTGGAAATTATAGTATGGGAAGTGCTTGGGAATAGTTTGATACATTATCATTCTGTTTTCTATTACAAAGTTCCAAGATGGTTTGTGACACTTTATATCAGTATATTTTGTATCAAAGAAAAGACAAGTCTGTCTAATTTACATTGAACTTTATTCTCATTAAAATAAGGTTTTATTAGGAACAACAAACTCGACTGATTTTCCAGTCAAAATTAGAGTGTTCTTTGTTCAGTTTTCAATAAGTTTTCTGCTGTCAGAGGTAAAAATAATTGTGGAAAGACTGTGCAGTCATGAGCACCAATTCGTAAACACTTAACAACTATTAAAACTGATTTTCTCCTACTGTTCTGATTAAAATTTCATGTTGTTACGAAAATAGTATTCTGGAACTCATATTTTTTATGAAAAATATCCAATTTCCAAGTTACAATCGTTATTTCTCGCTAAAATTGCTTTTAAATCTTGGAAAGTGTATTCATATTTGTGCTTATGGCTGTACATAATGTATAAATGTTGATGAACATTTGAAAATGAGCGTCTATTGTATCGCAAACTAAATCATAATGATTCGAATGGGCGGTGTTCATTGGAACGTTCTCACCCAAAAAAAACAAAGCTCGTAGTTTTGTAATGCTCGACAAAACGTGCACTCACTTCTCAAATGCTCATTTTGCACGAATGCTCATCCACAGTGTAGAGACACTTCTCTTTTCTAAAAAGTATGACACAAATAAATTCGTTTGTCTGTGTATCCGCTTAGCACTTCCCGATTGTTTTTTTTATGTGGTATTTCATTATTTATATTATTTTATTGAACGCATTCGATTGTGACATAAACTGAGCTACACTTCAACTAACTTATTTGTGCAAGCGGGACAATAAATAAATAAACTAGCCTATGCCCCCGTTCGATAATTGTCCCACGGGATCATACTACCGGAATAAAAAATATCCTATTTGTTAATCCAGGTTATAAGCTATATGTATGCTAAATTTCATTCAAATCCATTCAGTAGTTTTTGCAAAATTTAAAATTTAATTAAAATTTATTTATTAATTAATTAAATTTTTCAAAAATTTTGTGAAATAGTTACAAATATCCAATAGTCCATCCTCACAAACTTTCGCTTTTATACCGGATGACTTTTATACCGGATGACGTTTTTATCGCTTTCCAAAAAAATGGGTATAATAGGTGAACGCAGTAGAAGCAAATGGCATAATTAGTTGTTTTTTTTATTTGCGAAAAAAAATTAAAAAAAAAAATGAAATTTGTATCATACGCGTTGTGCGTATGATTTGAGATTCAAAATTTCTCTTTCTTTGTTCTAATATGAAAAGTTTAATTTAAATTTGTAGCGTTTTTTGATGATGGATCATTTTTTTTCTAAGCTGTGGAAAAAAGAAAAAATAACAAGGTATGCCCTAAACTTCTACTCCGTTCACCTAATATACCCATTTTTTTGGAAAGAAGTTATAAAAAAGTCGTCCGGTATTATTAGTAGGATTAACCAAGTTAGACAATAACGATTCATTTTTTCTTGAAAAGCATCACCACCTTGAACTACAAGCTGTTATTATTTAGCCACGAGCTCCTCATACGTATACATACTATATAACTATAGATATTTTTCCAACCAATAAACTTGGTATCCTAAACTAAACGTTTCGGAACGTGAGCGTGCAGCGATAGCGTGCTAACGACTCGGTTAATGCAACGTGTTAGGTTTAAACATCGGAATTTATAACTACTTTATGTATATTCAAACCAGCTATTTGGGTACAGGCAGCTTAATAGGGAAGATGCATGATTTTTTTTTATCACTCTAAACAAAGCGTATTAACATCAGAAATAGCCAAATGAAATTATATTTTAAATATCTATTAAAAATACTAAGTTAGAAGCATTTGAAACTGCTGATTAGACAGAGAGATCCGATAACACAAATGACGTCATTGCTCTGCATCGACGTACAAAATCCATACTAAATTCTGTTTATCTAGAAAGAGATAGAAACAAAAGTTTAAATGGTTATAACTTTTGTGTTATTTGGCCGATTTATGTCTTGTTTCCGCTTTTTGTCATTATTTTTATAGTACTTTAACATTCCGTATCGAAATAAACAAAAGAAAATGTATGCATATTCCCTATTGTATACATATTTGTCGCGTTGTTAGAGAATAGGATGACCAAAAAAACGATGGATGCACTGTCTAAAAGATGATATGGCAAGAAAGGTGGTGTCTGATGACGTAACCAGTAATAGAGAAGTGTGGAAGAAGATTAATTTTGAAGTAGTTCTATCAATAGTATACACTTAGCAACTGTTAACCCGAATGTCCTTTCTTTGGTATTGTTCGTCGTTTCGTTGAGCTCCTTGAGTTATAAGTTGAGCTACACGATAACTGACAAATGCTTGCAATGACTGGACAGGTCCACTCAAATCTGTGTGGTTCTTTCTTCAAAAAACCATCTCAGACACTAATCTGCATAGTCCTCATGTGAATTGAGCAAGATTATGTCTGGACTTCAAAAGAGACTATGACCTCTGAGTTTGTTTCGGCTGTTTCTTCTCAGAGTAGGCAGGTACGAAACACCGGCCCCACCTAGTTTTAAAAAAATGACGTGTAAAAGTGTTTTTAAAAACCTACTTGCAAAATCATCATCATCTGCCTAGCTTTTTCCCAACTATGTTGGGGTCGGCTTCCAGTTTTACCGGATGCAGCTGAATACCAGTATTTTACATGGAGCGACTGCCTATCTGACCTCCACAACCCAGTTAGTACTGGGTAATACGATACCCCTTGGTAAGACTGGTTGTCAGACTTTTTGGGCCACTGACTGCCTAACGACTGTCAAAGATCTACAAATGAAAGCCGGGACCGACGGCTTTACGTGCTTCCGAGACACGGAAGAATCTCGGTATGTAATGGGTGGTCGCCCATCCACAGACCAACCTAGGCAAGCACGGCGTAATCTAAAGATCGACCCGAGCGGCTGTTATTATTTAGCCACGAGTTCCTTCTTAAGTTTATGTAGGTACATATTTATGCTCCTGATTGTACCTACGTACCGACGCTACAGCGGGTAATATTGAGCCACTTGATGTAGTACTAATTATAATATCGAGCAATTTGTTGTTCCGCGATGCTTTATTGTCTGGATCTACGAACTATTAGGTTCACCTTACAGGTTCAGAGCATAACGGAAAATAAAAGGGGAAATCGGTAACTGATACAATATTCACTATTTTAGACTTTCACGGTTTTTCACTACACTTGAAGTACTTGGGAGCTCATAAATAAAGAAAATCACGGATATTATCCCGTAAGTACTTTAGGTGATACAATATTTACATAAAGCAAAGAATAAAATAATACAAGGTGACATTTTTCACATGAAAATTTCAGTTTTGATATCTTGACATGATAAAGCAAAACAAAATGAGTTTATGATTATTTTATGTTGTGGTACTCATTGTAATTACTTGAAGATTTTTTTTAACCTTCTCGTGATAGATTACGATATCATCACCAGCCTATTCATGTTCCCACTGCTGGGACACAGGCCTCTCTATGAGAGGGAATGGGCTATAATCTACCACGCGGGCCCAGTGCGGATTGGTAGATGACACGTCTTCGAATTTTTGGTTCTAGGACATGCCGGTTTCCTCACGATGTTTTCCTTCACCGTTTTGAGAGCAGTGGTGATGAAATAAATTACACAAAGTAATGCGCCTGCCTGGGTTCGAACCCACGACTTACTGTTCGTAAGTCGGGGCCGCCACCACTGGGCCACCGCTGCTCTAATTACGATATAAAATACAATAAATAAATTTTACAAAAAACTATTTTTTCTAAACTCATACAATGGAAGTTAAAACCTACACTGCATGCGGTCGTTGACATTGTCGTGGTTGTTAAAAGATTGGCTTTCAGAGACTTCAGAAATCCACGTGATATTTATGCATGAATAGCATCTACTATCTCTATGAAACTCTATAAATAGTTCCAATATTAATATGCGTCGATGTTATAGCTGTTATAATGCTGAGCAATAACTGCAAGTATTGCCGTCTCGCTCCCACTCAAAGTTCACACGGTCCTACCACCCTTGACGCGTGGTATAAGGTAAAAGTGGTAACGCTTCGTGATTTTTGTGATATTGAGTTTTTCATAATACTAATTTTCTTTGCTTAAATAACTTCCTGCTTGAAAAAAATGTATTTCATTCTAAAATAATATCATCAGGCCTAGGCCTAATTTATTTATTTATTTAGGTTAACCAACAATTGTTTACACTATACATTTCTGACTTAATGACTAGAGTAACATTTACAAGTGCAACAATTACGTATAATTACAGGTTAACACCACATGCACAAAAAAACGGTTTAACATACATATTTATATTATTAATATTAGAAACTTATACATAGGTACAAAGAATAATTAAAACAATAATAAAGAATCAAATTGGTCATCCCGTGAACACATGACGAATGAACGTGATGGAAGCGGTTTCATGCCGCCGATCACTTTGGATCAATGCCAAGTATAACACAAAGTAACCGTATTGCTACAATCCCGATTTATTAATTGTTGAGTTTATTTTTGTTATTCTGTGCTGTCCCACTGCTGGGCAAAGGCCTCAACCAATTTTTTCCATGTGCTCTTTTCTCGTGCCTCCTCGAACCAACCCTCGCGTTATGCATAACCTTTTGTGTCCTTGACTAACACGCATGAATACTGCAAAAATCTGATTGCAAACTGGAGAAGAAGTAGAACAGATAAAATAATTGTATTGTTGCAATAACACGAAGCCATGAAATCCAATTATTACATTGCTAATAAGCCAAAACAATTATTTATTTATTTACAATGATTTGAAAATTAATAACTAGACCGATGTTACTTCTTAAGCGATCATAGCTTGTCCCTTCTCGATATGAGAAGAAGCTTTTCTCGTTTTAGAAATTATACAAGGTGGTATGAAATCAACGTTATAACTTTGGGCGACAAAACTGCTATTTAAATTATCGACCAATTCACCATTACGACGATCATACCAAGATAATGCCATTAGCATTGTGCTAAAAGTTCGTAACCTCCTAAATTCATAGAAGGTTATGACTTGTCATTACGTACGAAATTACCAATACATTCAGATAATACGATACATTCGAGATTATCAATTCTTCCAATGGAGTATCATCATCACGACAACAGAAAATAAACAGGCCGTGGAGTATGGGCATGGAGTACTAGTCTTTTTGCGCGGTGGCAAAAATAGGTACTAAGCTTTATGCTTTAGTTCCGAATTTTGCCACCAACTCAGTTATTTTTATTTTGTGTACATTTAATCGACTTTCTTTGGACCCTCTCTGTCTTACTCATAAATATTTAAACACTTTTGGACCATGTCCAACACTCAGACTCTCTTGACGTTTTACTCGGAGCTTACCGATTACTGTATTGTGGGAGGTGCCCTGACGTTTACTCGGAGCTTACTTAGGTACTGCTGCCCTTGACGTTTTACTCGGAGCTTACCGACTACTGTATTGCGGGAGCTGCCCTGACGTCTACTCAGAGTTTACTGACTGCGGTGTTGCAGTTCAGACCTAATCCCTCTTTCCCTCTTAACACTCTTAAGTACTTCAAGTAGGCTACTTTACAATCCTGTTTCAGAATTCAGACCAAAACGGAATAACTACTATTACGGTGTCAATGATCGTCTCCTCCAATCTGCATTAGTAGACTTAGCTCCCTGTTGGTCCTACAAAGTAAGATAACCATAATACAAAAATCTTTACTAATATTATAAAGAGGAAAGATTTGTATTTTTGTATGTATCGAATAAACTTAAAACCTACTAAAAAAATATTTCAGCAATGGATAGCTATATTATCAGCGAGTAACATAGGCTATATTTTATCCCCGTACTCCCACGGGAACGGGAACTATGCGGGTGAAATCGCGTGACGTCCGCTAGTTATACAATAAAGTAAAATTAAAACAGTAACTTAGCTCCTCTCTCAAGCCTTGGACCACAGCCCCCCGGTGCTGCGTAACGCAGGCGCACTGCCTACGCCCCGGATAAAACCCCTGACTTGCGTATTCAACATTTTTTATAATAGTTAATTACTAACAAAGTTCATGTTCTTTATGTGTGGAGTTCATTGCCGCTGTTATTATGAATTTGTGATTAAGCTGAGTATATTTTAAAAAGATGGTTGATTTTAATCAAATTGAGGTGTTTTTATCATATTCTTTCATCTCTTTAGGAACTACTTTACTTTTTTCGAATTGTGTCTCTTCCTCGTTTTAACCTTGCATATATCTGAAATCTAAACCAGTGGCAGTGACTGTTTTGTATAGTATATTTCTATAAAGACTTTCAATATGATTGACGTACGCTTTTGGTAGCTTTCGGTAGCTTTCGTCACTCGGCAGCAGCTTTCACTCGCTTATCGAGTGATCAGGAAATGAAATGAACTGAGCAGATGAATAATCATTCCTGTGTGATTTTGTAGATGTCGTATGAACGTGGAATTCAATAAAAATGAACATTAATTTGTTGATTTAAAACAAAAGACAATGTGATACATGGTCGAGTATTGCCTCTTATAATAATTGTCGGTTTTTTAGGCTTTCAATGTCGAACAGCTTGAATAGAATGTTTAGTTACACTATTAGCATCAGGCCCAGGATTTGTGTGTCTGGTTGAACATTGTTTTCGATCCATAATGAAGAATTGAACTTTCACATAAAGCGGATAATGCGAATAAAACCTTACCAAGAAGTATCGTGTTAATGAGTGTTATGGGTGGACTGTATTTATTTATTTATTCCCTTCTTCGATAGCTCAGGTGGCTAAGGGATTTAATTTCAATCAAAACTCTTCGATGATTTAACACTGTTTAATTACTTGTTACAATAGAGCGGGCACATTACTTTAACACAAACTGATTTATCACAAGAACACTATAATCACAAGAACATAATAACACAAATATACATAGGGCACGTGGGACTCACAATAAATACTTAAAACTAAACACTTGTAAATAGGAAGAACTGTATAACTGTATCTAACTGATTTGATCGCCTGTTCTTATACGAAAACATCATATCGCAAGTAGTGGCGGGGTCTCGCTGTACTCGGGACCCTCTGGCCCATCGTTGCCCTTATAATGGACTTTCCCAGTATTTCGCAGGTCGGTCAAGTTTCGACTTGTCGGAGGCTCCGCCCACAACACGCGATGTGATGCTTCGTTACCTTATGGTAACGTTTTTGACTTAACATGAAACTATCATTTTCGCTACCATATAAGGCAATTGTAGGTCACAATATGTTGTTCTAATAAAGTTTATACCCTTTTCCGCCTTGTGCGGGCCTATTCTTTTCTTTATTAAGACCTTAATATAGCTAATTATCATTTAGTAATACAATGGAGCTCGGCGTCTGTTACAATGAGTAAAGATCATGGCACACTATACCGGCACCGCACGAGCATAACTGCAGCCCGGCGTTGCCTCGAATTTAGGCTACGGCTAGCCGCCAGCGCGCTAACTACGCGTCGTCAGCGAGGCTTAAGCTCGCAGTCCGCGCGCTTCGTACTTTCTCTATTAGTTTTTTTTTATTCATGTTAGAGCCGTAGCCGACGTTATTTCGCGGGCAACTCGGTGTCCGCGCGCTGCAAGCGAGCGGACAGAGTGCTTGTCGTGTGCGAAAAAAAAGACTGGAGATTGTTATTGAGAGTTGAGACACACGATTAGTTTATTTAAGTATGAAACGTGATTATCAAATAAAAGGTTCTTCAAGCTCTCGGCTTTCAGCATCCAACTATTAGTTCAAGGACCTCTTGCTATAGAAACCTATGGGAGGTTTATTTGGAATAAAACTAAGTTTAACTTAAAAGTGCAAACACTATATTGTTTTTCAAAAATAACAAACTAAAACATTAAGGATTGGGTAGAACCTAGCATCTTAAAATTAGACAGTCCAAGTAGGAACGAGGCAACGGTGCCTACGGAATATGTCGCGCACTGACTCTACAATACTGGCCAGATAATAAAGAAATAAAATGACTTACTCATGGTACCATGAACGCACACTTCCCATCACGTATTGCTACCGAAGCAATAGTTGGTTCCCCACGAAGATAGTAAACCGGACGTTCACCGGGGCACTGCTCGACAGTGTCCCTTGAAGACCGGGCACGTAGAGGATACTGGAGGCCCCCTCCAACACACCTAACGAAGGTGCGCGGAAGCTGGCGCGGGATGCCGGAGGCGAAGTTAAGCAGGAAACACGGTGAGTAGTCCTTGGGATCGTCTACCACACAGGGTTGGTGGCAGACACTAGCGCTGGTGCGAAGTCCTACGGACGTAGTACTTCCCCATGAAGCTGGTCAGGTGACACGATGAGCCGAAGATGATCAAAGACTCTTCAGTTTGTCCTTGAGGCGATGGTGCAGTTAAAAATACATCATCGGAGATGCGCACGTAAACAAATAATGTTATAACGGCGTTGAAGTCCTCTTGGAATCGTTCATTAGTTACGGAACTACAGTGAACACAGACCGCCGTTGACTGTCCTACGAGGAATCACTGACACACAAATACCTAGCTTTACAGGTTCATGTTGCTAACACTGATTCTAAGTTATTACAATGGTCTGGACCGAAGTCCAGCACGAAAATAAAAGAAAAGAGAACCTCGCGCACGTGGCGCGTACTAGGTTAACCTTTTCACATGACGTATACTTTTGAACTGTCAAAATACGTGAGCCTGAGGAACGCGGGCAGCGTGCCCCGCTGTTGGACTCGAGACTGACAACCCAAAATCGATAAAATCTATACATTAAAATTCGTTCCACGTAGAATGATTACTTATGAAATATATCTATTATTTTTTCTATCTCTAAATTTAGAACAGTACATAATACTTATTACGTTACAGCATCCCATAAACGAACATGATTTAATTGTTCGCGATAGTATAATTTTCGAAAAAGAGACTGATGATTATGTGCGACTACATAATCACTAACGTCATGGCCTATAACTTTGACAGCTGCATGAAACGAAACGCACTATGCCTAATAAATGTTATGGTTATAATTAAACAAAAGTTTTAATAAATCCAAAAACGATTGTCATATTTGAAAAGATCGTTTTACGAGCATTCTAAAAAGTGGCTATATGTTCCAAATCCGTACAGTAGTTACCGAGTAATTTGCATGCCAATATTGCCGGTTTTGTAAAGTGTTCCTACGCTATTATGAGATAAATACAGCATCCCATTTCAAAGCAGATGCTGTTTCTGATCACTTAATACATTGATGTCCTATACACGATGATGGTTATTCTTTTCCAATTGTAATTCATGTTCATGGGTTTCATTGTAAAATAAATAACCTCAAAATGTTGTCGTCTAACATTAATTGAATTGTTGGGAAACAAGTAGCAGGTTATGAAATGTATCTGCTACAATACCCCCCTTCGCGGAAAAAGGCTAACCCAGTTAGCCGACACAGCCGGTCCAACCGAGGAAAAAAAAAAAATATTTTACAGTTGGTACATGTAAAGTTTTTCTTAATTTTTCTGTTCTACCCTGGATCCTAACTAAAAGTATGAGCTTACTATACTATTGACATACTAGCCATCAACCTACCGAGCATTTGTTGTTGGTTAGCTATGTACTATTGTCTTATGACCTGTTGACTTATATACTATTGATCATTAATCTATTGACTAATTTACTTTTCACTTATTAACTATTGACTAATAAACTATTGTCTTATGAGCTATTGACCATGGCCTATCAACTACTAGTGTATTCTACTAACTAATATGTAATATTACCTAATACCAACTAGAGTAACTGGACTACTTTCAATATTGATTTGTAAGTGTCTCCTATTATCAAATAATTCTATCATCTAAGTTGCTAAGCAAATAATTATTGTTTACAAAATTATAGTAACCACAGTACTGGTCTAGAAACAGTACTGGATAACTTTCTGTTTGTCACTGGAATGACAACCAATGTTGTTTATGAATATGAGTCGTCACCCAATTCAAAGCGAACAAATTGTAAATGAGTTTGAGAGTTAACTCAATAGTAAAAAAAAACTTATTTTCAATTGTTTTGAAAAAAGTACTGAACCGATTTTGAAAAAATAAACGGGATCAGGGCCGTCGAGTGCCACTGATACTGGAACAATTCAGTTTAGTGATGCAAATAGTGAGTTAAAATGATTTTTTTTTTTTTTTTTTTTGTCTAAAAAATAATTGTGCATGTGTAATCATTTTGAACCTCTCACAAAATAATGCTTAATTAACAACACCCTTTATGGCACTTTTATTATGTCCTTGACATGATACTTCCCTATATTTTTTGTGTCTATTTCCTCTAATTGGTAAACAACATCAGATAGTTTATCAACTACTTTACATTTGACAAATCTCGGTGCTAATTTAGCTGAGAAAAATTTTGCTGCGTTTGACTGTACAAAGTTACGCCTCCACACGATATCACCAACACTTAGCCTGAGTTCACGGCGACGTAGGTTATATCTGTTAGCGTTCTGTTTGTACGCTTTGGTCAATGTACAGCTTACACGTTGGAAAATATCTGCAAGTTCATTTAAGGAATCGGCTTTTTCGTTCCTATTTGCGAGCTGAATATCATCAATTGAATCTGGTGCATTGCCCCTCAAGGTATGCAATGCACCGTCCGAGATGATTTCACGGCCTCTGGCCAAAAAATAAGGTGTGTGTCCTGTAGCAAGATTTATAGTGGTGTTCATAGATAGCTGAATTTGAGGAAGGAACCTAGACCAATTCCTGTGATCCTCCTCTACTAACATAGCTAAGCAAGTTTGAACAGTTTGATTGTAACGTTCAACAGTGTTTGATTGTGGTGCATAATATGCGTTATAGAAAATTTTTGGTATTGAATATTTTATGCAAAAATTCTTGAATTCTTTACTTTGAAAAATCGTGGCGTTGTCACATATAATAACGCATGGTGTGCCCTCTTTCAATAATATTTCTGATTCTATGAATGATGTTACTGTCTTTGTGGTTGCTGTTCTAAGGGGATGGAGCCAACAATATTTTGTGAAAACATCTACTATTGACAGAATATAAACATGTCCAGAATATGATTTGGCAAAGGGACCTATTGTGTCTATGGAGAGTGTATGCATCGGACGATCTACCTGTTTCTGGTTTGTCATGTGTCCGTGTGGTATATTGTTGGAGTGTTTGTATGCTTTACACTTTTCACAGTTAGACACATAACTCTTAACGTCTGTATTCATACCTTTCCAGAAATAGTTTTCTTTAATTTTGGCTAGAGTTTTATATATTCCTGGATGTATTGCGCTTAATTCATGATTTTCCTTTATACATTCCTGTACTATATCACGAGGTAGAACTATTTTCCATGAATTTTCGTCTTGTAACTGTGATGTGGGTTTACTAAATCTATACAATATGTTTTCTTTTATTTGATAGTTTTTATGAAATATTGGATTTGATTGTACATTTTTAAATAAGTTATTGTACCATTCATCATTTGAGTTTATTCCCCCTGAAAATGTTACTGCATTGAGTTCTGCTCTTGATAACACGTCGGGAACTACGTGCAGAGCACCTTTCCTATGACGGATTTCGAAGTCAAAACAAGCTAGTTGCATTGCCCAACGCGCTAAACGACCGGATGGGTTGTTTAATGTTTTTAACCACTTAAGACACATATGATCTGTTACTAAAATGAAATGGCCACAATCGATATAAGGTCTAAAATGTATGACTGAATCAACTACAGCCAATAGCTCACGCTCGGTTGTGCTATAATTTCGTTCTGTTTTTGAGAGTAAACGGGAGTGAAATGCTACGGGATGTTCTATACCGTCTACTTCTTGTACGAGAACACTTCCAATTCCGACTGATGATGCATCTGTATGAATCTGAAATGGTATTGAAAAATCAGGACAAGCTAATACTGGTGCTTGAGTGAGTGCTTCTTTAAGTGCTATGAAAGACCCTTCTGCTTCACTACACCATGCTATTGCCTCTTTTCCTTTTCTTTTACCGATTAATGCCGTCATTGGTGCAATTATTGTTGAGAAGTTATTAACAAATCTCCTGTAATATGAACATAAACCTATAAAAGCACGTAATTGTCTAGCTGTAGTTGGTCTAGGGAAGTTTCTAATACAGTCCAATTTTTTTGGATCTGTTTGCAGACCTTTTGAACTTACTACATATCCTAGGTAATTTAGCTGATCTTTGCAAAATTCACATTTATTAAAATTTATTGTCAACCCTGCTTTGCTTAAAGTTTCTATAACATCATTTAATATATCAATATGCTCTTCAAATGTAGTGGTAGCTACCAATAGATCGTCACAATATCCGAAAATTTTTTCACCATACCTATGTTGAAATAGTGAGTCGATCAAACGTTGCATATCACAGCCAGCGTTACATAAACCAAAGGGCACTCTTTTGAATTCAAAAAGTCCCCTGTTAGGTACTACAAATGCGGTTTTCTGACAAGAAGTGCCGTTTCCATCTAAATTATCTGAATCACAAAGTGGTAGCTGCCAGTATGCAGCTGATAAATCTATTGATGATAAATAACGAGCTCCTTTAAGGTTATCCAATATTGATGATATATATGGCAACGGATAGGAGTCTTTAAGAGTGACATCATTCAGTTTTCTAGCGTCCAAACAAAATCTGAGTGAACCATCTTTCTTTGGTGTCATAACAACTGGATTAGACCAAGGTGATTTTGATGGAGCAATTACGCCCAGTTCTAACATCCTATCAACTTCATCATTCAGTGCCTGCAGTTTCACTGGTGATAAAGGGTAGTATTTTTGTTTTATTGGTGTTCCCGTTGTTACAATCCTATGTTCAATTATATCGGTTTTACCTAAACCTTTCTCTTCGGTACTAATTGTTTTAAATTTTGAAATAATTTTTTCTAATTCAATATATTCTAATGGTGAAAGTTCACCTTTGGACATTATACCGCACAACTCATTTGAAGTTTGTGGGTGGTTATCGTCAGTTTTATCCACTAGCTGTTTGCTGTCAAAATAAAAATAATTTAAAATTCCAAATTGATGTACGAAGTCCATGCCTAGTATGAAGTTATCTGATATTTCTGGTATAACCATAAATGTTATTTCGCTCCTTTTATTTTTAAAAGTAATTGGTAATGTCATTACTCCTATTGTTTCTACTTGAGAACCGTTGGCACATTTTGCGCTCCAGGTAGTTGTTTCTTTTTTAAATCCTATATCTATTAGTTGCTTATGGTATCCATTACCTATAACTGAGAGATTCGCACCTGTATCTAAAAGTCCACTGTATGTTTTGTTTTTAATTTGGAATTCTACAAAAATTCTGTTGTCCATTTTTCCACATGATATACCAGGAGTCACCGTTCCTAAGTGTTGTTTACTAGAGCACGAACTAGTCACTCCTGGACCATCTAGTTTTTTTGAATTCGATTTTTGAACAGGGTGGGCGTCTGTGGGTGGGTTACACTTAGAACAACGCGAGGTGAGTACCCCCTTTGCTCCACACTTAAAACATACAATGCCTGGTACTGATCTGCATTGTTTGTATGAATGTCCGGTTTTTTTACATTTTCTACATGTAATGGTTGGGTTTTCAGTTTTCTTATACTGAGTGTTAACAACTGTAACTTGTTTCTGGCCCTTATTAGGTTTTGAGGCTGAGTTACATGGTGTGGAAACCGCATATGCTTCGTAACGCTTGCCTAGTGAAATTAATCTGTCAATGGTCTGTATGTCATTGACAGCTAAAAGTTGTGCATAGGTTGGTAATAAATTATGTTTTACAATCTCTATTAGGGTTGCTTCTGATAAAGGTGCAGTAAGTCTTGAATTTAAGGTTTGCATATCTAGCACATAAATATGCAATGGTTGTCCTAGGCTTTGCTTATGATCCCTAATTTGTTTCTCTAAGATGAAATCATTGTCAAAGGATGAGAAGAATGTTCTGAATTTATTTTGCAAATCTTCCAAGGTGACTACTGTGTCTCTAATTTGTCTGTAATAATCTAGTGCTTTTCCGCCTAAGAAATCTGAAAAACATTTGACGATTTTATATTCTGGTATGTCTCAAGTGCGCATGCAGTCATCAATCCGCAAGAAAAAATCCACTATACTTGATTCTCCGGTGAACTTTAAATTCCATGACCGGAAATTGTCATCGCATACTACATAAGTTACGAGGTTCGAGTGGTCAGCTGTTACTGACTGACTATGTGAAGGTTGGTAAATATGTTTCGTGTCATGGGATGCGGCTGACATTGGTGGCTGTGCTACTTTACGTCTACGTGCTACATTATGCGAGACATCATCTGTATCTGATTCATCGGGCTTGTGCGCCGTATCTTCTGTATCAAGAAACTGTTCTAATGGATCTGCCATTGTGACAACACTATTCTAAATTAAAAGTTAGTAACTAAACAGTGCCTGCATATGGCGTTGTGATTCAAATCCTTGGCTATTGTGATTAACGACAAAAAACTTATCATTGCAAGTACACAAATATTCTCAGAAATTAGTGTTTGCAACTGGTATTTACTTGACACAAGCAAGGAATGTTGCTTCACCCAATACTACGCTGACAAAAATGCTGACATGCATTCACCATTTAGGTACCCCACGATATGCTATGTGAATTTCCACACAAGCTCTAAAACGTTTACATGCAAAATATGTTGGAGAATGTTAATCTATCATAGGTAAACTGTATAAAAATTTCAGTAATATTCCAAAGAACTCCCATAGATTATGAATTTATTAAATGTTCGGGCGCCATTGTCGTGTGTAAAAAAAAAGACTGGAGATTGTTATTGAGAGTTGAGACACACGATTAGTTTATTTAAGTATGAAACGTGATTATCAAATAAAAGGTTCTTCAAGCTCTCGGCTTTCAGCATCCAACTATTAGTTCAAGGACCTCTTGCTATAGAAACCTATGGGAGGTTTATTTGGAATAAAACTAAGTTTAACTTAAAAGTGCAAACACTATATTGTTTTTCAAAAATAACAAACTAAAACATTAAGGATTGGGTAGAACCTAGCATCTTAAAATTAGACAGTCCAAGTAGGAACGAGGCAACGGTGCCTACGGAATATGTCGCGCACTGACTCTACACTACTGGCCAGATAATAAAGAAATAAAATGACTTACTCATGGTACCATGAACGCACACTTCCCATCACGTATTGCTACCGAAGCAATAGTTGGTTCCCCACGAAGATGGTAAACCGGACGTTCACCGGGGCACTGCTCGACAGTGTCCCTTGAAGACCGGGCACGTAGAGGATACTGGAGGCCCCCTCCAACACACCTAACGAAGGTGCGCGGAAGCTGGCGCGGGATGCCGGAGGCGAAGTTAAGCAGGAAACACGGTGAGTAGTCCTTGGGATCGTCTACCACACAGGGTTGGTGGCAGACACTAGCGCTGGTGCGAAGTCCTACGGACGTAGTACTTCCCCATGAAGCTGGTCAGGTGACACGATGAGCCGAAGATGATCAAAGACTCTTCAGTTTGTCCTTGAGGCGATGGTGCAGTTAAAAATACATCATCGGAGATGCGCACGTAAACAAATAATGTTATAACGGCGTTGAAGTCCTCTTGGAATCGTTCATTAGTTACGGAACTACAGTGAACACAGACCGCCGTTGACTGTCCTACGAGGAATCACTGACACACAAATACCTAGCTTTACAGGTTCATGTTGCTAACACTGATTCTAAGTTATTACAATGGTCTGGACCGAAGTCCAGCACGAAAATAAAAGAAAAGAGAACCTCGCGCACGTGGCGCGTACTAGGTTAACCTTTTCACATGACGTATACTTTTGAACTGTCAAAATACGTGAGCCTGAGGAACGCGGGCAGCGTGCCCCGCTGTTGGACTCAGACTGACAACCCAAAATCGATAAAATCTATACATTAAAATTCGTTCCACGTAGAATGATTACTTATGAAATATATCTATTATTTTTTCTATCTCTAAATTTAGAACAGTACATAATACTTATTACGTTACAGCATCCCATAAACGAACATGATTTAATTGTTCGCGATAGTATAATTTTCGAAAAAGAGACTGATGATTATGTGCGACTACATAATCACTAACGTCATGGCCTATAACTTTGACAGCTGCATGAAACGAAACGCACTATGCCTAATAAATGTTATGGTTATAATTAAACAAAAGTTTTAATAAATCCAAAAACTATTGTCATATTTGAAAAGATCGTTTTACGAGCATTCTAAAAAGTGGCTATATGTTCCAAATCCGTACAGTAGTTACTGAGTAATTTGCATGCCAATATTGCCGGTTTTGTAAAGTGTTCCTACGCTATTATGAGATAAATACAGCATCCCATTTCAAAGCAGATGCTGTTTCTGATCACTTAATACATTGATGTCCTATACACGATGATGGTTATTCTTTTCCAATTGTAATTCATGTTCATGGGTTTCATTGTAAAATAAATAACCTCAAAATGTTGTCGTCTAACATTAATTGAATTGTTGGGAAACAAGTAGCAGGTTATGAAATGTATCTGCTACATGCTTAAAGCACGCCGACCGCATGCTTGCTGCGCGCCGAATCCGAGTCGCCCGCGAGTTGAGTTGTATAGTAGCAGCAAGCGCACTGGCGGCTCGCTGTAAGCTTTTTCATATAGACACTATGAAATATATTATACGACCCACGATTTAATATTGCAAGCAATATGCAAATTAATTGCTGGGTTGGAGCAGTGCGGGTGCGGTGCCGGTATAGTGTGCCATGACTATTAGTGTGTTTTAGAAGTCAGAAAGGCTGTCTGCTACATGCTTTACGAGTATAATTGCCTTTTACACCGATCTTTTAATTAATTGAAAATAAAGTAGCAATACTTACTAATATTTTAGTTTAGTACCTCGGACGTTACCTTACCGACGACCTTAAAGATGATGTCGACATAGAGAGGGAGCGCAGGCTCTGTCAGTCCGTGGCAATATGCTGACCCGTAGATTCGCCCACTGTACGGACCAAGTTAAAATCACGCTATTTAAAGCGTATTGTCAGGGTCTGTACACGGGTGGTCTATGGGTTAGTTATACTAAACAATCTCTAGGCACTCTGCGCGTCCAATACAATAACATTTTTAGGATGATGTTGGGACTTCTTCGTTTCTGCAGTGCCTCCGAGATGTCATACTGACGATTTCCATGCCGTCATTCCGAAAAAAGTCGTGTCACTTATGAGGAGGGCGCGGGGGAGTCACAACAGCATCCGGAAAACTGTAGCTGAAGATGTTCGTGCACCTGTGTTGAGGCATTTCGTTCGTCTGGTGATTTCTAGGGAGGTATCGCGCTATTGGTTATCTTGACGGGGCGGGGTGTCTCAGCACAGGGGTATTTTTTTATTTATGTGTTTTCGATGTTATTATTATGATGAGTGATGTCCTTTGTATTTTAAGTACTAACAATAGTTTCTAAGTTTTTATTTATCTAACCCTTTTTTTCGGATGGGAAATCATCAAATGACTCCTCCCGCTCTGTGCGGAGCAGGTTTCAGACTTTTACTGACTAAAACCCATCCATATTCCTTCTTCGCCCTTTGTGTTCCGGGGCCACGGTATCTCTTTCGAACAGTCTGGCAACCCTGGCAGGCATCGGTCCTTACGGACCCCTTCCTTTTTGCTGACACTCTTTGAGGCGCGCGTGGAACTCGAACGCGCCGTCGACACGGCCTTTCGTCATGAGACGGACGGACGGCGAGCTAGCCCCATAGCCCACCGTCCACAGGCCCGCGCCTGCGGTGGCCGGGGGCCACGTGGTGGCTCCCAACGCCCGGGGCGTCTCCCGCGGCGGCCGGGGTTTATCTAACCCTTGAATCTAGTTTTCCCAAAATAAATAATATTGAATTGAATTTTAATTTGAATACAAGTTAACTAGTTTCGACCTACAGCACCATGTAAATCCGTTGTTTTAGAACAACTGTCTGTTTGTTTCGGAGTTATTTCAATCTGAAAGTTTTTCAATCGGTTGGTTTTGACTTTGGATCGATTGGAACTAACTTTTGCTATTGGGAAAATCTTCTGTGTGTTTTAAAAAGAGTTATTTAAATCAGTTAGTTTATTAAATCGGTTTTGTAAAGAAATAAAAGAAGATTGAGGTCGGCTTCCAGTCTAACCGGATGCAGCTGAATACCAGTATTTTACAAGGAGCGACTTACGATCTGACCACCACCCATAACCCAGGTAAATACGAAACCCCTTGATTACCACCCAGTGACGTAAAACGACCTCTAGACTCTCTAGAAGCGGTTAAAGCTAGGGAAAAGGATAGCCTACTTCGTATAAAAATTGTCCTGAACATATGTGCATAAATGTGGGATATGGTCGTATCAACCCTATCGTTCAGTTCCCGTTTACCGATACAGGAAGTGCTTCCCTTTCAAACGTCAGCTTATCGCCGATTATCCAACACAATAGCTGTTTGAAGTTGTAGTGGGTGTAGGGTTACACGTGTTAGTAGAAAAAATGATGTTGTGGGTGAAATCTGGTTTTTTAATAAGGTAACTAGACTGTTTGGTTGGACCGTTTTTATGATACAAGGTCACGCTTGTTTACTCCAGCCGTCTTTAGCCGTGTGGTATCCGGCAGAGTAGAATAGAACCAACCCATTACACTCACGGGTGTCGTATCATCATCATCATCATCATCATTTCAGCCGAAAGACGTCCACTGCTGGACATAGGCCTCCCCCAAGTGTCGCCACATTGACCGGTCCCGTGCGACTCGCATCCAGCGGATTCCTGCAACCTTCACCAGGTCATCGGTCCACCTAGTGGGAGGCCTTCCAACGCAACGTCTTCCGGTTCGCGGTCGCCACTCCAGAACTTTTCGGCCCCATCGGCCATCCGTTCTGCGAGCAATGTGCCCTGCCCACTGCCACTTAAGTTTGGCAATTCTACGAGCTACGTCGGTAACCTTTGTTCTCTTGCGGATGTCTTCATTTCTGATTCGATCGCGCAAGGAAACTCCGAGCATAGCCCTCTCCATTGCCCTTTGGGTGACTTTAAGCTTTCTGATGAGGCCCATTGTGAGCGACCACGTTTCGGTCCCGTATGTAATCACTGGCAACACACACTGGTCAAAGACTTTCGTCTTGAGACACTGCGGTAGGTTGGACGAGAAGATACCGCGCAATTTCCCGAACGCTGCCCAACCGAGTCGGATTCGACGATTGACCTCTTTCTCGAAGTTAGACCTACCTAACTGGACAGTTTATCCCAGGTACACATAATCGTCTACAACTTCGAGAGTAGAGTCTCCGATCTTGATAGGAGTGGGTGTGACATGGGCATTTAACATGACCATAGTCTTGTCCATGTTCATTTTTAAACCCACTCTTCCGGAAGCTCTACTGAGGTCATCGAGCATTGTACTGAGGTCCTCCATGGTCTCAGCCATTACCACTATATCATCGGCAAACCGAAGGTGAGTGATGTACTCGCCAGGGGTCGGGTGTCGTATAAGGCGATTAATGTCTGAGGCAGAACACATTGCGCCTCCATAGACCTGAGAATGGGCAGCAGCGTTTTCTGTTAGTCTTTCATCACTGCGATCTCCAATCCGCCTGCCAAGCGTGGAGATTACGGAAAATTGCTCCCATCATGGGAGAGGCGTATGTCCAGCAGTGGACGTTATGGGATGTTGTTGTTGTTTACTCTGAAATGGTAGGCAGGGCTGTTTAGTACATAGGTGTCTGACTACTGCTTCGTTGATCGAGTGCTCGCAAGCGCGTCTACTGAGTATGAGTTCCTGGTTTCGATTCCCGTGTCGGGCAAAGTGCTATTGGGTTTTTGCTATCAGGAATTTCTCAGTAGCAGGAACGGAGCCTTGATTAGAATGGCACAGCGGTAGTGATGCTGCCTTACGTTCTTAGGGTCCGGGGTTCGAATCCCGGTAGGAGAAAGAAAGAAAGAAAGAAAAAAAGTTTATTTGACGTCAGATAAAAGCACACACACATAAACAAAAGATACAAACAAAGGAGGAAAAACAGCATACACACAGGAGCATATGCTTTTGTGATGAGCATGGACATTTGTTTCCAAATCATGGATGTTTATATGTCTAATAAGTATGTATTTACAAACAAAACGTATCTATGTAGTATATCCACTACATGGTGTCCACGACACAAGCCTCTTTGTTTTTGTGGTACTAGATGGCGCTGTGTGTAATATCCGGCGATATTTATTTTATTTGTGCCAGGTTGATGGTAATAGGCTCACCCCCTATTACAAGGGACTTAAACATACCTGGCGAAATTTGGGTGTACCTTATAGTAACAGGAGTGATGATATGTTATGTGTTCTTCTAATAACAGATCACATCTGAATACTTACATTTTGTCAGTTATTTTTGTTCCATGCAATGAAAATTTCCTCGCGCGATCGAATCAGAAATGAAGACATCCGCAAGAGAACCAAGGTTACCGACGTAGCCCGAAGCATTGGCAAACTTAAGTGGCAGTGGGGAGGGCACATTGCTCGCAGAACGGATGGCCGGTGGGGCCGAAAAGTTCTGGAATGGCGACCGCGAACCGAAAGACGTTGCGTTGGAAGGCCTCCCACTAGTGGTGAAGGTTGCGGGAATCCGCTGGATGCGAGTGGCATGGGACCGGTCAATGTGGCGACACTTAATGGAGGCCTATGACCAGCAGTGGTCGTATTTTGACTGAAATGATGATGATGATGATGCAATGAAAATCGAACCTGCTGTCACTTATCGGACTCAAGTGCAATACTTAACCAGCAAGAAAAGACTAGATTTTCTAAATATAAGAGGCCATTCACATTCTTGCTAAATTATTTTTCGAGACAGCAGCACGTCTTTTATCTCCAGACAGTAAACAATAAACAAGAATCAACACAGACAAGAAAAAACAAACATAAAAAAGAAACTAAAAACTCTAATCTTTGTTCAAAATAATAATTAACAAATTATTACCCGAAAAACACATAAACGAACTTACTAACCTGCAACAGAAAAAAAACAACGCAACGGAGCAATTTATTAAAATTTAACTTAATTTCAAAAGACACAATGAACGGGAGAAACAAACAACTTTTTTTTTCCAAAAAAAAAAGGTTAAAGGAAAAAAATCTCGCCAGAATTTATGCTTGGTAGTTTCTTTTTCAATTTGCGTAGAGGGGGTGTTCGTTAAAAATTCAGAGGACAGCCCGGGAGGATATAGATTGGTCGGCCCTCTCTGCTCTCTCCTTTTTTTCCTTTTGTGAACGCCGTTTGTCTGTGAAATGTTTTGATTTCCATTTGGATGCTAAGTTTAGCAACATTGTGTGCATGCATTATTTGTTAGGCACTGAGATTTCTGGCTAGAAATTGGCTACCTTTCTTTATTTATATACGAGTGGGTGTACTAAAACTAGAATGAGACTACGAGAATAGTTAGAGATGGATGGGGAAATTATCGCACATTCGTACCTAAACATTTCTACATAATATTATATGGAAGGAGCCCGTGGCTAAATAATAACAGCCGCTCGGGTCGATCTTTAGGTGAATCTGTGCGTGCCTAGGTCGGTCTGTGGATGGGTGACCACCCATTACATACCGGGTTTCCTCCGTGCCTCGGAATGCACGTTAAGCTGTTGGTCCCGGCTGTCATTTGTAGATCTTTGACAGTTGTTACAGGTAGTCAGTGACCCAAAAAGTCTGACGTAGTCTTACCAAGGGGTATCGTATTACCCAATACTAACTAGGTTGTGGAGTTCAGATAGGCAGTCAACAACAACAGCTCATACCGTCCACTGCTGGACATAAGCCTCTCCCATGATGGGAGGAATTTGCCGTAATCTCCACGCTTGGCAGGCGGATTGGAGATCGCAGTGATGAAAGACTAACAGAAAACGCTGCTGCCCATTATCTGGTCTACGGAGGCGCAAGGTGTTCTGCCTCAGACATTAGTCGCCTTATACGACACCCATGAGTGTAATGGGTTGGTTCTATTCTACTCTGCCGGATACCACACGGCAAGGTTAGGTTAAGATAGGCAGTCGCTCCATATAAAATACTGGTATTCAGCTGCATCCGGTTAGACTGGAAGCCGACTCCAACGTTGAGAAAAGGCTAGGCAGATGATGATTATAATATTATGATCCGAATTATGTGTGAACGTGGATGAGGCCAAAAGGATCGTAGCAGGTGCCTTTCTTTATTTTCTGCCTACCCCCAAGGGAAAAAAGCGAGAGTTTATGTATTATCATCATTAGGGTAATAAGCAACTTCAAGCAGAAAATAACGTTCTGTGATCACTATGTCATCTGCCAAGCACAATGATTCTTCGGGTAACTTTTGAGAGGAGTTTTTAATAGAAAAAAAAAACACTAACGTTGCCAGTCCAGTCGCATTTGCAACCATGAAACCAATATTTTCATGGAGCCACTGCCTATCTGACCTAAACCAATATTTTCATGGAGCCACTGCCTATCTGACCTACACAACCCTGTTAGTACCTACTGGGTAATACGATACAACTTGAGACCGGTAGAATTGAGGTCTAAAGGGTGTAAAACACCTCTTAACGAAGCCGAAAGGCACTTGTTCTCCTCGTTATTGCGATCATTTTTTTGTTCTACACCATACCTGGGAACCTTCTAGTTACGGAGATATTGGAGGTCAAAGTTCCATTTTGACAAGTTTTTATTTAATTACTAGCTGACCCGCGCAACTTCGTCTGCGTCACATAATAAGAGAAAGAGAGAGAGGGCTAGGTTAGAGATTCTGAGACCACCTTAAAAGATAGACATCATTATGTTATCGCGGACTGTTTTTTAACTTTTTAAGAAGAACAATTCCGTCATTTATGATTATTGCGTAAACGGTTAAAGATTCCAAAAAGGAATCTCCAGTTATTTTGCAATATTTTTCTTTGATGCTCCGCTCTTATTGGTTGTGGCGTGATGTTTTATAACGTATAACCTTCCTCGATAAATGGGCTATCCAACACTAATAGATACTTTTAAGTCGAACCAGTAGGCATAGCCAAGTTACAAACGTTTCATATCGATTCTCTTTCTACAATCGTAAACCTCTCGGTTTCAGCGATTGTAGATAGCGCTAAAATGGTAGCCAAGTTGACACGACTGAGTCGATCGCTCGTTCTCTAATGTCTGTAGAAAAAACCTACACTTAAGTCTATGGTGAGCGTTCCTACCAAAGAGTATTGCGATCAACATTATAGAAACGATATCTATTCTATCATTTTGAACGATGTAAACTTGTCTACGAATTCAGTAGTTCTTGAAATTAGCGCGTTCAACCATCCAAACAAACTCTTCAGCTTTATAATATTAGTATAGACTCAAGTAGGTAACAAATTAATTTCTCAGAAATATTTGCGTTAATCGCTTAAATATTTTAAGTACTTATATTTTTCCAAATAAGGGCTTCCCCGACAGCCTTACGTTTTCATCCTTAGACACTCGATGACGTCTAAAGTTCTCATCAAGGAACACAAAATGAGCCGAAACACGATAAAACTCCATTAAACTATTGCGGATCTCTCGCAACTGCCTTCCCTCTCCAACGTCAGACCTTCTTTGATAGTCATACTCCACCCAGGTCTAAAGTTCTCATCAAGGTTCATCAAAATGAGCACAAACACGATATAGATGCTGTAAACTCTGAGAACCTCTTGCAACTGCCTTCCGTCTCCATCGTTAGAATATCGATGACAGTCATACTCCAGCCAGAGTTAAAGTTCTCATCAAGAGCATTTAATGAGCCTAAGAACGATCTTCTTCTTGTTTATCGTGTGGTTAGTGCCTAACCTGGTGTCAGAGTTTTTATGCCGTCCAATGGCCTCTGACTTGGAGGCGCTACGCCGGGGGGAAACTCCGCTGCCGCGGAAAATTGTCGCTCAGCGGACAGACTTCCGGCGGGATCTCATGGCGACATGGAGAGAGCGACTGTCGCAACCCCGTGCAGGGCACGCCACAATAGTGGCGATAAGTCCCCTCTTTGAGGAGTGGCTTGAGCGACGCCACGGCGTCCTTACCTTCCGCCTGACGCAGGTCCTCACCAGACACGGTTGTTTCGGGAGGTTCCTGCACCGAATCGGGCGGGAGGAAACGCCCGGATGTTTCCATTGCGAGGATCGACCGGAGGACACGGTGGAGCACACGGTAGAGGCTTGCCCCGCGTGGGCGGAGCACCGCCGTGTCCTCGAAGCGGCGATTGGCGGCGGCGACCTCTCGCGTCCGGCCCTGGTTCAAGCCATAGTCCGGAGCGAGACGGAATGGGACGCCGTCACCTCCTTCTGCGAAGCAGTAATGCTAGAGAAGGAGGTGGCGGAACGTGAGAAGGAGAGAACCTCACAGCGTCCCGGCCGCCGTGGAAGTCGCCCCGGACATCCCGTCGCCCGGCCACCGTAGGGGCGGGCCCGTGGACGTCGGGCTATGGCTTAGCTCGCCGTCCGTCCGTCTCATGACGACAGGCCGTGTCAACGGCGCGTTCGCGTTCCACGCGCGCCTCAAAGAGAGTCGGCAAAAAGGAAAGGGTCCGCGAGGACCGATGCCTGCCGGGGTTGCGGGACTGTTCGAAAGAGATACCGTGGCCCCAGAACACAAAGGGCGATGAAGGAACATGGATGGGTTTTAGTCAGTAAAAGTCTGACACTCCCTCCTGCTCCGCCCAGAGCGGGAGGAGTCATTTGATGATTTCCCATCCAAAAAAAAGGGCCTCTGACTTGGTTTTACTTGCCGTCGACAAATATCTCTCAGGCATGCTGGTTTCCTCACGATGGTTTTCTTCACCGAAGCAAGTGATAATTATACAAAACGCACATGAATCCGAAAAATCAGAAATGCATGACTTGGGTTCGAACACGATTTTTTTCAATTTTATATGGGACCAACTTTGAGATATACGCTTTTCACTAAAAAAGAATCATGCAAATCGGACCTCTCTGGAAAAAGTTATGCGTCATCATCATCATCATCCACA
Source organism: Xestia xanthographa (assembly GCA_905147715.2). Lineage (NCBI taxonomy): Eukaryota > Metazoa > Arthropoda > Insecta > Lepidoptera > Noctuidae > Xestia > Xestia xanthographa. Next base: position 3,835,937 of record LR990652.1, on the reverse strand, counting down.
GCCTGAATTCACCCACTGCTGGGTATAGGCCTCTTCTGTTTGTGCTAAGTTCCACGCTCTTTCCGTTCCTAGGACGCCACCCGGTCACAGCTTTACTCCACCTACGATCACCGCGCCTTGCTAGGTGTCCTGCCCAACTCCATTACACAGCTGACACGGGCGAATGACAGTATTTATCATTCTTTCATAATAATCTTAACACTGCGATTCAGAAAATGGAGTCAATTTAAACTGCTAAAATATATGCTTGGAAAGCGATCGACTTGCTTTCCATGCATACAAAAGCTCCACGTCTACAGATTTACTAAATGATAGTTTTATATTAATAAATATAGATAAATTTTGATTGAAATAAATTATTCCCTAACCGTCGTTTATATGGTTAAAAAAAACTAAAAGTATGTATAAACTATGTAGTAATGATTTCGAAACCTTAAAGCTTTAAAAAAAATGAAAATACTTAGTTACAAAAAGCGAAAACTGGATGGGGATCGAACATGCGAACCTAAGTTATTATCTTACAGCATTAAACAAATCAAAATTAATACAAAAAGTGAGTCTTGACTGAGGCTCGAACTTGCAAAACACTGTTCACAGGGCGGTCGCTGTCGCCGGCGGGCTATTTGTTCTAGTGACAAAAGGTTCAAAATAGCTGTTCTATTGCAACGTATGTTATGGCAGTTGTCAGTTGTCAAACAGTTAAATAATATTGACAAAATGCAATATTGCTCACCCCGTAAGTTATTAGCGTAATAATTATATAGCCTATGTCCTTCTCCAGGTTGAAATTTATCTCCTTGCCAAATTTTATTACGATCCGATCAGCCGTTTAGTCGTGAAAAGGTAGCAAACAAACAAACAGAGTTACTTTCGCATTTATAATATTAAGTATGGATATAAGTAAGTTTAATACCCCGCTCCTTTATAAAAATAGCGTGATTATTATGTTCCTAGAGTAAAATTTTTATTAACATGTTATTTTGTGCATTCAATTATTTTGTCCATTCAATTACGAACAAAAACCTTTTAAAATCAATATTGCTTACCTCCCGTAACATAAGGCGTGATAATATGTAGCCTAAAGCCTTCCTTGGTTTACAAAGAACATTTTTGCCGAATTTCAATTCAATCTATGCAGTAGTTTTGGCGTGAAGCCGTACCATACACACAGACAAACAGACAAACAGACAAAAATTCTAAAAAGTCACTTTTTGTCATCAGTTACGTTTTTCTAACAAAAGCCACTTATATTTCCTCGAAAATTCTCAATGTACAGTTTTTCTTTCGTTACTGTTTTATTATATGTATAGACAAGTTTTTAATGTAAGATTTTTACTTTAAACACCTCCACGACCTCCGTACTATTCAATCCATCCATCAGCACAATGTTTTGAGTGCGTTACATTGAGTTTTACCACAAAACATTTTAACCCCAAAAAAAAGTCGTTTCCCAGCAATAATATTTTTGCGTAAAGTTACTTAGTTTGATGTACAGAATGCTTGGTTGACGGCTTCACGGTCTTTTACACCTTGTACGTATAACGACTGTCAATGATCTACAAATGACAGCATCAACGGCTTAACGTACTTTCCGAGGCACGAAGGAAACTCTGTATATAATGGGTGGTCACCCATCCACAGAACAACCTAGGCAAGCGCGGCTTAACATGAAGATTGATCCAAGCGGCTGTATTATTTAGCTACGAGCTCGAGAGCTGCGAGAGTCATTCAAAAATATTTTTGCTTGTAACCCTTTAACGTACGTACCTGTCACTCATCCTTATCATTTTCCTGCCTAAATCCAGTGCATGCTATCGTTACATTCAATCAGTACAATCTAGCTGTCCCCGTAGATCTATCAGCGTGATAAATTATAGCAAACTGACGCTTCTGAAGTATTTATAGCTCTTTTTATTTGAGCGCAACATTTGTTTGGATTTTTATGGATAAAACAATTGTTTCTATTTGTTTATGAAAAATATATAAACGGGAAGTTTATTTATGAAGATGTGTTATTTGTATCTGTGTCACAGATAGCTTGTATTGTATTATTGCGTTGTGATGATAAGACGAAAAAGTAAGTTGCACGACAACAATTGGGTAAAATCCAGAGCTCACAAATTAATAGTAAAACAGTTCAGTTAATATTCTAGAAGGAACTTAACTTACAAAGAGGTTTAAAATGCACACTGATATGCAGGTAAACCTGGCCCGTTTTGGGTTATGGAATATTTTTTATCCCAATAGCACTACCTTTCCGTGAGACGGTTCTACAAATTAATATTCATATTTTATAAAGTAAACTAAACATTTCATGCAATTTTTTTTCAGAACATAAAATCAAAGGAGGTCCCAAGTCCCAAAACACGGTAGGATGGCTTAATTCAAGGTGTGACAGGCAGTTCTCACAAGGGACGATGTCTATCTCGTTCTACTGATTCCATTTGACATAATACCGTCCATGTGACCCAGGAGAGACGTGCGTGTGGTTTTAAATAGATTTGGTCCATTTGGAGTGATTATGTCAGTTTAATATTGTGTCCCGACAATGAAGACAACGACAGACAATTAAGAAATTACAAGGTATGTGGTAAGGAGCTCGTGGCTAAATAATAACAGCCGCTCGGGTCGATCGTTAGGGTAAGCCGTGCTTGCCTAGGTTGGTCTGTGGATTGACCGCCCATTACATACCGAGTTTCCTCCGTGCCTCGGAAAGCACGTTAAGCCGTTGGTCGCGGCTGTCATTTGTAGATCTTTGACAGTCGTTAGGTAGTCAGAGGCCCAAAAAGTCTGACAACCAGTCTTACCAAGGGTATCGTATAACCCGGTACTAACTGGGTTGTGGAGGTCAGATAGGCAGTCGCTCCATGTAAAATACTGGTATTCAGCTGCATCCGGTAAAACTGGAAGCCGACCCCAACGAAGTTGGGAAAAGGCTAGGCAGATGATGACAAGGTATGTGGCAATGGGATTTCAAGTCAATAAAACTTACCTTAATTAACCTTATAAGGCGGTGCATAATCCAAAAATATTTCTAACTGCTACCTACGTTACAAAAAGAACTACAGTGCAAAGTCCAAAGTTTAGAAGCATGCTTCTAAACCTAGCGGCTTAGACCGTGCGTTGCGCGGTGAATGAATGAATTTAAGACTTGTAAAAATGCTGGCATTAGTCAAACTGACAAATTTTCTCATTTGATTTTGAACTTAACCATCAACATTTTATGTTGTAATCATTTGGAGAAATTTGACAGTTTCTCCTGTTGTGCCTGTAAAAGCACTCACATTTAAAATCGAAATATAGTAGAAATAGCGTTGATAAAAAAGAAAACAATCCAAAACAAGTGGTCTCCCTTACACTGAGAGAAAGCCCACTAAGGTTCTTGTTAAGTTTATTTACCAACTAGCTAATTCCCGCGGTTTCGCCGACGCTAAGTTCGGTAATAATCCACAGGATCGTACTATCGGGATAAATAATATCCTATATGTCAATCCAGGTCATAAAGTATCTGTGTGCCAAATTTTGCCTAAATCCGTTCAACCGTTTTTGCGTTAAAATAGGAACAAACATCCATACGTCCTCACAAAATTTCGCATTTATAATAGTAGTAAGATGAGTTTAGAACAGTCTCTAAAACCACTAACAAAACAGCATTCTAACACAGGTACCAGAGGACTATCCTCACATTCTGAACCAAAGCTAATTGCCACAGCGACAGACAACCGACCCCGGAGACCTAAATCTATTCCAACCGAACCTATGTACTATATACTACCGCACTACGAACACATTTTTAGTAGAATTTCAATCGCCAACGGACTACAACAAAAAATAGTGAGTCCCTGAAGGTTTTGTGGGTCAGATAGTAATCTATCTATTGGAAATGTGGGGTTTTGAAAATTTATGTAGGCTATGAATGGAGGAACTCAGTGTGTTTTCACAGGTTCCCTATCCATTTGCATAAAATTTTAAGACCTAATATAACTTGGCATACTTTTGTTACTACTAATTATATTTTCGCATAACATTTTTACGCATAACAGCTTACGCGTAATTTTTTTAAGCATAATTTATCTAATCATAATAATGATTAAGCATAACATTGTTAGGCATAAATTGATTTACGCATAATGATACTAAAACATATTTTTAGGCATAACAAAGAAGCATAATCCTAAAATGTTAGTCATACCCTAATTGGATATACCAATTTATTTTGACGATTGGAATAAAACCATCTCTCCGAAGCAGGTAATACATAACATATTTGTTTTGAACATAGTTGATTGTGAACATTATGTGAGTTTTTCCCTGTGAGAAGCATGCAAACAAGCATACACCATGCATGCAGCAAACATGCAGCTTGCAAACATTTAAACAACCATACACCATGCATGCAGCAAGCATAAGGCAAGCATGCGTGCAACAAGCTTGCATTCAGCAATCATGCAGCATGCAAGCAAGCATGCAGTATGCAACATGCAGCAGGCAAGGTTTCTGTCACGGCTCCGGCGCTGCGGGGCTCCGGCGGTCCCACGCGAGCTTATCGTCGCAGATGTGTTTTACGCTCACCACCGCAGCTTGGACTTGCTGGCCGGCTCCGCCGGCCAGCCTCAGCTGCGGCGGCGAACGTTAAAACTCCTCAACTCGCAGGCCGCCTCGCTCCTCCGCGCCTACGCGGGCTTAGATTACACTCTAGGGGTAGGGCAGACAAGACTACGTGGAGTCGATTATGCAGCGATTCGTTTCTGTCACTAACTTTTGTAGCACAACTTAATAAATTTTTAATTCAAAATAAATACGTAAAAATAACTCAAATTTTATTCCGGTATTTATATTATTTGTATGCCTAAATACTATTATGCTAATATTCATTATGCCTAGTAACATTATGCAAAATTCAATTTATGCCAAAACAAATTATCCTTCAAGATGATTATGCCAACATAAACAGTATGCCAAAAAAAAATTGGCAAAGTATTATTATGGCAAAACAAATTATGCCAAAACAGTTATGCCAAAGTATATTAGGAAAAAGAAGATTATGCAAAAAAAAGGGATCCCGTATGTTGTCTAACTTAAGAGCCTATACTACCTCAGATTAACAACTCTGTTTGTGGTGGTTCATACTTCGTTTGTAATACTGTTAGAATAAAGTTCTAATCAGCTTGCACTACAAAGCGGTTGTTACGTCAGTCACTGCGGCCGAATAGTGCGAGATGAGCGGTTTTTATTCGTTATAAAATCAAATATTCGTCTTTTGAAAAAAATAAAAAACATAAGACCTGCTTTATAGTTAGTTCATTTAGTATGCAAAGTTTCATGATCTAATTTGAAGTACTTTTTGAATACCAGCGGTTTATTGTTCGATTTGGAGGTAAATTTGGGTTTTTTTTCTATCGAGAAAATTTTATGAAATCGTGTTTTCGCTAAACATAAGACCTAACATTAATCCTCAACTTTACCACATGTTTATTTCAAAATTAATGCTGCAGTATTTTAGGCGTAACGGAGGATCATGCTAAGCCATTTGAGGTAGTATAGGCCCTTAAAAAGTGTTTGCAGTGTTTATTTTAAGCAGTCATAGCCTAGTGGTGCCTGTGACCGTCACAATGTCATTGTGTCTCAAGATCAAACACAAGACCTGTCATTTTTCGGATTCATGTGCGTATTGTATAATTATCACTTACTTCGGTGAAGGAAAACATCATGAGGAAACCAGCATGTCTGAAAGATATTTCTCGACGGCATGTTGACCCAAGTCAGAGGCCCATGGGTGGCATTAAACTTTGATACCAGATTAGGCACTAACTACTCGATAAAGAAAGACTTGGAGGAACTGCATATCTGACCTCCACAACCCAGTAAGTACTGGGTATTACGATACCCCTTGGACTGAATGCTTTCAGGCCACTAAATACCTGTAACGACTGTCAAAGATCTACAAATGACAGCCGGGACCAACAGCTTAACGTGCATTCCGAGGCACGGAGGAAACCCGGTATGTAATGGGTGGTCACCCATCCACAGACCGACCTAAGCAAGCACAGCTTTACTTGGTAAGACTGGTTGTGATACTTTCCGTTTAACGACTATCAAAGATCTACAAATGACAATTAAAGGCTTTCGATTTACACTTTGTACACCTCAAAAAATTTTAAAATGACCTGCTTTTTACGAAGCTCCCAAAGTCACCACACTAGAAGATATTAAAGAAATTAACCAGTACATCCTCCACGATATATCCTCACGGCGACTAATTGGTGGGGCGACAGACAGCCGGCCCGGGGGAGCGGGTGTTACGTAGTCGTGACGTCACATGCAGCGACACGAGCTGCGGGACTGCAACACGGTGTACTACAGAACTAGATAATGAATTAAAGATGTACACTTGTTAGTGATTTAAACTTTTTATGTGAACCGGTTACGATTTAAGATGATAAATAAATAAAATATTATCTAGAAAAATAAGATGCTTTACTTGAATTTTGTATTAATAATAATCATCATCGTCATCATCATCATTTAAGCCGAAAGACGTCCACTGCTGGACATAGACCTCCCCCAATTGTCGCCACATTGACCGGTCCTGTGCATAAATTATAATAATAATCATTTATTCATTAGCGAAGTTTTAGAACTTTCTCTTAGCATCTGTGGTCAGACATAAGTAAGAAAATAAACGAATAAAAGAGTAAGTAGGTAAATGTAAAGAGTAAAGGAATAAGAAAACAACACGTTCGCAAAAAAGATAGGTTTTTATGAGAACATCACGCATTTAATCCCCGAAGGGTTAGAAAGAGGTATTCCTAATAGTACACCCACATTCGCCAGTTATGTTTACGTCCCATGTAATAGGGGGCCATCAACCGGGCACAGATCCAGACCCCGTGGCTGCTACTGAGAAATTCCTGATGGAAAAACCCAATAACACTTCGCACAACCTGGGAATCGAACCCAGGACATGCTCAGCAGACATAATAAATATGTAAATAACTAAAATAAAATAAAAAAGCCTTTAATTCTACCATAAATACACAGAACATATAAATTTGATTAATCATAATTGTAACAAATCATATCAGCATTACATTTTCCATTACATGCATTATCAACCTTACATTACTTATATTACATTATTTTCATTACATTATTAGTAACAATACATTCATTCCATAACTTTCATTCATACCATTACATTCATTTCATTACATCAATTTAATAACATTACATAGCATCCATTTAAAAAAATACATTACATCAATTTAATCAAATTACATAGCATCCATTTAAAAAAATACATTACATCAATTTAATAACATTACATTAATTTAATTTTGTGACATTCATTTTCATTACACTAATTTAATTTAATTACATTCATGCATTACATTTTTTTTTTGTTCATTTATGGAAGTCGCCTCTGCGGCGTAGGCCTCCCCCAGTTTTCTCCATTTTTCCCTATCTCTTGCTTGTCTCCTCCAGTCAGGTCCACATCTTTCTTTAAATACATCTTCCCAGCGCTTTCGCGGCCTCCCTTTCTTTCTTTTTCCATCTCTAGGCACCCACTCCACGATTTTCTTTGTCCATCTTTCATTTTCCATTCTACAGATATGTCCTGCCCATTTCCATTTCAGACTTCTTATTCTTTCTATTATGTCCGTTATTCCAGTTGTTTTCCTTATGTCTTAATTTGTCATTCTGTCAGACAATCTTATGCCCAACATGCTTAATAAATATGTACCAACTTAAAACTCTTTTAGCGACTTTTCGAAGAGACCTTTCTGGCAATAAACTTAATAGTTTTCATTGAAACAGTAATCCCAATAACCAGTAACAACACCAACTGACCTACATTTCAAACACTGACACTCACCAACTATTCTATAAACGAACATAACTGATTTTTAAAGCTGGCAACGCGAAAAAATCTGGGTATAATGGACGCATGGACGATCCAGCTAATCATGATGGATGACCACCGCTGGTGGACGAAGCAGATTGATAGCTGCACATCGAAACCATCCAGACTATAGATACGACCATAAAATATGGTATTGGGGACAAGGCTATGAATATTACAGGGGATCACTTTATGATTCGTGCATGTGAATAGTATTGAGTGGTAACCAATGATGGAATATGGATCAGGTATTTAGCATGACGAGTTCTTTATGTTGTCGGATATAAACATTAAAAAAAATGTTATGTTCGGAGCAAACTAAGGTATTTTTTTAACTCGCAACTGCGTGGTGAAATACGTCCGAGTATTTCTTGCAAAGAGGTCTAAGTACCAGCAGTTGAAATACGACGAAGACGACGACGACGAACAACGTCGTATTTACTTTACATTTACACCAAGCGCTCGTGTTAGGGACTCTAAACACTGATGCGTATCAAACCAAATCATTTTTGTAACTTACTATATCGAGCTTATTCTCCTTAGCGTGTTGATGACAATTACAATTGAGTGAGACCAAAGTTAGGCGGCGACTTCGGCACTTTCAGTAGCGTCTATTACGGGCCTATACCCCCTCAAATGGCTTAGCATGATCCTCCGTTACGCCTAAAATACTACAGCATTAATTTTGAAATAAATATATGGTAAAGTTGAAGATTAATGCTAAGTACTATGTGTGACGAAAACTCGATTCCATAAACTTTTCTCGATAGAAAAAAATATCAAAGTTACCTCCAAATCGAACAATAAACCGCTGGTATTCAAAATGTACTTCAAATTAGATCATGAAACTTTGCATACTAACTGAATTACCTAACTATAGAGCAGGTCTTAAATGTGTGGTTTTTTTTAGTCCAATCAATTATTTTTTCGTAAATCGCAAAAATCCACTCATTTCGCACTATTCGGCCGCAGTGACTGACGTAACAACCGCTTTGTAGTGCAAGCTGATTAGAACTTTGAACCACCACAAATAGAGTTGCTAATTTTAGGGTTAGAAGGTCCTTAACATCATATTGCATACTGAGTTTATCAAAGAAGCTTACTATAAGGTAATGCCTAAAATCAGTCTCATCAGTCAAATGATGCGTTATTAATGAATAACGCAACACAGAAAGTATAAAAATCAAAGATTTAAATTACAACAATTTCTTACAACACATTAAAGATTTCTCTAACAGTCAAGCCAGATAAAACCGTCAAAGTATGAGTTGTCACAGTTCAGATCGGGCTTATCTCCCGGATCGAACCGGGCCGAGCCTGTCAGGACCGGTTTCGACCGGAACGAACCGGATCTAACGGTCTGCTTTGATTGATAGCTTTTAATTTGATAGCTATCGTTTATCGACTGTGAGCGATGAAAAACGGTCGGTTTAGATATTTTGTTTGTAGTTTATTTTGATGTTGGGTAAATGGAGTAAGGTTAGTAAAAATCTATTGGGAATAAAATTGAAGAGGACTTTGATAATAAATTTTATACTAATAAATATGTGGTCAGAAATTTACCTAGCACAGTTCAAGCTTGAAACATTTCAAACTTATGAGTCTGGAAAATGATCCTAGATTAGCTGTTCCTATACAAAATAATAAACACTCACTTTGTTTGTCCGCGGTCACTGACTCTCGTAAGTCTAGATATCAGTTGCTTCGCGCTAAGGACTTTAAAACCAATCTGGCTCATTTTTCCACCATTAACAGAATGCAAGTTCAATTTAGTCGCCTGTCACGCTCGCCTAATGTAGATATTGATATGTCTTACTCATTACATAAAGTCAAGTTTGTCTTGCGCACGGCATTGTCCTGAAAGATTGTAAAAATTGTTCTTTACATTACTTAAGAGAAAGTTTTTTAAATTTTTTCCTTTTTCTGGTTGGCACAACGTCGAACATAAATTAATTATTAAGTTTTTCTTATAAATTTGTATGTCAGATGTACGTTACAATTGGTTGTATTTATATACCAATAATGGGTGTATAGATACAGTTAATAGACACAGAAACAGGCAGATAAGGTTGCGCAAAGGGAGGGCTTGTATTTATGCTTTCGCGGTTGCACAACGACATGGTTTGCTTGCGCTTTGCTTGGTAGTATAGATGCAGGCCTACCTTACTGCCTCCCTCAGAGCAGATCAGAGATCGAGCATGGCAGCGGTGGGACCCGAACCTATCGTGCCACTCCCTTTCAGATACCTACGCACACTGGTAAGGAACCGAACTAGTGAACAACACCACAAGCTATGGCTAGACCACGGCGAGTGCAGGCAGGCCAAGGAAGCACTTCCTACTATCACCAAACGCGCGCTTCGGTTGACCAAACTGCAGCTGCGCACAGTTACAGCCGCCATTCCTGGACACGGCTCTTTTAATAAACACCTCTTTGTCATAGGAGTCACGGACAGCCCCCTGTGCCGTGCCTGCATGGAGGAAGACGAGACAGCAGCCCACGTGCTTCTGCACTGCCCAGTGGTTGCAACATACAGGGCAAAGTAATTCGGTAACCCAGGTACTCTCCGCGAGATTGTCAGCAACACCAAGGTGCTGCTGGCCTTTCTCGGGGAGTTAGGGTGGATCGAATAAAATTCCTACCCGTACGCAAAATACACGCTTTGACGTGGAGTTGCGGACACCAGCCCGCTATACAATACAATACAATACAAGGTAGTGCAAAGCGGATTTAACTAATTTAGATAGATCTGAATAGGTAAGATCTGTTTTGTAACTGCATTTTCTTTCTTCAATGTTTAATGCATGCCGTAGCAGCCTTTAATTAAGGCTACACTATAAAATGTTAAATTCAACATGAGTTCCTACACATGTATTTTTGGTGTATGCTTTGTTGGTTGTCCTTAAATAAATAAATGTGTCAGGTTTTTGTTATCAATTACACTTATGGTCTCGCAACAAAAAAAAAACACTGTAATACTAAAGCTAAAAGCCCAGTCTGTAGCCTTTGCCTAGGAGTATAGGACACTCAATAGGCTTACACAAAAAATCGTAAATAATAAAAAAAAAAAAACTCTAAATATGTAGGTGCTCATGAAATAATTTTCCTTGAATACAAGTAAGTAAAATCAACAGCAAAAGTTTAGTCTCCTAAAGAATCTTCCCATCAATTTCACCCTAACTACCTTTATAAAAAGCCAAATCTTTTTTCACCCCGCACATTCCAGCTATCTATTACCTGCCCCATAGATATTCAGTAGTCCCCTGTCCCTTAACGCGCCATCACAACCCCATTACTTCTCCCCTGGCTGACAATGTGTGACGTCACACTAACAGGATAGCCCGCCTCCCATGGGCAGGCTGTCTGACAACCTACAAATTAGCAGGAATGATGAAGCTCTAATAGTTTTCTGATAGGTAGTTAAATGTGAGAGTTCAGTCACTGGGTAAAATTAATGAATTGAATATGCATGGAATGTTTGGTGGTGCAACAAAAATAAATATGTCAGTTGTATTAGTCAGACAGAAGTTTCTAGCTTAAAATGTAACAGTTATTTACGCTTGATACACAAAAAATAGACTGTATGGTGTCGGACGTAAAGAATAGCACCATCACATATCTTCCCGTGGGTGTCGTAAGAGGCGACTAAGGGACTTACCCGAGAATGGGCAGCAGCGTTCTCTGTGCTTTTGTAACAACCGTACTGCGATCGCCAACCCGCCTGCCAAGCGTGGCGATTATGGCAAAACCCCCAACATTGGGAGGCCTATGTCCAGCAGTGGACGTGTTTCAGCTGAAATGATGATGATGACACAAAACATAGCCAGTACACACTATTTTGGCCGATCGAAGAATACAATTCAAGATCATTTCACTGCGCTTGCAATCACAAAAACGTAGTCAATTTTACGGATATAATCCTACACTGCAGTCTTGTTATCTTGCACCCTAGGCCCTTTGGTAATCAATCCATTGCAGTTGCTGTACAAGATCGCTCAAATAGGAGTTACAAATCCATCCTTGTTTTAATTACTCTTGTATTACAAATCTTGATATCATTATCATCACTGTACATATTTTATTTTACAGGATCTCCTAGTCTGGGAGTCAAGTTTACTTAATCTGTATTACCTTTAATTCACTGAAATTCATGTGACCTAGTATTAAATCAATGTTCAAGGTTTTTGTATAAGTAAAGATTTTTTTATTATTTAGCTTTTAACGTTCCCACTGCTGGGCTGGGACACAGGCCTCCTCTCTATGAATCTCATAGGAGTAGGCCAAAATAACGTCTCTGTAATGCTTTTTTGGCTGGATCAAGCCGTCTTCAGTTGGTAAAAGTAGACTCCCTGATACAACACACGGTCCAGTGTGTGTTGATAGATGTCACAAACGTCTCCGGATTGTTTGCGAATGCTATTTCCTCACAAATCTAAATCATTTTCTCAACATTAATAAAGCATGTCCTTTTAAGATTAGGTACAATAACTTGGTTTTCCCTGGTTTGTCTGGAAATGCTCGTCGACCACCTCAAAGGCTGCACTATTCCTTTGAGTACCAGCGGGCTAGCTAGCAAGAACTCCACCATAATAACGTACGCCTTTGAGTGGAGCACTGAAACCAATGCACTTACTGCCAAATATCCGGCACGCCCCCCTTGATTCCAGGGAAGATTGATATTGTAAGTACTTACGTGAATCTACAATTTAATAATATTATAAAGAGGAAAGATTTGTATTTTTGTGTGTGTATGTTTGTAATGAATAAACTCAAAAACTACTGCGCCGATTTCAAAAATTCTTTCACCATTTGAAAGCTACATTCACCCTAAGTAACATAAGCTATATTTTATCCCCGTACTCCCGCGGGAGCGGGAACTACGTGGGTGAAACCGCGTGACGTCCGCTAGTGTTAAAGATAGACATACGAGGGCGTTCAATGTATTCTCGGTATTGGGGTGATTTGATATTATTATGGGTAATTAAAATATATCATTAGCTAACAACAATATCTGAGGGTATTCATATAAAATTTCATGTTCATAACTTCATTAGTTTGTTTGCAACCTCGAGTCAAAGACGACGAAAATGACTGACGCGACAATGTTGAAGAAAATCGAGCATCGTGCGGTGATTAAATTCCTCACTAAACAAGGAAAATCTCATAAAACTATCCATGAAGAAATGCTAGCCGTTTATCAAGACTCTGCTCCTTCATTATCGACCGTATATAAGTGGTCAAGTGTATTCAAAAGAGGCAGGGAAAGTATCGAAGATGACCCTCGCCCAGGTGGGCCAATCACGGCGGCTACCGAAGAAAATGTGAAAATAAACAGAAAAAAGGTGAAGCTATCAACGCAGAAAAATACTCAACCACTTTACGCCGTTTGATAGAAAAATAAAAGAAAAAACAAGAGGAAAGCTGGAAAAGAAAGTGCTGCTTCTTCACGACAACGCACTGCGGTTCACACTGCGCGGCTCTCCAAGGCTGCTGTACGAGAGTGCGGGTTCGAGGAAATTAACCACCCACCCTACAGCCCAGACCTGGCACTGTACAGTACTGACTACTTTTGATTCCCAAAATTTAAAAAAAGACCTCCGGGGAAAGCGATTTGCCGACGATAATGACCTCAAGTCCACTGTAAATGAGCATTTTTCGGGCCAAACAGAAAATTATTTTTTTAAGGGAATAGAAAAACTTATTTAGCGAGATTATATTGATCAAACAAATGTATTGATATCATGGGAGACTATATTGAAAAATAAATTTGTTTCAATGTTTTATCTTTTTTATAACATACCCATACCGAGAATACATTTGTAAGAGACTGCCTCGTTGGTCTAGTGGGCTCAAACGTAACTGGTGAGCATCAGGGTTGGGTTCGAAAGAAAGGCATTGGTCATTTTGGCTCACAGCTCATTGGGCATGCGGCAGACGTGGCCAGCCCAGTCCCACTTCAGCTTAACGGCTTTTTGAGCAACGTCAGTAATTTGTGTTTTGGAACTCAGTGTGGAGTTGCGTACATGATCGGTTAGTTTGACGCTTAAAAAACTGAGCTCTCCATTGCACGTTAGCAGACCTTGAGTTTGGACTTAAATCTTCATAACATACAAAACAAAATCCCGTCTACAATTTCAGTTTCATACAATTTCCGTATCACAAATGCTTATAGTGTTTGTTGAATGGAAATCTAGTGAAAAGCATATTTATTGAAAATGTCTTAGGCACACGACAGTAGGGTGGCGACGCCGGTAGTCGGTAGTTCACGCCGATCGGCTAGTAATTTTTGCCTCTGTTAGGTTTGTTTGGGAATAGAACACGGTAGCTGGTATTTACGCAAAGTTTGTATTTATTCCACGGCCCTAGTTTTTTTTTTTATAATGTTTTAAATGTGGCTGAGTAAATAATTCTGAGCGATGCTCAGAGATATTCTAAGGTTTTTTTGTGAGACTAGTTTTCTTTCAGACTTCTAGATTTTTTTAGGACTCGTCTCATATTTTAATGATATGATACCTTTAAATGAACTCTCCTAAATTCGCAGATTACAACTAATAGATGTGTCATGTGTTTTGGATAGGACGAAAACACATATTTGCCAAAAAAAAGGGAAAAATAGCTTTATTTTCGGAAGTTGTGACTTTATTTGTTTAATTGAATTTATTGCCACTGACTTCATAAAAGAAAGATTTCGATATTGGTGGAATACATAACCTCCTCCTTTATTAGAAGTCGGTTAAGAATATCTCTCCTCACACAAAAAGGAAACGACTAACGATCACACCCCAATTTTAAACCATTACATGTTCATTTACTTATCAAACCTTCACAAATACATTTTGTTTTCCCTAATAATGTATTCTAATACTTTATTACGTCAATTACAAGCCCGGTATAACGTAAAATTAGATTGTCAATACATACATGGTAGAAACTCGCGTCTTTCTCGGCTTATCCATTCCTTTCATCTCCGTGTATTAATAATGTAAATATCTGCATGCTTACCTTCCCTTTTGTGGTAAGCAGAAATATTTAATTGAGTGTTTAAATTGTACGTTCACTTCGGGGGCGAATACTTGACATTTTGATGGGTATGCCAAACATGAGATTCGACTTTAGTATCGCTAATTTTCAGGGGTTGAGTTTGATGTAACTTATTTATATAAAAATGTCACGGGATTTTTTTAAGTAATGATTCGTTATTTGTGTGTGGTAGACGAATAGGTAATAATTATTTGTTCTTACTTAGAGACCCGATCCTAAAAAAATATACATTTTCGTTTTGTACTAACAGTATAGTATAAATGTTCTCTATCCAACGATAATTCTTCTTCTTTTTCGTGTCGATGATGCCCATTTTTTTTTTATTTGTTTTGACAAGAACTCAGCCACGTCGACAGCGTTGGTGATGGCTTCAGACAGGTCCCTTAAAGTACAGGTAGAGTTGCATAAAGAGCAGGTCAGGAGGCGGGTCATGGTTTGAGATGAGGCTCCGCAGTCGCACTCAGCTTTATCGGAATACGCCCACCGGACCAAGTTGAACTTGCAGCGGCCCACCTGGCTTCTAAGTCGGTTTAGAGTCTTCCAGGTGGGCCATGGCATTTGATGACCCGCTGGGAGCTTTTCTGCAGGCTCAACATAGTAAGCCGGGGGGGGGGTGTTTAGGAACCACAGCTTTTTGCGGGCTTCACCAACCCAAGTATGGTCGATTGGTGGAATATTCGACCTAAGGAAGCTGTTCCGACTCTTCAGCCTGCTTCACGATATCTCCGCATTGTAAAGAGGATGGCGTTTTTCTGTCTCTTGTTTATATTTTTTGGAGGAGCAGGCCCGAACTTTAGGGGGAGCCACTCCTGCAAGTGGGGTATCAGGTACCTAGTGGAGTTGGATTTAGGCAGCCAGTGATGATTCTACACGTTTCATTAAGTGCCCGTCTACCTTTCGTGCATGAGCAGATCGATGCCACATTGGCCATGCAAATTCGCCAGCCGAGAACCAGAGAACCATGCCAACAATAATTAAAAAGAAAGAAAACTGCTTATTCTGTACAAATAAAACGAACCTTCCTTACAAAATAAACATATAATGCACATTAATATTACTACATTAAAAAAAAAAACCACCTTCTACAAGACAGAAATGGTATTTTAATCTATCACTATAGTAGGAAACCCAATCCGTAACAACTTACAAAAACAATCAACAAAACACAAAAAAAACTAGTCATTTACCATATCCTAATCCACACGAATCACCCAGAATGTACTGGCGCGAACAAAGCAGTTTGTTAGTGCAGTACTTTTGCCTTACACCGCGCCTCTCAAAACGTCGAGTGCTTTTTCATTTCCTGCCGCCAGGGGGCGACGGCGGTGTTTATTTTATTTTCGCTAATGCCCTCCAACCGGTGTTATACAATTAAATTGTTTTTGGAAGCTATGTTTTTTTTCGTCTGGTACCTACCGTGTTTTGGTTTTGAGTAATGGTTTTGTGATTTGGATGAGGAAGTTGGATTTAAGAGTCAATGTACGTGTTTTAATGGTTTTATAATGTAAGCTGTACGTTTTTTCTGGGGTGACCACTGAAAACCAGCGATCTACTGTGGGCGCCCCATAACACAGCATCACGTTGAATGGCAAGCTATCAACATTTTTGTTCCATCCTATTGTATTTATAAATATTATTTTGTTTTGCGTTGGATGATTGTTTTTTTTTTCGCCTTTTTGTATGCACGTCGTCATGTCCCTGCGAGAAATATAAATAAATAATAAATATATACTTTTCTTTTTTTCTAGAATAGACCAACTGGTTTTAGGTGCGGTCAAGACGGCTGCAGACAACAACAACAACAACAGCCCATAACGTCCACTGCTGGACATAAGCCTCTCCCATGATGGGAGGAATTGGCCGTAATCTCCACGCTTGGCAAACGGATTGGAGATTGCAGTGATGCAAGACTAACAAAAACGCTGCTACCCATTCTCTGGTCTACGGAGGCGCAAGGTGTTCTGCCTCAGACATTAGTCACCTTATACGACACCTGTGAGTGTAATGGGTTGGTTCTATTCTACTCTGCCGGATACCACACGGCTGCAGATGGTGATACCAATTCTCTAGTGACTGCAGCAGGTTATTATAGGCGTGAGCTCATAGCAGTAACTTAGGAGAGGTTAGGCAGAACTAACAGTATCTGAAGCCGAGGTCAAAGCGCTTGCTTCCATTTAGACATGTCTTTGTCTTAGGTATATACATATTTATACAATAATAGCTGTTGCCCGCGGCTTTGCCCGCGTAAAGTTCGGTAATTGTCTTACTGAATCATAATAAAGGGATAAATAGTATCCTACATGTTATTCCAGGTTATAAACTATGTATGTGCCAAATTTCATAATAATCACAATTTATTATTATCATCAAAATCACCATCACTATCACAACCACCATCACTATCACTATCACAATCACAATCTCTATCACAATCACTATCACACAATATCACAATCACAATCACAATCACAATCACAATCACAATCACAATCACAATCACAATCACAATCACAATCACAATCACAATCACAATCACAATCACAATCACTATCACTATCACAATCACAATCACTATCACTATCACAATCACAATCACTATCACAATCACAATCACAATCACAATCACAATCACAATCACTATCACTATCACAATCACTATCACAATCACAATCACAATCACTATCACTATCACAACCACCATCACTATCACAATCACAATCACTATCACACGCTATCACAATCACTATCACACACTATCACAATCACTATCACAATCACTATCACTCTCACAATCACTCTCACAATCACTCTCACAATCACTATCACTATCACAATCACTATCACTATCACAATCACAATCACTATCACAATCACAATCACAATCACTATCACAATCGCTATCGCAATCACTATCACAATCACTATCACAATCAATCACAATCACTATCACAATCACTATCACAATCACTATCACAATCACTATCACAATCACTATCACAATCACTATCACAATCACTATCACAATCACTATCACAATCACCATCATCGTTATCACAATCATTATCATCGTAATCGCAATCATTATCATTGTAATCACAATCATCATGATTACAATCGCCATCACTATCACAACCACAATCATTATCACAATCACAATCACCATCATTAACACAATCACACCCACCATCACATTCACAATCGCTATCCTCGTTATCACAATCATTATCATCGTAATCACAACATCTTCGTCATTATCACAATCACCATCTCTGTCACAATCACAATCACCATCACCATCACTATCACCATCACAATCACCGTCACCATCACAATCACCATCAAAATCACTATCACAATCACCATCATCGTTTTCACAATAATTATTATCGTAATTACAATCATTATCATCGTAATAACAATCATTATCATCTCAATCACAATCATCATGATCACAATCGCCGTCACTATCACAAAATCAAGTTAAAACAATCACAATCACCATCACAATCATTCTCGCAATCACTATCCTCGTTATCACAATCATTATCATCGTAATCACAATCATCTTCATCATTATCACCGTTGCTGTCACAATCACAATCACCATCACCATCGCTATCACTATCACAATCACCGTCACTATCACAATGACCATCACTAACACAATCACAATCACCATCACCATCACAATCACTCTCACAATCACTATCCTCGTTATCACAATCATTATCATCGTCATCACAATCATCTTCATCATTATCACCGTCACTGTCATAATCACAATCACCATCACCATCGCTATCACCATCACAATCACCATCACAATCACCATCAAAATCACTATCACAATCACCATCATCGTTACTACAATCATTATCATCGTAATCACCTATCATTATCATCTTAATCACAATCATCATTATCACAATCTTCATTGTAATCACAATCATCATCATCATAATCATCAGCATCATTATCACAATCATCGTCACCGTTATCACAATCATCACAATAAATCAACAATAACCCTGTATAGAAGTCGAATCCGCCATCTTCTGGATCTCGAAATAAATGCCATTTTCGTAATCAGCGCCCCTGTTAATCTCGGTATCGACATCCATATTGATTTTAGACATTTCAACCCCATCGCACCCAAACAGGGAATGATAGTATTTCAGGTCTGCCACACTAAATCTTAAAATCGTTGTTTTTGTATTACACCCGACCCAGTTTACCATAAAAACAATACCTATGTTGAATTTCAGGCTTTGTTACCCCATTTCCCCCTTTAGGGGTTGAATTCTGAAAAAACCTGAAACACAAATGTTAACTCATTTATTGATTGGAGTACTCCTGTTAAGTTTCGAATAAAGT
Source organism: Xestia xanthographa (assembly GCA_905147715.2). Classification (NCBI taxonomy): domain Eukaryota; kingdom Metazoa; phylum Arthropoda; class Insecta; order Lepidoptera; family Noctuidae; genus Xestia; species Xestia xanthographa. The sequence continues at coordinate 3,816,619 of LR990652.1, read as the reverse complement.
AGTCTAACTAATCTTATTTCCCCATGTAATCTTTGGACTCCCGTTCCAACCCCTAAGGGGGTTAATTTTGAAAAATCCTTTCTAAATGCACCCCTATACCTCATAAAGAACCTTTGTGCCAAATTTGGAATCTCTAGACTCAGCGGTTTGGGCTGTGCATTGATTTTTATACTTTGCCACCCCATTTCCCCCTCTTAGGGGTTGAATTCTGCAAAAAACCTGAAACCCGTTTCTACTCATTTATCAATAGGAGCACTCCTGTGAAGTTTCGAATAAAATAGTCTAACTAAACTTGTTTCCCCATACAAACTTTGGAGCCCCGTTTAACCCCCATAGGGGGTGAATTTTGAATAATCCTTTCTTAGTGCTCCCCTAGACCACATAAGGAACCTACTTGCCAAATTTGGAATCTCTAGACTCAGCGGTTTGGGCTGTGCATTGATTTTTATACTTTGCCACCCCATTTCCCCCTCTTAGGGGTTGAATTCTGAAAAACCCTGAAACCCGTTTCTACTCATTTATCAATAGGAGCACTCCTGTGAAGTTTCGAATAAAATAGTCTAACTAATCTTGTTTCCCCATACAAACTTTGGAGCCCCGTTTAACCCCCTTAGGGGGTGAATTTTGAAAAATCCTTTCTTAGTGCACCCTTAGACCACCTAAGGAACCTACTTGCCAAATTTGGAATCTGTAGACCCAGCGGTTTGGGCTGTGCGTTGATAGATGAGTCAGTCAGTCAGTCAGTCAGTCAGTCAGTCAGTCAGTCAGTCAGTCAGTCAGTCAGTCAGTCAGTCAGTCAGTCAGTCAATCAGTCAGTCAGTCAGTCAGTCAGTCAGTCAGTTTCTTCTTTTATATATTTAGATAAGTTTATTTATTTTCTCTCACAATGGTTTTGCAGGACACAATGCCGAGAGACGAAGTCAAAAACTTTCAGAACTCTTACCTCTTAAAATGTAACAACAACAACAGCCCATAATGTCCACTGCTGGACATAAGCATCTCCCATGATGGGAGGAATTTGCCGTAATCTCCACGCTTGGCAGGCGGATTGGAGATCGCAGTGATGAAAGACTAACAGAAAACGCTGCTGCCCATTCTCTGCTCTACGGAGGCGCAAGGTGTTCTGCCTCAGACATTAGTCGCCTTATACGACACCCGTGAGTGTAATGGGTTGGTTCTATTCTACTCTGCCGGATACCACAGGGCTTATTCTACTCTGCTAAAAAGCACATGATTCACTGCAATAAACAAAAGGAGGATCTAAGCTAGTATGATAATGTTTTGAAAACATAATACAACTAATTTTACTCGAAAAAAAAAATCACGAAATTTTCTCTAAACATTTCTTTTATCGAGTAAAAACCATACATTTTTTGGCAAATAATTCTACAAGCAACATATTAGCATCATAAGCGTTTTACTTTTTTAGTCCAATCAACAGATTTTTTGTAAATCACAAAAAAAACAATCATTTCGCACTATTCGGCCGCAGTGACTGACGTAACAACCACTTTGTGGTGCAAGCGGATTAGAACTTTATTCTAATAGAATTTCAAACGAAGTTTGAACCACCACAAATAGAGTTGCTAATTTAGCTCCTGTAATCGCCTTAAGAAACGTGAAATAAATCTTAACCCAAGTGCAAACCAAAAACTCCCTTTGCCGAGGGACGAAGTCAAAAACTTTCAGAACTTAATCATTTAATTCCTACTTACATTTCGGTAACGATAACAAATATGACAGCAGTCTAACACTGCTACTGATGCTCTGGTACAATGTACTACTACTCGATTTACCTACTATCCTAACAGTAATAAAGCCATAACCACACCTAAGACTAAAGCGATCAAATTAACGTCCGCCATAAATTAGCATTATCTCTATAATGATAATAAAATCGCGCATAAACTGAGGTCCGAAAACAAAGGGAAGTTATTCCTTTGTGTAGGTCTTGTGCACATGTGCGCAATGTCGCGGTAATTTGATCGTGTGTACTGGATCTATGAGTACTGGAAGTGACTTTGTATTCATGGAAAGTATAGTATGCAGTAGTAGTCGTAAATTGGGACTAAATTATTGACGCGCCTTCTAATATTGTCTAATTTACCACTAAAACTTACTAAACCCTCATAATAAAATGCATGCTAGTGAGAGTTTTGTTTGCCTAAACATTCCAAGACACCAATTTCTAAAAAAACACTTTATTTTGGGCCTGAAAACCTGATTTGTTTTCAATTAATTGCCAAATTCGATTTTTAGTTGCTTTGAAATCAATAAATAGTTGAGTCATTGAGTTGAATAAACAGTGACGTCACAGTTGGCTATTGCCATACAAAATCTATGAGTGAACAGCGTTTTGACAGCTCTTAAAAAGTATCTTAATTGATTGGTGTGTCATCTACCCCATTGAGGTGTTTAACGCATAAACACGACACTTCCAAAATTACCAGTAAAATAATGCGGCAGCAATAAATACAAGATCCTAGTGATTCATGGTTTCATCTGTTAAACAGAGTAGGGAATATTATTACTGACCAAATACTTCATATAGTTACGAGTATATATTTTATGAGAAACTAGCTTATGCCTGCGGCTTCGCCCGCGTGAAGTTCGGTAACTGTCCTACGGGATCTACTACCAGTATAAAAAGTATCCTATATGTTTATCCAGGTTATAAACAACTATGTGCCTTTCATCCCAATCCGTTCAGTAGTTTTCGCGTGAAAGAGTTACAAACATCCATCCATCCATCTCACAAACTCATCAATCCTCAATCCTCACAAACTTTTGCATCTTTAATATTAGTAAGATATTAGTAAGAATTAAGATAAGATAATAGGAACAAGACAAGACTGCTCAAAATTTGAAACCACCAATCTCAAAAGACTTCATAACCCATCAAAAAATAATCCAAAACACATCTAGGTCTAGCCACTACCATACATCTGTGTACGACAATTCACTATGACTATAATTTCTTGAGCGCTGATAGTGCCGCCATCAATTTTCGATGAGCCTCACTGAAAATGGGTTAGGATGCTACTTGAAAATTATAATTACGATTGATTTCATCCTGTTGTTTTAGGCCTGATAGTACTATTAAACCCTGAGTATTGTAACTTAATGTTGTATTAATTTAATTCGGTAATAATCTTCATTTATCTTTATTGGGTTTGGTGGAGGAGCTTGTGGCTAAATAATAACAGCCGCTCAGGTCGATCTTTAGGTTAAGCCGTGCTTGCCTAGGTTGGTCTGTGGATGGGTGACCACCCATTACATACCGGGTTTTCTCCGTGCCTCGGAAAGCACATTAAGCCGTTCGTTGGGCTGTCATTTGCAGATCTTTGACAATCGTTACACGTAGTCAGTGAGCCAAAAAGTCTGACAACCAGTCTTACCAAGCGGCATCGTATTACCCAGTACCAACTGGTTTGTGGAGGTCAGATAGGCAGTCGCTCCATGTAAAATACACACACAATAATATAAAAAAGACACAAAATAAGGAGGAAAACATAATATGTGGTGCGCCTCACGGCTGCGCCAAAAAGGTCCATTTCAGAATTCATGCCAGACAGGTGATGCTGTCTGACGCTGGTCTTCCAATGAACCTTGAGGGGGAAGTGACGGAAAAACAGTTTCAAACATAATATATAAATAAATGTTTACAAATAAATAGATGACGAGTAAATTAAGATAATATTGATGTTCCACAAGGTTAATGATATTACACAGATATCTCGATGTCTTATGACTTGTTGCCATTACAGACCAGGGGCATATAACAAACCTTAGATTTGAGTATCGTCAATATAATCACACCCTAAAAACTAACACGCACAGTACCACTTAGACCTACGATAACAGTCAACCATAAATAAATAAATCATATTTATGAAATAGTTACGCATTGTCTACTACAACAGCCCATTACGTCCACTACTGGACATAAGCCTCTCCCATGATGGGAGGAATTTGCCATAATCTCCACGCTTGGCAGGCGGATTGGAGATCGCAGTGATGAAAGACTAACAGAAAACGCTGCTGCCCATTCTCTGCTCTACGGAGGCGCAAGTTGTTCTGCCTCAGACATTAGTCGCTTTATACGACACCCGTGAGTGTAATGGGTTGGTTTTATTCTACTCTGCCGGATACCACACGGCCACGCATTGTCATGTAAACCGTAACCTTAAAATCAAAAGTAAATCTTTACAATGTACTTTTTTCTTTATCGTGTGGTTGGTGCCTAACCTGGTGTCAAAGTTTTCATGCTGCCTATTATCTGCCAATGGGCCTTTAACCTGGCTTTACATACTGCTGGTTACAGGCTGGTTTGGTTTCTCCACGACGTTTTCTTTCACCGAAGTAATGATAACTTTACAATACACACATGAATCCGAAAAATCAGAGGTGCGTGTCTTGGGTTCTGTTATAACCCTTATTACAAAGCAGTAAGGATGACATCGGCACTTTATCGCCCGCGTCTTATTTTTCACTGCATATTATATATGCTGAATTGCAATTACCGCACAGTAGCGGAATTTTAATAACTAAGTTAGCCAGTTAGATTCTGGACGCCGTCGCGTAAACCCATTTTGGGGACTTATCTCGAGAGATAAGATAGTCATCATTTTTGGTGTGTCTCTGTACTTATAATTTTTGGCAATTTTAAAACTAAAAGTGTAACTGTGGATTTTTGTAAATATAAGTGGTTTGTGTAAACTGTCTTTTTTTATAAAAAGACCAACGGGACCGGCCCTATAACAGTTCGAACTCGAGACCTATGACTTGGTAGTACAACGGTCACACCACTAGGCTGTCACTGCTACAATGTACTGAAAACCCAGAACGTATTTGAGATCTCAATATCCTTGAAATGGGTAGAGCAGTGTTTTTCAACCTCTGGGTCGCGACCCCCTAGGGGGTCGCGAAGCCTCTACAAGAGTCTCAAGAGGTCGCAAAAACTATTTCAATGAACAAAACAATAAAGCCTAGAAAAATAGATTTAATAAGACGAAATGTTAACTAAAGGATATAACATTTGTATGTTTATGCAAATTAACAAAATAAAAACCTATTAGTACTCATACATCTTATTCAGGTTTCACTTGTTTGTCATTAACTAATTTCGCCCATCGTGGATCCGTTTTTGCTACATTGAGAATTAAATCGAATTTAATAAAAAAAATTAAAAAATAAAAACGAAGGGTCGGGGGTCGCCAAATATGTTTTCATACTATAGGGATTGTGTCATGAACAAGGTTGAAAAACACTGGGGTAGAGAATCTAGTTTACAATCATATACAATTCAAGCATTTCATTCAATCTAAAATCATACATAATTCTAGTACTAAAGAAGCCAGATAATCCAGCCCGCTCTGTGTATCTAATTGAATCGTATTCTTGCAGGGATTTCTCACAGTGGCAATGTTTGTGAACGTCACCTCGGAGGCTAATAGTAGCCGCATTTGTTCTGCATGAGACTAGACCGGCCTGACTTCTAGGAGTAGAAAATGGTGGACGAGGTATTATAAAGGGAACAATATTTATTATTAGACAAAACGGTAAAAAAATCACGTTTGTTGTATGGTCCCTTAAATATTTATTTTATTTTAATTCACTATTTATATTTAAAGTAAATATACCACTATTTATGATGTGATGGGGGGCCTGGAGTTCTAAAATACAAGTCTAGGCTTAGTTTAGACTCCAGATCTTCCACAAATTACAACTTTCTGTCAAACTACGTGTCAACCTATATTAAAACAATGTAACTTGTGGAGAGATGAATAAACTTTTTTTTTTGTTTACCTAAATTATTCTGAGAATATTTCAAGCGTCTACCTGTCTGTTGCCGTTATTAATATTGAGCAAAAAAGTGCAAAAAAACACGTTTTTTGTATGGGAGCCTCCCTTAAATATTTATTTTATTTTGTTGTTTTAACAGCAACTGAAATCTGTAAAATTTTCAACTGTCTAGCTATCACGGTTCACGAAATAAAGCCTGGTGACAGACAGACGGACAGTCTTAGTAATCGGGTTCCGTTTTTACCCTTTGGGTACGGAACCCTAAAAACGGCCAAATGCAAGTTGGACTCTGCGCACCGAGGGTAACGTATAAATTTGTAGGTACTTTGTTATCAAACATGATTCTAGGTCAACGGGTAGTAACCCATACAATCATTTTGATTCCCTTGAGAATGTCGAAATGATGAAGTAAATAGACCCCGATAGACAAATAAAACGTTTTGAAAGAAAGAAAAAGCTAAATTAATCTTTACCTCAACAGGGAATCGAACCCACTGCTTTTAGCAGTCACGCAAGGAGTAGAAAATCGAAGAGCTCTTCGTAGCTCTGCACAAGTGATGTATAATGCATGTAGTATACAGAACGCAAGCAACCTTTGTTAAAAATAAAACATTCCGGCGGTCCGGGACTTATGTAATTCTATTATGAAGACGTACCTACTTATTAAACTTTCAGGCACACGATTTCTCTTGCAAATCGTACTTATTTTGTTTGTACTTATTAGTTTTTTGGAAAACTTGTAGCTGAATAACCATAAACGTACAATTCTAAAGTCACATCGCAGCTGCAATGCCAACTAACCGCAACAGAAACGACTGGTTTATAGGTACGTAGGTTATTATATACGGTAATAGTAGTATATATACGGTACTTATGTCAAAAAAAAATATTTTATTTTGGTCTGTCTGTAGTTCGGTATGTCTGTTTGTACCGACTGGAGTAATCTTGACGCGACTTTCACTGGCAGATAGCTGATGATATGAAGATAAGTAATTCCTTTTAACATCAACTATCTGCCAATTACTTATTTTTATTAAAAAAAAGAATTAGGGTTCTGTGCAAAAACAGGGAACCCTTGAAATTGTAAACAAAATCAGACTGAAACAGCTCAGTAATATTTTTATCATTATTTGTCGCGGGTAACAGTAAGTACAAAATAAAATTTTGCTTTCATCTCTACCCTGACTAGTAATTCTCAAGACTCAAGCTGGAATTTCCAAGAAAGTCTCAAGGTTCCGTCCATAGCAACATGGTATTTTAATAAACTAATATTGGAAAAACAATATAATTGAAAAGCTGTAGGTACAAACAAATTGATTCTGCCTGAAATTGTCGAACAATGTTTCGATTAAAGTTTAATTTCGTCAGCAAACCGTGTCTTGTTTTACAACATAACTTGATTAATTTCAAGATTAGATTTAATTAGATTCTTATAATTTAATATACATAGGGTATGCTGACGTGTATTGGGAAATTACTTTCTACAGTTTGTTGGGAGATTGTAATTATTTATGAAATGTTAGGTTAAGTTTCAGGGTTATTTTATTGTTTTTAAAGTCGTAGTTTAGGCATATTATTAGCGTTTTGTTTCGCAAATTGTTTGTTTTATCTAAGTTAGCTCTTTCTTTTTTTTTACCTATATTATAGCTGATGAGCTAGAATTGGACGACTGAATTTGGACAACCCGAATGGCGCAGCGTTAGTGAGGCTGCCTTACGTTCTTACGGTCTCGGGTTTGAATCCCGGTAGGAGCAAATGTTTGTGTTATGAGCGTGGACATTTGTTTCCGAGTCATGGATGTTTATTATGTATAATAAGTATGTATTTACAAACAAAAAGTATCTATGTAGTATGTATATCAAATATCTGGTGTGACACAAGCCTCGTTGCTTAGTGTGGCACTAGATAGCGCTGTGTGTAATGTCCAGTAATATTTATATTTATTTATTTATTATCTCTTCTAAAAAATTGGCCAATAACAGCAATGTATAGAGATAAGCGGAAGGAGGAAAGAACAGCCTTTGCCTTTGCAAGTAATAGACGAGGTGTCCACCAGCTCACGACTTCGTGAAGCCCCAAAAACACCTAGCTCCCGGACGTAAACAAAACTGGCCTATTTGGAAAGCTTTGAATCGATTGCGTACCCAAGTAGGCCGCTGCAAACCTAATCTGGCAAAATGTGGTAATCATAGTCCCTCCAACACCGAGTGCGAGTGCGGAGCTCTGGATCAAACTATGTCCCACCTGCTGGAGTATCCTAGGTGTCCGTTTACCTACACTCTCGACCAGGGCCGTCTTTACCTAGTGTGCGGGGTGTGCGTTACACACGGGCGCAGCGGTCCTAGGGGGCGCCGAGCGCCGCTCGCTACGGAGCCCCCCCCACTCGGCGCGCGCTTTGGCTAGCCGTGGCACTTTGAATGTCCAACGTATAAAAAGAGTTTCGCTTTGCATACATTTTGTATAGCATCTGGAGCTCTTCTTATATTTGTTGAAACACGCCGACAATCATATTGTGAATAATGCGAATTCAACTGTTTGGGATAGAAAATAAAGTTCAAATTGCCATGGACAAACGTCAAGCGCGCGGCATTTCTCAAAAGCGTGAGTACGCGTGGCGCGTGCCGCACTTTGTGTTCTACCGATCGCTACACGTAATTTTGCGAAATTTATGCCTTAACACACCATGGTATCCAAACCGACGAATCTCTTCTTCATCTCCAAACAATAGAGTTTATTATCCATTGGGGAAATTTGACAGTTTGTGGTAACTTGATGTGCTGTTACTTTGTACCCATTTCATTTTGACCGCGCGCTTACTAGGGGGCGTTTGGATAATGTTTGCACACGGGTGCTACATGGGCTAAAGACGCCTCTACTCTCGACGATTTGAATAACGCGTCTGACGCTGCAATAACCGCGACCATCAACTGGGCGCAAACTGTACAATATGAAAGTAACATCGATACTTAAAGAAGACAGACTCTGTCCAACAAAAACATCAATTACTCCTCTCTCTAGCTTAAAAACAACAAGATAACAAGAAACAGACGTCAGCATTCATTGCAAGCCTTCATCTCGACATCAGCGTAAAAACAGAACGACCATAATCTTAACTAAACCTAATCCCGAAATAAATCTTCTTTCTTAAGATACCGTGCACACTAACAGCCGTACTCTGAGACGACACTTGATAATAACATAAACATCACGGCTTTAATCTCTAAAGGGTTATGCAGAAGCAAAGAGAGGGCCTTTTAGGAGACTGTCTTGAGTAATTTGACGTTCAAAAAGGGTGGATCTTCAGCCTAGTTTGAAAAAAATTCTTTTGATTTGATTTCTCTGTTTTTGAAAATATAGGACACCCACTTTTTGTTTGAGTACCATCTATTATTATTATTAGTACTATTGCCATCAACCGGGCACAAAAGCAGTCTGCCTTAGGCAGTCGCTCCATGTAAAGTGATGGTATTCAACTACATTGTGATATACTGGAAGCTTACCCTTGTTGAAAGAAAGGGCAAGGAGATGATTATCTGTTGTTTCTATGATCTGTGACGATTACAAACAGCATAATGGTACACATCAACAAACACACACACACACACAAAACACACACAAACAACACACACACAAACAACACACACACACAAACAACAACACACACACACACATCAACAACACACAAACATCAAACACACACAAACAACACACACATCAATCAATTGAGATACTTTTTCAGAGCTGTCAAAACGCGGTTCTCTCATAGATTTTGTATGGCAATAACAAACTGTGACGTCACTGTTTAGTAAACTCAATGACTCAACTATTTATAGATTTCAAAGCAACTAAAAATCGAATTTGGCAATTAATTGAAAATAAATCGGGTTTTTAGGCCCAAAATAAAGTGTTTTTCTTAGAGATTGGTGTCTTGGAATTATTATTTTATGGTGTCATCTACCTTATTGTCTGAAAACATTTGTGTCAACAAAATCCAAATACTAATATAATGAAAAATTGCTAAATACTCTGTCTGTTGGACAGTTTGTTTATCTGCCTTTTACCTTTTTGCGTCCAGCTGAAATCTAATTCTAATTTCTCAATAAAATTTGGCACAAGGAAAAACTATAACCCAAGTTAGGGTATAGGATATTTATTATCCTAATAGCACGTTTCAATGGGATAATTTACGACCGCCACGCGAGTAAAGCCGCATTCAAAATCTAGTCAAACATATTTTTCAGCGGCAGCGTATATAATATAGACTGGTATATTAAAGTTCACCATTGACTATATTCTTAAACGGGGTCTACCCTTTATAGCAGAACTTTAAATGTCATAACATTACTTTGCATAACAGTAGATGGCATAAACTTCATTTCGCAGAAAATCGTGTGGCAGACACTCATTTATCATACATTCAAAACTCATAATTTTGTAAGTCAGAATCATCTTTAGGCATAAATTTCATATGCATAAGAATTAAAAGTAGAACCATCTTATGGCAGAAAGTTCACAGTCAGAATCATCTTTTGGCATAAATTTCATATCGATAGTCATTAAAAGGCAGAACTATCATATTACAGAAAGTTTACAGTCAGAATCATCTTTTGGCATACATTTCATTATGAAAAATAATGGAAAACCTCATCTGATCTATCACATAACAAAAAAATCATAGTTTTAATAATTTTGTATTTCTTACCATAAAATATAATTAATAGTACATTACACACACGTTTTTTCGCCACAAACATACGATGATAATGTTAATTGCTGCATATTTCTGATCAGGCAAGCATACATCATGCATGCAGCAAGCATGCAGTATGCAAACCAGCATACACCATGCGTGCAGCCAGCATGCAGCATGCAAGCAAGCATGCCACATGCAGCAGGCATGGTTTCTGTCACGGCTCCGGCGCTGCAGGGTTCCGGCGGTCCCACGCGAGCTTATCGTCGCAGATGTGTTTTACGCTCACCACCGCAGCTTCGGCTTGCTGGCCGGCTTCGCCGGCCAGCCTCAGCTACGGCGGCGAGCGTTAAAACCACCTGCTCCTCAGCTCACGGGCCGCCTCACCCTTCCGCGCCTTCGCGGATTTAAATTACACTCTAGGGGTAGGGCAGACAAGACTACGTGGAGTCGGTTTTGGAGCGATTCGTTTCTGTCACTAACTTTTTTAGCGTATCATATTGTCTTTGTAGGACAATATTTTTATTCTAATTTAAGGTTAAAATTGCTATTTTATAGAAATGGCAATAATTCCAAATGGAATTCTGCCATCTTCATAGTATGCCAAGTGAAATTCTACCAAATAATAGTCGCTCTAAATAATCATTATTCTAAACGAAATTATGCGGAATTTGAACATTGCCAAAGGTAATTATGCCAAATAATATTCTGCCATCTTATAAGTATGCCATTGTAAATTCGGACATACAAACATTCGGCCAAACAATAACTATGTTAAATATTTTTTATGCCTTAAAAATATTCGTTTAAAGAAGATTATGCCAAGTGTGTTATGCCAAATAAATTTCGGAGCATCAAGATTCTGCCAGATAGAAGGAACCCTCTTAAACGACATCTCAGAGTGCGGCAGTGAGTCAGATATGACGCCAAGAATATAATTTTACGCCGAAAGTCGTTTTGCTGAGTTCGCCGAAGCATGGCAGTGTCGCCGAAAAACAAGTGAGTATCGCGAAGTTTGTCTGAATTAATTAATTTCGGTTGAGGGTGGTGCAGCATTCTGATAGTGAAGGAGAAAGGACATAGATTAAGGATAAATAGATGAAGATGTGACTTTCATTTGAATCTGTTGGCATTGTTTTACTGCCTACCGGTTTTCTTGTAAAGAAGCTGAATAGAAGACGCAGTGACAAAATTTAACAAAGCACTTTAAAACATTTGGTCATGCTGAGAGGGTCAATAGCGACAAATAAATGATCGTGAAGAAAGTGTTCAGTATGAATGTGGATGGGTATACAGGGTGTAACAGACCTTATCACGAAGCCGTCAACCAAGCATTCTGTATATCAAACTAAGTAAATTTACGCAAAAATGATTGCTGGGAAACGACTTTTTTTTTGGGGTGAAAAATCATATTTTGTGGTAGAACTCAATGTAATGCACTCAAAGCATTGTGCTGATGGATGGATTGAATAGTACGGGGGTCGTGGAGGTGTTTAAATTAAAAATATTACATGAAAAACTTGTATTAAAAAAAAACTAGTCAAAATGTTAGAACTTTGACCCCCAATATCTCCGGTAACTAGAAGGTATGGAACAAAAAAATGATCGCAATGATGGGGAGAACAAGTGCCTTTTGGCTTTTAAGAGGTTTTTTGGAGGTAGTAAAGATGGACTGTGTTATGAATGATATGGCAAGAAAAGAAGTGTCTGATGTGATGACGGAAAATAGAGAAATATGGAAGAAAAAGACATGCTTCACCACCCCAAAATGAATTGGGATAACAGCAGGAGAACGATAAATAGGTATTTACACGGCAGATGCGGGAGGAATCGCTGGAGTGGGCTCCCTGAAATTGATTAATGATGTTCTTTAGTAAATTCAGGTGTTATTAGGTCCGGGACTGTTCGAAAGAGATACCGTGGCCGAGGAACACAAAGGGCGATGAAGGAACATGGATGGGTTTTAGACAGTAAAAGTCTGACACTTCCTCCTGCTCCGCCCAGAGCGGGAGGAGTCATTTGATGATTTCACATCCGAAAAAAAAAAAGTATTATTAACTAGCCTTCTGTTGTTTCTTCTTCCTGCCATGAATTTGCCATGAGAAAAATTCGCGAGTTCATGTGTTTCTTTTTGGCCGTCTTTGCATTCATACAGTACCTAATTATGAAAGCGGTATAGTTTTTTTTTTAATGAATGTGCAACCTTTTATTACCAGTAGATAAATATGACTAACTAAAAAACCAGCCAAGTGCGAGTCGGACTCGCGCACGAAGGGTTTCGTACCATTACCTATAGGTACAACACAAGACAAAACGGTGAAAAATCACGTTTGTTGTATCGAAACCCCCCTAAATATTTATTGTATTCTGTTTTTAGTCTTTGTTGTTATAGCGGCAACAGAAACTCATCATCTGTGAAAATTTCAACTGTCTCTTACCCTTTGGGTACGGAACCCTAAAAATTAAGGGAGGCAAATTATTTGTTAATAAATATTTTAACTAATGAAGAGTTATAATGAATAGATACCTAAGTATTACATTTACGGATCATATGTATAAGTTCATTTTGGAACACACACAACACAAATAAATGATTTTCTCGCAATGAGTTTCCTACAATTTAGCGCAAATGATTCAGTAGCAATATTGCGTATTGCTGTTTGTACTATTCCTGTAAACACTAAATATAAACTTCTAGAATTGAGTTATCGATTAAAAGGGTCCATTAATTTCATAGTATTAAAACAGCCAGGCCTTTAATAAAAAACCACAAACTAGATTTCATTTAAAAAACCATTTATTCTGCGAAAGCTTTTTAAATTGGTCAACAAGCCTTTTATTAGGTACAAAGATTTATAATTACAGAGAACATTAAACTTAATGGAGAACCTTTTCGAATAATTTAACACTAAAATACTAAAAAGTATAATTTAAATATAAGAGTAAATTAGCAGACCTGAATAATTTAAAAATTCAAATAAACATTGATACAAACGAATAATAAATATATTTTTTATCAAAGATAGGCTAACGTGTAATATCTACTTATTTCTTTGATTGTAAAACCACTCATTTCGCACTATTCGGCCGCAATGACTGACGTAACAACTACTTTGTAGTGCAAGCTGATTAGAACTTTATTCTAACAGCATTTCAAACGAAGTTTGAACCACCACATTCGGACAAACCTATAGAGGTTTTTGTGATGTTTCTCTGTTTATATTTTGTTTTGTTCTTTATTTAATAAACAATAAAAAAGGCACCTGAGTAAATGCCTACATAAAATCGCACTTTTAGCTGTGATCTGCTCTGTCTGCTCTGATGGCGGTAAGTGTTATTAAAAAATATATGTAGGTATTTTATTGCTATTTCAAGTCACAGTGGTATGTGTGATGCTCGTTTTATCATCTTTTATTTTGTGTTATGAAAGACCAGACCATTGCAAATAATTGCGTTTAGATGTTCAGTTATTATTTTGTAAGTACCATCTAAAGACATTTCGCCAATGACCTTTGCCACTTCTAGGCAAAGGCGTCATTCATTCCACTGCTCCAATGTTGTGCTTTTTCTCGCCACAAAAAAAAATAACTCTCCAAACCTGAAACATTCTCCAAGAATCAAAAGAAAATTAGGCATAATATTCACCACGGCGTTGACAACTCTGTGCTAATGCTAAGCCACTGCAAAGTGTCCACATTACTCTTTAAGTGAACCCGTAAGGATAAGTGCTCAACATTCACTATTCAGCAAATAAAAGAGCCATTTTCCTTGGATCTGACCGGGTAATGGAAAAACAGAGGACGGTGATCCGATGCGAAAACTGTGGACTGTGATTTTGTTTGATACCTAGTATTTGTTTGTTTGTCTTTACGCACAATTTGCCAACGTATATTGTGCTTGTAGATTAGATGCTTTTTTCAAAATTTATTTGATGCTTAAATTGATAGTATTCTACTTTTATAGAACTAGCGGACGTCACGCGGTTTCACCCGCGTAGTTCCCGTTCCCGTGGGAGTACGGGGATAAAACCTATGTTACTCAGGGTAAATGTAGCTTTCAAGAATTTTTGAAATCGGCGCAGTAGTTTTTGAGATTATTCATTACAAACATACACACAAAAATACAAAAATAGAAATCTTTCCTCTTTATAATATTAGTGTAGATGTATACATAGACCCAAAAACGTCTAAACATGTTCATCATTATTAGGTAACAACACGAAAAAAAAATGCAAAAGCTTATTATGTACTAGCTTCTGCCCGCGACTTCGTACGCGGATCCTGTTGCTTATGCCAGCGACAACGGGGTCGTCAAAATCGAAGACCTCAAAACGTCTGATGATGAACGTCTGATGATGATTTTAAGAGCCCGGGGACGGGAATACAACGGGATGCGCGAGACGATTCGAGACGTTCCAGATCTTTCATTTTTGTAAGTCAACAGGAAAAGTCCATCAGACTAAACATTTTTATAAGTCAACAGGAAATGCCCATCAGACCAAACAACACTTGCTGAGACGTCATTCCTATGTGTTATGGTGTAGCTGGGCTCTTGGAGTTCCACAAAAGGTGTTCCAGATCTTCGATTTTTATAAGTCAACAGAGAGTGCTCATCAGATTGAACAACTTTTGTTAAAACGTCATTCCTTATAAGTTATAGTGTAGCTGGGCTCTTGGAGTTCCACATCAGGTGTTCCAGATCTTCGAATTTATTCTCTCAGCAGAAAATGCCCATCACGTGGAACAATTTTTGCTATGGTACCATTTTTGTATCTCTTATAGTTCAGCTGGTCTGTTGTGGTTCTGCATCAGGTGTTCAAGTTTCCAAGATAAATTATAGCCTATATCTTGCCCAGACTTAATACCTATACAACAACAAAAAAATCATACAAATCCGTCCAGTAGTTCCCAAGATTAGCGTGTACAAACAAACAGACAAACAGACAAACAGACAGAACTTTTTTTTTGGATTCGTGCTCTATTACTGTTTCTAAACCCCCCTCAATTTTTTTTTTTTTATTATATTCAATGTACAGACACAGTTTTTTTACTGTTTTATTATATGTTTATATTATATATATATAGATGTTCTAAGCATTAACTCAAGACTTATTAAAGTTGCTGATACAGATAGCTTCTTAGCGCCCTGTGTGCGATGGACTTCGATAGGTTAAGTTTATGCAACCAATACCTCCTCAAGTTATAAAAACCAACCTCCGAATTACCACAACAAATTAAATACCAAACTAAAAAGTAGAAAATAAATAATAGTTTAAAAAAAAAACTAAAAAACACGCTTTACTTATATAGAAAACCAAACTAAAAAATAGAAAATAAATTTTAATAAATTTGAATTAAGAATAGTGAAAAAAAATTCTAACAAATTTATATGAATAATAGTGATAAGAAAAAAATGTTTTATTTAAAAAAAGCGTGGGGTGCATGGTGTCAATAGTTATAAATATTTCATTGAAAGATATGAGATGAAGAAATATCATTTCGATATTATCTTAAAAAGCACCCCACGTTTTTTTTTAAATAAAACATTTTTTTCTTATTAACACTATTTTATTCATATAAATTTGTTAGAATTTTGTACACTATTCTTAATTCAAATTTATTAAAATTTATTTTCAATTTTTAGTTTGGTTTTCTATATAAGTAAAGCGTGTTTTTTAGTTTTTTTTTTGTTTGTTATGCCGTCTTTTCAAAAAACCGGCCAAGTGCGAGTCGGACTCGCACACGAAGGGTTCCGTACCATTGACTATATTTAGTATTTGTTGTTATAGCGGCAACAGAAATACATCATCTGTGAAAATTTCAACTGTCTAGCTGTCACGGTTCACAGCCTGGTGACAGACAGACGGACAGACGGATAGACGGACAGACGGACAGACAGCGAAGTCTTAGTAATAGGGTTCCGTTTTTACCCTTTGGGTACGGAACCCTAATAAAAATTGTCTAAAACAAAATTGCGCCAAGTCCATACACACACTAGTCCCGGATCCCCGCTTCGAGTGTTCGCCGGAGATAAATGTGGTTAGACGTATAATTTGTACTATTTATCCAGCAGTTAACAATTATTCGGTCAGTCGGCTTAATTTATTCCAGTCTGAGACCACTATTTATATGTCCCACCTTTTTTTATACCACCCACCGCGGTTGAGGGTTAGCTAATTTTGTTTTTTTTCTGGTTATTCACTTTTAGGGGAAAATCTGATAAGGGTTTTTATTTTGCGTGATAAAAGAATAAAGTATTGTTGTAAATTGTAACTTTTTATGGACGCTTTTATTTGTTTTGATTCGAAATATGTAGATAAGAAAAAAAATCGTGATGTAGTTTTATTATTGTATTTTTTTTTTTACAATAATACGTAACATTAAATTATCTTTTAATACATGATCACGGATACAGAAGATGCACAGTTCAAGTCCCAGGGTCTAGAAGCATGAATGCCTAGATAATGTTCCCACAGCTGGGACACAAGCCTTCATTCTATGATAGGGAAGGGAGGTGGTTTATAATCCACCACGCGGGCCCATTGCGGGTTGGTAGATGTCACATTTCAACGAATTTTTGCTTCTAGGACTTGCTGGTTTCCTCATGATGTTTTCCTTCACCGTTTTGAGAGCAGTGGTGATGAAATAAATTACACAAAGCAATGCGCCAGCTTAGGTTTGAACCCACGACTTACAGCGTAAGTCGGGGCCACATCCACTGGGCCACCGCTGCTCTAGGAGCTAAATAGGGGATTAAAATTTGTATAGAAATCCCATAGGATATTAAAATAAAATGTGTATAATTTACACTATTAAATTTTTAAGGTTCCTCACGAAAAACGATCACAATTCCACTCGTTCCAATAACAACAAAAGCTGACATAACAATAGGGTACATGAAGTACAATTCTTCAGATTTTTAATAACGTCCCATGCATATTCCCATGACCCAAACAAAATCTCAATGAGCTTGTTATCGGGCCTTTTCACAGATTCCCCGCCCACCTTCGGAATCACAAAGTACAAAAAGGTACAGAAGTTTCGGCAAGTTACAGCAGTGGCACATTAGTCAGAGCATTGCGATGGCTATTTTATGTGTGACGTAAATATATCCATCATCATCATCATTTCAGCCGAAAGACGTCCACTGCTGGACATAGGCCTCCCCCAAGTGTCGCCACATTGACCGGTCCCGTGCGACTCGCATCCAGCGGATTCCCGCAACCTTCACCAGGTCATCGGCCCACCTAGTGGGAGGTCTTCCAACGCAACGTCTTCAGGTTCGCGGTCACCACTCCAGAACTTCTCCAGATATATCTCTATATTTGTTTTTTGTGTCAGTCCAGGGCCTGAAAATCTGTGCCATTTTTATTATGCGAACCGCCCGTCCGTGAAATTCTTGGCTTCTTTGTTTTCCGATCATCGTAATCAAGATCTCTTCAAAGTTCATGTGAATCGGCTTATTCTACTATTTAGAATATTAAAAAAAAACCTAGTACTAAAGGGGGTTAGATAGACAGTCGCCTCCAAGTAAACTGGTATTCAACTGCATCCGGTTGGACTGGAAGAGTCCAACATAGTTGGGGAAAAGTAAAGCAGATGATGATGAATTGTTTTTTTTCTGTGTTTTGCTTTTTTTATGCGCCATGTTAGGAGCGAAATAACTTCCTCTAGTTTATTTGACTCACGACTAGTATATTATTTGAAAGAGGCGCCTGGTGCGTGCGTGTTTTCTGTAGATCATACCTTCTGTATTTACCTATTCAATGTTCGAACGGCCTTTAGAGAACAATGTTTGGCCCGTCGAAAAAATGCCGAAGTAAGCTCGGCCCCTTCTATTAAAAATAAAAACGTTGGGCCAATTTGCCTGCTAATCAAAGGAAACTGAGCGAGCTGAGCGAGCGATCTTGCGATAGCTACTGTTTGTGTAGCGCGGAGGATGCTTCAGAATTGTGACGTCATATTTTGGGAGGTATAATAATAATATAAAAGTAGTGTGAAGTTATTTGAATAAATACTGTTTACAGTAATGTATACGAAATGAATGTGGAATAAGCAAAAAAATGTTTAGTAGCTTTCTTTCCTCATGGGAAAAAAGCGTGAGTTTATGTTAGTATTGAGATCCTGGGTTCGATTCCCAAGTCGGGCAAAGTGTTATTGAGTTTTTCCATCAAGAATCTCTCAGTAGCAGCCAAGGAGCCTGGATTTGTGCCCGGTTGATGGCAATAGACTCGTCCCCGATTTCAGGGGACTTAAAAATAGCTAATAACTGACAAAATGTGGGTGTATTATTAGCAACACCTCTGCCTAACCTTTCAGGGATCACAGGTGTGAAGATATGTTTGTTATTTCTTGAATCTTTACTATTAAATTCAGCATTTACTCAATAATCGATTGATCAGAACACTCAAACTTCACTCCCAAAAAACAATAAACAAGAAGGTTCCCTTAAAAATAGATCCCTACAAAACACATTGGAACTCAAAGTTTATAATATACAGGGCGAGTGAAATAGCTCGATACTGAAGAGGCCTCCAGAGTGCTCCATGGTCCTCCACAGTCCTCCAAGGTCCTCGGCCTCTGCTCAGCTGAAGGACCATCGATGTTGCGCCACGATTAGCGGTAAGTGAAGGCTGCTGTTCGTCTTGTGTGCCTAAGATTTGAATGGGGGGTGAATATGTATGGGGTACTGTTTTGTGGGGGTTAAGTGGCCGTATTAGGTGCTTGGTGCCGTATTAGGCGGGTTATAGGCATTTTTTGGGTGTGATCTTATGACGCGAATGCAGTGTGTTGAGATTGGTGTTATAATGTAACCAATTATTCTTGTTCATGACGTACTTCGATATCAAATACAATTCCATCCATTTTGTATTCGCCCCCGTCTATCATGGGTGTTGCATTGTTAGTTAAATGTTGCAATAATCCTGAACTCGTGGTCTGCCCTCAAATAGATTGGTTACTATGTGTCATTTTTCAGTCTTTCCAAGTAGTATTTTGTCACCCAGCAATTGGGGTGCAGAAGACGCATAAAATCGCTCCATGTAAAATATTGGTATCCAGTTGGACTGGAATCCGACCACAACAAAGCAAAATGGCTAGGCAGAAGGACTAATGTGAAAAATGTTGTCCCCAAAATCCACAGTTTGCGAAATACTCTGATCACTATTAAATCCTTTGATCTGTTAAATATTCTGTCAAAAAATAAACCCGGATAACAATACTACTGTATTGACTTGACATTTAACAACACAACATCGAATAGACCACCTTAAATCGAACAAAGATTTCGTTAAAACAATATCCACTCCGTAGAGAATATTATTTTACCAGATTCTTTGATAAAATATTTTGCTAGAAACTTCAGTTGACCTATCAACTTTCGTGTTTAATTTTCTCACAAAACCGATGGCTAGTCGAAAGGTCAGAATGGAATCAAACGAGCCAATTCACTTACGGCGTACAACGCTCATACATACGGCACCATATGTATAACAATATCCATATATAAATGCGAAAATAACTCTGTCTGTTACGTTTAAACGCCTTACCGGCTGTACAGATGTGAATTAAGAGATTACCGATAGACCATGACTTGGTGACACGACCCTCATGTGTGGTGGCGATGTCTCAGATGAGCCCGGACATAGTCAAAGGAGTTTGACGCCTCCGGGGTTGCGGGACTGTTCGAAAGAGACACCGTGGGCCCGGAACACAAAGGGCGATGAAGGAACATGGATAGGTTTCAGTCAGTAAAAGTCTGACACTCCCTGCTGCTCCGCCCAGAGCGGGAGGAGTCATTTGATGATTTCCCATCCGAAAAAAAAAAAACAAAAAAAGGAGTTTAACGCCTGGGGGCGGGCTGTGCTGAATAGGTCGCAAACGTAGCAGTTCTCGCGGCTCATCCACCAAGGCGACAGTAAGCGAACCACGGTGTTTTTAGAGCAAGCCCCACATAACCAAACCGTCGGCGTCGCCCCGGACGGTGCGGTATGCGTCACGCATTTTTTACCGCTTAATAAAAATAAATTAAAAATAAATCATCATTATTATTGGTAACCGTTACTGTGGAGTATTAGACCTCCTCTATTTTTGTGCTGCCCTGGTCTGCGCGAAACTCAACCAGCAATCTTCTGAACGTCATCCACCCGTCTGCTACCATGGTTAGACAATTTTTTTTATCCCGGCAGGACATTCCCTTGGGTTAAATTCCGAAGTCCACGCAGGCGAAGTCACAGTCGAAAGCTAGTGGAGAATAAACGATAGGAATCCGATTTAATTACGCGTTATTGTAAGAGCTACACGCCCAGCCACTTCTTAGGCTAAATGAAATTGTGCCTGATGAATGTTTGGGTACAATGCTCTGTGATTTTTGAAGGTCGAACATTTTCTGTTTCTAATAAAGGTCATGACGCTTCGACGGATGCAAACGAGCGACGGAATAGGGTATATGCATGATTTTTTTCGTATTTATTAACATCAGAAATAGCAAAGTGAAATTATTTTTTTAATATCTATAAAAAAAAAATACTAAGTTATAAGCATTTGAAACTGCTGATTAGACAGAGAGATCCGATAAAGCGCATGACGTCATTCTCTGCATCAACGTACAAACTCCATACTAAATTCCGTTTATCTAGAAAGATATAGAAACGAAAGTTTAAATGGTTGTAACTTTTGTGTTGTTTGGCCGATTTGTCTTGTTTTCGCTTTTTTTGTAATTATTTTTATAGTATTTTAACATTCCGTATCGAAATAAAAAAAAATTAATGTATGTGTCGGGTTGTCAGGATTTAATTTCGCTAGGGTCGAGCATTTTGTGGGCAGAAGACGGGTTTCGTGCTATGAAAACACACTGGATGCGATACACTATTTTATTTCGCATTGCACGGTTCGGGTGGTAGTTTCCATGGAGAAGAACCGGCAAGAAACTCCATGGTTACTCTTTTCAAACAGATACACTGAGACTAACAAATTACTTGACATTACACTTTCGCACAATAACACTAGGCACAATGAATCGGGTACAGTTTCAAGACGTCTTAACTCCGCTGCGATCAGTCTCAGAATGTCCGCCTCGCCGCGTGTTGTTAATCATCAGGACTCTGTAGAAGCCGCCATGGTGGGGTAGACTGGTAAGTAGGTCGCGTGATGTCACAACTGGCGTGCTTTCGATACATTCACCCGTCCGTACTCATGACCTGATCCGACATATGCATATTCCCTATTGTGATACCTTGATTTTGCGCCCTCGAATTCTGTATCGCTACATACAGAATTCGAGGGCGCAAGTACACAACTGCCTCTTTTTTTATCAAGTGGTTAGCGCCTAACCTGGTGTCAGAGTTTCTATGCCACCCATGGGCCTGTGGCCTGGCTTTAGATGCCGTCGAGAAATATCTCTCAGGCATGGTTTCCTCACGATGTTTTCCTTCACCGAAACAACTGATAATTTTGTAATACGCGCATGAATCCGAAAAATCAGAGGTCATCGGCCTCGGGTTCGAACTTGAGACTTATGACTTGACCGTCCGACGATCACACTTCTAGGCTATCTGATCAATGTTCAGATAATATTGCGACTATATCGCAACTGTTT
Source organism: Xestia xanthographa (assembly GCA_905147715.2). Classification (NCBI taxonomy): domain Eukaryota; kingdom Metazoa; phylum Arthropoda; class Insecta; order Lepidoptera; family Noctuidae; genus Xestia; species Xestia xanthographa. The sequence continues at coordinate 3,794,529 of LR990652.1, read as the reverse complement.
CGCGTTCGTATCGCTGCGCTGCAAAAAATTGCGGTGGGTGAGGACTCTGAGCGGTAATAGAGTGCAATATCGCATGGATTTATTTGTTTACCTTAGTATTTCATTACTTTTATTACGTGCTGCACAACATAAAATAAACATTTAAAAGAGTGTTTTAGTATGATTGTGTATTTCAATATGGCACCAATTTATTTTAACAACGCATTATTTCTTTTTAGGGTTCCGTAGTCCTGACAAACTCAACCCTTATAGTTTGTTAGTTTGTTTGTTTGCCTGTCTGTCTGTCTGTCCGAGGTTTTGCTAAGAGATCGTTAGTTCTAGAAAGCTGTAATTTTGTAGGGGGATGTATATCAATTACGCCGACAAAGTGGTAAAATAAAATTTTTGAAAATATTTTTTTTTAGTTTTTTTTTTTATGTATGAGGAGACAACTAATTTTTTTTTAGGATAGCTCCCCTACATATGAAGTGGGGATGTTTTTTTTTTGTCATCTGCCGCATTCTGTGGGGTACCGCTGAATAGGTCTTAAAATGATTTAAGGCGCGGTAATACCACTTTTCGATTTAATGTTCCATTTACGAAATATTAAACTTTAAGTTTAAAGTGCAAATTTTTGTTCCAGTAGGGCGTCCCCCCCCCCCCCCCTCTAAACTCAACTCCTGGATTGAAAAATCTGGAAAAATTCATAATGATAGTGCATTTAAAGGAAAACTAGAGCGATTAAGATAACTTTATGAGTTTAGCAGTAACAGTTGTTGAACTTGGGTGTTGGATAATTTTATAACGGGTGAAGACTTGCATTGAAAAACAAAATCTAAAATATAACGGGCCGCTACGGAACCCTACACTGCGCGTGGCCCGACACGCACTTGTGCGGTTTTTTTTGTATTAAAATATTATAAATACGAAAGCTTGTGACGATGGATGTTTGTAACTCCTTCACGCAAAAACGACTGAATGGATTTAGATGAAATTTGGCATACAGATAGCTTGTAAACTGGATTAATACATCGAACCCTTGTTAAACCAGACATGGCAGACATGTGCGTGCACATGTTCATGTAGCCAATTAGTGTATGTAAGTTATTGTTATTGTTATTGTTTGTAATTTGTTATTACTAAGGATAAGTTCATATTAACAATTTATGAATCAATAGGCTTGAAATAAAAAATTGAATTTGAATTATACCGGTAGTACGGTCTCGTGGGACAATTACCGAACTTCAAAAAAGCCGAAGGCATAAGCTATTCTATTTCAATGTGACGGGGTGTGGGGGTTAATTCAAGAAAAACTGGCCAAGTGCGAGTCGGACTCGCGCACGAAGGGTTCCGTACCAATTATTATAAAAAAAATACTTTTGTTGTATGGGAGCCCCCCTTAAATATTAATTTTATTCTGTTTTTAGTATTTGTTGTTATAGCGGCAACAGAAATACATCATCTGTGAAAATTTCAGATGTCTAGCTGTCACGGTTCATGAGATACAGCCTGGTGACAGACAGACGGACAGACAGACAGACGGACAGACGGACAGACGGACAGACGGACAGACAGCGAAGTCTTAGTAATAGGGTTCCGTTTTTACTCTTTGGGTACGGAACCCTAAAAAGCAGTAAATAAAAGGAGCTTGATGGTTGACAGAGAAGAATAGAAGAAAAAAATGTGTTGCGCCAACCCCTAGTAACATGGGATAAGGGCAGGAAGATGAAGACGGCAGAGTGTAGGGTAATAACAACCGCTCGAGCCTACAAGGTTATGCAACACTTGCTGAGGTCGTTATACGGATGGGTGACTATCCCTAACACACTGAGACTCGAAAAGTACGTTTAGTGGTAGTTCCCAGCTGTTTTACGTATATATTTGACAATCAATCAGACCAGCCTGGGTTACTTCTGAATCTTACCAAGGCTGTTGCTCCATGTAAAATATTCTTATTAAATTGCATCTGGTTGGTTTCTTTAAACTACATATATTGTTGGTTTTGGCTTCAAGACTATATGGCGTAATCCAACATTATGTATATTGTATTTTTTTTTTATCATACAAAAAAAAACATCGATATTATTCACATCTAGTCCAATATAGCACATGCTATAAAAGAAACGCGAGTTGTAGGAGTCTAATGTAATTATACTGTGTGGGCCACATTAAGTGAGCATTACTTTGAGAGCTACACGCCCAAACACTTTCGCGTGGCGAATAAAAATCTATTTGGTATTGGAGTAGGTATACAGTGTTAATTAGTATGTAGCTTTTTGGATCAGGGTAGTGTTGAGGCAGTAACAGTCCTTTAGGCAGCGAGCATCGTTATCATTCTTCTGCCCTTATCTACATCTACACTAATCTACACTAATCTACACTAATCTACACTAATCTACACTAATCTACACTAATCTACACTAATCTACACTAATCTACACTAATCTACACTAATCTACACTAATCTACACTAATCTACACTAATCTACACTAATCTACATTAATCTACACTAATCTATACTAATCTACACTAATCTACACTAATCTACACTAATCTACACTAATCTACACTAATCTACACTAATCTACACTAATCTACACTAATCTACACTAATCTACATTAATCTACACTAATCTATACTAATCTACACTAATCTACACTAATCTACACTAATCTACACTAATCTACACTAATCTACACTAATCTACACTAATCTACACTAATCTACACTAATCTACACTAATCTACACTAATCTACACTAATCTACACTAATCTACACTAATCTACACTAATCTACACTAATCTACACTAATCTACACTAATCTACACTAATCTACACTAATCTACATTAATCTACACTAATCTATACTAATCTACACTAATCTACACTAATCTACATTAATCTACACTAATCTACATTAATCTACACTAATCTATACTAATCTACACTAATCTACACTAATCTACACTAATCTACACTAATTTACACTAATCTACACTAATCTACATCTACATCATCTAAAGATTTGTATTTTTGTGTGTATGTTTGTAATGAATAAACTCAAAAACTACTGCGCCGATTTCAAAAATTCTTTCACCATTAGAAAGCTACATTCACCTTGAGTAACATAGACTATATTTTATCCCCGTACCACCCCTACTCCCTCGGGAACGGGAACTCCGCGGGTGAAACCGCGTGACGTCCGCTAGTTAGTCGATGCAAAAAAAAGAAAAACCAAAAAAAAAGAAAAAAAAGAGGTAACATAAAGAACAACAAAGAGGTAACATTTGTTTGTAAGTTTGTGTGTAGGGGGTAATCTCCGGAAGTAATGAACCAATTTTAAAAATTGTTTCACTGGTAGAAAGCTACATTACTCGTGAGTGCTATAGGCTATATTTTATTCCCGTACTCCCACGGGAACGGGAACTACGCGGGTGAAACCGCGGGACGTCAGCTATACTTAATAAAAAAGTAAAAATGCCTTTTATTTGTTGCATGCACTTTTGTCAATTTTCGTTTTTTATACGGTGGTTAGTTTACATTTTGTTTATCCTAGTGTTAGTATTTATTATTATTTATTCGTTAAATTATGCAAGAACCCCGTCTTCACAGGTGAAGGCCTCCTCTAAAGAAGCCAATTGTCTCAGTCTTGGGCTACTTGTCTCCAATGCGGGCCGGCGGTATTTTTTATTTCATCGTCCCATCTTCTCATAGGACTTCCTATGCCTCTTTTGCCGAGCGGGCACTTCCATGACGTCACTCTTCTGGCCCAACGTTGATCTAGTCATGCTACATGGCCGGCCCACTTCATTTTTTTCGCATATTGTAGAGCATTCTCTTACCCTTATCCCATTTTTTTTGTGGTCGGCGCAGCATGTGTTCATCTTCCATCCTTCTCTATCACTCGTCATCTCATCAGACACCTCCTTTCTTGCCATTATCATCCTTCGAACAGTCCATCCATCATTTGTTTGGTCTTACACCCATCCACATTCAGACTCAAAACTTTACTCACGACATTTTCCTCAATTCTCCGCCTCACAAGCCAGTACCAAGCCAACCGATTACCACACAAGATTTTTCGGTCATCAGCGTCACTTTCAGACTTCTTTAGGTATCGAGCATTCACTTGTAATGTAACAGTTCAAATGCAATTGATTCTAAACAAAATCCAATCTTCGATTGTTACATTAAAGGATGAGCACCGTAAAACTATTCGTCAACAGTTTACCTATTACCGCCGCTATAATTAGCCGTGTGGTATCCGGTAGAGTAGAATAGAACCAACCCATTACACTCACGGGTGTCGTTTATGGCGACTAATGTATGAGGCAGAACACCTTGCGCCTCCGTAGACCAGAGAATGGGCAGCAGCGTTTTCTGTTAGTCTTTCATCACTGCGATCTCCAATCCGCCTGCCAAGCGTGGAGATTACGGCAAATTCCTCCCATCATGGGAGAGGCTTATGTCCAGCAGTGGACGTTATGGGTTGTTGTTGTTGTTGTTACCTATAACTATGTTATGTATGAACTTCTTTGACAACTATTTGTATGGCCTACAGGTTGGCGAGTTCCGAGTCGGGCTGTATGAGTTTAAGTGTTAGTAGACGTATTAAAAAAATCGTTTGATTTATTAACAAGGTTATTGTTTTTTCTAGGGTTCCTTACCCAAAGGGTAACCAACTGGACCCTATTACTAAGCCATCGCTGTCCATCTGTCTGTCACCGGGCTGTATCTCATGATTCGTAGAGTTGAAATTTTCACAGAGTGTGTATTTCTGTTGCCGCTATAGCAACCTAAAAATTAAAGGGTACTCCCCTACTACAATGGTACGAAATCCACGAATGGTACGACTCGCCCTTGGCTAGTTTTTAAGATAGGTAACAGAATTAGCCCAAGCGATAGGAGTGACCGGAGGGCGCTGTTGGTAAATAGAGAAATTCTTTTGTCTGTAGAGATAGAATCAAGAGAAAATCAAGATGGCGCCGTTGGTTCTGATTAAAGCAACGCGACACGCCAATAATTCCATGTACCTACAACCAAATTGTTGAATTAGGTAAACTCGTCTGGTTTCATCCTTTGAACACGGCATTAGCTTTCCTTGCAGACGAAAATTGATAAGGTATGCTAAACTGATTAAAATAAACTAGGATCATTTTGAGTAAAAAGTATGAATCCTAGTTTTTTTTAAGGTACCTTTTTTAGTATTTATTTTCATAGCCCTAAAACCTTTCTCCAAAATCTTGAAACCGTAAAGCTTATCATAACAAGGCTGCCCAGATAGGCTGACGTGCAAACAACGTATTTGCATTCCGCCCACACTCAATAGGCTTCGGTGTTAGTCGGCAATCTTCGGCAGTAATCGGCTCTTTCCGTTACACGAGCGGTCTAAGTTACTACCCACGTTTTGTTGTGTTATGAGGTTACGTTAGGTTTATCGTGGAAAAATTCTAGGCTTAGCTGCTTATGTTTTGTGTGAAACTTAAACATAGGTACTTGACCTTTTGTAAGGGCTCAGATACCAAAAGTATGTTTTTGAAATAGATAGATCAAATCTTTGTACTTATGATAAAAAATATATTAATGTTCTATTTCGAGTTTCAGAATACTTTTAACGAGCCGTCAAAGTTGTTTGGATGTTACAGAGAGGTAAAAACTCACTGTATTTATGATATTAATTAATGTTTAATTGTTGTATTGTTCAATGAATGTTTGTCTAATAATGAATGTAATAATTAATGGAATAAATCGGTAGAACGTAATTATAATAAATTTCATGACAAAAACGTTTTGGAATTATGTACATTGCTATTTTGGGAAATAAAGGCTTTATTTATTTAATTAATGTCAAAATGTATTGTAACAATGAATAAAGGGTGTAAAACACCTCTTAACGAAGCCGAAAGGCACTTGTTCTCCCCGTCATTGCGATCATTTTTTTGGTCTACACCATACCTGGAAACCTTCTAGTTACGGAGATATTGGGGGTCAAAATTCCAACTTTTTCACATTTTTTTTTTAAATACAAGTTTTTAATGTAAGAATTTTACTTTAAACACCGCCACGACCCTCGTACTATTCAATTCATCCATCAGCACAATGTTTTGAGTGCGTTACATTGAGTCTACCACAAAACATGATTTTTCACTCTAAAAAAAAAAGTCGTTTCCCTGCAATAACTTTTGCGTAAAGTTACATAGTTTGATGTACAGAATACTTGGTTGACGGCTTTGTGATGAGGTCTTTTACACCCTGTATATGTAATTCTGGGTAACGCTGCCAACATAAAACATGTGACAAAAACAGGTATAAAGTAAACACTACATAACAAAAAACCTAATTAAGATTATTTTTACCTAATTTAACCATATAGTACTAAAACATACATAGTTAGAATAAAGGTACTTACACCATTTTTCTTTGAACCTAACATTCCCAGTAATTTATACTTCTTCTGCATAAAACTCATCTTAACTAATATTATAAATTCGAAAGTAAGTTTGTTACCTTTTAACGCCTAAACTACTGAATCGATCATCCTGAAATGTTGCATATACTTGTCAGGTGTAGGTACAACAACGGAAATAGGGTACCTTTCATCCCCTAAAAATGTACTGTCCCCGAGGAAAACAACAATAACGTTCTCATGATAATAGATAGCGCCATGTGTCTTTCGAATCATGATTGAACTGTATTATTACAAGCAGAGTACAACCCAAATTGATTGTCAAAATTTACATTAACGCGAGCGAAGCCACGGGCTTAAGCTTAACCACATAATACTAAAACATAGCTACAAAACACACCATTTTCTTTGAATGTAACATTTCCAGTAATTACTTTTTCTTCATAAAACTCATAATGCCATAAAGAGACGATTCGTTGCTTCAACATTTAATTAACTAAGTATGAATTACAGCCGGCCCCCAAAATATGTGGGTCATAGCTTGAAGAATGGGGGAATCGAGTTAACAGGAAATATGTTCAGGCTTTCATGGTGAGGTGTATTTCTTTGTAGACGAAAATACTTTAGTTAGTCGATATAATAGTGTGAATGTACAAGTCAATAAAAAACATTTAAAGGTGTTTTTGTAAACAACGATTGCGACTTTGAGAAAAGACCTGTTTCATATTTAAATATTTCATATGGTTTCGAGAAAAATAAGTTTGGGACATCAAACGTGATTTTGTCCTACAGCGTCGACAAATAGTGCACAGACAGTGTTATTCGGCACATCGCCGCCCTAGTGCTTGAATGGCCAAACGACCAACTTTACCAAAATAGACTTTTTTATATCAAACTATAGCAACCCTTATTACACGCTTTATAATGTATATATTTTTTAATTTTGGTATAAAAAATACTAGTCAGGTTTCAAATTCATAAAAGATTTTGGTAAACTTTTCGTTATATCCATTACGTAACTTTAAAAAAATGTCTCCTGTAAAATTTGCTCAATGGTCGTTTGGCCATTCAAGCACTAGGGCGGCGACATGTAAACGGGTATTTCCGCGAATTTTTACCTTTAATATTAGCCCGACGTTTCGACCGGATTGCACCAGCCGTGGTCGCGGGATGACTGAAGTATTGGAGGTACCGCCACAGCAAAGCGAAGGTGTTTATTCAACTACCCTCACTTGATCTTCATAAATGTTAATTAGGGCCGGTTCACACTAGGACAGCACACTACACTAACAGTGTCCGCATACTGAGATGATTTCACTTTCACACTTAGTGATCACTGGATAAAAAAGTTAAAGTGGTGGAGGAGGTGGTGGTGGTGGTGGTGGTGGTGGTGGTGGAGGTAAAGTGGTTTATAATTTGTTTTGATCGTGAAAGTTTAAAAAAGACAAGTGTTATTCGGTTTTAGCATTACGAATTTCTCAGTAGCAGCCACGGAGTTTGGATTTTTGCCCGGTTGTTGGCAATAGGCTCGCCCTTATTACATGCATGCATGCTATATTACACATCATCATCTAGCCTTTTTCCAACTATGTTGGGGTCGGCTTCCAATCAACCGGATGCAGCTGAATACCAGTTTTTTACATGGAGCGACTGCCTATCTGACCTCCACAACCCAGTTAGTACTGGGTAATACGATGCCTACCACCCATGCATGCTATTACATGGGACTAAAAACATACCTGGCGAAATGTGGGTGTAGTATTAGGTACACCTCTGATCAGAAGGTTGAGCCGTGTGGTATCCGGCAGAGTAGAATAGAACCAACCCATTACACTCACGGGTGTCGTATAAGGCGACTAATGTCTGAGGCAGAACACCTTGCGCCTCCGTAGACCACAGAAAGGGCAGCAGCGTTTTCTGTTAGTCTTTCATCACTGCGATCTCCAATCCGCCTGCCAAGCGTGGAGATTACGGCAAATTCCTCCCATCATGGGAGAGGCTTATGTCCAGCAGTGGACGTTATGGGCTGTTGTTGTTGTTGATCAGAAGGTTGCGTGTTCATATCACGTCGGGGTCACCAATGTTGGAACCTTTGGTAGTTGGTTGGAGAAGGATATAAATTAAATCACGAAAGTCCAATGAAAGTCTATTTACAGATCAGAAGTTATGTTACAGTGACGTTTCTTAATATCTTATATCGATAGCACATAATGTTATGCTGTGGCGCGGCGGAGACGACTGGCCGCTCGACTGTATGCGAGGGGCACCTTACAATTTGCCTCGTTTGCATTATTGCCCAACTGTAGTTCCTACACTCTGCCTAACCCTTCAGGGATTCAGGCGTAATGTTATGTGTTGTATTGACAAATTCTTTAGGACAAAATCGCTTATGAATTTTGCACAACTGAAAGGTATTTTAATCAAGAATGTAACGTCTCAATGCGTTATACGTTCGAACCATGTAGGTAGAGATGATAATAAGGTCCCTTACCACAGAAGATAATCCTGTGAGTCTTCTATCAATCAATTCGCCCCGTAACAGAGTTCTGATTGATTAAGGTATCCCATAGTCGAGAGTCGCCATAACGCTTCGCATGTAAGAGGGTGAATTTCATTATAATGCATTGTCTTTTCCACACCTGAATTTAAAAATGTTATAATAAAATCTGAACATTTATTCATAAAGAAAAATATTTCAAACAAAATCATCCTCATTCTCTTGCCCTTCATCATTTCAGCCGAAAGACGTCCACTACTGGACATAGGCCTTGCCCAAAGGGGGGTCTTTTCCACAACACTTCAGAAGTTCAAGCGCCAGGTCCATCAAAACTACTCACCATAGTGACTTTTTTCTTTTTCCTTTGTCATCTTTGTCTTTACTGTGTTTCTAAAACTACCCACTGTTGTTGAAAGTGTTATTTCTGCACTACTATTGTAATTTAATTTTTGATATTATTTTGTTTTTTGCATGCTGTGTCTATCGCATCATATTGTACACTATGCTTGTATTATATTGCTTGTAGTATTAGGATAAACAGTGTAACAATTGTAGATAGGCCAATAAATAAAATAAATAAATAATCGTCACGCTTGGCAGGCGGGTTGGCGATCGCAGTACGGTTGTTACAAAAGCACAGAGAACGCTGCTGCCCATTCTCTGGTAAGTCCCTTAGTCGCTCTTACGACACCCACGGGAAGGTATGGGATGGTGCTATTCTTTACGTCCGACACCATACAGAACACTCTTACCCTTATCCCAAATCATTTACGGTCGGCGCTGCATGTTTTCTTCATCCATACTTCTCTGTTAGGTACTTGTCATCTCATCAGACAATGGGATATGCATACATTTTCTTTTTTTTATTTCGATACGGAATGTTAGTACTATAAAATAAAGCGAAAACAAGACATAAATCGGCCAAACAACACAAAAGTTATAACGATTTAAACTTTTGTTTCTATCTCTGTCTAGATAAACGGAACTTAGTATGGATTTTGTACGTAGAATGCAGCGAATGACGTCATTCGCTGTATCGGATCTCTCTGTCTAATTAGCAGTTTCAAATACTTAACTTGGTGTTTTTTTATAGATATTAAAAAAATGATTTCACTTTTATAATCGTATGTAGTTATTAGCTAGGCTCGAGCTTATGTGGGCAGAAGACGGGTTTCGTGCTATGAAAACATACTGGATGCGATACACTATTTTATTTCACACTAGCGGACGTCCCGCGGTTTCACCCGCGTAGTTCCTGTTCCAGTGGGAGTACGGGGATAAAATATAGCCTATGTTACTCGTGGATAATGTAGCTTTCAAATGGTGAAAGAATTTATTAAATCGGTTCAGTAGTTTTTGAGCCTATTCATTACAACCAAACAAACAACCAAACAAACAAAGTTTTCCTCTTTATAATATTAGTATAGATAGATTGCACATTGCACGGTTCGGCATGGTAGTTTTCCATGGAGAAGAACCGGCAAGAAACTCCATGGTTACTCTTTTCAAACAGCTACATTCAGTCTAACAAATTACTTCACATTACACTTTGACACATTAACACGGGTACAGTTTCAAGACTTCTTAATAATTGTCAATGAGGGATTTTCTTTTTAGCTCTTCCGTAGTCGCTGGATAGATGGCGCTAGGAGTAAGTATGATAATGCAAGGAACGGAACCTAAAAAAACTGATTTTAACAAAGCGCGAGAAATGTAGGTTATATTCGGAAGGATAAGCAAATGAAAGTGTCAGTACTATTGTAGTCTTTGGTGTCAGTCAACGAGATTACGAGAGTATGTGACGTGACACAATGTTTTTTTTTTCAAGCGTTTTGGCTTTGGCACCAACTATCATAGTAAGTTCAACGCCATCTATAGAGTTCTTGGAAACTAAGTTTTTTTTTAAAACCTCAAAAGGAAAACCTCTCATTGTCTTCGACGTTCAGCACCAGAATCAATGTTACCAGTTTACATAATAAAATATAAAGCATTTAATATTTTACATTATAAACAAAATTATTTCTGAAAACATAGGAAATTGACTAGTAAAATCCGGAAACCTAACACTTTGCTATTTCTGATGTTAATACGCTTTGTTTAGAGTGATAAAAAAATCATGTATATATCCTATTCCTTTCTTGCCCTATATCATCCACACACAGTCCATCCACCGCTTCTTTGGTCTTCCTCTACTCTTACCAAAAAAAATATACCCCTCAAATTCCTAAAAAAGTCTTTTTTAAAAAGTCGGCTAAAAACATCAATCCGTCACCGAAGTCCGCCTCAGAAACATAAAACATAAACGACAAACGACTTAACCGTCAAATCAGGCGTTAATCAACGACATAAAACGATAAGCAACAAAACGTAGTACTTATTACGAGCTTCAAACGCAGCGCAGAATGTCGTATAAAGGCGCTTTCCATAGCTGGCTTCGGCTAAGCTATTCACGAAAGTAGAAAGAAGCTATTAAAGAGAGGTCTGTACCCAGCAGTGGCTGAAGTCGGGCTGTGCTGAAGATGCCATCAGTGAATGGACTTTAACTTTGATAGCTCATAACTCGGAAACGTGACACCTTAGATCACATTTTGTTTCATACAAGCTATTGATTAATACATACAGTTTTAAGGTTAATACTCCAACCAGCCCGCGAAATTCAAATTTTCTTATGTTTTTTGCAATTTTCAGGCCAGTGCTAGGTCGTATGTTGATTAAAATATTAATCGCGGCTGTAAGACGTATGTAGTTACAAAATTATAATCATCAAAACAATCAATACAACCGACAATACACATACAACCTAGCACTGGCCTGCAAATTGCAAAAAACGTAAGAAAATATGAATTTCGCGGGCTACCCTGGAGCATCCATCATAAGAGCCTATACTACCTCAGATTAGCAACTCTATTTGTGGTGGTTCAAACTTCGTTTGTAATACTGTTAGAATAACGTTCTAATCAGCTTGCACTACAAAGCGGTTATTACGTCAGTCACTGCGGCCGAATAGTGCGCGAAATGAGTGGTTTTTATTCTTTATAAAATCAAATTTTCGTCTTTTGGAAAAAATAAAACACATAAGACTTGCTTTATAGTTAGTTCAGTTAGTGTGCAAAGTTGCATGATCTAATTTGATGTACTTTTTGAATACCAGTGGTTTATTGTTCGATTTGGAGGTAAATTTGGGATTTTTTTCTATCGAGAAAATTTTATGAAATCGTGTTTTCGCTAAACACAAGACCTAACATTAATCCTCAACTTTACCATATATTACTTTCGAAATTAATGCTGCAGTATTTTAGGTGTAACGGAGGATCATGCTAAGTCATTTGAGGTAGTATAGGCCCTTAAGAGGGCCTTTCCCGGCCCGCCTTTCGTCAATGCGAGCATGGTCGAAAAGCTTGTTGTTTCATCCAGAGCCACAGCGGTGGTATTCTTTCAACTCCCCTGTCTTACCTAGCCCCGAACCTGCACTATTTGCCTCCCGCGTACCTCATACCGCCTAACGCGAGGACATTGAACGAAAAATATTGTTCGAAAATTTATAAAACTTGTTCCAGAAAAATACGTGTTTTTGAATTAGTCTTACAAGTATGTAAAATAAATATTTGTTATTTAGAATTCCCACTACATTTGCAAGGCTTCTATCAGGAAACTTTCTTTACTTTTACAATTTATAAGTACATTATGAACGGCCAAAGTTGAGGTAAAAGTTGTGCAGAACAGCAATTTTTGGAGGCTTATACTGAATTTGTTTCTACAATTTTTTATTTTCTGCTTCGATAGAAGCCTCAAGATACCTATTAGTAATTCAAAAAATTCAAAGATATATGTCTAACAACGGCATAATCACGCACGAACTATTGTCAAAATTCTCGCGAAAAGTATGGCGGGTTGGCCGCTCTTAACGCGTGGCCGCAACTTTAAAAAAAATGGCGGAAATTAGGCCGGTCATAAAATTCAAACCTCTTTCCTATAATAAACTTTTTAGTAATAGGAATAAAGATGGATATAATTTTGACAGTTCCTAATCACGGTAATAGAGGAAAAAAATCACAATAAAAGAATAATATTCGTACGCAAAATGTGTGGCTGACAAACAAACGAATCGCGCCGCTAACGTGACGAACCTCTCCGCGCAAATTCTTCCACAGTGGACGACCGACTTATCCACGGGGGATTATTTTTAAAACCGCTCCTCAAATACATTAGGGAGGGGAAACAGTAACTTTCGCTCAGTTGACTTCGCTAGAGATGTACGGCCGAGAATACTGCGTTAAATTGATTTTTAAAATATTGCTCAAACTTGCCTCAGCTTGGTGCTTACTGGAAAGTTGTTATAGGAAATTGTGCGCCTAACGTTTTAAAATGTGGGGAGGGTTTATAGTAAAGAAAGTTTAAAATATGTATAGTGAGATTGTAGTGTGGTAAATAATAGAAGAGCGTCCATTTTCCGCTTGGAATAACTAGCTGGGTTTGTGTTAGGTGATAAATTTCAACTGGACTGGACGAGTGAACAATAAATAGTTGAACTGAAAAGGCAGTCTGCGCTTCGACCCTGAGTATTAGTATCAGTATTGCTTCTGGAGCTAAAAAGCCAACCCAAAGAACGTGAAGAAAATGTCTTATACACGCTTCTGTAGATCGCGGCATAGACCGTCTGTCACGTCATACTAATATGTACCTCTAAGAAACAGATAGCGCACAATTTGAACGTGCTACGGTGCTCACTAACGGTCGTACATTTTCAACCTTATTCCTATGAACATAAGTTTGAAAAGTAGTCGACTATCAGTGAACTCACATTCGGGGCATTCCACGAATGACGACGAATAAGACAGCTGATGACGGAGTTAATCGATGACGACTGCTATTGAGAAAAAAATATGTGTTTATTTGGTTATTGGTTTATTTACAAACACCTACAAAATTTTGTATTGAATAAGAAAACGGCAACAAGTGGCAATTTTGCCATCTACTAAACTCAAACTCAAAGCATTTATTTCAATTAGACCATTACAAGTAACATACAAACCAGACGTGACATTGCGGTCTGTTGTTGCGATTGGCCGACTTTGTCGCTGCTGTCGGGTTCTGAATTGTATATTTAAGGAGTTCAGAGAGGCCGTATACATAGGCGTAGACGTAAGCCGTGTGGTATCCGGCAGAGTAGAATAGAACCAATCCATTACACTCACAGGTGTCGTATAAGGCGACTAATGTCTGAGGCAGAACATCTTGCGCCTCCGTAGACTAGCCCGCTTAGCATGACCACCGTAGACACGAAAGAGAATAGACAAATCTTTTGTTCATCTGTCATTGAATCGACAAAATGACAGACGAACAAAAGATTTGTCGATTCTCTTTCGTGTCTACGGTGGTCATGCTACGCGGGCAGAGAATGGGCAGCAGCGTTTTCTGTTAGTCTTTCATCACTGCGATCTCCAATCCGCCGGCCAAGCGTGGAGATTACGGCAAATTCCTCCCATCATGGGAGAGGCTTATGTCCAGCAGTGGACGTTATGGTTGTTGTTGTTGTATACATAGGTATGTAAAGTTCATAGCATTACAATCAATAATATAATAATATTAAGCATGACTGTCTCGATGATTTAGTGGTCAACTGCTGGACTGAGGACCTGGATTCGATTCCCGGGTGGGACAAATGGTAATTTTGGTTTTCCATTAGGAATTTCTCAGTAGCAGCCACGGAGTCTGGAATTGTGCCCGATTGATGGCAATAGGGTCGCCCCTATTACATGGGACTTACATAATATGACTGACGAAATGTTAGGTACACCTCTGCCTAACCCTTCTGGGATTACAGGCGTGATGTTATGGTAATAAGAATGACCTTTAGCGCACTGCAGAATAAAGTCTATTTTGCTCATACCCCTAGACAATAGGCATGACGACATCGACAGTATCAAAAAATTTGCAAATCTATTTAGTCCGTCAGTGAGTATTGGAAAATAATGGACACATATTTTTTGTTTTTACAAACAATGATATTATATAGTAAAAATTGGTTGCCTGTAAAGTCGGTATACGGGCGAAAGTTTTACGTGACAACGACTTTGAGTGGTAAAATAAACTTTTTATGTCTGTCTCTCTCGCTCTTAGGCGGGCTAACCATGCCCGAGTGGAAGGGACGCGTGCCTCTCACTCGCTCTCATTGTGAGCGCATAACGTGAGCGGAGCGTAACGCAGTTTCTTGAAGTGTCACCCGGCAAACCAATTTATAAGACGTTGTCACGTCAAAAGAGGTAGATATCGCACTAGCACGCACAAATTGTTGAGGACAAAGTGATACAATTGTTGCACTTTGATAGCTAGCTATCTCTTTCTATCTTATACGTTCCGTGTTATCTATCGCTGTCGTAGTTTTAAATTACTCGCAACGATATCTGAACGCCATTCAGTATGAACATGGCGTATCTTTAGATATCGCACTAGCACGCACAAATTGTTGAGGACAAAGTGATACAATTGTTGCACTTTGATAGCTAGCTATCTCTTTCTATCTTATACGTTCCGTATTATCTATCGCTGTCGTAGTTTTAAATTACTCGCAACGATATCTGAACGCCATTCAGTATGAACATGGCGTATCTTCTTTATAATATCATTGTTTACAAATCAATGAATATTGACAAAGATAAAACGCATCAAAACTCGGGAGTGGAGGCTCGTGACGTTAGAACTAGCTAAAAATGATACTAGAAATCTATCTGACGGACTAATTAGATTTTGTTTTGTCATCTCGCCTATTCTGCCTTCCTTTTATATTTCAGTTGTCCTTACATAAAAACCGGACAGGTAATTACATTACTTTATTAATATCGTGTACGCGAATGAACATGTTTTTATTGTGGCGTGTGACAGAATATATTTTAAACAAGTTAACCGCTCGAAGCTTCAACGATAAATCTTCACGTACAATGTTCCAGTTTTACCTTTTTTACGTATTTTTGTATTTATAGCCACCAGTGTGTTGTTGCATTGAAAATGGTGGGTTCCTTTGGAATGGGAAAACGTATTGAAAACCTGACAATGTTTATAGTATTTATTAAGTAGCATCGTTGGTGCCATTTTCAATATTCCAAACCGTCACTGACATCGAACGCGCGGAATAACGAAATGTAAATCAAACGTTATCAAAAACGTCGATTTTTAATCGAAAATACAAGTGGGATTATGAGTGACTAAAAATAATATGATTTTGTTTAGTCCGTCAGTCAGATTATCAAAAAATATTGGATACGTGTTTTTTGTTTTATCAAATTAATAAAAACTGATGAAGATAAAACGGGTCAAAGATCATGAGTGGGGGCTTGTGACGTCACATTTGACTAAAAAATGTACTCAAATGTTACGTCACACGAGTTTTCGACGCAATGTATCGTCTTAATTTTTTGTTTACGTCTAAAACGAAAAAATACGTGTCCAATATTTTTTGAAAATCTATCTGATGGACTAATTAGTTTTTTTTTTATTTTCATCTAGCTTATTATCATATAGGATTTCAGGTAAATTGTTTGCACCAAGCAGAATCAGTATCAGCCATAGATACGAATAAATTTTACGTTACGTTTCAGCAGCATCCGGTTAGACTGGAAGCCTAGTCTAAACACCGGATCAGAACATAGTCCTATGCTAAAAACAAAATAATTGATTAGACGATGATGTATACTAATGTATAGTATTACAGAATTTTCAGGTATCAATGTCATCAACAAAACCCATCTTGTCAAAAGAACCGAAATCTTCCCATTTGTTAGTAACAATAGTCTCCGCTAGATAAGTAAGAATTAAAGGTCATTAACCCGCATACATTTATTCAAATACATAGTTCCGAAAACAGAAATTATGACATAAACTTGTCCCGAAACGACCTTTATCGTGATCCTTCACTTTTTCTAGTAATAAAACACGATTCATAATGTATTGTCGGGGTACCTACGCAGAGAAATTAAGGAAAGAGCAATGACCTTTAATTGTTACTTATCTGGCGGAGACTATAGGATTATACCAACAATAACAATGTTACAGCCTCTCATCAGAACACTAGGCCATCAGAGCCATATATAATCTTCGTAGGCGCTATTCTCTAAGGGAACTGTTTAAGGATATTGGCATCATGACGGTACATTGTCAGTACATCTACGAAAACATAATGTACGACAGAAAAAATCTGCACCTTTTTGGTAAAAGAGGTGATAGACATAATTACAGTACTAGAAATAGGGACCAACTCGTTCAGCCAGGCTTCAGACTCGCTAAAGTAGACTCATCTTTCATGGGGTACTGTTTGAGATGCTATAATAAAATTCCACAAAGTATTCTTGAACTGAATGAGACGAAATTTAAAACATGTATCAAACGCACACTATGTAAGCAAGCTTATTACAAGTTGGGCGATTATATCGCTGATGAAAATGCGTGGCTCAATGCTGGTCCTGCTCCATATGGACACGGGCGCATAAATTGATAGCATTAAATAGAATTGTTGGAGCTGCTGAAGATTGTACAACTACGAGTATCTTTGCATTGTATAGAATCAATCTCTAGTATTATATAATCGCATAGCCCATATTGTGTGAGTACTATGTACTAAAAAGGGGTGCGCCAAAGTTCACCTAAATTGTCAACTCCGATAATTGGAAATCCGAAAATGTTCTTCCCAAAATTTTTCATCCTAACAATCACAATTCCTAACTACTCTGTCTCTAATGTTCATAATTCCGAAGCATTCAACTTCATAATGTCAGTAGCAATAAACATCTATTATACTTTTATTTGTTTTCCTATATTTTCTCAACACAACCACCTTTTAGACTATTATTCAAAGTCATATTTTTTTGTTTAGATTTATTTTTATTCATAATAATCAGTATTATATAGGTACATTAATTTTGCGTAACTTTATTTTCACATAACATGTAGGTATAACATAATAGTAGCATTCAAAATAATTAAAAAATATAATGACCACCAAAATTAACTTTGTGACACACAACAAAAACAACAACATCAACAACATCTATCACCTAAAATATCAATTGATCACCAAATTTAGTAAATTGAGCACCAAATTTTAATGAGGTGGTTGATGACAAACTAGTTTTGCCTAGGCCGACTTGGGGCACCCCGACACGGATAGATTAGGTTAGAAGTTTTTTATAAACCATTCAGAAGTAGGAGCCCCGCGAAGCGGGGCTCCGTCGACCGGGTCTCCCTCGACTTGGATGCAAGAACATAACAGTTAAATTTCTGGTGGTTAAAAATAAATTTTTTGTTCTAATTTCACGATAAAATGGGTATTAATTTTGGTGAACATTTACTGATTTTGGCAACCAAAAGTGATTTTTTTGCCGTTACATTTTCCAGTTTACTAAATCTGGTGGTACGTTAATTGTACCTATGCCAAATAATAGTACGGTACAAGTCGTTAAATACATGTTTTCATATAATTCATAGCGGTGTGTACCTGCAAAGATATCCATATAGGTTATGATAGAACTGTGACCAACTACGCTACCTCGAAATTGGTCGCGAAACTTTTCTAAGTATTTTTTTCATAGTGCCCCCAAGACGACACTCTAACCTGAATTTCATTCATTTAAGACAAAAATCAGTGAAACGACCTATAATTATTCCAAACAGTTGGTTTTTTAGACATAATTATCTTAGGTATAGTTATAGTAATAAGTACGTTATGTAAAACATACCCCCAAATAATAATCATACCCTCAAATTAAAACTATAAATATCATCTTCTACCCACATATTTTTTTTTATTACACTTAGTAAATGTTTCTTTCTGAGTATGAGTGAAAATATTATGGTAATTATGTTTAGGGATAAAAGCGTTATGATAAAAAACAGTAGGAGTTTAAATATATTCACATGAATGATATTAGTAAATACAATTTTCGGAAACATGAGTTTTATGAACATCGCCGGTAGCACTACAAATAGTATGAATGTAAACTTTAGGATGAAAAATTGTAGGAACAGTGATCATTCGGATTACAAATCATTAGGAAGAACAATTTCGGGTAAAAAACTTTAGGTGAGCCAATATGGACCCACTAGAAAGCTATCATTCACTGAAATCCTACGTTTTTTTTTCCTTGACTTGAATGTGACCTGGCGGTTGAGACTATGTCATGCTCACTCTAATGTCTCGCTGATGGTGGCGCGTGTGTCGGATCATTTAGTTCCCTTCAAAATGGTTGAGTTGAATGGTGCTGTGCTGATCCACGCGTCATGTTCGTGAACGGGCGCTGTCAGTTGTGACTGGTCATCTCTTAGTTGCCATGGCTTATTTGAATGTTTATTTTTGAATTGAATTTTTTGTTTTTACTGTGGACAATTTTAACGTGCACATCTTGCTACATTGTTCTCACATAATATACCATCTTAACATGAATGAAGTAACCAAGATTTTGTAACAACATTTTGATTTAAAAGAGTGTCCATGGAGTTTCTTGCCCATTCTTCTCCATAGAGATCTACGCTAGGGAATGGGCAACTACAGTACTTTCACAGTTTTTATGTCTTGTGACTGGGACTGTAGCTACATTTAATTTTCATCTTAGGTACGATGGGGTTGGCATATCCGTGTGGATAAAAACCCCTTTAAGTTTTCAAAGAATTAAAAAAAAAAAAAAAAAAAAACATCTTTGTTTCGACAATTCAAAAGTGCCTGTAACTGGCCTACTTGAAAAAAATGCTTTGATTTTTGATTATGACATTACACCAATTTATAAAGTGAAGACCAGTATTTGCCATTTCCTAACAAAAAAAAAAAACATGCAGAACCACAAAAAATCCAGCTGAAAAATCGCGTTTTATTGAAAGAGTATGCTTTTACCGCTATTGGCATGCCTCTACATATTATTCCGCGCGGACGAACGCTTTTTTTGCTAACGGTACTCGTTCGTGCGGCCACTGGACATTTTTTTGTATAATTATTATGGTTTCCAGGTGTTTAAGCACTTCATAAAAGTCATATCAAAAAGCTTTAGTAATTATTCGGTGCTTTAATATGAATGTTGTTCGTGGCGTTAATTTTTGTTTTATGGGTTCGGGTTGAATGTGGAACGGGTTTTTTGTTGTATGAATAATATGAGAATATGCAATTGAATTACTATCGGCTCTGGTTTTAACATCATTTTTTTCTTGCATAATAAAACATCACGCCTGTATTCCTCGAAGAGTTAGGCAGAGCTGTACCTAATAGTACACACACATTTCGCTAGTTATGTTTGTCCCATTTAATAGGGGCGAGCCTATTGCCCGGCACAAATCCAGACTTCGTGGCTGCTACTGAGAAATTCCAATTCAATAACACTGCCCGACCCGGGAATCGAACTCAGAGCCTGATGCTCACCAGTCCCGCATGTGACCACTAGACCAATGAGGCAGTCGTATTTCATGTCCACCACAACAGCCTATAAAGTCCACTGCTGGACATAAGCCTGTCCCATGATGGGAGGAATTTGCCGTAATCTCCACGCTTGGCAGGCAGATTGGAGATCGCAGTGATGAAAGAGACTAACAGAAAACGCTGCTGCCCATTCTCTGGTCTACGGAGGCGCAAAGTGTTCTGCCTCCGACTTTAGTCGCCTTATACGACTCCCGTGAGTGTAATGGGTTGGTACTATTCTACTCTGCCGGATACCACACGGCTAAATACGGCGGTATTTCATGTAATGCTGTAATAAACTGGCGAAATCAAAATCAATAGTCAGCTATTCAATTTAGGCTGAAATCAGTAGTTTTTGAACGTCAAAATAACATAATAACTGACAGCCCTACAAACGCCCATCCTCCACTATTTTTTTAAATATTAAATGGGCCTAGTCTTGACCTCAATCTTGTCCTAAAGACAGAGATGAGGTGTCCTACTGTTTCAGCTGTTAAACGCAGTCATAGCATATTGGTGTGACCTGTGCGCACTGCCAAGTTATAGGTCTCGAGATCGAACGATCCACCTCTGATTTTTCAGATTCATGTGTGTATTGTATGATTATAACTTGCTTCGGTGAAGGAAAACATCGTGAGGAAACCAGCATGCCTGAGAGATATTTCTTGTCCGGCATGTAAAGCCAAGTCAGAGGCCCACATCTGCCTAGCCTTTTCCCAACTATGTTGGGGTTGGCTTCCAGTTTTACCGGATGCAACTGAATACCAGTATTTTACATGGAGCGACTGAATCCATGGATCTGTCCTCCACAACCCAGATAGTACCGGGTAATACGAAACCCCTTGGTAAGACTGGTTGTCAGACTTTTTGGGCCTCTGATTACCTAACGACTGTCAAAGATCTACAAATGACAGCCGGGACCAACGGCTTAACGTGCTTTCTGAGGCACGGAGGAAACTCGGTATGTAATGGGTGGTCACCCATCCACATACCAACCTAGGCAAGCAAGGCTTAACCTAACGATCGACCCGAGCGGCTGTTATTATTTAGCCACGAGCTCCTCCCATGTCAGAAGCCCATGGACGGCATACAAACTCTGACACCACGTTAGGCACCACACGATAAAGAAGAAGAAGCTGGTGGTAAATAATGACGAAATAAATTCTCCAGCACCACATCTATCTATTACGTTAGACTAGTAGGCCTATTACGTATCTTTCTGATATCCAGTGACAATCAAGCTTTGGTTGTACACCGAACTTTGATGACAACCGAGAATGTCATAATATTGGTATTACGTATCGCACTGAGTGCATATCACTTTACGGTGACTAACAGCCCGGGTACGGTGTAACGTCTTTCACGAAAGCCACTTCAAACTTAGTTGTCATCAATTTGTTGCCCACTATGCTTACATAATCGAAATAATATAAGTATCGATACGAAAGCGTCTCTCAAAATGAGTTACGGTGACTATCAGCCACGATGACAACCAATGACGTTATATTTGATCGCGACTGGTCATACATAATACGAAACTAACCTTTTGACAGTTAATTGATAGACACTGAGCCCAGTTACTATCATTTCGAGCTGTCAACAGAGATACGTTATAGCCCTACAGAACACACAAGTTACGCCTTTTCAAAATGCGCTTATTATATTAGCTTCTGATTTTCGGCCTTACTATCAGCAGGACTTAATTAAAAAATATAATTCTACCTGTGTTAATTAGGGCCTAGCCTTAATCTGTTAGCTAATGTACTTTTTCATGCCGTTCCGCCTCGCTCCTAGGAAAAGTTTGGTCGTATCAGATTTAGTAAGGCTTTGCCGGGAAATATTATTTTTAATATGCTTCAGAAAAAGAAATTAACGTCTTTAGCTAGCCAGCTTCTTAATTAGTGTTTTAATGTTGCATAAAACTATACACAAAAAACAGGCGTGTAGAGACGGAAATTAAAAAGATGTATTATGGAACTCATCTGCTTTTAATGATATCTTTGGTTGAAACCAACCATAGACATTCATTCATTCTTCACGTGACCAGAAGGCGGGTCCATTTTTAGGCCAAAGAATCAGCATTGCTATCCAACGTGGCAATGCTGCCAGCCTTCTGGCACAGAATATATATTAGTACCTTACGGTACAGAAGTTTCACTCCCGAGTTTAGGTATGATAAACGCAAGCGTGCGGCCACCGCACTAGTCTCAATGGGCTTGCACTCGCTCGACTTGTCGCACACGCAGCGCACGCACCCGCGAAACAAAAATAAACTGTTAAGAGCCTGTATTTGCTGTTTTGGTGATATTGGGCGATCTAGATCTCGGTATCTATAAGACCTAAGAGTTCGCTATTTGGACACCATTAAACTTGGACTTATAATCATTAAATCTGTTGAAGCGAAAACACGATTGGATAAAAAAATCACGATAGAAAAAAAAGACAAAAAAAACTCGTTTTGCACTTATTTTGTGTTGGATCTCTGAAACCCTACGGAAGTTAATGATGATTTTTAGCCTAATAGATAGGTAACAATATTATCTAACATCGTGTTGACTTAATTTTTTATTTAGACGAAAATTTGATTTTATAAAGAATAAAAACCACTTATTTCGCACTATTCGGCCGCAGTGACTGACGTAACAACCGCTTTGTAGTGCAAGCTGATTAGAACGTTATTTTAACAGTATTACAGACGAAGTTTGAACCACCACAAATAGAGTTGCTAATCTGAGGTAGTATAGGCTGACTAAAACCCATCCATGTTCCTTCATCGCCCAAAAAAAAAAAAAAAAAAAAAAGGTAGTATAGGCTCTTATTACCGTAAAGTACCTACCTCTGACAGCCCTAGCAGATTGAAGCGAGACGGCAGACAGTTATTGTACTATGAACGCTATGCGCAATGCAAAAGGTTGTAATTAGCTTGTTTTCCAGAATAGTACCTAAATATCTCGGGGTTTTTGCGCCGCTTGTATGGAAGTGAGACAGGCCTGCTTCTGGGAACTTTTCCTGTTGACAGCGATGTGGACGAATTTTTCGACGCCTTATAACCCTTTTTGATACTTGTACATATTTTTATTGTTATTATACAGTTATAGTGTGT